>CM067337.1:1770000-2505000 GCA_034376525.1 Nicotiana benthamiana
GAAATTGAGGTATATTACCTAGTATAATATGTTAAAACCTGAATGGTTATTATTTTCGTTCGAGAAAAATAAGTTAAATAAACAAATAGACTCCTACATACAAAAAAAAAACTTGGAATATTTATAATGAAAAATGATTTTATATACTTTAAAGATTATCCAAATGATCCACGTTTAATTTATACACCCTGATGATCAGATGATGTAAGAAACTACTGCACTATCTGATCATTGAAAAATTAACCATAGATAACCGTTTGTAAAAAGTACAACTTTTACCCTGAAAATAAAATATGTTTCCTACTACATGTTAAAATATACTATCGTTATAATTTTTTAACATTTATAATGGAAATATATTTTAGAAAATGTAGAGGAGTGGAAATCAAGAAAACTTACTCAATTGCTCGAAGTTGATCAAAGAAGCTGAGATCATAGACATTTGATAGGCTAGCAAAATGAACAATCCCACTTAACTTGTGATGTTCAATGTGATTAAGAGCCACATTTCTTTGATGATCCACTTCTTCATGTATATTTGTGAAATTCTCCTTAAAAACCAAATGTCTATACATAATTCCTGTTTTCCTAAGTATTTCTGATACTTTTGAATCCTCATTTTGTTGCTCTACAACCACCCATAAAATTGGTTGTGGAATTAATCTCAATGTGTTTGATAATCTCCTTAATAGAATTCCTCTATTTTGATCTTTCGCGCTCGTTGGAGTGACAATAACTAGTAGCCTCCTCGGATTCAAGAACTCTCTATTAGCTTCTTCTCGTTCTTGATCTTGATCTTGACCCTGTTCTTGTTCCTGTCGCTCTTCTCCTTCTTCTTCTTCTTCTTCTGTTAAAACTTTTTCTGAATGTATCGTATCGTTTAAGTTAGACCATTCTGATGCTACTGTTGTTGTTGCCGTTTCGTCTAATAAGGGTTTATTGAAAGTTTCACTTTCTAATCTTGAATGGTGCAACATATTTGGTTGTGTTTGATTTGATTGAGGAATCTTAGGAATAGCAATATTCCTAGTGGAAAACAATGAACCTTTGCTTGTTGGAGCAAAGCCAGTGAAAAATCCCATAACAAAACAAAGGAGAAAATGAACAATTGCTTTCTTCCATAGTTGCACTTTTTTCTTTGATCTTTCTAAAGAACCCATGATTTAAAATGTGAAGAATCTTGGTTTTCTTCACTAAGATGAAAAATAGAAGAAAATGATGATGTAATGGGCAAGAAAATGTTGTACCATGGAAATTATATATAACTAATATAGTTGAGAAATGAGAAGAAAAAACCTTTTTTTCTATCTATTTGGTGAAAAAAATAATATACGGAGCTAACAAACATATAATTGAAGGTGTTGGTTGAATAAAACAAAGTGTTAGTTATTTTCTGAATTTTATTTATTTTATTGGGTGGGGGATTTTGCTTGAAGTAAAAGAAAGAAGAAATTAATCATATGAAGAAGGAAATAAGTTGCTTTCTATACCAAATAGTAGTTGAGATAGAAAAGCTCATACACCTAAAATGTCAAGTTTTAGGAAGCAAGAAATGATTTTCCTATTTATTTCTTTTTTAAGTGAATTGTTTAAGCAAGTCGGTGACAATATAAATTTATCAAACTCACCTAAAATATATATATTTTGAAGGAAACTGTCAATTATTACTCACTTAAAATAGGAGGCAAGTTTAATTCAGGATATCATTTTGATGCTTAATTAGAGCGTTAGTCAATAATAGACCTAAATTAAATCCTAGTACTAGTCATTTTTTTATTTTATTTTTTGCTAGTCTGAAACCTGAAAAAAGAAAGAAAAGAAACTAGGTTAAGGATTGAGAAATTTTAACTACTTTATGTGAATTTCTGTTAAGGACTTGTTTGGAATATAAGCAAACAAGTTGGCAAATCTCATTCCTCTTGGAAGATTACATTTTATTAGACTCAAACTTAGGTAGGAAATTAGCGGCCTATTTGGGGGAATGGAATTTTAGCCACTTTTTTTTTTTTACGTAAAGATAAAATTTGAACAAAGGAAAAATTTCAGCTTAATATGCTAAAGTTCAAAATTTTCACATATGAGATTCCAGCATAATATGTTGGATTCCAACATAATATGCTGAAAGTTTATACGCCGGTGATCCATAATCCAGCATATTATGTTGGAACTTTCTGTGTATGCTGGAAGTTTATATGCAAGAGTTTCATAATCCAGCATAATATGCTAAAACTTTTCTTGTTTCAGCAAAACAATGACTATTTTTCAATGACAATTACAAATACTGGCTATTTTTTAATTATCAATCCGAAAACTAGCTAGCTCGTGCTATTTTTACAGCATTAGCGGATAAACTATTTGAAATGGATGACGTGAGTTTGTAAAATGCTCGACAAGCTGCAATATTAGTGGCACATAAACTATGTTCGTCAACCAAGTTTGTTTAGTGGTAGTAAGTTCATTAATCTAACCTAGATTCTCCATTTTGGACCTTTGGTACACGCCAAAACTGTTGGAAATACGTTCTCAAGGCATTATACTAAACGTGTGTTCATATTTGTAGGTTTTGATGAATGACAAACTATGCGCAAATTGACATATGACGAGGTCCAAGCACAAGCGCAAAATCGATATATAACGAGATTCAAGCACAAGACAAAGATCGAGATTAAGTTTTATATGAGTCGCTATTTAATTGTGATCTTGCGACAACTTAAACTCAAGACTTGGCTTCTCTCGTAAAAATATTTTTAACAAATCATGCATATTTAATTTAGAGCAAAATAATTTTAAATAATGCATATTTACCTTAGTCAAAATGATTTTTAAACATGCCTCTAAAATCTGGACTAAGATAATCGATTATGTACTTATGATAATCGATTGTTTAAGTCAGCTGCTTGACAATCGATTGTGAACTTATGACAATCGATTGTGTTAAGGCAGTGAGCATCAGATTTTTCAAATCTGCATGACAATCGATTGTGAACCTTATGACAATCGATTGTGATGAGGCAGTGACCATCAAAGTTTTTCAAAGCTCAAAATAATCGATTGTGAAGCTAATGACAATCGATTGTGAAGAGACAGTGTCCATCAGATTTTTCAAAGTCACAAAATAATCGATTGTGAACTTATGACAATCGATTGTGTTGAGGCAGTGTCTTCCAGACTTTTTCAAAGTTATTAAATAATAGATTGTGAACTTATGACAATCGATTGTCAAGAGGCAGTGTCTAAATTGATTTTTCAAGACTGATATATAATCGATTGTTAACTTAGTATAATCGATTCTATAACTGACCGTTGCCAAAATGTTTTCAAATACCGTCAGGTAATCGATTATTGATTTCCTATAATCGATTGTTTTAATTAAAATCTGGAAAGGATTTTTTGAACGTTGCTGAGTAATCGATTGTAGATTTCTGACAATCGATTGTTTTAAGTAAAATCTGGAAATGATTTTTTGAACGTTGCCAGTAATCGATTATTGATCTTAGATAATCGATTGTTATGCGTAAAATCTGGGATTGATTTTTGGAAGATCTGGCAAACAATCGATTGTGGTAATTTGACAATCGATTGTCACAGAGTAAAATCAGCAATTCTTAATTGGCAATTAGGCAACGGTAATACAAAAATTTTCAACTATAAATACAGCTTCAATTCAGTCTTTTAAGAACAACAACACACAACAATTGATCATACAATTGCTAAAGCTTGCATACTTTATTGCTTATCATTTTATATTCATTACATAAGCTTTTTGAGAGCCAAATTCTTGTCGAAAGTTGTTGCGATCTTGAGCGTATTCTTTTTACTCATATCTACTCTTAAAGAAGTGTCTTGTTTGAGTGCTAAGTGTTTTTGTACACTTGAAGGGAAGTGTTAGTCCCTTGTGTTGTAAGAAGGAACTTGTGTTTCCTTGGTTGAAGTCTTGGAGTGTTGTATCGCCGAGCAAAGGTTGTTGAGGCTTGTGTCCTCAAGTTGTAACGGTTTGTTGAGCACTCGTAAGCTTAACAAGTTAGTGGAAATCTCGAGAGAGTCTCTCGGGGACTGGACTAGCCACGGGTTGTGGTGAACCAGGATACATCGGTGCGTTTGTTCTAATTTATTTACTTATCGCACTTATTTATTTCCTGCAATTTTTAAATTCCGCAAGTTTACGCTAATTTTTATTATAACGCTATTCACCACCCCCTCTAGCGTTAAGCGTATTATCTAACAATTGGTATCAGAGCCCAACCCTCTGAAGACTTAACCGTTTGAGAGAAACATCCATGGCTTCTACTCGTGATTCTTTTGCAGGAATAGGTGAAGGACAATGCTCCACCCGACCACCGCTATTTGATGGTACAAATTATACATACTGGAAGGAGAGGATGAGAATATTTGTACAATCAAACGTTTTCATCTTTGGAAGGTCATAATGAATGGAGAACAAATTCCAACCAAGAAGGTTGAAAATGAATGGGTCCCAAAGTTCGAAGATGAATACGATGCGGATGATATCCGAAAGGTGCAAAATAATGCTAAAACTATTAATTTATTATATTGTGCTGTAAATGCTGATGATTACAGGAAGATATCTTGTTGCACAACGGCGAAGCAAATGTGGGACAAGCTGGAAATTACGTACGAAGGTACGGACCAGGTAAGGGAAGCCAAAATTGATTTTCTAACCCATGCATATGAATTGTTTCACATGAAGGAAGGCGAAAAGGTCGATGAGATGTTTGAACAATTTTCAAAAATCGTAAATGATTTACATGCTCTTAAGAAGACCTTCACGGATAAGGAACTTGTCCGAAAAATTCTCCGAAGTCTCACTCCGGAATGGCGATCCAAGGCCGACGCGATTCAAGAATCCATTGGCATTTCAAATGTCACCATCGACGCATTAAGAGGTAATCTTAAAACTTATGAATCTACTATACTTAACCCTCTTGTTGATGATCAAAGGAAGCAAAGAATCGCTCTCAAGGCAAGCACAAGCCAACCTCAAAATGATGAGGACGGAGACAACGAGTTCGGACTCGTTATCAAGAGATTTCAAAAGTTCATGCGAAAAGAGTATGAACGAAAGGGCAAAAATCAAGGAGATCAAATAAAGTGCTATGAGTGCGGAGAAACCGGGCACATTAAATCAAATTGCCCAAATGCTAAAAAGGAGAAGAAACCCTTCAAGAAGCAACGAGCATACATATCTTGGGGAGGCGACTCCGGTGACGAGTCAAGTGAGGAAGAAGAAGACGAAGCCGCAAATCTTTGTCTTATGGCACAAGAAGACAACAAAGAAGAGGTATGTCAAATTCTTCCAATAATTTCTTTTCCCTTGAAGAAAATGCAAAATGCTTTTGATGAGTTGTATAGCGAATTTATTAAAGCTTCAAAAACTGTTAAGAGCATAAAAGAAAATGCTTCTTTAAAAGAAAAAGATTTCCAAAAACAACTCTCTTTTAAAGAAAAGGAATTGGAAAAACTGATTTTAGAAAATGAGAAGTTGAAAGAGGAAAACAAATTTTTTGGCAAGAGAAGCGCCGACAAGCCCGGGAGTTCTAGAAATTGTACTTCTTGCATGCATCTCAAAAATGAAGTAGAAAGGCTTAAGGGCACCTTAGATAAGTTTAACTCTTCTCATAAAAATTTGAATGAAGTGCTTGTTAATTTGAAGTCGACCAAGCATGGCATAGGTTTTAGAAACGAGCCTAAAGAGAAAGTTGAAGCCAACCCCCAACCACCTAAGGCTCAACCTAGGATAAATAAAACAAATGTTCATCCTAGATACAACAAACCTAGAAATGGTTTTCATCAATCGCAACCTAGAAATAATCATGCTAGAAATAATGCACATTCTAGGCCAAACACTAGAAGGAATTTTGAACCTTTTAGAACACCTAGAAATGACTTCCAACCTAGAAACAACTATTCTAGAAATGATGCATATCCTAGAACAAATGGTAGGAGAAATGATTTTCATGATTTGCGCAATAGTTATATTGTCAAGAATAGAGTAAATGAATTTCGTCCGTCCAATTACTATCAACCTAGAAGGATGCATAATCCTAACGTGACTTGTCATTATTGTAGACGAATTGGACATATTGCTCCTGCTTGTTTTACACGACATAGACATAACACTCAATCACATCACTATGATTTGCCTAACCCCCAAGGACCCAAAATGGCATGGTTACCTAAAAGTTATTAATCTGTTTTGGAGGTATGTTTGAAGGGATCAAGTGTACTATGGTACCTTGATAGTGGATGCTCCAAGCACATGACGGGAGACGAATCCAAATTCCTTCAACTAGAACACAAGGAAGGGGGAAGTGTTATTTTTGGTGATAACAACAAAGGAAAGATTATCGGCATCGGATCGGTCGGTAAGGATGAAATTTCTTCCATTAAGCATATATTGCTTGTGAAAGGTTTAAAACATAATCTCTTGAGCATAAGTCAATTATGTGACAAGGGAAATCTTGTTTTATTTGATTCGGATGAATGCTTAGTTTTTAGACGTAGCGATTTTAAAATTATCCTTCGTGGTTTTAGAATGGATAACATTTATATGGTTGATCTTGCAAATTCTTCACCCGAATATGTGAATTGTTTAATGAGCAAAGAGGATGATTCTTGGTTATGGCATCATAGAGTAGCTCACATCAACATGCATCTTTTGAACAAATTTTTCACAAAATTTAGTTGTTGGTCTTCCAAATTTGAAATTTGAAAATGACTCTACTTGTGATTCTTGTCAAAAAGGGAAGCAAACAAAAGCATCTTTTAAATCGAAAAATATTGTTTCAACTACTAGACCATTGCAATTGCTTCACATGGATTTGTTTGGACCATCTCGCATTGAAAGTCTTGGTAGAAATCGTTATGCTTTTGTTATTGTTGATGATTATTCCAGATTTACTTGGACTTTATTTCTTGCCCATAAAAGTGATGCTTTTCAGAATTTTAAATATTTTCTTAAACGTGTTCAAAACGAAAAGGAAACAACCGTCACTTCAATTAGAAGTGATCATGGGGGAGAATTTGATCACAATCTCTTTGCGGACTTTTGTGACGAACTCGGTATCGAGCATACCTTTTCCGCTCCACGAACACCACAACAAAATGGGGTGGTGGAAAGGAAAAATAGGTGTCTCGAAGAGATGGCTAGAACCATGCTCGAAGAGGCTAAGATTCCCAAACATTTTTGGGCGGATGCCGTGAGTACCGCATGCTACGTTTTAAATAGAGTAGTCATAAGGCCAATACTCATGAAAACCCCTTATGAACTCTACAAGGAAAGGAAACCAAATATCTCCCATTTTAGAGTATTCGGTTGTAAATATTTTATTCATAACAATGGAAAAGATCAATTGGGAAAATTTGATGCCAAATCCGATGAGGGAATTTTTATTGGGTATTCTTCACGTAGCAAAGCATATAGGGTATTTAATAATAGAACCCAAACTGTGGAGGAATCCCCCCATATTGTGTTTTCCGAAAATAATGCTCGCTTGGCGAGAAAGGATTCTTGTTCTGATCTTGCAGGTATTTTAAATAGTTTAAAAGACAAAGTACAAGAGGAAACTCCTAAGGAAATTCAAGATGAAATCCTTGAACAATCAACGGAGGAAGCGCCACAATTGGAGAAAGAAACGAAAATGCCTAACGAGTGGAGGACAATCAAAGATCACCTTCTCGAACAGGTAATTGGCGACGTCGGAGAAAAGGTAAGTACCCGAAACTCCCTTAAGAACACCTTAGGACATACTGCTTTTATTTCTCAAATTGAACCAACAACCATCTCCGAAGCAATTGGGGATGAATTTTGGACCTTGGCAATGCAAGAGGAGCTTAACCAATTCAAACGGAATGACGTTTGGGATTTGGTGCCAAGACCCGAAAATCATACCATAATTGGTACGAAATGGGTTTTTCGAAACAAACTAGATGAAAATGGTGTAATCACTAGAAACAAAGCTAGGCTTGTAGCAAAAGGCTATAATCAAGAAGAGGGTATTGACTATGAAGAAACATATGCTCCCGTAGCTAGATTAGAAGCTATTCGTTTATTGCTTGCTTTTGCCTCCTCTATGAATTTCAATTTATATCAAATTAATGCGAAAAGTGCTTTTCTAAATGGTGTTATTCAAGAAGAAGTTTATGTTGAACAACCCCCCGGTTTTGAAGATTTTAAATCTCCCGATCATGTTTTCAAACTCAAAAAGGCTCTTTATGGTTTAAAACAAGCTCCCCGAGCTTGGTATGAAAGATTGAGTAAATTTCTATTGGAAAATGATTTCATTAGGGGAAAAGTTGACACCACTCTTTTTGTTAAACATAAAAACAATGATATTTTATTAGTTCAAATCTATGTGGATGATATTATATTTGGTGCTACTAACAATGTTTTGTGCAAGGAATTTTCCGATTTAATGACAAGCGAATTTGAGATGTCTATGATGGGTGAGTTAACATTCTTTTTGGGATTACAAGTAAAGCAAATGAAAGAAGGTACGTTCATTTGCCAAGCGAAATATTGCAAAGAATTGCTGAAACGATTTGAAATGACCAATGCAAAAGCAATGGCAACCCCCATGAGCACATCCAATCATCTAGACAAAGATGAGAAAGGTAAGGAAGTCGACATCAAAAAGTATCGAGTTATGATTGGCTCTCTCCTTTATTTTACTGCTAGTCGTCCGGACATCATGTTTAGCGTGTGCTTATGCGCTCGTTATCAATCGTGTCCGAAGGAGTCTCACCTAACTGCGGTGAAACGGATATTGAAGTATCTTGTTGGTACTGTAAATGTGGGTCTATGGTACCCCAAAGGTTCTTCATGCCAACTTGTTGGCTATTCCGATTCCGATTTTGCTGGATGCAAATTGGACCGCAAGAGCACTAGTGGCACTTGCCATTTGCTCGGTAGCTCTCTCGTTTCTTGGTTTAGCAAGAAACAAGTAAGTGTTGCATTGTCCACAGCCGAGGCTGAATATGTAGCCGCGGGGAGTTGTTGCGCTCAAATCCTTTGGATGAAACAACAACTCTTGGACTATGGCCTAAGTCTTGATCATATCCCTCTTAGATGTGATAATACTAGTGCCATATGCTTGACGAAGAACCCCGTTCTTCATTCGCGAACAAAATACATTGAAATTAGACATCATTTTATAAGAGATCACGTTCTCAAGGGCGATGTCGAAATTGAATTTGTTGAAACCAAAGATCAATTGACCGACATCTTTACAAAGCCCTTAGAGAAAGAGTCATTCTTCCGAATTCGTAGTGAACTCGGGATCCTTGACTCCACGTTGATCTAAGTCATGCATTGCATTTTCCCTTTCACATGTTTTCTAACTTGAGCGTCGGAGACGTCTAACGTATTTTTGCAGGTATCGCCCTAAAGGCAGGGGGAATTATAAAGCTTGACGCACAGAACAATCGATTTCTCTTTTATATAAACGATTATCCAGTATCAATAATCGATTGTCTTGACATTATTTGCGTTATTATTTCTGAAATTGCAAATTTAATAAATAAATAAGTTTTTTTTAATTATTCTATATTTTTTTGCTAATGGCAAAAGGGGGAAGATGATGGGTATGCACTCTCAATACTTATCGGCATAAATTGAGGGGGAATTCATATATTGAAGGGGAACAAATTGCATATCTATATACTTGTTGCATATCTTTACTTGTCTTGAATCGTCATTATGAATTGCCTAATATGCATATCCCGCTTAAAATTTGCCATTATCAAAAAGGGAAAAATTATTGGAAACACGTTCTCAAGGCATTATACTAAACGTGTGTTCATATTTGTAGGTTTTGATGAATGACAAACTATGCGCAAATTGACATATGACGAGGTCCAAGCACAAGCGCAAAATCGATATATAACGAGATTCAAGCACAAGACAAAGATCGAGATTAAGTTTTATATGAGTCGGTATTTAATTGTGATCTTGATCCGACAACTTAAACTCAAGACTTGGCTTCTCGTAAAAATATTTTTAACAAATCATGCATATTTAATTTAGAGCAAAATGATTTTAAATAATGCATATTTACCTTAGTCAAAATGATTTTTAAGCATGCCTCTAAAATCTGGACTAAGATAATCAATTATGTACTTATGATAATCGATTATGTTTAAGTCAGCTGCTTGACAATTGATTGTGAACTTATGACAATCGATTGTGTTAAGGCAGTGAGCATCAAATTTTTCAAATCTGCATGACAATCGATTGTGAACCTTATGACAATCGATTGTGATGAGGCAGTGACCATCAAAGTTTTTCAAAGCTCAAAATAATCGATTGTGAAGCTAATGACAATCGATTGTGAAGAGACAGTGTCCATTAGATTTTTCAAAGTCACAAAATAATCGATTGTGAACTTATGACAATCGATTGTGTTGAGGCAGTGTCTTCCAGACTTTTTCAAAGTTATTAAATAATAGATTGTGAACATATGACAATCGATTGTCAAGAGGCAGTGTCTAAATTTATTTTTCAAGACTGATATATAATCGATTGTTAACTTAGTATAATCGATTGTATAACTGACCGTTGCCAAAATGTTTTCAAATATCGTCAGGTAATCGATTATTGATTTCCTATAATCGATTGTTTTAATTAATTAGCGTTATAATAAAAATTAGCGTAAACTTGCGGAATTTAAAAATTGCAGGAAATAAATAAGTGCGATAAGTAAATAAATTAGAACAAACGCACCGATGTATCCTGGTTCACCACAACCCGTGGCTAGTCCAGTCCCCGAGAGACTATCTCGAGATTTCCACTAACTTGTTAAGCTTACGGGTGCTAGACAAACCGTTACAACTTGAGGACTCAAGCCTCAACAACCTTTGCTCGGAGATACAACACTCCAAGACTTCAACCAAGGAAACACAAGTTCCTTCTTACAACACAAGGGACTAACACTTCCCTTCAAGTGTACAAAAACACTTAGCACTCAAACAAGACACTCCTTTAAGAGAGATATGAGTAAAAAGAATACGCTCAAGATCGCAACAACTTTCGACAAGAATTTGGCTCTCAAAAGCTTATGTAATGAATATAAAATGATTAGCAATAAAGTATGCAAGCTTTAGCAATTGTATGATCAATTGTTGTGTGTTGTTGTTTTTAAAAGACTGAATTGAAGCTGTATTTATAGTTGAAAAACTTTGTATTACCGTTGCCTAATTGCCAATTAAGAATTGCTGATTTTACTCTGTGACAATTGATTGTCAAATTACCACAATCGATTGTTTGCCAGATCTTCCAAAAATCAATCCTAGATTTTACGCATAACAATCGATTATCTAAGATCAATAATCGATTACTGGCAACGTTCAAAAAATCATTTCCAGATTTTACTTAAAACAATCGATTGTTAGAAATCTACAATCGATTACTCAGCAACGTTCAAAAAATCATTTCCAGATTTTGATTAAAACAATCGATTATAAGAAATCAATAATCGATTACCTAGCAACGTTCAAAAAATCCTTTCCAGATTTTAATTAAAACAATCGATTATAGAAAATCAATAATCGATTACCTGACGGTATTTGAAAACATTTTGGCAACGGTCAGTTATACAATTGATTATATTAAGTTAATAATCGATTATATATCAGTCTTGAAAAATCAATTTAGACACTGCCTCTTGACAATCGATTGTTATAGGTTCACAATCGATTATTTAATAACTTTGAAAAAGTCTGGAAGACACTGCCTCAACACAATCAATTGTCATAAATTCACAATCGATTATTTTGTGACTTTGAAAAATCTGATGGACACTGTCTCTTCACAATCGATTGTCATTAGCTTCACAATCGATTATTTTGAGCTTTGAAAAACTTTGATGGTCACTGCCTCATCACAATCGATTTTCATAAGGTTCACAATCGATTGTCATGTAGATTTGAAAAATCTGATGCTAACTGCCTTAACACAATCGATTGTCATAAGTTCACAATTGATTGTCAAGCAGCTGACTTAAACATAATCGATTATCATAAGTACATAATCGATTATCTTAGTCCAGATTTTAGAGGCATGTTTAAAAATCATTTTGACTAAAGTAAATATGCATTATTTAAAATCATTTTGCTCTAAATTAAATATGCATGATTTGTTAAAAATATTTTTACGAGAGAAGCCAAGTCTTGATTTTAAGTTGTCGGATCAAGATCACAATTAAATACCGACTCATATAAAACTTAATCTCGATCTTTGTCTTGTGCTTGAATCTCGTTATATATCAATTTTGCGCTTGTGCTTGGACCTCGTCATATGTCAATTTGCGCATAGTTTGTCATTCATCAAAACCTACAAATATGAACACACGTTTAGTATAATGCCTTGAGAACGTGTTTCCAACAATTTCCCCCTTTTTGATAATGGCAAACTTTAAGCGGGATATGCATATTAGGCAATTCATAATGACGATTCAAGATAATTAAAGATATGCAACAAGTATATAGATATGCAATTTATTCCCCCTCAATATATGAATTCCCCCTCAATTTATGCCGATAAGTATTGAGATTGCATACCCGTTATCTTCCCCCTTTTGCCATTAGCAAAAAATAAAGAATAATCAAAAAACTTGTTTATTTATTAAAAAAACGGTTACATAACGGGAACAATAAAACATAGAACAATAAAATAGAAAAACAAATAAAGAAATTATTCATCATCATTTCCCGCCTCATCATCCGGCACTGCTTCATAGGGAACAAGACCGGCATATGGATAATGAACCTGGTCAAAATATCCATGGATCTCATGTGTCAATTGACAGACAGAGGTGGTCAATGAAGCAATTTGGTCGGAAATGGATTGAAGAGTAGGTTCTTAAGGTTGACGCGATTGATGGGTTGGAGGAGGAGCAGGAGCTGCATGATCACCGTCATGGGGAAAGGAGGATTCTGAAATTTCCCACTTCTTGGTGCTCTTTTTGAGAGGACCGATGGAAGTGTTGAACCCGGAAGCTTCAAGAAAATTCATAATAAGGAGGGCATAGGGAAGAGGTCTATCATCTCCGATGGCATCAAGCATGTGAATCTTGACAAACTTACACCAATTGATGTGAGCTCCGGTTATAATGGCATGCATGAGCTTAGCGTCCTCTTGGGAAAGAGTGGTATGATTGTGCTTCCGAGGCTTGAGGACTCGAGTGATGAAATAGAAAATCAAACGATACGCGGGGAGCATTCCCGTGATAGTAGGGCGCCGAGTAGATAGATTAGGATCATAAGATGTAAGACATATTTGGTTTAGGAGAATTTTCTCATCAAATAAGGCGCCGGCTTCTCTAATGTAGCGAGTAATGTTTTCGCCACTTCGAGGAAGATGGGCAATGGAATGCAAGTTTTCATTGGACAAGAGAATTTGAACACCTTAATATTTGAAACAAGTTCACCATCGTCATCCTCATGAAGGTTTGAGTAAAACGCTTGAATCAATGGAGGATTAATATAAGGATAGGTAAGATATAAAAAGTCAAGAAGTTGACATTCCTTAAGAATGTTTGCAGTGGGGGCATATGATTCAAGATACTTGCTTGTTGAAAAGCGAGGAGGAAGAATGTCACGCTTTTCGAATTTTGTCAAAAATCTAGTAAGCTCGGTTTCAGTATTGAATTGTAAAATAGACCCATCTTGATAAGGGAAATTTGGAGGTGGAGGAGCAGAAGAAGATGCACCTTGTCTACCTGAACGGGAACGTTTAGAGTGTCTGCCCGACATTTTCAAAAAGTAGTAATGAACTTTGTAAGAAACTTGGAAGATTTTTGAAGGTTTGGGAGCAAAGATTGATGCTTGAGTGAATAAAATTGAAGACTTGTGATGCCTATTTATAATGGGAAGAATGACATTTCATTTATGATGAAAATCTGCAGAAATTTATGAGCCAAAACAGTCAGAAACGGTAAAAATAAATTGCACTGGCCGTTAGACAATCGATTGTTGAAACGAAATAATCGATTGTTGAGCAGATTTTGACTTGAACTAGGAACTGACACAAAATCGATTGCAGGACCCAAACGGTAACAAATATTTGAATTACTGACAAAAAATAATCGATTGTTGAATTATGATAATCGATTGTTGTGATACAGTGAGCACGGTGATTTTCTGACTCGGAAAATAATCGATTATATTTATGAAACAATCGATTGTTTTAGGAAAGCAGTACTGAATGGCTGAGACGGTAATCGATTATACAGTTAAAAAATCGATTATTAAACACAAATGCATAATAAGCATCAAACATAAATAATCGATTAGTGATACTTGCTAATCGATTGTCCGCACAGTAAAATAATCAATTATTTGCTGTAACAATCGATTGTTCTATGCCATTTCTTTATAATTCCCCCTGCCTTTAGGGCGATACCTGCAAAAGAGAATTAGGCGTCTCCGACGCTCAAGTTAGTAATTTGTAACGAAATGATGCAATGAGAACGTGTTTCTTAAGAAGTGTGTCCTAAGGTGTTCTTAAGAGAGTTTCGGGTACCTACCTTTTCTCCGACGTCGCCAATTACCTGTTCGAGAGGGTGATCTTTGATTGTGCTCCACTCATTAGGCATTTTCGTTTCTTTCTCCAATTGTGGCGCTTCCTCCGTTGATTGTTCCAAGATTTCATCTTGAATTTCCTTAGGAGTTTCCTCTTGTACTTTGTTTTGAGGACTTAATGAGTTCAAAATACCTGCAAGATCAGAACAAGAATCCTTTCTCACCATGCGAGCATTATTTTCGGAAAACACAATATGGGGGGATTCCTCCACAGTTTGAGTTCTATTATTAAATACCCTATATGCTTTAATACGTGAAGAATACCCAAGAAAAATTCCTTCATTGGATTTGGCATCAAATTTTCCCAATTGATCCTTTCCATTGTTATGAATAAAAACTTTACTACCGAATACTCTAAAATGGGAGATATTTGGTTTCCTTCCCTTGTAGAGTTCATAAGGGGTTTTCATGAGTATTGGCCTTATGACTACTCTATTTAAAACGTAGCATGCGGTACTCACGGCATCCGCCCAAAAATGTTTGGGAATCTTAGCCTCTTCGAGCATGGTTCTAGCCATCTCTTCGAGACACCTATTTTTCCTTTCCACCACCCCATTTTGTTGTGGTGTTCATGGAGCGGAAAAGGTATGCTCGATACCGAGTTCGTCACAAAAGTCCGCAAAGAGATTGTGATCAAACTCTCCCCCATGATCACTCCTAATTGAAGTGACGGTTGTTTCCCTTTTGTTTTGAACACGTTTAAGAAAATATTTAAAATTCTGAAAAGCATCACTTTTATGGGCAAGAAATAAAGTCCAAGTAAATCTGGAATAATCATCAACAATAACAAAAGCATAACGATTTCTACCAAGACTTTCAATGCGAGATGGTCCAAACAAATCCATGTGAAGCAATTGCAATGGTCTAGTAGTTGAAACAATATTTTTCGATTTAAAAGATGCTTTTGTTTGCTTCCCTTTTTGACAAGAATCACAAGTAGAGTCATTTTCAAATTTCAAATTTGGAAGACCAACAACTAAATTTTGTGAAAAATTTGTTCAAAAGATGCATGTTGATGTGAGCTACTCTATGATGCCATAACCAAGAATCATCCTCTTTGCTCATTAAACAATTCACATATTCGGGTGAAGAATTTGCAAGATCAACCATATAAATGTTATCCATTCTAAAACCACGAAGGATAATTTTAAAATCGCTACGTCTAAAAACTAAGCATTCATCCGAATCAAATAAAACAAGATTTCCCTTGTCACATAATTGACGTATGCTCAAGAGATCATGTTTTAAACCTTTCACAAGCAATATATGCTTAATGGAAGAAATTTCATCCTTACCGACCGATCCGATGCCGATAATCTTTCCTTTGTTGTTATCACCAAAAATAACACTTCCCCCTTCCTTGTGTTCTAGTTGAAGGAATTTGGATTCGTCTCCCGTCATGTGCTTGGAGCATCCACTATCAAGGTACCATAGTACACTTGATCCCTTCAAACATACCTGCAAAACAGATTAATGAGTTTTAGGTACCCATGCCATTTTGGGTCCTTGGGGGTTAGGAAAATCATAGTGATGTGATTGAGTGTTATGTCTATGTCGTGTAAAACAAGCAGGAGCAATATGTCCAATTCGTCTACAATAATGACAAGTCACGTTAGGATTATGCATCCTTCTAGGTTGATAGTAATTGGACGGACGAAATTCATTTACTCTATTCTTGACAATATAACTATTGCGCAAATCATGAAAATCATTTCTCCTACCATTTGTTCTAGGATATGCATCATTTCTAGAATAGTTGTTTCTAGGTTGGAAGTCATTTCTAGGTGTTCTAAAAGGTTCAAAATTCCTTCTAGTGTTTGGCCTAGAATGTGCATTATTTCTAGCATGATTATTTCTAGGTTGCGATTGGTGAAAATCATTTCTAGGTTTGTTGTATCTAGGATGAACATTTGTTTTATTTATCCTAGGTTGAGCCTTAGGTGGTTGGGGGTTGGCTTCAGCTTTCTCTTTAGGCTCGTTTCCAAAACCTATGCCATGCTTGGTCGACTTCAAATTAACAAGCACTTCATTCAAATTTTTATGAGAAGAGTTAAACTTATCTAAGGTGCCCTTAAGCCTTTCTACTTCATTTTTGAGATGCATGCAAGAAGTACACTTTCTAGAACTCTCGGGCTTGTCGGCGCTTCTCTTGCCAAAAAATTTGTTTTCCTCTTTCAACTTCTCATTTTCTAAAATCAGTTTTTCCAATTCCTTTTCTTTAAAAGAGAGTTGTTTTTGGAAATCTTTTTCTTTTAAAGAAGCATTTTCTTTTATACTCTTTACAGTTTTTGAAGCTTTAATAAATTCGCTATACAACTCATCAAAAGCATTTTGCATTTCTTCAAGGGAAAAGAAGTTTTTGGAAGAAATTTGACATACCTATTCTTTGTTGTCTTCTTGTGCCATTAGACAAAGATTTGCGGCTTCGTCTTCTTCTTCCTCACTTGACTCGTCACCGAAGTCGCCTCCCCAAGATATGTATGCTCGTTGCTTCTTGAAGGGTTTCTTCTCCTTTTTAGCATTTGGGCAATTTGATTTAATGTGCCCGGTTTCTCCGCACTCATAGCACTTTATTTGATCTCCTTGCTTTTTGCCCTTTCGTTCATACTCTTTTCGCATGAACTTTTGAAATCTCTTGATAACGAGTCCGAACTCGTTGTCTCCGTCCTCATCATTTTGAGGTTGGCTTGTGCTTGCCTTGAGAGCGATTCTTTGCTTCCTTTGATCATCAACAAGAGGGTTAAGTATAGTAGATTCATAAGTTTTAAGATTACCTCTTAATGCGTCGATGGTGACATTTGAAATGCCAATGGATTCTTGAATCGCGTCGGCCTTGGATCGCCATTCCGGAGTGAGACTTCGGAGAATTTTTCGGACAAGTTCCTTATCCGTGAAGGTCTTCTTAAGAGCATGTAAATCATTTACGATTTTTGAAAATCGTTCAAACATCTCATCGACCTTTTCGCCTTCCTTCATGTGAAACAATTCATATGCATGGGTTAGGAAATCAATTTTGGCTTCCCTTACCTGGTCCGTACCTTCGTACGTAATTTTCAGCTTGTCCCACATTTGCTTCGCCGTTGTGCAACAAGATATCTTCCTGTAATCATCAGCATTTACAGTAAAATATAATAAATTAATAGCTTTAGTATTATTTTGCACATTTTGGATATCATCCGCATCGTATTCATCTTCGGACTTTGGGACCCATTCATTTTCAACCTTCTTGGTTGGAATTTGTTCTCCATTCATTATGACCTTCCAAAGATGAAAACTATTTGATTGTACAAATATTCTCATCCTCTCCTTCCAGTATGTATAATTTGTACCATCGAATAGCGGTGGTCGGATGGAGCATTGTCCTTCACCTATTCCTGCAAAAGAATCACGAGTAGAAGCCATGGATGTTTCTCTCAAACGAATAAGTCTTCAGAGAGTTGGGTTCTGATACCAATTATTAGATAATACGTTTAACGCTAGAGGGGGGGTGAATAGCGTTATAATAAAAATTAGCGTAAACTTGCGGAATTTAAAAATTGCAGGAAATAAATAAGTGCGATAAGTAAATAAATTAGAACAAACGCACCGATGTATCCTGGTTCACCACAACCCGTGGCTAGTCCAGTCCCCGAGAGACTCTCTCGAGATTTCCACTAACTTGTTAAGCTTACGGGTGCTAGACAAACCGTTACAACTTGAGGACACAAGCCTCAACAACCTTTGCTCGGAGATACAACACTCCAAGACTTCAACCAAGGAAACACAAGTTCCTTCTTACAACATAAGGGACTAACACTTCCCTTCAAGTGTACAAAAACACTTAGCACTCAAACAAGACACTCCTTTAAGAGTAGATATGAGTAAAAAGAATACGCTCAAGATCGCAACAACTTTCGACAAGAATTTGGCTCTCAAAAGCTTATGTAATGAATATAAAATGATAAGCAATAAAGTATGCAAGCTTTAGCAATTGTATGATCAGTTGTTGTGTGTTGTTGTTCTTAAAAGACTGAATTGAAGCTGTATTTATAGTTGAAAAACTTTGTATTACCGTTGCCTAATTGCCAATTAAGAATTGCTGATTTTACTCTGTGACAATCGATTGTCAAATTACCACAATCGATTGTTTTCCAGATCTTCCAAAAATCAATCCCAGATTTTACGCATAACAATCGATTATCTAAGATCAATAATTGATTACTGGCAACGTTCAAAAAATCATTTCCAGATTTTACTTAAAACAATCGATTGTTAGAAATCTACAATCGATTACTCAGCAACGTTCAAAAAATCCTTTCCAGATTTTGATTAAAACAATCGATTATATGAAATCAATAATCGATTGCCTAGCAACGTTCAAAAAATCCTTTCCAGATTTTAATTAAAACAATCGATTATAGGAAATCAATAATCGATTACCTGACGGTATTTGAAAACATTTTGGCAACGGTCAGTTATACAATCGATTATATTAAGTTAATAATCGATTATATATCAGTCTTGAAAAATCAATTTAGACACTGCCTCTTGACAATCGATTGTTATAGGTTTACAATCGATTATTTAATAACTTTGAAAAAGTCTGGAAGATACTGCCTCAACACAATCGATTGTCATAAGTTCACAATCGATTATTTTGTGACTTTGAAAAATCTGATGGACACTGTCTCTTCACAATCGATTGTCATTAGCTTCACAATCGATTATTTTGAGCTTTGAAAAACTTTGATGGTCACTGCCTCATCACAATCGATTGTCATAAGGTTCACAATCGGTATTCATGTAGATTTGAAAAATCTGATGCTCACTGCCTTAACACAATCGATTGTCATAAGTTCACAATCGATTGTCAAGCAGCTGACTTAAACATAATCGATTATCATAAGTACATAATCGATTATCTTAGTCCAGATTTTAGAGGCATGTTTAAAAATCATTTTGACTAAAGTAAATATGCGTTATTTAAAATCATTTTGCTCTAAATTAAATATGCATGATTTGTTAAAAATATTTTTACGAGAGAAGCCAAGTCTTGAGTTTAAGTTGTCGGATCAAGATCACAATCAAATACCGACTCATATAAAACTTAATCTCGATCTTTGTCTTGTGCTTGAATTTCGTTATATATCAATTTTGCGCTTGTGCTTGGACCTCGTCATATGTCAATTTGCGCATAGTTTGTCATTCATCAAAACCTACAAATATGAACACACGTTTAGTATAATGCCTTGAGAACGTGTTTCCAAAACCACCTTCCATTTGGGCGGATTAAACTTATAACTGCCAGAGGGTGAAATAGTAATCCCAGAATAAATTATCTTAGGATAAAACAGTAAAATTAACAATTCCAAAATTAATACTACATAGGTAACTAATCCAAGCATAACTTGTCTTCGAACCAAACGATAGCAAAGTAATGTTAAGGAAGCAGTTAGGAACATGTATAGTCTCTAAGCTAACCAAAGCTAACTGTCATACCATAGTCAAAAGGTACAATGGCCCGAGCAGCCAGACTTAAGGCTGTATTTTTCGCGGTCCGAACCGGAACCGGACTGGAACCGCGGCCCCGGCGGTTCTGCCGGTTCCGGCGGTCCGGTTCCGGCGGTTCCGGTTCTGGCGGTTCCCGGAAACCGTGGCGGGGCGGTTCTACCCGTTGGAACCGCCAGAACCGGAACCGGACCGGTTCTGGCGGTTCGAAACGGTTCCGACGGTTCTGTAACGGTAATTTTTTTATAAAAAAAAAAATTTAAAATAATTTCCAAACGGCTCTTTTTCAAAAGTAGCCGTTTGGAAGTTTAAAAAATAGCCATTTGGCCCCCAAACTTTAATTTAACCCCAAACTTTATATAATTATACTATTTCCCATTTCTCAACTATAAATACCCCCTCATTCTTTCATTTTTATTCACCAATTCATCAATATCTCTCAATCTCTCTCAAGCTCTCTTTCAATCTTTCTAGTGCAAGTGCTTAATTTATTGTTGCAAATTCGTGAAACATTGTGAAGTTGTTGAATTGAAGTTTTCAAATGTTCAATTTTAACAATTTTCAAGAAGTTGTTCGTCAATCCGGTAAACTCGTTTCAACTCTTACGTGCTAAGAATATTTTTGTGTGTAGTTATTTTGCTTAATTATAATTATTATGGCATTTTCATTGAAAAGTATGTTCGGTAAAGGAAAATCTAAAACCGGTGAAAGTAGTCACCAAAATACTACCCCTCCCCCGGCTCCCCGACCTATAAAAGATAAGCAAATTCAAAGTAATAGCCAACCTAGAAATCCTAATGAACCCTTCGGAATCCTTGATAGTGATCACCCGTGTTTTCAATTTAGCGATATTGATTTTCTACATGATGTAGCAGTTGGTGATAGAATAGACGATGATATTATGAATGCTCTTTATCCTAATGCACCTATCTTAGAGGGAAATGAGGATGATGATGATGATGACGAAACCCAAGCTCCAGTAGATTTAGATGATACACCTACTAGTCCTGCTCATAACTTAGGTGATGAACCGGAACACCCACCTGTACAAACTCCCACTTTTAGTAGACAACCTCCAAAACGTTCAGAAACATCATTAGTTTGGCAATTTTTTATTCAACTAAGAGAACAAAATAAGGCTAAGTGTAAATCTTGTGGGAAATTACTTGTTCATAGGTATACTGGAGATTGTAGCGGCACGGGTAGTTTAGTAAAGCATATAAGATTACACCCTAGCGATAAGGCTAGATATTTGCAATTGAAAGCGCAACAAGAGGGGAGGACAAGTGCTGATTCTACAGTTAACCCAAGTACTGGTTCAAATCTAGTTCAACCAGGAATAAACACAGTCACCGGAGGTATATTACATTACGATCCAAATAAGGATCGTGAAGAATTAGCTAAAATGATTACTGTTATGTGTTTGCCTTATTCTTTTGCTTCTAATCCTGCATGGATTCATTATATTAGAAGAGTATTTAATCCTACGTATAAAGGTTGGCCTCGCGCCACAGTTAAGGCCGATATTTATAAATACAAGCATGAATATGAACAATACTTGCGCTATTTATTTACCCATATAACTAATCGTATGTCTATTACAACTGATATTGGTAGATCTTTCAGAAGTAGATCACATGCGTCTAAAAGAGTTGCTGGCTTAACAGCTCTTAAATCGTGGACGGAGTTTAGGGGTACTCAAAGGGAAAATTTATGAAATTTCCCATCTAAATGAGCTTCAAGTTTATTTGTCGCAGGGACTAGAGAATGAGAATCCAGACGGCTCTTTCGACCTTTTGGATTGGTGGAAGACAAGAGCAAAGCATTTTCCCGTTCTTGCAAGGATGGCTCGGGATGTTCTGTCGATTCAAGCGTCAACTGTTGCATCGGAGAGCGCTTTTAGTCAAGCAAGACTACAAATAGGTGATCACAGAGCGTCGATGCGAGACAGCTTGGAAAAATCAGTGCTTTTTCGAGATTGGATCCGCGCAGAAAGAAGGAACTTTGGGCTAGCTGAATCACAACCAGAAATAGATGAGTGCTATGAAGAAATGCTAGCAGAACTTGCTCAGGAAACATCTTCACCCGGAAGTGGTGATGAACAAGCTTCATTTCCACCACCGCCAACACAACCACCTCCAAACCTTGAAGGTTTTATGGGATTTGTTAGAAATAATAGATAAATTATGATGTAACTTGTACATTGACATGTCTTCTTTTAGTTTTTTTTCCTTTTAATGGTGGTATTAGTACCATGTTGTGCTCATTCTATTGGGGGAAGGAAGTCTAAGAAAGATATGCCATTTTGGTCAATAAATATGCTCTTTATCATATCCTTGAATATCTTTTGTCTCAATATTTCTTTATCAATATATACTACTTATATACAATTTATACTAATTACTAACTACAACACATATACACTACTTATATACAATATATACTACTTACATACAATATATACTACTTATATACAAAATATACACTACTTATACACAATATATACTAATTACCAAACACAATATATACTATACTAATAACATATTACACCATATAAAATATATTCTACAATATACTAATGACTACTATACAAGATATTGATTTTAAAAAAAAAAAAAAGAACATTCAGAACCGCCGGAACCGCCAGAACCCCCGAACCGGAACCGAATGGTACCCCGAACCGTATGGTAGCGGTTCCGGCTCCGGAACCGCAGACCCAAATAGACCCAGAACCGGAACCGGATACAGCCTTAGCCAGACTTGACATAAATTTAGCTACTGGAGCTAGTCTAAAAATGGCTATAAGTAGAATCCTAATAAACAACACAAAATTTTCAGCAGCAAGCTATGGCCTAACGACCCCTAACCTAGGTTGGGGCGAAAATTCTTTCAGAATATTTTCAGACTAATCTATAACTTATACATTTTGATTTTGAACAGCTTCAATTGTAACTGGCCGCATGCAAAGATGAAAGTGTGCAATATCCTAGCCACCCTATAACTCGCAGGGCAGCAGATAGGTCAGACTAGTGATCTAAGACGGATCTGTTGTCAACAATGTCATACCTTGGATGCATAGGATTATTACAGATAATTTTGTATAATTTATAGCAACTCCATGTCTAAATTTCGGACATGAAAAAACAGTGTCGGAAAGCCAAGCTTGAGATCATCATTCAAGAAAAGATAGCTGGTGAAAGTTTCAAACAGATGTGCTTAGATACATTCAACCTAATGTCATTCTTACCCTCCATTTTCTCTTTGCTAATTTTCGACATGCCATATTGTATTACTTACATCTCATTATATTGTTTTCTAGATAACACAATAACAACAAACTCAGTGGAATTCCACAAGTGGGATTTGAGGAGGGTAAAATGTACGCAGACCTTAACCCTTATCCTACCCCTATCCTGGGGAGGTAGAGGTTGTTTCTTGATAATGCATGTCTTATAAGAAGCTTAAGTATGAGGAATCAACAAATAGCATTGCTATTCTGAAAAAAACTACAATCATGATCTTCATATGCACCAAAATCACAAATAAAAGATACATGGGAAAACAAAACTATCATAACAAAGTGCTATAAGATGTACCATTATAGCGGAAAAGAAGAACTTCACAAGTATAACGATAATGTGCTTCCTTCCACTCAACACAGCTCCAACTTTAGGTGGCTAGGATTTGACTACACTGCACAAAGTTTACTGTCATAGCATCAAGATTAAACGGAAACTCTTCCTAAAGTGTAGTTTCGCGACACATTTTAGCTCTGGTTCATCTTATAAGCAGCATGTTGATCTCTCGATGGAGGCAACTGAGACAACACCCAATCTGGTGAGTTATTGACCCAAAGCCCTATACCCATATTCTTGTGCTTAAAATCAGGCGCTTTCTGATTCAACTTAGTAGCTCTATTATCCCACCATTTATCTGGATTTTCCAACAAATCTTTCCAATAATCCACCTCCTTTCCTACTCCTTTAGATTTCGGAACATAAACATCAATTTCAAGTCCTTCAACTCCCTCAAGCACCCACCTCGGCCCATTCTCAAGCCACAATGCGATACTACTATCATCCTTCTTCTTGAAATCAGGGTGCCTTGCTTTTACAATCCCATCTAACTTCGCCTTCCGACAATCCCACCATTGTTTCGGATTCTTGATAAAGTCCCTCCATTCATCACCTCCCTCCGACTTACTCCCACCACCCGAATTAACAACAGAATCATCATTTTCCGAACTAGACAAGCTAATATCTTTCTCATTATCAGAATGCTGCTGCTTAGTACTACTTTTCACATAAACAAAGTGTCCTCTCCCCTTTCGATCAACTATTTGTTTCAGACCTTGAACAAAGTTAACATTTTCAGCAACAATATGAAAAGAGAACTTATATTTATCCATAATTTCACAAGGCAATGGATCCATAGAAAACTTCCCAGATACATAAACACAATCATTTTCCTTCACATGACAAGCCACAACATGAGCTAAATCACCAACAAACACAACAGGAATCATCAAAATAGAATTATTATTATTATTATTATCATTATTCTCATGAGCAAGAACAGTACCAGCACAGTAATTCCCATCAGGGGAAGTTTCAAACTGAATTGGGGTTTGTACAAAACCAACAAGATTGACTAAATTAGCAACTTTTGATTGGTAAGGGATTTCAATAGGCTTTGGCCAAGAAGATACATTTTCAGCTTCATTGGTTTCAATTTTTGGAGGGGTAAGGGAGTAAGAAGAAGAGGGTTCTTGGGGTTTAGGGATTTTGGATTTTCTTGGGGTTGTTGTTTTAGAGGCAAATCTTGAAAAAGATTGAAAAAGTTGGTATTTTGGGGGATATGCAGAGGAGGATAAAGCTCTATTTGCTATTGTTTTTGTTAAGAAATTCATGGCTGAAATTGGGTTTTAGAGTTCTGAATCTTTCATATAGTGATTAGGTTTTGTGTGAATTTTTGCAGATGAAAATGATTTAACGGGATGAAGCAGTAAGGGTTTTGTGTTGGCAATACTGGGGTTTAATACTTTAATGTTTTGGGTCCAGTGAGTTGGATGGTTTGCATATTTATGATAGCCTCCCTAAAGTTTCGTATAATTACAATACTATTCCTTTTAGTTTATTTTCTTTTTTCCTCTGAAACTATCAAGTTGTTTTTTGTTAATACTAATCAATCAAGTATTAAATATTTATAGTCATCAAAATTAATAAGGTTTTACGTATTCTAATCATAATTAGTTGGCAACAAAACTTATGGTTGACTAATCCTGACAAGTGACATAAGTAAATACAAGTTATGTCTAATGATGGTGAACATATTTCTTTTTTCACTTAGGATAGTGAACATATTTTAATTTGATGATCTAATGGATTTAACGTTCAATTCCGAGCAAAACATATCGTGTTCTTCAATTATAACCTTCTATTAGTCCTTACCCTAACTACTTGCACCTTGCATCTATATTAATCCAATGAGTACAAGACATATGTATCACTAAATCATAGCTAATTTATACACATTCTCGCCTTAATTTATAACTTTAATCATGGTAATTTAATCTGGTTTGATATAAACACCGGGAGTGATTAAATTTTTGCCATCTCACAAGATATGCTCATTTCTTCATGTTGCATAGAATCGTTTCCAAGTGATGAATACAACATTTGTAGTTCGAATGGAAAAGAAATTATTTGAAGTTAGGAAAATATAGTTTGTGAAAGTTAAAATTACAAAATTGAATTTTTTGGAAAACCAGAATTCTGTAGATAAAAGATATATGACTTGTGAGTGAAGTTGAAGATTTATAAAACTTCACTGAAATACACCTTCAAACCACTGTTTCGAATTTTTCAACCTGGATATTTTTTTTTTACCAAGTCTTGCTGGACAAAACTCAAACACTAACTTTAAAAAATCATTTGCGAGAGAAATTGAGACAAGAGGGGTTGCTCTGATGATAAACAACTTTAACCTTTCAACCTCTCGTGTGAGTTCGAATCCCCCCAAAGAACAAAGTGAGAAGTTCTTCGAGAAAACCCTCCCCAAACCCCACTAAGTGAGATTATATGGGTTGTTGTTATTGCGAGTGAAACTGAAAAACTCCACGCCCTAACTTGAAGGAACTCCATTACTTAATGAGGACCAAGGACAGTTTTTTCGTAGACCAAAACACTCAGCTCAACCAGGCAATAACCAATAAAAAAAGACAACATTCATTTCTTTACCATTTAAGTAAAGATGTTACAAGAAACACCAATCCAAATTCATACATAAGTTACAAAAAGAATCATACATCAAAATTATATAAGCTTTGATATAATGGCGTCAAAACTGGGAGGTTGGTTCATATATCTGGCTGAGTTGAAATCGTTTCTCTTTGCGGCCTATGTTTCCTCCACTTTTTCTTGGTCATGGACATGATCCAGTCTGGAACCTCACCACCAGAAGAAGTAATAACATTTGCTATGTTCCTCAAAAACGGAATATCTGCTTCAGTATAAAACGTAATTGCCTCTCCTCTCCTTCCAGCTCTTCCGGTACGTCCTGTTTACAAGAACCACACGTGCAGTTTTAAGTGAACAGTGGAAACTGTTGTAATTCATCGTAGGACAGTGATGATTGATGATCAACATGACCATGCTAAATGTTTTGGGAAGTAGAAGTTATAAATCACTATATAAAGTAGTAGAACCCAAATTTAGGTTTGATGTTTACCAATTCTGTGAATATATGCTGCAGCAGCGTCTGGAAAATCATAATTTATTACGCAATTGACCCCTTTGAAATCCATTCCCCGGGACACAACATCTGTGGCAATTAGAACCCATGTTTTTCCAGCTCTAAAGTTATCAACAGCATTTTCTCTCTGCATATAATTTAAGTGAGTAGGAAACAGAATTAGTGTCCAATATAGCATCACACAAAATTAATCAAGCGAATATAAACCATAACCCCGCACTTAAAAATCCACATAAATTTTTCTATCAAACTTCATCAAATAAATAATACCAAAAAAAGTCCTGCAGTTAAAACCAACCCCCAGAAATACATAAAGAACTTAATTCCCATATTTAAATCAAAGGTCTAAGGTGGCTCATTTATTTGGAGCAATGCATCCATAAATAATTACTTAATTAGAAGTTCATCCTACGTAGGTAAAATTGCAGAGCAGGTATCTCCATATTTCCTGATGAAATCAGCTCTCTTCTTTAGGTGGTCAAGTCAACATCAGACTCTAAGCTCCAGTTTTCGACCTTGATTTCAAAAAAAGAAACAATAAAAGCAACCAAAATAACACTCTTGTGATCCTGGCCATCCATAATCCAGCGGTCAAAGAACGAATAGACTGATAAATGCTTAGTAGAAATGAACATAATAATTACATGCAGTCACAAGATTATCTTCCTCTTAAAGCGTGTTCTGATTTCAGACATCCCCCCTCTCCGTGATGAACCACCCATTGATGTAGAAAATGCAGAAGACATGCCAGAATTACCTGTGTCTGAGAAAGATCTGAATGGATAACATCAGCTCGAAAATCTTCCAATTTTAGTTCGTCATATAGCTCCTTTGCGCGCTCCTTGTTTTGAACGAATACTAGCACCGGTGGATTCAAACTCTACAAATATAATAAAACAATAATAAGATGAGCTTGGTATATGTTATAACTTACCAAATCATTGTAGATGTTGATCATAGATCAGCTTAACAGAACAGCAAGAAGATAGCTACCTCAATTAGCACAAATGATAAGATTTCCAAATGATCACAATATGATACCACAATATGAAAGTACCAAACTGAGCCGTGAAAATGCAATTGAGCATTGAATAGAATGTGATTGGAAGGAAACAAAAATAGAAGTACCGCATTGAGATTGCCCCTTGAACGCTGATATTGACAGTTTATACACAAATCCAACACACTTTTCCTTTTTGAGAATGGTAAGTGTATTATAAAGGTGTACTTTGACGGCAAAAAGGAAAATATTTATAACTTAAAACAAATACTATATATTTACCTCTCTTAGCTTTTTGGTGTAAAAAGGAAAATGTACAAGTAGATAGGATGGCTAATTTCCTCGGTCCTTTTCACATGTAGATAGTGTACCAAGATGCATTTTTTGGGGGTTATAGTACTTACTCATTGCACTCTCTGGGTGCTATTATCATTACCTTTTTCTTTTAAATTAAAAAAAAAAAAAACAAAAACAATCACCTAGAAGGTACTGTTCAAAAGTGTATTTACCGAGAATTCTAAGGTGAATCCCTTCCTATTCTTAAAGGGATACTACAAGCTCTATCATTTGCTTCAGCTTCATTTACAAAGTTCATTTACGAAGAGGCACAAGTAGGTCTAAGAAGAGGTGGGGAGAGGTGATTAGGCAAGGCATGGTGCAGCTTCAGACCGAGGACATAACCCTTGATAGGAAGGTATGAAGGTCGAGTATTAGGATAGCAGAGTACGTAGTCTAGAGGGTTTATAACAGTAGTATTGACGCACAGTTTCGCTTCCGTTGGTAGTAGGTTCGTATGATTAACCGTTGTTTTCTTTCATTGTTGATCACCTTACTGTCTTGTTGTTTTTATTCTGCTTTTATATGGCTTTTTGGTACTATCTTCTTGTCTATATTTTCTTTATTGTGGTGCTTATGCTTTCCTGAGCCAAGGGTCTATTGGAAACAGACTCTCTATCCTCACAAGGTAAGGGTAAGGTCTGCGTATACACTACCCTCCCCAGACCCCACAGTGTGGGATAATACTGGGTATGTTGTTGTTTACACCAAAAGTGCTTCTGAATAGATTTTTCCTTTGTCTTCAAAGCATCTGTCATTTCTCTCTCCAAATAATTCACCATATACGTGCAAAAATAGTATACCACCACTTCTGCTTTTTTACTTCTTCCTTTATTGTTCCATCGCTATAAAAGTTCACAGTAGCTCTAGGCATAGTCCATTTAAGCCCCATCATGTTAGGGAACAGCTGCCACAATTGATCAGTAACATGACAGTGCAAAATAGAGAATTGACGTTCTCAGATTCTTTTCCAGAAATATAACACATTACACTGATTACTTCCTTGCATAGTGCATGTTCTTCTGAAGTGAATCTCCACAATCATTTCATCATTAAACTGCAGTTATGTTGTCTTAATTTTGATTCCAAAACTCCTTACTTGTAATCAAGTGAAGTGAATTCCATCTAACAAAATGGGAAGTTGAAATCCTTCTTAGCTTGCCCAACCTCTTCTCCACTTTGTCAAGGGAAATAAGGACATCACACATGTGGGAAACGAATCAAGGACCCTATCATCAGCAGCAACCAATCTCCACAATCATTTCATCATTAAACTGCAGTGATGTTGTCTTAATTTTGATTCCAAAACCCCTTACTTCTAATCAAGTGAAGTGAATTCCATTTAACAAAATGGGAAGTTGAATCCTTCTTAGCTTGCCCAACCTCTTCTCCACTTCGTCAAGGGAAATAAGGACATCACACATGTGGGAAACGAATCAAGGACCCTATTATCAGCAGCAACCAACCCCCCCCCCCCCCCCAGGCACACACACAAATGATAAGTATCAACTTTTCCAACTTGCCAACCTCTTTTCACACCTTCTAAAACTCCCTGCCAAATGTCTAAAGCTTTGTTCCTAGATCCAACGGCAATAATAATCCAACACACCTTTTTTATTCTTTATAAGTGTTTACCGCATCATATTGACAACTGGATGAACTTTGTTGCAAGCAATATAATTTTAGGCAGTTTTTGTGTATAACTCATGTATAGGGGGATTTTATTCCTTTAAAGGTAGTAATACTCCTTTGCCTATCAAACCGAAAAAATGAGTCGCTTACGTTACAGTAGATGGTAGCAAAATGGTAATTTAAAAGCAGCAAAGAAAACAGGAGTTTCATATCGTGTCAGGAAAAAGAAGAAAAATGTCCCAATCATCAAACATTGAGATCCTCAAAATATTCAACAAACCAACTGGTGTCAGCTTAGTGCCCATCTTCTGGGAATGTAAAGATCAAATAAGCAGAAAAAAATATCATGAAAAGGAGGCACATAATGCCCGTACAATATACTGCAGTACTTCAAAAGTGATAATTAGACAGCAAATAATATCCATATGCAAATCACTCATGTCCGAGGACATGGCCCTTGGTATGGAGGTCGAGCATTAGGGTTGTAGGTTAGGAGGTAGTTGAGCATTTTTGTACTTTGTAAAGGTGTTAGACTAGTCTGACGGGGTTTTCTCTTAGACGGCTAGTGGTTGATGTTGTATTCACACTATTTTCCCGTTTTTCTTTGTGCCGGGTCTTATCTACTGATTGTTGTTAGTGCTTTTCAATCTATTCTCTGGTCCTTATGTTGCTGCCATTATTTCTGTGAGAAAGCACGGGAGAAAAATATATATCTTGATATTAAACATGATACAATGAGCCCTATATATAATACACATAACCTAACCTACTCCTAATACACTTTGGATTAGGGTTCTACTATTTACATATCTAACACTCCCCCTTAAGCTGGTGCATATAAATCATATGTACCGAGCTTGTTACATATGTAGTTAATACGAGGACCAGTGAGGGACTTGGTGAAAATGTCTGCAAGCTGATCATTTGACTTTACAAACTTTGTAGCAATATCTCCCGAGAGTATCTTTTCTCTGACGAAGTGACAGTCAATCTCAATGTGCTTAGTTCTCTCATGGAACACTGGATTTGACGCAATATGAAGAGCAGCTTGATTATCACACACAAGTCCCATCTGACTAACATCACAAAATTTCAGCTCTTTGAGCGACTGTTTGACCCAAACTAGCTCACATGTCGCCATAGCCATTGCTCGATATTCTGCTTCTGCACTAGACCGAGCAACCACATTATGTTTCTTGCTTTTCCAAGATACCAAATTTCCTCCTACTAAGACACAATATCCAGAAGTAGAACGTATGTCAGAAGGCGATCCTGCTCAATCAGCATCGGAGTATCCAACAATCTGCTCATGGCCTCGATCCTCAAACAATAAACCTTTACCTGGAGTTGATTGTATATACCGAAGAATGCGAACAACTGCATCCCATGACTATCACATGGCGAACCCATAAACTGGCTCACAACACTCACATAAAAGGAAATGTCAGGTCTTGTTACTGTAAGATAATTTAATTTACCAACTAACCGCCTATATCTTGCAGGATCGTTAAGAGGCTCCCCCTGTCCTGGAAGAAGCTTAGAATTCGGATCCATTGGAGTGTCAACAGGTTTACAACCTGTCATTCATGTCTCCTCAAGAATATCTAAGGCATACTTCCGTTGTGAGATCACAATACCTGAGCTAGACTGTGCGACCTCAATACCCAGAAAATACTTTAGTGTGCTCAGATCCTTAGTCTGAAAGTGTTGAAAGAGATGTTGCTTCAATTTAGTAATACCATCCTGGTCATTGCGGGTAATAACAATGTCGTCAACATAGACCACTAGATAAATACAGAGACGTGAATCAGAATGCCGATAGAATACAGAGTGATCAGCTTCACTCCGAGTCATGCCAAAGTCCTGGATAACAGTGCTAAACTTACCAAACCAGGCTCGAGGAGACTGCTTTAGACCATAAAGTGACCGGCGCAAGCGACATACAAGGCCACGAGACTCCCCCTGAGCAACAAACCTTCATCCTCAAGGTCACCGTGTAAAAATGCATTTTTAATGTCCAGCTGATACAGGGTCCAATGGCGAACAGCAGCCATAGAGAGAAAAAGGCGGACTGATGCTATCTTAGCCACGGGAGAGAAGGTATCACTGTAATCAAGCCCAAATATCTGAGTATATCCCTTGGCCACAAGACGAGCCTTAAGACGATCAACTATACCATCTAGACCAACCTTGACTGCATACACCCAACGACAACCAACAGTAGATTTACCTGAAGGAAGAGTGACGAGCTCCCAAGTACCACTCGTATGTAAAGCAGACATCTCGTCAGTCATAGCCTGTCGCCACCCTGGATGAGACAATACTTCACCTGTAGACTTAGGGATGGAAACAAAGGACAAAGAAGATAGAAAAGCATAATAGGGTGATGACAAACGATGATAACTTAAACCGATATAATGGGGATTAGGATTAAGGGTATACCGTATACCTTTGCGAAGTGCAATAGGAAGAGACAAGTCTGCAGTAGGAGCAGGGTCAGGTGCAGGACGTGAATCAACCGGGCCGGATGCTGGGCGAGGACGACGATGATATGTCAAGAGTGGAGTGTCTTGTGCAGCGAGTCTAGGAGGAGCCACAGTAGATGTTCCAACGTTTGGAATGGGTAAGACTTCTGTAGCGGAAGGTGAAGGAGGAGATATAGTAGACTCCTTAAAGGCCGGTATAGGTAAAACCTCAGATATAGCAAGATGGTCAGAATGGTCAGAAGAGATAAAGAAAGGTTAGGACTCAAAAAATGTGACATCGGCTGACATAAGGTACCTACGAAGATCAGGTGAATAACAACGATAGCCCTTCTGAGCACGAGAATAACCAAGGAAGACACACTTGAGAGCACGAGGAGCTAAATCTTTCCCAGGAGCTAAGTTATGAACGAAACAAGTGCTCCCCAAAACACGAGGGGGAACAGGGTATAAGGGTGACTGGGAAAACAATACCTCATGCGGAATCTGATTCTGGATGGGAGATGAAGGCATCCGATTAACCAAATAACAAGATGTGAGAACTGCATCGCCCAAAAAGCGGAACATGAGATTATGAGAAGTGTGCGAGCAGTCTCAATAATGTGCTTGTTCTTTCTCTCTGCAACCCCATTTTGCTGAGGGGTATAAGGACAAGAGGTCTGATGAATAATTCCATGAGAAGACATAAACTGCTGAAATTGAGAGGATAAATATTCTAAGGCATTATCACTGCGAAAAGTGCGAATAGAAACACCAAATTGATTTTTAATTTCAGCACAAAAATTCCGGAATATAGAAAACAATTCAGAACGATCTTTCATTAAGAAAATCCAAGTACATCTTGAATGATCATCAATGAAACTAGCAAAATAACGAAATCCCAAGATTGAACATACTCTACTAGGACCCCATATATCCGAATGAACTAAAGAAAAAACTGACTCTGCACGACTCTCAATACTACGAGGAAAGGAGGCGCGGGTATGTTTCCGAGCTGACATGACTCACACTCTAATGTGGATAAACTGGACAAACGAGGCACCATCTTCTGAAGCTTGGACAAGCTAGGATGTCCTAAACGACTGTGAAGTAGGTCGGGAGGATCTGCAACTAGACAGGCCTTAGAGGATGTTAGTGAGTTAAGGTAATAGAGTCCGTCTGATTCAAGTCCTGTTCCAATCGTCTGTCCCGTACTGCTGTCCTGCATAATAAAAGAGTCATCAATAAAATATATTCCGCAATGGAGGGCACGAGTCAAACGACTAACAGATGCAAGAATAAAAGGACAGCGAGGGACATAAAGAACGGAATCTAGAGTGACAGAGGGTAGAGGATTTGCTTGTCCAACTCCTTTTGCTTTAGTTTGAGACCCATTAGCTAAAGTAACGTTGGGAAGAAACTGTGAATACGCAATATTTGACAAAAGGGATTTATTACCAGAGATATGATCAGAAGCAGCTGAGTCCACAACCCATTGTTTAAGAGGACTAGACTGGGAAACACAAGCAAAAGAATTACCAACAGAAGTATCAGGCTGAGCAACAGTGGCTACTTGTGGAGATGTCTGCTTACTTGCTCGATATTTAAGGAACTCATTATACTCCCTTTCAGATACAGAAAATCCCTGATAACCTGTAGTCTCGGTCTGAGCAACATAAGCATTTTTTGTTGGTCGACCATGTAAAGAATGGCACACGTCACGAGTGTGACCAAGTTTATAACAATAAGAACACTTGGGTCTAGATCTTCCAAAACGACCTCCTCCTCGTCTATACTCCATAGTATGAGAAGCCCGATTGTCCACGGATTGGGAGACGAGGATAGAGGAATCAAGTGTTTGTGATGAGCTCACTGGGTGACTTGGTGCTGCAGCAAGGCGAAGTAAGCGAGAGAATAATTTATCAACTGTGGGGACAGTCGGTCTAGCCAAAATCTGATCGCGTACTGAGTCAAGATCATTAGGAAGCCCAGCAAGAGTAAGAACTAGAAACAGTTTTTGTCGTTGCTCTTGCTGCTTTGCAACGCTAGCAGAAACTGGCATCAACGTCTCAAATTTCTCCATAACTGCCTGCACTTGACCCAAGTAAGTAGACATATCTAATTCTTGTTTCTTTAAATTTGTCATATCACATCATAGAAACGAGATATGTCATTAGTGTATAAAGTACGAGCCTTTTCCCAAACCAAATAACATGTTTGGAATGGACGAAACAAGGGCATCAACTTGGAATCAATAGATCGCCACAAAATACTGCATAATTGAGCATCGATCTTCTCCCAATGTGCTTTGGCTTTTTCATCTCCGTCACTAGACTCCTTGGTCAGATGATCCTGAACACCTTGACCTTTACACCACAACTCGACAGACGAAGCCCAAGCTAGGTAGTTTGAACCTCCCATTAAAGGTTCTGAGGTAATCATAATACCGAAACTGCCAGAACCCGGGTTTCTAGACCCGAAAGCATCTAGTCCCAAAGACATCTTTGGATTATCAACTGAAAACTCGCTGAAACTGAAACAGAGAACTGAAAACTGGAGCTGCCGGAAAACTGGAACACTGTATCGCCGGAAAAAGTACTGTAGCTGCCGGAAAAATTCAAAGTTGTCGGAATTGAAAAATAAAAATACGGATAGGCTCGGAATTCAAGGGTGAGCAGACTGTCCTGAAGAAATTCTGGCTGGAAAGTACTGTAGCTGCCGAAAAAGTCAATAAAGTCGCCGGAAAAAACTCAAAGTTGTCGGAATCGAACGAAAAAAGGATGGGTAAGGTCGGAATTGAAGGGCGAGCAAACTGTCCTGAAGGAGTCACCAAAAAAAAATGGCCGGAAGTGGTGCCACGCGCCGGCGCGTGGGCTCACGCGCCGAAGGTGTTGGCGGCGCGTGGGGGCGCGTGTGTGGTTCTTTTCCGGTGATTTTTTCTGGGATTGGTCGGAATTCTCTTCCGAACCTCGTGGTGGTCTCGGATTTTGCACAACACCAACAAAGAAGGTGGTTTAGTTACGGACAGCCTCTTAAGTCGCCGGAAAATTGTACGGCGACGAGGTCTTTCTTCCCGTAAGTAGCTGGAATGACGCACAGCTATAATATTCTCACTGTAGCTCTGATACCATGTGAGAAAGCACGGGAGAAAAATATAACTCTTGATATTAAACATGATACAATGAGCCCTATATATAATACACATAACCTAACCTACTCCTAATACACCTTGGATTAGGGTTCTACTATTTACATATCTAACAATTTCTATTATTTTTTGTTGTAGTACTGATATATTATCTCTCTTTTCGTCTTCTTGAGCCGAAGGTCTACTGGAAACGGCCTCTCTACTCCATCGGGGTAGGGGTAAGGTCCGTATACACTCTACCCTCCCCAGATCCCACTTGTGGGATCTTACTGGGTTGTTGTTGTTGTAGCAAATCACTCATGTAAATTTTGTTGTGCAATTATGGTATAGGCAACCTCCAATCACTGCAAAAGAGGTATACAACCAATTCAGACAAAGAGGCAGCATGAGGATCATACCTCTGCAAAGCTTTGACGAAGAGCTAGAAGCTTTCCTTCTTCACTCCCAACGAATACCAAGTTTTGCTTTATTGTTTCGGAAGCAGAATTTCTGCAGAAATGCAAAGCAGTCAAGTAAGCATTCACCAACACAGAGAGACGGAAATAGGAGAGAAAGGACAGAAGAGGCAGACGATTTTTCTTTTTCCTCACCAAGAAACAACAGAAAAAAGTGTACAAGCAGCCCAAAATAACTGTTCACTTCACTGCAGTTTTAAAATACATCTGCCAAAGGCCTATTAGTACTTACTTCCTACCAATAATGACTCGAACAGCATCATGCATTATTGTACGCGCTCTGTCTTCAACTATATCAGGTAAAGTAGCACTGAACAACGACCGAAGAATTGAAGGATTTGTGCACGCGTTCACCACAAAATCAACCTGCTCTAGCAAGCCAGGCTCAAAAAGCTTATCAGATTCATCTAAGACAAGAAATTCAACCCTGCACCAAAAAGGAGTTGGTGAAAAGGCATACTAATGCTGATTAAAAAATGGACTATATTTAGCACCAAATTCTAAATAGCAACATTTTATACGCCTACACAGTAAAAGCCAAGGCATATACTCCTCTACATCTAATTCGGCATGCAAATATTCAAATCTCAGTGTGATTGTGCAAATATAGTAGTAAAACAAAGAGAAAATCTTTGAAATCCTGCATATCTACACTAGACCCTGAGCTTCAGCAATTAGGTTTTATTATGAATTACAGTTCAAATTATGCATTCATCCTGGGATCTACCATCTCGTCGCCCTCTAGAATCTTATTTAACAAGACTCTAGACTGATCTAATATTAAGAAGATTAAACTTTGAAATGAAAACACTAGTACATGGGAGTTTGATCACAAGAAAATTAGGAACATACTTACTTTTTTATCAGAGGGGAACATACCTACTTAAATCAAGCTTTCCCTTGCGGATAGCAAACTGTAAGCGCAATGGTGTCGAGATGAGTATATCACATTGCAATTTAGAAAAGTCTCCACTTTTAGCGAGCTTTTTAGTCATCAACCTGATGTAGAACTTCTTCCCTTTAGCCAACTTTCTGCATTCTCTTGTAGTCTGAACAGCTAGCTCTTTTGTAGGGGAAAGAATTACAGCTCGGACACCATCATTTGAAGTATCCTGATCAAGAAAGATGGCTTTCAGATGTCCAGCAACTTCTCATAGAAAATGATATAACAATGCCAAATATATATACCTTGAGTTTCACAAGTATTGGAAAGACAAATGCAAATGTTTTTCCAGAACCAGTAGGTGCACAAGCAAAGCATTCCCGTCCCTTATGAAAGTCAAACATGATAAAGGACTGTTAAAGGGAAAACAAGAAAGATATATTTTATATTTATATATATAGCGGCGGAATCAAGGAAGATCATACAGATAAGAGGACTGGAATAGCCTGTCTTTGGATTGGTGTTGGTTCTTTAAATCCCAGTTCTGCCAGGTTGCGTAATAGATATAATCGACATTTATATCTGTATAACCATATACAAACGGAACATTAGTAAAAGAGAGGACAGAGGGAAAGTCAAGTGCAGGCAACAAGAAATAGACTGATAAACACAGAGAACGCAATTTGCTCATCACAACAAATTTTGTGTAGAGTGTTAGTAGATAGTCGAGCATTCTTGTATTCTATTATTCTTAGATTTCTATAACTACGTCTTGTTTCTTTCGCTTTGTTTTCTTATTATTTTGTTGTTGTGCTTGTAGCTACTGCTTTCTTTTCATCTTCGTTGAGCCGAGGATCTATCGGAAACAACCTCTACCTTCTCAAGAAATGGTCAAGGTCTGGATATACACTACCATCCCCAGACCCCACTTGTGTGATTATACTGGGTTTGTTGTAGTTGTTGCTGTCTCTCATGAAACGGAATGTGAAACAAAGAAGGATACTCCAAAAGGAGAGTTAGGAAAGAGGTTCAATTCCGGAATTGCAGAATTCTACCTCATTTATCACCAATATTCCAGAATTGCAGAATTCTACCTCATTTATCACCAATGGTCTATTTCCCCAAAAAAGCACAGTACACAGGTAAAGATGACAGGACGAAATAAGAGTAGCCCTTGAGAATAAAATCATCTAATCATGCATGATATATTTCAAAAACTCCTGCGATGTATGCTCTTTAAGTTGAGCTTTCCAAATTGAGCCCTCTTCCCCAACCATTCCCCAGGAAAAATGAGAACAAAAATTGGAATGGAGAAGAACAGATATCACAATTGCAGGAGAAACAGCAAAATCTTCATTAGCCTACTTTATTTCGCATGCAAAGATCAATTAAAAAGAGCTTAAACTGTTCATCAACATCCTGTCACATCGTATTCTTGCTTTACACAGATCACAACAAAATGCTTTAACTCACATAAATTAAATTGATGGAGAAATAGAAAGTGGCAACCAAAATGAATGGACTAAGGCTTTGTTGGGGGTTTCACTAAATGTGACTTCCTTAACTTGATCGAAGTATTCCACCATTAGATATCCTACTGTAAATAAGTAAGCATCTGAAATATTTGACCATAGTGAAATTTGAGACCATCAAGAGCAACAATGATGGTGGGATTAAGTGTCTCCAAACTAAAATCAACAAAAAGCGTGACAGAGTACCTTGATCTTAATTCTGCAAAACTGTGCAATGGCGAAGGGACATTACTTCCAGAAACATGAATGCCGTATAACTTCCGGAAAAGTGCATCTCTCTGGATCCAACAAAATCTCAGGAACAAAGGAAATACATCTCTTCAATAAAAGTTCATAGTAATTCACGAACATTACAAAACAACTTCCTACCAACTGCCACTGTAACAAAATCGGAAGCAAACGAGACAAACCTCCAATTGCCGATGATATTCTTTTTTTCCCTCAAGCAGTTCATTTGCAGATTGATCATTCTCTTCACTGGCAGCTTCCTTTTTGAATTTAGAATTCTTGAAAACGGAGAATCCGTCCACTGAGTCTAAAACCAATGCCATGAATTATGACAAAGACAAAGCAGCAAACTTTAGTACCCAATCTATACTGGGAACAAAGAAATAAATGAGAAGCTCAAACAGAAGACAAAAAGGAAATTACCAGGAACTGTTCCCTTCTCCTTTCTCTTCCTCTTCTTACCCACATGGGTATTTGTTTCATCCTCCATTTCAGATTTTTCATTCTCAACAAACTCCAGCTTCTCTAATGAATTGTCATTTGTTTTATGCTCCTATGTTGAATATAAAGAAATCTTCATTATGATGAGGATATACACAACAAGAAATAGTTAATCTCTCTTAAAAATGAAATTTAAAACAAATATGCAAATGCTACATAGACACGATTCAGAGGAACCCGCGGTTCCTTTTATTCTTTTAAAATACACTGTCAAAATACGTGTCATTTTTGCAATGTAAAAAAGGACAGCCCGGTGCACTGCGCGTTGAGGGAATGACCGGACCATAAGGCTCTACTGTACACAGTCTTAGCCTGCATTCTGCAGCAGACTGTTTACGCAACTAGAACCCGTGACATTATGGTGACATGGCAGCAACTCTACCGGTTGCCAAGGCTCCCCTTCCATTTTTGCAATGTAAAATCAACAAAAACTGGAACAAAAATATCAACTAGGTTTCTATTATATGTATCAGATTACACAAAGGTAAGAACGTTTTCAATGTAAAAATCAACGAAAACTCAAACGCACAATTGCAGAATCATATGTAACAAAAATTTAGCTCTTTTATTCGGATATTTAGGACGAAACTAAAAAAAATTACCTTAAACCTGTCAAAATCGGTGGCAAACTTTTTACGATTGAAAGTGATGCCGCCAAACAAAAAAGATGCATCTTTTTCCATAACCCTAAACTGCGGAAAATGAAGCTAATAGTGAAACTCAACAGGTGTTTGGTTGAAGAGGAAAATAGGACCTGAAGTTAACGAGTAAATAAAATAGAGGGGATGTAAATGAATAACAGAATGAATATTTGGGGCAAACCCTACAACTTGTATTGGCAGCTGATAATTTGGGGACTTTAGTTCAGGGGTTTAGAACAGTAGTTTTTATTTAGATGCTAAAACCTCTACGAGAGGAAAAGAGAAATAAAAAGAACGGAAAAGGTCAAATATATCCTTATATAATTAAAAAAGGTTTAATATTATCCTCGGTTATACTATCAATCCAAATATATCTCTAACGTCATATTATCGGTACAAATATATTCCTGACATCATGAAAGTGGTACAAAGATATCCTTCCTCCATTAACTGCCTCCCCTATGAACATATTTTAACGCTACCTTACAATTTCATCCTGTTTGCAGCTACCAAGTTCAATTACTTTTAAGTTCTATCATTATTTTAAAGACTTTACTGCCTCTACTTTCTCTTGCTTTTCAAAATACTTGTTGCTTCTCCGGTCGATCCTGGAATTGTACATGTCTTTCACTTGACCTTACAATTTTATGTTTTATTTTATATTTCCTTGTGTTGCCGCTAAATTTGTAAGACGTATTTAGAAAAAATATAGTAGCACTTTTATTTTAACATAAAACGTAAATAGAGAAAAACTAGTAGCCTTCCAGAACTGTTGTCGAAGAGAATGAAATAAAAAAAGATCTCGTGTCTAGGTTGTTTTTCTTTCTCACCATGGTTAATTTTGAAACCTTAAGCTAGTTTGCATGTATCTTTGCTTAGTTTTTATATAAAAAAAATGTATCTTCGTTCGTATAAGCATGAATTTTGAATAGCAAAATTAGAATTTTTTCGGTTCACATTGTTTCATATTATCTTTAATTGTTAGCATTTCTTTTGATGCAGTTTGTTTGTATATCTATGATTTGTGATTTTTCTTCAAATGAACTGGAAAAAAAGGTTGTGGGGAAGAGATGAAAATGGGAGTATAATGCTGACGTGACAATGAAATGTTGTCATAGGGAGACAGTAAACGAAGGAAGGGTAGGTTTGTACTACTTTTATGACGTCATGGATATATTTGGAGCGATAGTATAACATTAGGAGTATATTTGGACTAATAGTATAACAGAGGACAATATTAGACCTTTTTCAATAGTATCGGGATACATTTTATCTTTTTCTATAAAAAAAATAGAGTATAATTACAAATTTACGTAAATTTTCTCTTTACCTGAGTTAAAATAACTTACCAAATGTTCAAAATATACTTATTTTGAAACCACTTTTGGAAAATTAACTCTTCATATATTTACTTTGGAAGACAGCAGTTTATATTCATAAGTTAACTCTCTGTGGATTCGCCTCTGGGCGTAATACTCGGGTTATATTTTCAACGTTTGCAGAGTCCTTTCCAGAGGACATAGTTGGGGGTGATCAAATTTTTGCGCCGTTGCCCGGGAGTTAACGGAATTATCAATTGCCATTGCTAGAAATACAAAAATTCTTAGTGTAACTAGTTTTCTTTACACCCAATTTTTGATTGAAACATTTGACGGTTGTTGACTTGGTTGCAAAGGTGTATGCCTAGAAACTCTACAAGTACTAGAGAACTACTTGACCGAGCATTGAACCTTGCCAACATAAGACTTCAACCACCTCAACAAACAGAAAAATTTGAAATTGACATGGAAGACGTAATCGACCCCAACGGAAACTTCAGGCATGAGCAAGTCAACTTGAATGATAGAGAAGCGGCACCTCTTCTGCCCGAGGGAGCACTGTATGACTGGGCACAGCCCACAGATCTGGCCACTGCCATAGTTGTGCCCGCCATACAAGCTGAGTCGTTCCAGATCACAAACAATATGCTACACTTGTTGAAAAACACGGGACTATTCTCTGGGACACAACTTGAAGACCCTCAGCAGCACCTGAAGAATTTCTTGTCGATATGCAAAACTCAAAGGCAACCCAACGTCACTCTAGAGGTAATCAGGCTTTTATTGTTCCCATTCTCAGTGACAGGAGTTGCACAGGTTTGGCTTAACTCACTCCCCATAAACTCTATTGCAACTTGGGACGAGTTAGTCAAACAATTTCAAAACAAGTTTCATCCACCCAACAAAATTGCCCAACAAATTGATGAGATCGTGAGCTTTAAGTAGAAACCGATGGAGACACTGCACGAAACATGGGGCAGGTTCAAAGGAATGTTGGTTATGTGTCCACATCATAGTGTTCCAGAACAGATGTTAGGACAACAATTTTATATGGGACTGTCAGATGGGTTAAAGAATATTGTAAATGTCTCGGCTGGTGGTGCATTATTAAGCAAGACATGGAGAGAAGGCCAGAGTTTACTTGATAAAATGGCACATAATTCGGGATGGACATCCAGAATGCACCTATTACTCCAGTGGTGCACTCAATGCCTCTTGATCCTTCAAACACTATGGCTGAAAATATGGCGAATCTCCTGACACAAATGAGCATCCTCACCAAAAAGGTGGAGGAATCAGGGCAGAAGCAGCAGGTACACATAGTAGATACTACCAATGGGGGCTTATTCACATCTTACATTTGTCCACAGAGCTTGATCATCATCAGCAGCACCCTGAAGATATAAACTACATGGCTAACTATGGGGGTTAGAGACAGGGAAACCAGAACTGGGGTCAACAGACTCACCAGTAGTATAGGCCACCTCAACCACAGTATAACGCCGGAAACATGGGAGGTATGAGACCCCCCAACAACATAGCACCGTATCCTAGACCACAGGGGTACAATAATCAGCAGCAGGGGTACCACCCACCTCAGCAACATCATATGGGAGACAAGATGATGGGTTTGCTATACTTGAAGCAATGATGCAGCATGTTATTGGGTCCACTACAAAGATAAATGAGCGAGTAGATGCATATGACGCAACTATCAAAAGTATTAAAGTGCAAGTGGGCCAAATTTCAATGTCTCTGAACAATCATCCTCAAGGGACACTACCCTGCAGATACCCAAATCAATCCTAAAGATCAGGGGCCGAAGCAACTGATGGCGGTGAGTCTCCGTAATGGCAGGGATCTTGATCTAGAGCAAGAGAGAGCTCGTGACAATATACAGGCTGAGACACTCATTCAGGTACCCATTGAGCTGGATGAATCCACAAGGCTCGCAGATGTGATAGTCCAGCCTGTTCAGGAAGAAAAGAATAATCAGCAGGAGACAGAGAAAGTTGCTGAAGCAGTTGAAGATCCAGTAATGGAGGTAGTAGCTGAGAAAGAAAAGTCCCAAATGATTGGGAAGAAAATACCTCCTGCACCATTTCTATAGAGGTTGGCCAAGCATCAAAAGGAGGAGCAGTACAAAAAGTTCTTTGAGATGCTCAAGCAAATTCAGGTAAATATTCCATTGATTGAAGCTTTAAATGAGATGCCTGGATACGCTAAAATGATGAAAGACTTGATGTCCCGGAAGTTTGACTTCCAATACATGGCCACAGTGACACTTACTCAGACTTGTAGTGCAGTGATAACTAGACCTGTTGCTGAAAAGCTCTCTGATCCATGGAGTTTTAACATTCCATGCACCATTGGAAACTTTGCTTTTGTGAAAGCACTGTATGATTTAGGGGCCAACATTAATCTTATGCCCCTAGTTATTTACAAGAGGTTGGGCATTAAGAGAGACCCACCTCTATGTTATTGCAGTTGGCTGACAGGACTGTGAAGCGTCCATTTGGGATCCTTGATGATGTGCTTATTTAGGTGGGAAAATTCGTGTTACCTACAGATTTTGTGATCTTGGACTGCAAAGTGGATGAAGAAATTCCTATCATCTTAAGAAGACCATTCCTGGACACAGGAGAGCTCTGATTGATTGTGAGACCGGGGAGCTTAAGATGAGGCTCAATGAAGAAGAGATTATATTCAATGTGCAGAAATCTATGAGGCGTCTAAGTGAGTCTGCCAATAGCTCTCTTGTTGATGTTGTTGATGTAATCGTACAATGATGATGAAGTGTTGACGGTTCAGGATCCCTTTGCTGTATGTTTGACAAATTTGGAGGAAGTAAACGGTGGGGAGTTGGCAGAATGGGTGTTGGCATTGGAAGGTAGAGGGTTCTGGAAGAGAAATCTAGAGTTTGAGCCCGTACACTTAGAAAAGACAGAGACTCCTCCAACTAAGCCATCCATTGAAGAACCACCGAAGCTGGAACTAAAGCCATTGCCAGCCCATCTCAGGTATGAATTTCTAGGATCTAACTCCAATCTACCTGTTATTTTCTCATCTGGTTTGTTAGATGTGCAGGTCCAACAGCTTCTACATGTATTGAAGGAATGCAAAATTGCCATTGGGTGGACCATGAAAAAAATTATGCTGGAAGAGGGGCACAAACCTTCCAGGGAACATCAGAGAAGGCTGAACCCAAACATGAAGGGAGTGGTGAAGAAGGAGGTGATAAAGTGGTTAGATGCGAGAATTATTTTCCCAATCTCTGATAGCAGCTGGGTTAGCCCAGTTCAATGTGTGCCTAAGAAGGGTGGCATGACGGTTGTCAAGAATGACAACAATAAATTAGTCTCAACGAGAACCGTCACCAGCTGGAGAATATGCATGGATTATCGAAAGTTGAATCTAGCCACCCGGAAAGACCACTTCCCACTTCCCTTCATTGATCAGATGCTGGATAGATTAGCAGGGAGGTCACACTTCTGCTTCATGAATGGCTACTCGGGGTACAATCAGATTTCCATTGCACCCGAGGACCGAGAGAAGACCTCCTTCACATGCCCTTATGGCATTTATGCCTTCAGGAGGATGCCCTTCGGCCTATGAAATAAACCCACCACATTCCAACGGTGGATGATAGCCATATTTACTGACATGGTTGAGGATATAATGGAGGTGTTCATGGATGACTTCTCAGTGGTGGGGAACTCATTCGATGAGTTCCTGGTGAATCTGACACGTGTGCTGAAACGGTGCATCGAGACTAATCTGGTGCTGAACTGGTGTAAGCACGTGATTTTTGCCCTATATATGAATAATTCCCAAAAATTCAAACAAAAATTACTTTTCTTATTCTTACAATTTTTGTGAATTTTTGTGTTATATTCTGTTATTTGTTTGCATTTTAATTGCGCGTGTTAATTTGCATGAAAATACAAAATATATACATTTGTATTTTAGGATTTAATTCTATATTTTATGATTAATTGTCAAATTAGTTGTTTTATAAAAATGAGAAAATGACAAAAGTAGTTCATTTTGTATTTTAAGTGTTTTAATTGTGGAATTGTCGCACATTAGTTTTTAAAAGTAATTTTAGGCATGAATTAATTTGGTTTAGATTTTATTTTTACTTTTACATCTTTATAAAATTAGAAAAAATACAATACAAATTATAGATTGGAAAATAACAAAATTTAGTAACAAAATTACAAAATGGAAAAATAGAGGGAAAAAAAGAATTAATTGGAAAATTGAAGAAGAAAGAAGTAGGCTGCCCATGTTGGGCCCTTATCAATTTTATTGCCCAAGCCTAGATCACTTATTTCCCCCAAAACCCAGTCCAGTTATCAGGCTAACCCGGTCCACCCCCACGTGAAACGACGCCGTTTGTTGGTTTAATCTCAGCCATTAGATCTTGATCCAACGATCAAGATCATCCTATGTTATTCCCTATAAAACTGTCTGAACACTTCCCCCTACCCCCACTTCCTATCGTCTCCTTCACCCCTCCCTCTCTCAGAAGCCCTAGAGATGCCGCCGCCATATCCCTCACCCTAAAACCCGGCGGCGCCACCGCCAAACTCGACAAAACTAACACCACCCACTCTCTTCAACCTCCTCTTTACAACCATGACAATCGTTTCCTTCGAATCCTAACTCAACTGTTCGAATCTTGATTTGAAAACCTAGGTGAAAATAAAAGTTCATCCAAATCAGTTCAAAATCACACCCCATAATCCCCTGACCTCCCTCACCCTTAATCTTTAACCAAAATCCCTCGAATCCAAGTGGAATTGAACGGATTTCAAATCTGAAGTTCGTGGAAGTTGGGTCTGTTTTGGGGGCCTTTTGAAGAATCGGGGGTCCATTTGGTTTTAAGCTAACGTTATATGTTTATTTCATATGAAATAAATATATAACATTAGCTTGAAGCCAAATTTGAGGGCCAATCGAGTCTAGAATAAAAATCTGTAAGTTTCCTTCTTTTCTTTTCTTTTGTCTTGTTTAGTTCAGTCGAGCACAAGAGAGAACTAGAACACCAAAGGCTGGCTAAAAGACCCCCACTTCCAAGATTTTACCGAAACATCACGAGAGAAATGGGATTGGTTGGCAAAAGAGGAGAAATATCAGGCTGAAATTGGTAAGTTGAAGCAACAAATTGCAAAATTGACTTTCGTGAAAAGTGTGCAAGTTGCAGCGGACCAAGGGGAAAAGAATAGGTTAGTTCAAGAAAATGAGATGCTCAAATCTCAAATCCAACAAATGAAGGTAGCCGCCAAGAATCAACAGAGGGGTGTATCAGATGAAAGACTCATAAAAGGTTTGAAAAACGAGATAAATGAGTGTCGAGGCGAGTTGGAAAGATCGGAGAACATCGGGGCGGAACTCAAGGCACAATGGGCTAAAAGATTCGAAGAGCGGCGTCAATACCTCCAGCAACTAAAAAAGGATCACGGAAAAGTTGTGGCTAACTTGCAGGAAAAAGTAGTGGCCCTTGAAAATAAAGTGGTAAAACAGGCTAGAAGCTTTTGATATTGACAGCGGGCATTGTTATGACTTGCTATCCCAAATGGAATTAGAGGTGCAGCAGTTACAATATCAACACCTCCAAGACTCTTAGGCAGTGAAAACATGCAGTGACCAGATAAAGCACTTGATTACGGAGAAAAGGCAAACGAGGAACATGATAAGGGCCATTGGTCACACCATTTTTAGGAGATGCCAGGCATGCAAAGACATGACCCTGTCTACTTTCGTCGAGGCAGTAATGATATATATGAAAAGAACTATGAATGATTTGGAATAACTGGAAAGGGATTTGGCACCTAGTTCAGCGGTGAGGCCGAACGACGCCCCGCGGACACCTAGATTTGAAGCATTAGAATATGCCTAGTTATTGTCTGTAATTTCCTATTTTTGAGTCTGTTTGTCCATCGTTCTTTTGTCAAACTAAGTATGTAGTTTTGGAGTCTGTAGTTGGTATTAGTAGGCGTCTTTCCTTTTGCAAAGTGTTAGTTTGTAATAGTTTGTGTTATTAATGAAATATTGAAAATTCCCAAAAATTGTTTTCATTTTATTTTCGAATTTATTTTCATGAAGTACGCTTGGTCTGATTCATGCGGGGTCATGACACGTAGGCAATCTTCATAGGATTCGACCGTAGTCTTAAACAAAAAGAAAAGGAAAAGAAAAGGGGAGGAAAGGAAAGGAAGAAAAGAGTGGGAAAAACAAAGGCGAGAATAAAAGAAAAAGAAAGAAACAAGAACGGAAAAACAAAGATAGGAATAAGAGTGGAAAAAGAACAAGGGCGGAAAAACAAAGGTGAGAATAAGAAAAGGGAAGAAAAGAGCGGAATAGAATAAGAAATTAAACAAGGAATGTCGGGATGATACATGCGGTTGAGCAAATGCATAATAGAAATGATTAACTGTATAGGTGCATCCATGCCAATGCGCAGTTATCAAATTTGTTAAAACTAATCATTGACAAAGTGGTTGTTTAAATGTGTGAGTCCAGGCACGTGGTTAGTTGATTGGCAATTCTGGTAACTCACCATTACAACACCCATTCGAAGGACAAAGAAATGACGGTACAGGATTCAGATACTAGTATTGTGGACCCCACAAAAGAGGTCGAGGTGATCGATATGGGAGCTATGAAAGAGGAAATGAAGAAGTTGAAAGCCCAAATGGAGGCCATGCACTGGGCTTGGTCTCAGGGGCACCCAACACCATTATACCCCGCCAACCCCTCTTATATCCCACACCTAGCCCAGGCTTAGGAGTCTTCCACTCCCGAAACATCTCCACCCTTCCAGTATAACACCCAAGGGTATGCCACTACTTCTTATGCTCCATCGGCTCCACCACCCAAACAAAATCTTCCTCTACCCGTGGCTCCAATCTTTGTGGCTCCTCCTTCGCCGGCTCCGTTACAAAGTTCCTCTAGTGAACCAGTATTCCAAGCCCATGACGCCCAATATTACCCACCTGAGCCCACCTTCAAGGCTCATGAGTCGTATTCATATTCCCCTCACTTTGAGATCCCAGAAGAAGTCCAGAAACCAGTTAAAAATGCAGAGCATGAGGAAGAGATTAGAAAATTCTAAAGCCTGGAGAAATCCTTCAGGAGCACGCACGAGCTGGGTAGTCCAGTCAGTGTTGCCTATAAAGATTTATGCCCTTTCCCGGATGTCGAGTTGCTTGTAGGATTCAAAATGCCTAAATTTGACCTGTACGAGGGACAAGGTGATCCGGTAGCCCACCTCCGAGGGTTCTGCAGTAAAATGAGAGGTGCTGGAGGAAAAGATGAATTACTGATAGCCTACTTCGGTCAGAGCCTGAGCGGGTCTGCATTGGAATGGTACACTAGACAGGACCCTAGCCGATGGTACACCTGGGATGACCTGGACATGCGTTCATTGGCCATTTTCAGTATAATCTCGAGATAGTCCCCGATCGGTAATCATTGCTAAAATTTGAGAAAAAGCCAGGAGAAAGTTTTAGAGAATTTGGTTTTTGATGGAGAGAGCAAGCTGATAGAGTGGACCCCCAGTGAAAGAAAACGAGATGGTAGATTATTTTCTTCAAACGTTGGATTCGACATACTTCGGTCACCTAGTAGTGAAGATGGGCGCTATGATTGAAGAGGGTTTAAAGTCTAACAAAATTTTGAGTTATTCAGCGCTGAAAGCAACCATGCAGGCCATATAAAGCGGTAGTGGTGGTGTGCTAGGTAAGAAGAACAAGGACGAAGTGGCCACAGTGGAAGCTATCACCTGGTCCAGGCCCAACAATCCCCCACCCTACTATAGCCAACCAAGACCCACCACCCAAACTACCCATACATCCCATATGGCCCACCACAACACTATTACCCGCCATCAGAGCCACACGTCTCTATCCACCATGACCAGACATACACGCAGCCCCCGACACATCCACAATGGCATGCGCCGGCTCCCCAAAACACATATACACTCCCACAAAACACCCATCCGCATCCCAGGTCTAACAAATCAGGACCCAGCTTCCGCCTAAACCAAAATTTTCGAAATGAAAGGGCCCCAAACAAAAGAACTTTTACCACGCTGGGAGAATCTTACACCGCTTTATTCCATAGACTGAAGCAGTTGGGAATGTTAACCGCAATCGAGCCCGAAGTACCAAACCCACCTCCCAAAAACCTGGACCAGTCCGTTAGCTCCGAGTATTGCTCGGGAATGCCTGGACATGAGACTGGAAAGTGTTGGAAGTTGAAGAATGCAGTACAAGAGCTTATCGACAGCCGCCGATCTGAAGTACAAGCCTCGGAGGCGCCAAATATCAATCAGAATCCGCTGCCAGTGCATCACAAGACTAACATGATTGAGTTGGTACACAAGGATGGGGAAGTGAAGAAGCCCTCACAAACCGTGATGATGATTCGTGTTGTTGAGGCTAGTTCAAAAGAGAAGCCGAATGGGGAACAGACAGGGGTGAAGGTGAAAGGTACAAGTGACAAGCGAGTGGTAGTGATGGGGATAGAATTATCTGTTGTTGTAAAAAAGCTGGCGCCAGTCAAGATGGTGGTACCAGGGGCGTCATCCGCGCCCGTGGTTGTTGTGAAAGGTGCTTACATAGAGCCAGTGATCATCAAGCCAGTAATTCAGTTACCCTGGTTGATAGCAAAGCTATGCAATCGAAATATGAGAAGGTGATAGTAACGTACAAGGGAAAAGAGATTGAGGAGGAGAGCTGTGAGGCACAAGGGTTGACTCGATCGGGGCGTTGGCTTCTCTCCCGATGAGTTAATAAACTCTAGGGCTACTAAAGACAGTCCATCGGTTGTCAAAAAAGTTGTTACATAGGAGGAAGCAGAGGAGTTTCTAAGAAAGATAAAGGTACAATATTATTCTATTGTCGAGCAGCTAAAGAAAACACCGGCCCAGATTTTGATGTTGTCATTGTTGATACACTCTAATGAACATCACCGAGCTTTGATGAAAATATTAAATAAATCCCATGTACCTGATAAGATTTCAGTGAACCACTTGGAGACTATTGCTAATAGAATCTTCGAGGTAACCAGAATAACATTTTCGGATGATGAGTTGCCTGTGGAAGGAACAGAGCACAATAATGCCCTTTACTTGACATTCAAATGTGAAGATTCAGTGGTGACCAAGGCATTGGTAGATAATGGGTCTAGTGCCAATATTTGCCCAATGTCGACACTAAACAAGCTAAAGATCGATAATGACAGAACTCGCAGAAACAGTGTGTGTGTCCGAGGTTTTGACGAGGGCGGAACAAAAACGGTGGGGGACATTATCCTCGAGTTAACCATTGGCCCAGTTGAGTTTACCATGGAGTTTCAGGTGTTGGACATTGCAGTATCATACAATTTGTTTTGGGGAAGGCTATGGATCCATGTAGCTAAAACAGTGCCTTCTTCATTGCATCAAATGGTCAAATTTGAATAGGACAGGCAAGAGGTGGTGCTACAAGGAGAAGACCCCACGAGCACTGCAGATGGTGATATTGTTCCCTTTGTAGAAACTGATGACAATAGAGGCCTTTGGTCTATCAGGTTTTTTACGCGATCAATGTGAACAAGGTACCAGAAGGGAAAAGCATCCCACGTCCCCGAGTAGCAGCCACAACTATCATGGTGGTTTCAGAAATGATGGGTAATGGGTTTGTCCCGGGAAAAGGTCTGGGTGCCAAGCTTCAGGGCATTGTTAAACCCGTATCCTTGCCCAAGAATTTAGATACCTTTGGGTTGGGGTTCAAGCCAACAATAGCAGATATCATAAGGGCCCGCAAGTTGAAAAAGAAAGCTTGGGTTCTGTCTAAACCAATTCTGCGTCTGTCCAAGTCCTTTGTTAGGCCGAGGGTCAAAAAGCAGTTAGCAACATAGGTGACGGGTTCATTGATGGGAGCAGAGGGTAATTTGGATGAAGTGTTTGAAAGGGTATTTGCAGAAGTAAACATGGTTCAGGCCGGTGAAGGTTTCAGTAATGCAGACACTTCAGTATGTTGGGCCACATGCTAGGATCAATAACTGGGAAGCCACTCCTCTGCCAGTTCGGAGGGAGGTGCGGTAGTGGGGCTTTGTTTTTCTTTTTGTTTTCACCTGGATTATTCTAGGGTTGTAATCGTTGTGACTATGTTCCGTCCGTTTGGATGAGCTAAGCCCTGTTATCTTTACGGTTTAATGAAATGCAATTTCCTTCTTCTTTCTTAATTTTGTTTCCATTTTTCTTTTCTTTTCTATACAGTTCGTTTTACACTGATATCAATGACATGACATGCATGAGGACTTCTCGGGCTAGTCTTATAAGCCAACCTAACTCAGAAATAATAATACAAAAAATTGAATGTGATGATGAAGAGGAATATGATAATGATGAAGCATATGAGGAAATCAGTAAGGAATTAAAACACTTTGAGGAAAAACCCAAACCAAACTTAAATGATACAGAAGCAGTTAACTTAGGGGACCAAGATAATGTTCGTGAAACTAAATAAGTGTTCATCTGGAGCCGCAACTTAAGGAAGAAATAATCGCGGCGTTTTTGGAATACAAAGACATTTTTGTCTGGTCTTATGATGATATGTCGGGATTGAGTACTGATTTGGTGGCTCATAAATTTCCTACTGATCCGTCACTCCCACTTGTTAAGCAAAAACTGAGAAAGTTCAAAACATACATAAGTGTGAAGATTAATGAAGAGATCACTAAGTAGTTTGATCAAAAGTCATTCGGGTCATGCGGTATCCCACCTGGTTAGCTAATGTTGTGCCTGTGCCAAAGAAAGATGGCAAAACCAGGGTGTGTGTTGATTATCAAGATCTCAACAAGGCGATTCCAAAAGACAACTTTCCATTGCCAAACATCCACATATTGATTGACAATTTTGCCAAACATGAGATTGGTTCTTTTGTGGATTGTTATACGGGTTACCATCAGATCTTAATGGACGAGAAGGATGCAGAAAAGACGGCATTCATCACACCGTGGGGAACATACTGTTATTGGGTCATGCCATTTGGTTTGAAAAATGTTGGGGCAACCTACATGAGGGCTATGACAACGATCTTCCATGATATGATACATAAAGAGATTGAGGTGTATGTAGATGATGTGATTGTGAAATCAAGGAAGCAGTTTGACCATGTCAGAGATTTGAGGAAATTCTTTCAAAGACTTCGCCTATACAATCTCAAACTCAATCCTCCGAAGTGTGCTTTCGGGGTGCCATCTGGGAAGTTGCTGGAGTTTATAGTCAGTCGCCGGGGTATTGAATTAGATCGATCGAAGATTAAGACCATTCAGGAACTGCCGCCTCCAAGAAACAAAACTGGTGTGATAAGTTTATTGGGAAGATTGAATTACATCAGCAGGTTCATTGCTTAGCTCACAACTACTTGTGAACCCATTTTCAAACTGCTAAAGAAAGATGTTGCGGTTAGATGGACGGATGAATGTCAGAAAGATTTTGATAAGATAAAGGGATACTTGTCGAATCCACCCGTGTTGGTTCCGCCAGAACCAGGGAGGCCTTGATTCTGTATATGACAATCTTGGATAATTTGTTTAGCTGCATACTGGGGCAGCACGATGTAACAGGCATAAAGGATCATGCGATCTACTATCTCAGCAAGAAGTTCACATCTTACGAGGTTAAGTACAATCATCTAGAGAGGACGTGTTGCGCCCTAACTTGGGTGGCACAGAAGTTGAAGCATTATTTTTTGTCCTATACCACTTACCTCATATCTCGGTTAGATCCACCAAAGTACATTTTTCAGAAGACTATGCCCACGAGAAGGCTTGCAAAGAGGCAGATTTTGCTTACAGAGTTTGATATTATCTTTGTGACCCGGACTGCAATGAAAGCACATGCCTTAGCTGATCATCTAGCTGAGAATCCAGTTGATGATGAATATGAGCCCTTGAAAGCTTACTTCCCTGATGAAGAGGTGATGCATATCGATGAGCTGGAACGTGTAGAGAAACCTGGATTGGAACTGTTCTTTGATGGAACGGCAAATATGAAAGGCGTGGGAATAGTAGTTGCACTTATTTCTGAAACAGGTCGCCATTATAGTGTTACGGCTCGGCTTCGTTTCTATTGTACGAACAACATGGAGGAATATGAAGCATGCATTTTGGGGCTGAGATTAGCCATGGATATGGGTGTCCGGGAAGTCTTGGTCATGAGTGACTTGGATCTACTGGTACACCAAATTCAAGGAGAATAAGAAACATGGGATTTGAAATTGATATCATACAGGCAGTGTCTGGATGAGCTTAGTTAGCGGTTTCAGTCAATAGAGTTCAGGCACATCCCGAGGGTTCATAATGAGGTTGTTCACGCTTTGGCTACTTTGGCGTCAATGTTGCATCATCCAGATAAGGCTTACGTAGACCCATTGTAGATTCAGGTCTACGATCAGAATGCTTATTGTAATATGATAGAAGAGTAACTTGACAGTGAGCCGTGGTTTCATGACATCATGGAATACATCATAATGGGAGTATATCCGGCACAGGCCACCGGTGATCAAAAAAGGACTATTCGTCAATTGGCAAGTGAAATTTTCCTGAGTGGCGGAGTATTGTACAAAAGAACACCAGACCTCATACTATTGAGGTGCATGGATGTGAGGCAAGCCACGTCTATCATGACTAAGGTACATTCTAGAGTTTGTGGACTGCACATGAGCGGATATGTTTTGGAAAAAAATATCTTACGGGCAGGGTATTATTGGCTTACAATGGAGTGAGATTGTGTCAGCTTTGTATGCAAATGTCATCAGTGCCAAGTGTATGGAGATTTGATTTCGTTCTCCTCCGTCAGAATTACATACGATGTCAGCAACATGGCCTTTTGTTGCTTGGGGCATGTATGTTATTGGGCCAATTGATCCAGCGGCATCAAATGGGCACATGTTTATCCTGGTAGCAATAGATTATTTTATCAAGTGGGTGGAAGCAAAGACGTTCCAGTATGTGACTAAGAAAGTTGTGGTGGATTTTGTGCATGCGTATATTATTTGTCGGTTTGGTATACCAAAGGTTATTATCACGAACAATGAGGCTAACCTCAACAGTCATTTGATGAAGGAAACATGCGAGCAGTTCAATATTACTCATCGTCATTCTACTCTGTACCGCCCTAAAGCAAATGGAGAGGTCGAGGCGGGCAATAAGAACATAAAGAAAATACTGCAAAAATGGTTGAAGGGTCCAGACAGTGGCATGATAAGTTGCCTTTTTCATTGTTGGGATATCGCACCACCATTCGTACTTCGGTGGGGGATACTCCTTATTCATTGGTGTACTGAACCGAGGCAGTAATACCCGTAGAGGTGGAAATCCTGTCACTTCGAATCATTGCGGAGGCTGAAATCGACAATGATGAATGGGTAAAGACTCGTCTGGAACAATTGAGCTTGATTGATGAGAAAAGGTTGGCATAAGTGTGCCACGGTCAATTGTACCAATAAAGAATGGCAAGAGCGTATAACAAGAAAGTGCGTCCGAGAAGGTTCGAATATGGGCAGTTGGTGCTGATGCGTATTTTGCCCCATTGAGCCGAAGCAAAAGGAAAGTTCTCCCCAAATTGGCTGGGACCATTTGTAGTAACGAGGGTGTTGTCTAATGGTGCATTATATTTGACAGATATAGAAGGAAATTGCGTAGAAACGGCCATTAATTCCGATGTTGTCACGAGATATTATGTATGATTTCTTTATTCTTAATGTACTTGCTTGTATTTGGCATATTTTAAATATTGAAATGAAGAAGGAATTTTGTTCTGCTATCCAAACATTTTTATCCTTTGTTACCCCTTTGAGCCTTAATTATTTTCGTTTGTACCCTTCTTTCGGAATCAAAGGCACAATCAAGAAATGCAGGTGCCAAGAAAAAAGTAAAGAATAAGGAAAAAAAAGAAGAAGAAAGAAAACAAGAAAAGAAAGAAAAGGAAATGAACAAAAAGGAGAAAGAAATGAAAGAAAGAAAAGATAAGAAAACAAAGGAAGAGAAAGGAAGAATCAGAACAAAGTAATCATGATAAGTGAACTACGTTTGACTTGATCCCCAAAGGGTACGTAGGCAGCCTTACTCCGAGGTTCAGTCATACCAAAATAAAGTTTCAAAAGTCCCCAAGCAAGAAACTGGGGCAGAAGTTGTGGTTCGTTGTAAGAAATTGAATTCCGAAAGTTGTAGTGTTAACCCATTTTGAAATTGTTTTGAGCCTTCTATACCCTTATTTCTAACCCATCCAAAAGCCTACATTACGGTCCAAAGAAAGATCTTCTGATCAATTTTTGAGAAATGCCAAGTCGAGCAGGGAAATGTGATTTGCAACGAGCACAACACTCTGGTCCAAGCCGGAAAGTAAAAAATGAAAATGAGAGTCTTATTGGTGAAAACCCTCACGGGCAGCATATGGCGACGGGAGTTGAGAGAGAATGAAATGAGAGATTCTTAGTGGTGAAAAACCTCACAGGGCACCCTAAGGCGAAAGTGAGAGGAGAAATGGCAAGTTGAGAAAGTCTGTTGGCGAAAACTGTGTCGTGGCATCGCATGTTAAATGAGGTTAAGGTTTGGGTAAAATAATCAAGTAATGGAAGTCTTAGGCAACAAAGTATGGCAATTGAGAGACGGTTATTTGGATCGCTTGGGCCGGTTAGTCCAAAATGCATGTCCTTGTCATCGGTGCCAGTTGTTCCGTTCAGATAAGTTTCTATTATTTTTTGTTTCCTTTTCAATAGTAATATGGTTTTGGATTCTTCTTATCCTTAACTCATAAAATTATTGCATTTCATTCTTTTTCGGAGATGTGTTTGTCAAAAATTTTTCAATGCCAGTTTTGTTTAATGAAAGGGGAAAGTTTTTCAAAGCCCACTACCAGCTTTCGAAAATGGTAAAGCGCAATGTGGCCAGAGCATGTCAGCACCAATGTGATGTAAAGTGAAATAAGGGAAGTCGCCGGAAGTTTCATCGGCATAATATTTGGGAAATATTGTGGGAAATGTGAAGGTTTAGGTAAAAAGAGTCAGAAAGGTGAAACAACAGTGGGGGGGGGGGGGTACAAAAGCATTTAGGTTGTCAAAATTGGGGAATGTGAAAGTCGGTCAGAAAGTCAGGCAGTTCAGAGGAAGCCAGGCAACACAAAGCAAGGCAATGGAAGGATGATGCAGCGAAGAATGCCATAAATCAACCACAAATGTTAAATTAACAAAGTTTCAGTGATTGAAACAGGGGCAGAAATTTGTTTGTCAGGAGGAATTCTCCGTGAAAGGAAAGCAGCCAGTGATCAAGTTTACACGTAAGTGTGACATAGGTAAAATGCAAAAAATGAGGAGTTGCATGAAGAGATGCTGAAGTCAGGAGCCCGCTTGAAAAATAGAGGATTACATTTCAGTAATTAAATGTTAAGCGTTACGCTTCTGTTTCATCGCAATTCAAGTCTTCGTTTCAATTCAAGTTAGTTTCAATTCCAGTTTTTGTTTCATTAATATTCAAGTTCTTAGTTTTAATACGTGGTAGCAAGCCCCAGTTTTTCCAAACTAGGGAAGAAAATTCTCGTTGTCTTGTCTATTTGGTGAAATCAGGAGCTCGCCTGGAGAACAGAGGTCTACATTCAAATTTTAGCAGTCAGGATTCCACCTGGAGAATAGAGACACATATTTCGACTTCAGTAGTCAGGAGCCCGCCTGAAGAACAGAGGCATGCAATCCATATTTCAGCAATCAGGAGCCTGCCTAAAAAACAGAGGTGATACAATTCAAGTTGTTTGTTTTAAATCAATTCCTTTGGTTATTTTGGCAGTTAGGTGCCCGCCTGGAGAACAGAGGTCCACATTTCAAATTTCAGAAGCCCGAAGTCCGCCTAGAGAATAGAGAAATGCATTTAGAATTTTTGAAGTCAGGAGTTAGCCAAAAGAATAGAGACATATAGTTCAAATGGTTGAAGTCAGGAGTCCGCCTGAAAGATAGAGGTGATATAATTCTAATTTTAGTTTTCAATCAATTTTCTTGTTTATTTTGAAGTCAGAAGTCCGCCCGGAGAACAGAGACATACAACGCAAATTTTAGAAGTCAGGAGCCGCCCGGATAATAGAGGAAAACATACATATTTCAATATCAGTAGTCAGGAGCCCGCTTGAAGAACGGAGGTGTACAATTCAAGCTTCGAAATCAAGTGTCAGCCTGCATAGCAGAGGTATTTCGAGTCAAGTTTTAGTCAACATTCTTATTGAGATCCGGTAACAGTGCCCAGTTTCCAAACTGGGGCAGAAAGTTTTCTTTGTTTTGTCTATTGTCGTGTAGTCAGGAACCTGCATGGATAACGGAGGAATATGGTCAGTTCAAATTCAGCAGTCAGGAGTCCTCCTGGAGAATAGAGACATACAAATTCAAGTTCAGTAGTCAGGAGCCCGCCTAGATAACAGAGGAATACAGTCAAGTTCAAGTTCAGAAATCAGGAGCCCGCCTGGATAACAGTGAAATACATTCAAGTCCAAGTTCATTCAAGGTCATCAATTGAGAGGTAAGGAACAACACTCCAGTTCATGATTTGAAGCAACAACAAGAGAGAGTACAAGACAATAAGGCGAATAGAGAATAAAAGATAACAAGATAACAAGGAAGTGCAAGAGCAAGTTTGAAGACTTTAGATAGGACTTTTGTAATTCATAGGTCATAGTTTAGGCTAGCTTCTTTCATTTTCGACATGGTGTAATAAGGAAGGTCAGCGAGTAGTAGCAGCAACAACAACAGTAGTGAAATCCCAGCTTCTGGTAGTCCCAGCTACCAAACACTCCGAACTACACTGACCTAATTCCTTTTTAGCCCAGGATATGTAGGCAACTTCTGAAGCAGGATGCAGTCAAAAATTTCCAAAACGCTTCACAACGGAATTTTCAAACGGGCAAAAATCGCTCATATTTGCTCACTTATCATTGCCCGAAAACAAGTCATGTTTCCAAGCAAAGAGGGGCAGCTGTGAGCACGTGATTTTTGCCCTATATATGAATAATTCCAAAAAAAATAAAACAAAAATGACTTTTTCTTATTTTTACAATTTTTGTGAATTTTTGTGTTATTTTCTGTTATTTGTTTGCATTTTATTTGCGCGTGTTAATTTGCATGAAAATACAAAAATTATACATTTGCATTTTAGGATTTAATTCTATATTTTAGGATTAATTATCAAATTAGTTGTTTTATAAAATGAGAAAATGACAAAAATAGTTCATTTTAAATTTTAAGTGTTTTACTTGTGGAATTGTCGCACATTAGTTTTACATCTTTATAAAATCAGAAAAAACACAATACAAATTGTAAATTGGAAAATAACAAAATTTAGTAACAAACTTACAAAATGGAAAAATAGAGGAAAAAAAGGAATAAATTGGAAAATTTAAGAAGAAAGAAGTAGGCTGCCCAGGTTGGGCCGTTACCATATTGTTTGCCCAAGCCCAGATCTCTTATTTCCCCCAGAACCCAGTCCAGTTATCAGGCTAACCCGGTCCACCCCCCTCCACGTGAAACGACGCCGTTTTGTTGGTTTAATCTCAGCCGTTAGATCTTGATCCAACGATCAAGATCATCCTATGTTGTTCCCTATAAAACTGTCCAAACACGCTCCCCCTACCCCCACTTCCTATCGTCTCCTTCACCCCTCCCTCTCTCAGAAGCCCTAGAGACACCGCCGCCATATCCCTCAACCCAAAACCCGGCGGCGCCACCGTCAAACTTGACCAAACTAACACCACCCACTCTCTTCGACCTCTTCTTTACAACCATGACAACCATTTCCTTTGAATCCTAACTCAACTATTCGAATCTTGATTTGAAAACCTAGGTCAAAATACAAATTCATCCAAATCGATTTAAAATCACACCCCATAGTCCCATGACCTCCCTCACCCTTAATCTTTAACCAAAATCTCTCGACTTCAAGTGGAATTGAACGAATTTCAAAAATCTGAAGTTCGTGGAAGTTGGGTCTGTTTTGGGGACATTTTGGAGAATCTGGGGTCCATTTGGTTTTAGGCTAACGTTATATGTTTATTTCATATGAAATAAATATATAACATTAGCTTGAAGCCAAATTTGAGGTCCAATCGAGTCTAGACTAAAAATCTGTAAGTTTCCTTCTTTTCTTTTCTTTCAGTGTGATTCAATGTCTTGTTTAGTTCAGTCGAGCACACGTTAAAACTAAGTTCATTTTAGTGATTGTTAAAATCAATAGGTTAATTCGTATTAATCTTCTGTTTAAATTCTAATTTGGTGTTGATTCTTTGTTTGTTTAAATGCTTAATTGTTTAGTAGCTGTTAGCTTAATTAATTTTCGCAATTGTTTAATAGGAGACTGATTTAGGAATTTGCTCTATTTCTTTGTTGAGTGCTTCTGAATTTTGGTTGGGGGTCGATTGCTTGTTTGTGAGATTGGCTATAACTATTTAGATAACCTTAGTTAATAACAGGGGTAAAAAGGGTAGGTCAGTGATTCAGTAAGCTTAGTAATTTCAGGGGGTTTCAAGGGCAGTTTGGGCATGAGAAAAAGGTAGGATTTTGAAGAACAGTAATTTTAAAACATAGGTGAGGGTAGTCTAGGAATTGCATAGTCAAAAGAGCATCCTAGAAGCTCCTAGAATAGAGCCTTAGTGCACATTTCTGAAAACTTATGGAATAACTTGAGGAACAAGTTAGAAATTGAGGTTAAAAGCTGTAAATAACTAGGGACTAATAGTGCAAATAGAAAATCTGACCCTTTGCCCTCATTCTTGTCTATATAAAGGCATTCAATGCCTTGTGAAAAGGGGCTGGAATTATTAAGCTAAAAATCTCATAAAAAAAACTAATTTCTTCTTTCATTATAGTCCTAAATTAGCTTCAACATTCAGATATACGGAAAAATATTAAAAAAATACATACAATAATTAAAAACAACCAAAACTCTTCAGAAAACACCAAAATATACTGTTTCATTAGAACTGTAGGTTTATTTTGATACTCTAGTTCATAATTTGCATTTCTGGGTTCTCTCGTTGGCCTGTTGAAGTTTCTAGTTGATTCACATTGGATTTCAAGCAAATTTTAGGTTCATTCAAGTCTGTGCTGGTTGTTTTGTTGATGCTGTTGGGTTTTCAATTGTATCTGGATCGTTTGTTGCGTTGAATATGGGATACTTTGGTGCTGTGTGGGTGATTTGTTGTCTCTATTGATTTCAAACTTTCTCTGGACTTCTGGAAGTCTTCTGGCTGTGATTATATTTGGGTTATTGCTGATCTATCCTTCTTATCTCCTAATTCCAGGTACACTGTTTTGAATCTCACTGATGTATGCTCGTTGAAGTTAAAATGACATGTTCGAAAGGCTATTGTTCAACTGAGAACTGTTTGCATTTTAATTGATGTTGGTTATGGATTTTACTATTATAGATCGCAATTATGTATATAATTGAGACTGTTACTTTAGGGTGATTATCTGAAAAATGTTATACAACGTTGAACCGTTGAATTGAACCCGTGAAATGGTTTGAAATTAGTTAATTCAATAGGTTTGTTTGGCTGGATCGTTGAATTAATTTGAAGGATCACGTGAATTCCTTTGAGTCACCAGTGGTAAGTGGATTTGGAGAAATGTTATAACTGGGTAGTAGAATTCCATTTCATGAGCTGATCTAGTGACGTTCGTCCTAGTTACGATTAAATTTTGTCATTACTGATGCTTTTGTATTAGAAATATTCATTGGGAATAAAGGGCTTCGAATTTGTTGGCATGCAAGCTTAATTTGTTGTTGATGAATTGGATTTGAAATCAGTTAAAGGCGAGAAGAAAATGTTTTTTACATTGAATTTAAAATCAGTAGGTCATGATAGATAAGGTGTAAATTGATTTAGAAATTTTGGTAATTCACGCCTAGTAGTTAAAATAAAGGCACGCATTGCCGTTGTGGTATAGCGTTGCTGCTGGATAAGTTGTATGTGTTGGGACTAGATCCCAGGCTGGGGCGCCTCAACCGCCTAGGCTCATTTTCGCTCTCACTGTCCTATTGGGCTGTCTCGAAGCCCACGAAGCAGACCCTTTTATCTTGTAATGTTTGGTCTTTCTTTTGGATTAGTTCAATGCAACTCAATTCCTAATCAGTTTGTTTTTTTAGAGACACTTAATAAGTAAAAAATGGTAGTTACTTTAGGACTAACCTTTTTAAATAGTAACGAGACGAGCCTCGCCAAACAAAAACAATGTGGGGCCCTCAATTAATTTTTATAAGAATTAATTTAGGATATGGGAGGGCCGTTTAGCAAATTTCACAGTCTTCCCCAAAATAATAATACGTTAGAATCTTTAGACGCGTTTAATTAAAATGCTTTCTTAAACTTGGGTGCGCATTGATGCGACCCAAATCCAAATCTCGACGAAGTCGAAATGTTTTGATAACCACGGGTGCCTTGATGGCGACGAGGTTAGGAACACGTTTTCATGACGTCGTAATTCTTATAAAACAAATAATGATTGAAAATTGGTTCAAAAATGGAGGCGAGCCTCACCAAACAAAAATAAATGTGGGGCCCTCAGTAATTGGTTATTAGAAATGATTACAATTTGGAAGGGCCGTTTAGCGAATTTCAACGGCCTTTCCCAAACAACATTACGTTAGAACCTTTAAGCGCGATTTAATTAAATTTATCTTCCTAAACTCGGGTGACACGACCAAAATCCAAATCTCGATGAAGTCAAAATGTGTCAATGACTACTGGTGCATTGATGGCGACGTGGTCAAAGAAACGTTTTCACGACGTCGCAAGTCTTTTAAAATAAATAATGGTAAAAGTGGTTTACAAATAAAAAGGCATAAGTTAGCATGTATTAAAATCAGATAAAATCAAATTCAACAGTTGAGCGACCGTGCTAGAACCACGGAACCTGGGAATGCCTAACACCTTCTCCCAGGTTAATAGAATTCCTTATCCGGATTTCTGGTTCACGGACTTTGAACAGAGTCATCTTTTTCCTCGGTTCAAGATTTAATCGGTGGCTTGAGACACAAATAATTGCCTAAGTGGCAACTCTAAATATTAATGATAAATCTCGTTCCGATTTTCCTTTAATTGGAAAAACTCCTTTACGCCCCTTTGCGGGGGTGTATAGCAAAAAAGGAGGTGTGAGTACTAGGAGAAGTGCCATTTCATGGTACAAGAAGGAATAGTCTTGGGGAAACGGGTGTCAAGCAAGGGAATAGAGGTATATCGAGCAAAGGTCGATATAATAGCAAAGCTGCCTCTATTAACTACGGTCAAAGTAATCAGAAGATTTCTTGGACATGTCGGTTTCTACCGGCGGTTCATAAAAGACTTCTCCAAAATCGCCAACGCTCTCTGTAAGTTATTAGAGAAAGATCACCCATTTGTATTTTATGATGATTGCAGGGTAGCTTTTGAAGGGTTGAAGCAGAGGCTGGTCACAGCACCCATCATTGTTTCCCCCAACTAGGAGCAACCGTTCGAATTAATGTGTGACACTAGTGACTATGCAGTGGGGGCAGAGCTGGGCCAAAGAAAGGACAAATTGGTTCACCCAATCTACTCTGCTAGTAGAATGCTGAGTAGAGCCCAGTTGAACTATGCGGTGACTGAAAAGGAGATGCTAGCTATGATATTCGCTTTCGACAAGTTTCGGTCATATCTGATAGGATCAAAGGTAATTGTATACACTGACCATGCTGCTCTCAGGTACCTAATAGAAAATAAAGACTCTAAGCCACGCCTGATTCCTTGGGTGGAACCTTCTATTTTGTAGGCTTGTCATGCATCGGCTTATGGCGGACACTTTGGAGGGATCAGGACACAGCAAATGTGCTAGAGGACGGATTTTTCTGGCCGACTGTGTTTAAAGACGCTCACTCATGGGTGAAGGGTTGTAATGAATGTCAATGCACCGGGAACATTTCCCGGTATCGCGAGATGCCCATGAACCTAATTCAGGAGGTTGAAGTGTTCGATGTCTAGGGTATTGACTTCATGGGTCCTTCGTCAGCTCTTATGGCAATAAGTACATTCTTGTTGCTGTAGACTATGTGTCCAAGTGGGTGGAAGATGAAGCGTTGCCCACCAATGATGCAAAAGTGGTGGTGGGTTTTCTAAAGAAGAACATATTCACTCGCTTTGGGACACCACATGCAATTATCAGCGACTGAGGAACTCACTTCTGCAATAGGGCCTTTGAAACGTTGTTGGCTAAGTACGATGTGTGCCACAAGGTGGCTACTCCTTACCACCCACAGACCAGTTGACAGGTTGAGGTATCCAACAGGGGGATCAAGAGTATGTTAACAAAAACTGTAAACGCCACAAGAACTGATTGGGCGAGGAAGCTAGATGATGCACTCTGCATACAGAACAACGTTCAAGACACCAATTGGTATGTCACCGTACAAGTTGGTGTTTGGGAAGGCCTGTCACCTACCTTTCGAACTTGAGCATAAAGCGTGGTGGGCACTGAAACAACTCAACTTAGACATTGGAAACTACGGGAACATCAAGAGTCACAGAATTGCATGAGCTCGAGAAGTTCAGGTATCTTGCTTTTGAGAGCACAAGGTTGTATAAAGAGAGAATAAAGAGGCTACATGATCAGAATATTGTGGAGCAAGATTTTAAACCCGGGGACATGGTATTGCTGTACAACTCAAGATTGAGGTTGTTACCGGGTAAGCTGAAGTCACGATGGTCTGGACCATTTTGAGTAGTCGAAGTTTTCCAATTAGGAGCTGTTGAAGTATCCACTGAGAATGACTCTCGTACATTTAGAGTCAATGTCAGTAATTGAAGTTGTATGTGGGCATGAGTGAACCTAAGGAAGGGTATGAAACATTTGAACGAATCACAGAGGTCGGGTAAGCCTTAATTGCGCTCTTCTGAGTCATGCCACGACATTAAATCAAGCGTTGCATGGGAGGCAACCCATAAAATTGTTGTAAGTGTAACCCTCTTTATATGAAAAAAACGGAATCTGCATAATGCCCTGATCGCGGTTGCACCGCGACCGCGGTCAAACCACTGTAGGAAGGGAACTCTGAAAACAACCCCTCGTGGTTCCACCACGAACGCGGTCAAACCGCAGTAGGAAGGGGTCTCTGAAAACAACCCATCGCGCTTCCACCGCAAATGCGGTCAAACTACGGTCCCGACCCCTCTCTGAAACAGGTACCGCAGTCCTACCACAATCGCGGCAGAACCGCAGCAGACCCCTTACGGCCCTAGGTAAGTTTTTTTATTTTTCGTTTCATTTTTTTCCCTTCTTTTCCCAAAATACTCACCCACCTACGCATTAATCTACCCCTTCGATTCCCCAACCCTCCCAAACGCCCAAAACATCTTTCTCTCTATTTTCTCTCTATTCTTCTTCTCTTATTCACAAATTCCCTCTCTCACACACTCAAATAACTCCATTATCATCCTCGACTCATCTCCACCTTCACCACCCACTATCCCTCATCCCAACAAGTATGTTCTCTTTCCTTGTTTCTCTTTCATCATCTAACTTAGTGTAATTAATATAAGTTCATCTAACTATACCCTAAGTATAGTTAATTTTTGTAATTGTTGCTTGTTGTTGTTGTATATGGTTGTAGTTGATTCGTGTGGGTTTATTTGGTTCTAAATGGGTTGCGTCTCCATTATGCTTTAGTTGTAGGGCTTGTTTGGATGTTTTTGGAGTGCAATCAATTGTTTTTGGGTGTAGTTGTTGCAAGGCCTTATGTTGGCCAAAATTTTGGAGTTATTGTGGTGTTGTGGGATGGATTATGCCTAGTTCTAATTGTGGGGTGTGGTATTTGGTGATTTAGGGCGTTGTGATTGTTTGAAAATATGTAAAGGAGTAAGTGTAGGGTGGTGTAGGCCAAATTTGTAAGTAGCTCTATTGTGAGGCCCTTGTAGAGATTATGACCTGCACCACCCTGCTAGTAGGGCTAGTTGCAAAGCAAAACACAATGAGGGTATTGTTTTGGTGCCATCGGGTGGAGAAGTCTGAGTAACCATCCGATTGGCACTAGTTAGGATGAATCTGATGGTATTTCTGAACTCTCTGCAGGTACTATGGCTCCCAAAAGGCGAAGGAGAAGGGCTGGCTCATCCCAACAGTCGACTTATGATGAGTCAAGGTTTGGCTCGTAGCGAGCAGAAGATGATTTCAATGCCAAGGCTGGGAAACATTTTATTTAGGAGATTCAAATTGACAGGGCAGCCCTATGCGTGGAACACGAGGACATGTACGAAGAAATTCGGAGGCGGGGCATGGAATTCCTCTTTGATGAACCTGTCCCAGTGAACCAGATGATAGTTAGGGAGTTCTATGCAAACTTCCCTTCAAACTCCAGTCGAGATGTGGTTGTGTGGGGTACAATAGTCCTAGCACACATTCCCTATATTCGCCAGGCCTTGCAGCTACCTGAGTTCACAAACGATATCGACTATTACTACGACAGACCATATGTCACGTGGAAAGTTATGACTGAGGTCATTTGTGCTGGGGGCAGCCAACTTGGATAAAAGACCATATCACCCTGAATTCCGCTGGGGGCGGCCAGCTTGGATAAAGGACCATATCACCCTGAATTCCAACTCTTTCATGAACTTGGCTAAGTGCTGGTTGACGTTCATCTGCAGCAGGTTCATCCCTTCCAGCAACACGATGGACGTGAACTTCAACAGAGCCCTACTGATATGGTGCTTCGTCACAAAGAAGGATTTTGATGCAGCAAAGGTCATTGGTGATGTAATGCTCTTGTGAGGACCGCTGCTATCTAAGGGATTTTATTTCCCTTCTTTGGTGACTCAACTGTGCGTACGGAGAAATGTCCCCACTAATCCTGCCGATGGAACAATGGCTCCTGAAGCACTCTTTCGAGCTTCGCTCATCGGAGTGGGCGTGGGTCCACGAACGATAATTCAGATAGAGGATGATGATGATGACCCGAGTCCTCTCGCACCATCCAGATAATCTACTGACAATGTCGGACCCTCTTGCAGACCCCATTCTGGGGCGAGCTTCTCCAGATCTCAGTCTGCCTGGCCGATGTTTCTTTCAATGGAGGAAAAGGTCGCAGATCTCCAGGATTGAGGGGCGATTCATGTCCTGGTTCTGTGCTTTGGGGAGAGCTTGCAATGTTAGCACCGTCTCCAACTCTGATTGAGTCTCAGGGAAGTCTTCTTACCCTTCTGCACTTTACTATGATATGACATGTGACATGCCATGATTTTAAGTGTGGGGTGGGAGACTTACTCTATTTATGTGTTGTATTGTATATAGATATTGTGAGTGTTGTAGCATGGAAATATTGTTGTTGTATATAACTGATGGTAGATATATTAGGAGTACTTGACTTGGCACAACGATGGACACTTGTCGATGGGTCTCTTGAAGGTCCAAGTTGGATATATAAAAAAAACAAAGGTAGAGGACTCTTTTTGAGGACGGACCACTTGGACAGTACTCTTGAGGGAAGTAGTCCAGGTAGATTTTTATTTATTTTTTTCTTTTTCTTTTTAGGTAGTGTATTAAGTCCCCCTTGGTTTTTCTTTTGAGCACGGTTCTTTTCCAAGAGTTTTTCTTGATCCAGGTTATGTAAATTTTCCTTTTGTAGTTGTAGGATTAAGATGGGTGAAGGCTAGAATGCAACCCTTCACGTTCACACCTGTAAACAACTAAAATGAACTTGAGAGTGTGGTGTCTAGGCTCAGTTGTGGACCTGTAAATCTATGCCTTAATTTTGCACATCTTGTCTCGCTTGAACGCTCGTATGAGTGTGTTGATAAACTGATTCAGAATGAGTTACATGCTAAGTGTGTGTGAGATATTTTACTTGCATTCCGTGCTTGCATGCGATGCCTAGAACTTGCCCTGTGTGCTTGCAAAGCGAAATAGAAGCTGTTTGGTTTTAGAAAGGATTGAGGCATTTCTTTGTGTAAGCCCGTATAATTGTGAATATATATATATATATATATATATATATATATATATATATATATATATATATATATATATATATATATATATATATATATATATATATATATATATATATATATATATTTCCATAGTTAATCCCTTTTAGCATGAAGCCCGATCTTTGATAGCCCTATATTAACCTATAGCCCTGTGTTTGAATAGCTTGATTGTTTGAACCTATACCTCCTAGAAGCACTTGAATCAGTAAAGAACATACAAAAGTCAAAGTATGGGGTGGTAGGGAGTTAGCGAAAAAGAAAGGGGAATCAGGAATGGAAAGTTTCATGGTGCACTGGTTTTGTAGAAAAAAAAAATAAAAAAATGAAACAAAGAGAACAAAAAGAAATAAAGAAAAAAAAGAGCGAAAACCAGAAGCCAGTGCACCTGAAGAAAAATGGGGGTCACTTCTGAAAGAAAATGTGCAGGAATGATTGGGCTGAGCAGGGAAATTAAGATAAAGGAAGTGTGTATTAAAAGTGCTTAGGGAGATTAGTCACTACATCCAAAAATGTACCCTACCCGTCCCTTATACTACATTACAACCAAATAAAGACATCTTGATCTTTTACTAAAACAACTCGATTAGTAGAGTACTATACTAGGGGCAAGCTTATGGTGTGTGTGTGTGACATGTAAATGCTCTTTGCTGAGAGTGAGTGAATTCTTTCTAGCATTGGTTCTTTGTTTTGAATTTAATGCATGTAGAACTTCTCTCAGACTATTGATGTGAGGGCATGTGACTCAGGAAGAAAAAGTAAGTCTTCACCTCTGTTAGAGTAACTAGAGTGAGCGCAAGTGTGTCATGGCAGTAAAGTTCGCATCTAGGGTATGACTGTTGCACTGCTTAGGTTGGTTCTTCAAAATGGCCGGTGTGACATAACCTTGAATAATGCAGCAAACGGTTAGGCGTAGAAGTGTGGTTTAGATTGCTCGAGGGCGAGCAAAGATTTAAGTGTGGGGTGTTGATAATAGGTGAATTTAACTATATTCAAGCCCTAAATAACCACTTTCTTGTATAGTTTTGGTAATAAAAGTGATAAAAAAATGCTCTTATGATTGTTTTTCATGATTTTCAGGTTATATTTAACTAGGGAAGGCTCGAAAGTGATTTTGGAGTCAAAAAATGAAAAAAAAGACCAACCGCAAAAAATCCTAAGTGAACCACGCCAAAAACAGGCTGAAGTACCATTGGTACAGTTCTGCCGCGGTTCCACCGTGACCGCGGCAGAACCGCTGTGAAACGCGGTCGCGGACAACATGAGTATCAGAGGAGCTGTTTGACCGCGGTTCTACCGTGGTCGCAGCAGAACCGCGGTAGGCGCATAGAGCTTCAGGGACAGACTTGTCCAAACGTGATTTTTATCCCTAAAACCTATTTTAGTCACTAGGCTTTGCCCTTTGAAGGCATGTATTGAGTTTTTAGAGTTCTTTGAAGAAAAAACAATTGTAAGAGAATACTCAAACCATATTCTTCTTTTTGTTTGATTTTTATTGGTAGTTATGATGAATATTAGTTTAGTTTGCTTACCCATAGCCATGAGTAGATAAATTCCTTGTCTAAGGTTTTGATGGAACCTATTGGGGGATGAACTTCTTGTTTTATGTGAATACAAATTGCTAGTTTCAATCTTTATTTATTCAACTATGTTCTTGTTGTAGTTAATTGACACGATCTTCAATTAGCTGTGCCTATTTATTGTACATAACTCGGGAGAGAGAGTACATATTTAGGTTATTTTTTGAATAACACCACTCCTAAAGTATAAGAGGAATCTATAACTGCGGGTTTAAAGGCGAAATTAGGGATAACGAAGCCTTGGGTGCATTATTAAGTGAACGGTGTTAATTAAAGCTAGCTAGTGTATCTCGGGAGAGTGCAATAGTATATTACTGTGATTACTCAGGAGAGATTTACGGTAAGTCAAGAGTTCATGATTTATAGATGTGTGTTGGTAAATTTGTATGAAGCATAAACAGAAGGGATTCCTTCAATAGGGGAAATCATTACCTTAGCTTTCTCTCATCATTGTTTACAACCTTAGTTAGTTAGTTTACAACTTGTTATTTTACTGCAATTTTAGTTCATAAAGAAACCTCCAACTGTGATTTGAAAGTCTTGGGAAGCTGGTTCTGAAGAGTTTAGTGAATCTAAAGATAGTGGTTGATAGGTTAACTCTCTATAGATTCGCCCCTGGGCTTAATACTCGAGTTATATTTGCAAAGTCCGCAGAGTCCTTTCTAAAGGACATAGTTGGGAGTGATCATTTACATAATAACTTTAGAAGTAATTGAACAACCACTCTTTGTTTGAAGATTACATTAAGAATCACCACATGTATACATATTTGGATTCTCTAACACACACATATTCCTTGTGGGATTCGACCCCAATCTTATTGAGTTTATTATTGCTAGCGACCGTGCTACGCTTCATTTAGAGGTATAAGACTGGACGTCATCAATTTTTGGCGCTGATGTCTGGGAGTACGGTATTCTTGTGTTACTTTATTATTATATATTTTCTTGAGTTCTTATCTTTTCTTCGTGATACTTTGATTCCTCTATGCTTGTTGTAGGTTACGAATGGAGAACAACAATGACCTTAGTGATTTGCCTCTTGGGGCAATTAATGAAGATATGGTAGATAAAGAAGCGGCTTCGATTCAAGGAAATCGGCATGGTTGAGGGCAAAAACAACACCAACCTCCGCCCCTTCCACTACCACTACCTCCACCTGGTCAATTGCCTCAACAACATTCCGCACTAAATGGTGGCTATGCAAGTGAAATTATCCCCCCTCCCCGTATTAGAGCAGGCAATTTTCAAATTACAAATGCCATGCTCACCTTTCTTGAGCAAAGAGGTTACTTCATCAGAGCACCTCATCAAAATACATCAAGCACTTACAAGTATTTGTATATGCTTGTTGGGGATGTAAGCAAACAATTGGGTTCGAAGACGCTTTGAAATTGAGGCTATTTTCTTTCTCCCTAAGGGGAAGAGCCTTGGATTGGTTAAACACTTACCAAACCATTCTATCAATACTTGGGATGAGTGGACAAAGAAGTTTATTTCCAAATTCTTCTCACCAATGCACATGGCTATTCTGAGGGATGAAATCTTGCCATTTAACCAAGAACTGAATGAGCCACTAGATGAAATTTGGGAACACTATAGAACCATTATGAAAAAATGTCCTAACAATGATATGACAGGGAACATGTTGCAACAAACCTTCAATCGTGCGATTAAAGCAATCAATCAGTGTGTAGTGAACCAACTTGCTGTTGGAAACTTCCAGACCATGCCTTACCTGGAAGCTTGTGCCATACTTGATAAGATGGTAGAGACATCATCTGCTTGGCAATTCCGAGGAAATGTGCCTCAAACGGATCCGAGTATGATTCACCACAAGGATCTAGCAAGGACTAATCAAAATCAACGAGGTAACTCTCAAAGATCTAGCCAAGGACAATAGAGGCCGAGTAATAACCAAGGCACTTGGGGAAATAACTATCAAGGAAATTGGGGGAACGACAATCAAGGAAAACAAGGTTAGAGTGGCGGTAATCAAGGTAATTGAGGGGGTGGATCTTCCCAACAATATCAACAAAGATCCTACCAACTTCCTTCATACAACAACTGATCAGGCGCAACTATGACTTATAAAAAGGACTAAGCGGTCGTTGAAATTGTAATTCAGTCCACAAGTCCGGAGTCGAATCCCACAGAGAACTAAGGCTTAGCTACAATTGTGCACTATCATTCAAGCTTATTGAAAAATTCCTAATTTATAGATATTAAAATTCTTGTGTATTCTAACTAACTAACAAATTAAAATAGTAATTAACAACTACAAATACTAAGGGTTAGAGACATAAGGAGGTATAGAGTTATGATTTTCCCAATTATCGGAATCATTCCCAATATATGTTCTATAATTTTGTCTAAGTATTCTCTACCGATCATCAGTGCTCTACGTGCTGTAATTCTTTCTCGAGTAATTACTACATTTTACTAGATATACTCTCCAGATTTACGCTAGCTGGCTTTAATTATAGCTCACTTAGATCACACCCAAGATTTCATTATCCCTAATCCCACCTTTAAACCCTTGGTTATTAGTTCCTCACATACATCGGGAGTGATGTTATTCAACAACTACCTAAATATGTACTCTCTCTCGAGCAATACATATTAAATAGGCACAGCTAATTGAGATCTCTTCAACCAACCACAATATAAACGTAGTTGAACTAATAGAGAAAAGCTACGGCTCAATTATATAAAAATATAACAAGAATTTATCCTACAAAAGATTCTATCAAAACTGAAAATAATAAAAATTAGCTATTCATAATAGTATGTAAAACTACAATACTAAAAGTCATAACCAATAATGAAAAATAGGAAGAGGAAGAAAAAATTCGTAGAAGAATTCTCCGCCTTGCTCTTATTATGTCTCTGCCTCCTTAGGTCGAATATGTTTCAAAAATTGGTCTCTTCTTTCAAATACCATTTTTCCATGTATATATACCAAGTAGGGTTGGGCCCAAATAATTATACCTTCTCTAATGTGAAAAAGGACACTTTTCCCGGGTTTGACTAGCATGGTCGCGCTCGTGACTGCGCTAGTGGCTGCACATATTGCCCAGTTTTCTGCCTAAGGAGTGTGGCCTAAGCGTGGCATTAACGTGCAATTTTTACCCTGTTCCGTTTGAAATTTGAAAAAAAAAGTAAAACATGAAAGTTGTAGACTTTTGAGATATCTTTCCAACCACATATTATGGATCCCAAATGGAGTTTGGAGCAAAAAGATATGTACATTTTACTAGACAATAAGCAATATGCCTACTCGAGTCTTCGTCTGTTCTTAACTATCAAAGTTGACCCCTGACACGATCTCGGCTTAATTCCTTAGGCTTTTACTCAAACTTCAAAGCTCCAAATCACTTAAATTCATTTTATAACATGTATATAGCTCGGAATCACTCCTACAAGGCATAAAATACACAATTAGTGCAAGACACTAGCGATTAAAGCTCAAATTCAATTAAAGTGCAGTAAATTAGAGAGTAATAAGCGACTAAAATATATAATTATAGCCAATCATCAACACCCCACACTTAAATCAGTACTCGTCCTCGAGTAATCATACTACACTTTTTTATTGACACGACATTTTTAAGCCATTCTCCTAACTTATCACACCAAGAGTATTTAAAATAGACTAAGTACAAAAGCGTAATATCTTCACCTCAAGATTTGACTCATAAGTACCATACATTATTCACAACTCATACACTTACTCTAACATAGATGTAACTGACATTACCTTTCCTTCATGTATCAGGTGCCCTCACACAACTAAAGACAGTAGTTCCACACAATAAAATTTAAGAACGCTTAGTAACTCAAAATAGAGAGAATTCACTCACTCTCGAAAATAACATTCATATGGAACAAAAGATGCACCATAAGCTTGCCCGTATTGTACTACTCTGCTAATCGAGCTCATTCAATCTAGGATCAATTAGCTTTATTTGGGTGTAATGTAGGATACGGGACGAGTAAGATACATTTAGATATAAGAGTGACTACACCTCCCTTAGCACTTTAATACATATACTCTAACATTCAAATCTCATACTTATGTCAAACCAAACTCCACCTTCACATCAATTTATATTACCCCATACTTCTTTAAGAACAATTACAACAAGAGTCACCACTTACTAAAGAAATACTTTTTTTTCACAGAAATACAACTATATTTTTTTTTTCAATTCAAGTGGCTCTTACTTGTTCAAAATAGTGCACCTTTCACCTGATTTCATTACTTCCACTCAAAATCCAAAACAACCACCTCACACTTTAACTTTTACATAAATCATCACAATTCAAGTGCTCGTGAGAGGTTAGAAGGTTCAAATATATGGTTAATTCAAACAAATGGGTAAGGCTTGTAATGTGGTTGCCAAAAAAACAAGATTATAGGCTCAAAGGGATTAAATACGGTATATAACAATTAGGTGGATATAATATACATATCTGGTGAATGCCTATATCACTTCCAAGACTAAACAACACTACTATTTTGCTTTGCAAACACACATGGTAAGTTCAGGATATCAAATGTAATGCACTGAATAATGCAAAACCTTACACACATGGCACATAACTCACTAATAATTGGTTTCATCAATACACTCTAGTCAAAGCAGTTAAGAAAAGTTATCATAAAATTTAAGGTACTTATACAAGAGTCAAAATTTGAGCCTAAGTGTCACAACCAAAGTACTCACTATTCTCATGGCATAAAAAAGTCAAGAGATATTTCTTTAATTCAAAACACAACACAATTGCTCCTACTCAAAAAAAAAACTAACTACACCTGGTTAAAAAAAAACCCCTTGGAAAAGAACCATGGTTTAAAGAAAAACCAAGGGGTAATTGCTACACTACCTAACAAAAGAAAATATTTTAATTTTTTTTCTTTAGACTTAAAACCCTCAAGAAAATTGTCTAATAGATCCACCGTCGGGAAAAGTCCAACCCTTTTTTTCATTTTTCTAAAAAAATATGAAAAAATATTCAATTAAACTAACACAACTAAAATAGTATAGAGAGTCACCCAAATAATCTTCTCACCCTACACTTAAAATTTTATTTTGTCCCTAATGCACACCATACTAATAAGAGGGTAAAAGAAACTCCGTGGTAGTCCAAAGGCTGAAGCACTAGCAACTCATGGGGTACTCACACTTCTCCCTAGCTTGGTCCTTTGTGCGGATACCTTACACTTAGTTCCAACTATTTGGTTTGCTGTTGCATCCTTCCAATATCTTTGCTTTTCATGCTCCTAGAAAATAAAAATTAACACTACAAAGATAATATAATAAATAAATAAATAAAAGTAATAAAGTTGGGTTGCCTCCCAACAAGCGTTTGATTTAACGTCGCGGCACGACATGAATCACTTTCTGCCTCCACTTTGAACTTATGAATCGGGCCCAAAGTTTTGATTCTGCTCTATGATCATGCTCCTGGGGTGGTGGAACGAATCTGACTGGCCCAATAAAATAATATAGTATACTGCACTTCTTGGCCTTTAGATGAGGTGTGTAATCTTGACTTTCTAGCAAGAAGAATTCCAGAATACAAGCACTTTGTTACTTATTCCTTGACTCCTCAAATGGTTCGGAAGAATCTATTTCCATATCATCATCAAAACACAATGTGGAAAAATGCTTGAAGTGAGGGCCAATGCTCTCAACTACATGAACATTGGGACTATCTACATTCTCAACACCAATGACAATAGAGTCAACTAAATATGTATCCTCAATATCCTTGGTTGACTGTAGTATCTCTTCAACACCATCGACATCCTCAAAATCTAGTGCGATTAATTGTTGGTGTTCTAATATAGCCTCCTCCACTAGACCATCCTCATATTTTTTTAATCCTCCAGTATAATGACAATTTCTACAGCCAATTCATGCTCATACTGGCTACTATCCACAATGTCAATTTGTTGCGCTTTAAAGGTTCAATTAATTTGTTCGCTTGAGCCTCCAAGTTTCCCTTACCTTTGTACCTCAGTTGTATCTCATCATATTGTTCCGTAAGGAACTTTAGCATATCCTCAATCTCATTCAGGTCCTCATAACTAGGTTTTTTTGTTCCTATCAACTTCACAAGAGAAAGAAGAACCATCAAAGTAAAGGGTTGGGGAAGATAATAACTATAAGCACAACCATGAAAGTGGCCATCTTGACTACCACACATATCACATACATTCCACACATAAGATTGAGTTGGTGCACAAAACTCGTTCTCGAGAATATATTTTGATATTTTTATCCTGGGTGGTTTCCTTCACAATATGCATAAGGAGGATTAAAAGTAGAATTACCAACATCAAAATCTCATAATTCCATGATGCCATGTTTCTCAAATAAATAATAAAACTAAAATAAAAAATAAAAAATCAAACAATAAAATAAAAGTTCAAACTTGAAACCTAGCAATATTTACACCTACAACTACGTCGTTAATTCTCCGGCAACAGCGCCAAACTTTGAGCATGCCCAACTATGCCTTATAAAAAGAACTAAGCAGTCATTGCAGATATATTCTGGTCTACAAGTCCGGAGTCGAATCCCGCAGAGAACTAAGGCTTAGCTACAGTTGTTCACTATTGCCAAGAATTCAAGCTTGAAAAATTCCTAATTTATAGATACTAAGATTCATGTGTTTAACTAACTAACAAACAAATTAAAATAGTAGATTAACAACTACAGATACTAAGGGTTAGAAACAAGATTAAGGAGGTCTAGAGTTATGATTTTCCCAATTGTCGGAATCCTTCCTACTATGTCTTCTATAATTTTGCCTAAGTATTCTCTACCGATCATGAGCGCTCTTAGTGTTGTAATTCTCTCTCGAGTAATTACGCATAATAGGTAAAATCTTGATGATTTAACTATTGTTTATGCTTCCACTTGATTATATTCCAAGTATATATTGCGATTAATCGATAAATTATGGGCTTTAATAGTGAACTGTATATATTTCTGGTTTAAGAAGCCTATACTATTAAACAAATATAGGATTAGAATCACTTTGGAGTAATACAAATCCCTCAGGGCTAATTATGGATGAAGAGCAAGGAAATAAACTGAAAATTAAGCATAATTGGACTAGCGCGGTCAAATGCGCGGCCAGATGCGCGGCCGCGCTAGTCTAGATCCGGAAAATGGTTGTTGAAGGATAATTTTGGAATTTCCTCTTGATCCCACTTAATTTACAAAAAGTAAAGACTCCATTATTGGAGTTGATCAGATTTGGAAGGGAAGAAATTATTTTTAGAGAGAGAAAGTGAAGAGAAGACTCAAATCTTGAAGTGAAGAAAAGAAGGAGATTACAACTTTGAAGCAAGAACAAAGAGTTTTTCTAAACTTTACTTTTGTATTTATGTATATTTTGTTTAAGATGTTTATTTTTGATTTTTGTATGATTATGAGTAGCTAAAACTTCTAGTATTCTTGGATCATGGATGTTAGATAATTATGTTATTTGAAGTTTAGATTGAATTTATCGTTATGGGTTATTTATTTGATTTTGCTCTTAACTATTTTACTTCGTAGCCAACAGTGAAATATTATTTATGAATCATGAATTAAACTTGACAAAGGAAATTCTTGGTTGCATATAGAATCAAATAAAATAAGTTTTGAATATCGGGCATCGGGTGAAGAATTCGCAGTTAAGATAGACATATACCTAATTGCCTTGTTTGGTTGAAGAATAGGAGTTGCAAATGCATTCTCTCTAATATTAATACCATACACAAATAGGTATCAATTTAACTTGAATAGATGCATAAGAACTCGAAAGATTCTTATGAATATTATTAACCCTATAATCAATAACCTGGATAATTCGATAAATCAATCTTAAGCTAATATAGTAGCATAATTTATAGCAATTCCATGACCCGAGAATATATTTATCTAAAGTTTTATAAATATATTGTGAACTTGGTGTAGTAATTTTGTGTTGAATTATTGTGCAATTATTAAGTAAGTCGTAAGTTGGCTCTTTAAATATTTTGTAATAGTATAGCATAAATTGACAATTATTTGAGTTAATATCAGTCAAGAAGTTGATTATAATTCCTCGTGGGAATGACACTCTACTTACTACTATATTACTTGTCGATCGCGTACACTTGCGTGAGTGTTTTGGCCGCAACAAATTTTTGGCGCCATTGCCAGGGAATTGAAATTAGCTACTTGACTGTTTTAAGATTTTATTAGCTGTTAATATAAACCTAAATTTTACATCTACTTTGTTTGTGTCGCGCAGGCTCTTCTCGTGAATCCAGAGGAGTAAAAGCACAAAAAACCTCTTCCCTTTTTATCCTGAAATTGAACGAACAATTCACAGAACAAGGAAGGAGTGGGAAGCAAGAAACAGAAAAGAAACAAAGTTGGACATTAAATTTCAACCACAGCCAACAGTGACGGAAGGTAATCAAGAACGTGCGGTGATAGAAGCAGCAAGGCCAAACCTTGCTAATATGACTCAGGCCATTGTGAAGCCTGAAATAACCAGTCACTTTGAGCTTAAACAGTACATGGTGCAGCTGATACAGTCCACTGGGCAATATGTTGGTCTATCGCATCAAGACCCACAAAGGTAGATTCAAATTTTTTTGGAAACAACGGATACATACAACTATCCAAATGATTCCAAGGATTATGCCAGACTGACTTTATTCCCTTTTCATTGTTGGGGGAGGCTAGAGAACGGTTGCAGAAAGAGCCCGCTAATTCAATCCACAATTGGGATGATCTAGCAAAAAATTCCTAATCAAGTTTTTTCCCCACCAAAAAGACAAAGTTTTTGCGGAGTCAGATTCTTGGGTTTCAACAACGTGATGGTGAAACTCTTCGCCAAGATTGGGAAATATACAAGAAACTACTTCGAGATTGTCCGCATCATTGTCAAACTGATGAAGTATTGGGCCATAATTTTGTTAATGGATTAGACGAAACTTCCAAAATGAATCTTGATTCATCTTGTGGAGGTAGTTGCATGGCAAAACCATACAATTAAATACAACTTCTGCTGAATAACTTTACTACTAATGATCATAATTGGCAAGGTGAAGGAGAATCAAGGAGAGCAATGAAACAGAAAGCAGTACTTGAACTGGATGACATTTCCGCCATGAGAGAAGATTTAGTAAAATTGGCAAATCAATGACCAGAATGACAATGGGACCATCACAACCAATGCAGCAGGTTCAACAAATGTCAATTTGTCGTGAAATGTGTGGTAACAATAACACGGGTGACATGTGCCCGTGAATCCTGAATCTATTTATTATGTTGGGCAACAAAAAAGAGGTCTGATGAATCAACAATCCCAATATGGGAACACTTACAATCCAAATGGGAGGAATCATCCTAATTTCTCTTGGGGTGGGAATCAATCAAATCAAAATCAATTAATACCCTAAAGAAATTTTAATCAACCTCAAAGGCAGCCACAACAAGCAGAAGAAAGCACAAATAATTTGTTGAAAAAATTATTGCAAGATAATCAACAACTCAGAACAAACTTTAGGAATCTTGAAAGGAAAATGGAATAGTTAACTGCAAATCAAAATACTAGACCTGCAGGTGCTCTTCCAGATGATACAGAAAAAAATCCTCAAGTGAGTGCAATTACACTTAGGACAGGAATGGAGTTAGAAGAAGTGCCATCGAAGAAAACGAACAAGCAAATACCTAAAGGTGAATTAATTCCTAAAGTAACACAGGAGGAAAAGACAGACGATGCAATCCCAGCACCTTTAAACATTCCAAGACCACCACCACCATTTCCAAAAATATTACAGAAAAAGAATGACGATCGCATGTTCAACAAATTTCTCACTATGTTGAATCAAATTCAATTGAACATTCCATTGGTAGATTTGATTTGGGACATTCCAAAGTATGCCAAATACTTGAAAGATATTGCGGCGAACAAAAGGAGATTGACAGAGTTTGAAACAGTTGCACTTATTGAATAATGCACTTCAAGGGTTCAAAATAAGTTTTCTCAAAAGCTTAAGGATCCAGACAGTTTCACTGTATCGGTGAGAATTGGTAATGTTGTAGGCCATGCACTTTGTGACTTGGGAGCAAGTATAAATTTGATGCCACTGTCTTTGTACAAGCAATTGGGTTTGGGAGATCCAAAACCCACCACTGTTATGTTGCAACTTGCAGACAGGTCCATAGCTTATCCGGAAGGAGTGATCGAAGATGTGCTACTAAAAATTGGGAAATTTATTTTTCCAGCTGATTTTCTCATCTTGGATTTTGAAGCCGATGAAAAAGTTCCTATTATTTTAGGAAGACCTCTCTTGGCCACAGGTGATGCTTTAAAGTCAGGGAAGGTAAAATGATTATGAGGGTGGTCAACAAGGAAGCTGTGTTTAATGTATATAAAGCTATGCAACTTCCTCGGCATTATGAAGAATTGTCTATGATCTCCGTTATGGAGATGGATGAGAAACTCATAGCCCCAAGTGTGTACATGAATCTCTTGAGAAGGCAATTGTATTGTTTGATAGTCTTGAGATTGATGACGGGGTAGAAGAAATGAAGCATATTCTTAATGCATCTTGCGAATACCTGAAAGTATTAATTCCTTTTGAACCTTTGAACAGGCCAGATGGCCCACCTCCGAAGACATCAATTGAAGAAGCTCCAAAACTGGAACTGAAGCCTTTACCTTCTCATCTTCTTTATGCTTATTTGGCTACTTCTAATACTTTACCTGTTATTATTCCCTCTTATTTATCTAAATTGCAGGAGGAAAAATTGTTGAGAGTATTGAGAGAGCATAAGAAAGCAATTGGGTGGAATTTGTCCGACATCAAAGGTATCATTCCTGCTTTCTGCATGCACAAAATCCTCATGGATGAAGGACACAAGCCAAGTATAGAACAACAACGTCGCCTAAATCCCAACATGAAAGAGGTGGTAAGAAAAGAGGTGATCAAATGGCTTGATGCAGGTATAGTATTCCCTATCTCTGAAAGTAAATGGGTGAGTCCTGTGCAATGTCCCCAAGAAAGAGGGGATGACTGTGGTAGTAAATGAGAACAATGATTTGATTCTAACAAGAACTGTAACAGGGTGGAGAATTTGTATTGACTACAGAAAATTGAACAATGCCACCCGGAAGAACCACTTTCCCCTCCCATTCCTTGACTAAATACTTGATAGGTTGGCTGGCCAGGAGTACTACTGCTTCCTGGATGGTTACTCGAGGTATAATCAAATTACTATAGCCCAGAGGACCAAGAAAAGACCACTTTTACGTGTCCTTACGGCACGTATGCGTTCAAAAGAATTCCATTTGGTCTTTGTAATGCATCTGCAACTTTTCAAAGGTGTATGATGGACATCTTTACTAATATGGTTGACAGGTTTGTATAAGTTTTCATGGATGACTTCTCTGTTTTTGGATGTTCTTTCGATAAATTGTTTAATGAACCTTGATAAAGTACTTGCCAGGTGTGAAGAGACTAATCTATTGCTAAACTGGGAAAAGTGTCATTTCATGGTGCGAGAAGGTATAGTATTGGGACACAAAGTGTCAAAGGATTGTCTGCAAGTGGAAAAGGCAAAGGTGGAAGCAATTGAAAAATTGCCTCCACCAATATCTGTCAAAGGCATCCGCAGTTTCTTAGGGCATGCAGGATTTTATCGTCTATTTATTAAAGATTTCTCAAAAATTTCTTCTCCGTTGTGCAGGCTTCTTGAAAAATATACATCCTTCAAGTTTGATGATGCTTGTTTGAAAGCATTTGATGAGCTAAAAAGAAGACTAGTTACTGCACCAATTATCATTGCTCCAAATTGGGAACTCCTGTTTGAGTTAATGCGTGATGCTAGTGACATAGACATTGGAGCTGTTTTGGGACAGCGGAAGGATAAAATCTTTTACTCTATTCATTATGCAAGCAGAACTCTTAATCCAGCTCAATTGAATTATACTATCATAGAAAAAGAGTTGCTTGCGGTAGTGTGGGCATTTGACAAATTCAGGTCCTATCTAGTGGGAACCAAAGTCATAGTCAACACAGACCACTCTGCCATCAGGTCTTTATTTGCAAAGAATGATGCCAAACCAAGATTAATTCGGTGGGTTCTTCTTTTGCAGGAGTTTGATTTGGAGATTAGAGATCGAAAAGGCATGGACAATCTGGTTACAGATCATTTGTCAAAGTTAGAAAACCAAGGCCATGTAACTGAAGGAGAATTAATAAAAGAACATTTTCAGATGAACAGTTAGAAGCCATCACCGCGGATGAAACCCCATGGTATGCGGATTATGTAAATTTTATTGCAAGTGGAGTGACCCCCTAGAGTTCAAAGCTAATCAAAGAAGAAAATTCTTACATGATGTGAGATTTTACATGTGAGACGAGCCTTAGCTATACAAGAAATGTGCAGATCAATTGGTAAGAAGGTGTGTCCCTGAGAAGGAGATGCACGCAATATTGCGTGACTGTCATGCTTATCTTTATGGAGGTCATCATGGTGGAGACAGAATAACGCAAAGGTTCTACAATCAGATTTTTATTGGCCAAACTTATTTAAAGATGCATATGCTTTTGTTAAAAATTGTGACATGTGTCAAAGATTATGTACAATTACAAAGAGGAACGAGATGCCGTTACAAAATATTTTGGCAGTAGAGTTGTTTGATGTATGGGGAATTGATTTCATGGGGCCATTTCCATATTCCAATGGACACATATATATTTTGGTTGCAGTTGATTATGTATCTAAGTGTATTAAGGCCATTGCTCTTCCAACAAATGATGTAAAAGTTGTGGTAAATTTTGTAAAGAAACACATTTTCACACGCTTTGGGACCCCCAGAGTATTGATAAGTGATGGAGGCACACACTTTTGCAGCAAACTGCTAAAAAATATTTTGTCCAAATACGGAGTTAGACATAAGGTTGCTACTGCATATCACCCTCAGAAGAGTGGTCAAGTTGAGGTCTCTAACAGGGAGATTAAACAAATCTTGGAGAAAGCAGTCAATGCAAATAGGAAGGATTGGTCGGCTAAATTAGAAGATGCTTTGTGGGCTTACCGAACAACATACAAAAATCCAATTGGTACTTCTCCATACATGTTAGTATATGGAAAAGCATGTCATTTACCTGTTGAGTAAGAACACAAAGCTTATTGTCCAATCAAAAAGTTAAACATGAATATGGATTTAGCCCGTGAAAAAAGGCTGTTACGACTCAATGAGCTTGATCAGTTTAGATTGCATGCCTATGAAAAGGACAAGTTGTATAAAGAAAAGACCAAGAGGTGGCATGATAGGCACATTCAACATCGTGAGTTTGAGCCGGGTCAAGAAGTTCTTCTATTAACTCAAGGCCGAAACTTTTTCCTGGAAAATTTAAGTCCCGTTGGGCAGGCCCGTTTGTGGTGGTAAGTGTGACTCCCATGGAACCGTTGAATTAAGGGAAGTAAACTCAAGTGGTACATTTTTTGTGAATAGGCAGTGAGTAAAACACTATTGGGGTGTGACATTAATTGTCACAAGACCTCAGTAGACTTGATTGATGTGCAATGAATTGTGGAGTCGTGTTGCGACGCTAAATAAGGCGCTGGTTGTGAGGCAACCCAACGATCATGGTATATTTTTATGATTGTTATTGTGTATAAATAAATGCAGGTGAACAAGGGCGGATGTTAAGGCATGTGTTAAAAAAAATTCCGAAACCCCCCACTAGCGCGGTCGCGCACTTGACCCCGCTAGTCAGTGTTTTGACCGCGCTAGTCAGATGAAGAGTAACGTTTTATTTTATTTATCTATTTTTTTGTTTTGGTTTTAATTTATTTAGTTAATGACTATCCTACCCCTCCCATCCACCCCTAAAATCTGATATTCCCCATTACCTTACCCCCTTTTCAATAATTCCTAACCCTCTTCTTCTCCAAATCCTCTTCTTCTCCAAACCCATCTTCCCCAAGCACCATACCCAAAACCAAACGACCCCCATCTACTCTTATCTTCTTCTCCATCTTGTTCTTCCAACAAAGGTATGAGTTTTTGTTTGTCTCTTTTTCTTTTAATTTTCAATTTTTTTTATTTTTCGAATTTGTTTTTAAATTTTTTCAGATTTTTCTTTTTGTTCATATTTGCATAAGTTAGTTGTAGTTATAATACAATACCCATGATCATAAGTTGAAATGTTAGTAAGACATTAGTTTTAATTATTTCTTTCTTGTTTTTTTTTTCAGATTTTGTTTTATGTTTTAAGTAAATATAATGATAGTGTTATTAGTTATTGTGTAATAATAGTGAAGTTTTTTTTTATAGTTTTTTTTATAGAGAGTAATGATATCGATAATGGTTAATTTAGTTTTATTGTTATTCTTAGGATTTTTGTTGAAGTATTGATACATATGTTGTGATTAATTGTACATAAATTGTTATAAATTAGTGGAATGTTATTGTGGTATTGTTGGTTGATGAGTGTGTGGTGGAATCCCACTTGGTTGAAGATATTGTATGGGTGTATAATGGTGATTATTGTTCAAAAATGGGTTAAAGGGGGTTGTGAAAATACAATGCATGCAATGTGTTTGTGAAAAATACCAAATGAATAAGAAAAGAATGTTTGTGACCAATGATGAGTGTGAAGTCTAAGTAACACCATTAAGTAGCACATTTTTTATTGGGTTGTGTTAAGAGGTTATTGTTTTGCAGGTAAAATGACTAACCCCAAGAAAAGAAGGACTACAGGTGCCTCCTCAAGCAGCCACGTAGGCAGAGCTAGATCAAGAGGTGCAGTAATGGAACGCCCATTTGACAGTACAAAATTTGTTTCACCCAAATCTCAGGATAGATTTGTAGAAAAAGCAAATAAGAAGCCAATTCCTGAACAGGGTGTTGATATGAGAAAACTTCAACGATTATGCCCTCGTATGCACGATGAGTTGCTGAGAAGGGTCTTGCTTACATTTGTCAATGAACCATGTGATGCAAATTTAATGGTAAATATGACAATGCTCCAGAGCATACAAATGGAATTTTCACAGTGCACCAAAGAGCAGTGAATGTTTCACTCGAAGCGATTCGTAATGCTTATCAGCTGCCTGCACCTCCAGAGGAGCATAATGACTTCTATGTCTATGGTAAGAACCCCACATATGAAATTTGGGTAAGGTTCTTTGAGACCATTTTGGCGCATGGCAAAGAAGTATCTTGGATGACTTATGGACAAAAGTTCAATTCTAATGCACTCACATTTGAAGCAAAGTGTTGGCTCCATCTCATTTGTGCACGATTGATCCCTTCATACAACAAATAGGAGGCCAATGGGGCCCGAACTTGTCTTATCTGGTGCTTCATTAATGGCCATGACTTTGATGTGGCTAAGGTCATATATGATGAAATGTTCATTAGATACCCGATTAAGAGGTATGGGTTCTTTTTCCATTCACTTGTAACTCAACTATGTAGGGCTGCCAATGTGCCAGAATATCAACCTGCTGATGGGTTGGTTGAAAATGAAAGCAAATTTTGAGCTGATAAAGTGACAACTAGGAAAGGGATGGATGTAATAGAAGTTGAAGAATCAGGCAGCTCTGATGATGATAACAACGATAAAAATGAGGAGGAAATTGAGGAAACTGAAGTTGAAGTTGAGATACAACCAGAAGCACCCCGCGTATCAACTGCAAGACTATCACGAGCAGATTCATCCTCCCAATCTACCAGATTACCTCGCCAAAACACATTGGAGAGAGAAGTGGAGGATCTTCGCACCTCTATGACTGGGTTGAGCAACCGTGTGGAGGAGATAGTTGACCGACAAGTCAAGTCGGAGAAAAAATTTATGGGCTGGCTTAGAGCGTTGGGACGTGCTTGTAATGTGAATCCTGACACTGTATCGGATCAGGATTGAAGCTTCGGGGAAGTATCACCTATCTCTTTTCTTTTTAATCAATGTCAGTCATGGGGACATGCCTAAATTTTAATTGTGGGGTGTCGGTTTATTTTTAACATTATGGATTGTATTTTGTTTTGAATTATGTGGTTTGTTTTTGTTGGATTGAGTTTAGTTATTTTATTCAGTGTGTTAAAGTTGCTTTTAATTTATGTTGTTATATTATAGTTTATTTTGTTATATTACAATGTTGATAAATAGTAATCTTTTGTATTTTAAAAAAAATCGGAGCTTTATTTTATTTTTTTCCAGTTATGCTAGTTTTGGTTTAATTTAAACAATTCCCCTTAGTTTTTCTTTATGCCATGATTCTTTTCCAAGGGTGTATTTGAACCGGGTATAGGTAGTTTTTATTTTCTGTTTTTGTTTACTTATTAATATTTTTTAGAAAATAACCCATAGCGCTAGCACACCTGAACACAATAGACCCTAGAGTGTGACGCTTAGTCTTAAATCTTGAATCTCATGGAAAGTGCCTCAGATTGTATTTTTGTACTGAACTAACTGCTACAAATGAAGTGTCTTGATGAGCTAATCTGAATGAGTTATATGCCATGTGTAGTCCATGCATTGTATTTGTGTCTAGAACTTTCCCGATATGTGAATTAAAGCGAAATATTAGGTGATTCTTGGTTTGAAAAATGATTTTAGGCTTTCTTTGACCTTTTTGAGCTCAATTGATTATCACAAATAACAATTATCCCTAGTTAACCCTATTGAGCCTATAGACTTTTTGTTTGGTAACCACATTATAAGCCTATACCTTTTGTTCTTCATTGATCTTATTTTGAACCTTTTTCCTATTAAAGCACTCAATTTGTGAAAATAATGCTAAAAGAATTAAGAAGGAATTAAGTGTGGGGTGGTTTTTGAGTGAAGCCAATGAAAAGTTAGAAAGGACACTTGTTTTGTAGAACATATACATCTCTAGTGGAAATTAAATGAATAAATACATGATGTTTTGTTCCAGCTAGTGGATATAAATAAATAGAGTGCTCAAAGAAGAAAGGAATATTTGGAAAGATATATTGTTTGTGAATGAAAAATGGGTTGAAAAATAAAATAAAATGTGTATTGATGTGTTAAAGTGCTTAGGGGAGTTAGTCATTGTTCCTAAGTGCATCCCACCTATCCCTTAGCCTACATTACAACCATGAAAAAGTCCTAATTATTTTTAGCCGAGCTAGCCTAAATTAGTAGAGATTTATATTATGGGCAAGCTTATGGTACTCATTGCATGCATGTAACTTCTATTGTGAGAGTGAGCGCTTTCATTGATGTATGTAAGTATATGATTTGAATGTGCTGAGTAAAATTCCAAATCTCTTTTGTTGGTGTGATGGTGAGGGCATATGACTTGTGATGACAAAGCAATTCTTGATTTTAGTTTAGAGTAAGTTGAGGAGGTTAAATTATTTCATGGCATTTGGGATTCAGATTTTGAGGCTAGGATTGTTCACTACTAGGAGTAACATATGTACACTGTTCTAGGTGTAATGCGTTAGGGTAAATGGTTGAGGGAGGGATCTTCAGAGTTAGTTCTAATATGATCGTTTGATTGCTCGAGGACTAGTAATGGATTAAGTGTGGGGTGTTGATAATAGGTGAAATCTTGATGATTTAACTATTGTTTATGCTTCTCCTTGATTATATTCCAAGTATATATTGCGATTAATCGATAAATTATGGGCTTTAATAGTGAATTGTATATATTTCAGGCTAAGAAGCTTATACTATGAAACAAATACAGGATTGGAATCACTTTGGAGCAATACAAATCCCTCGAGGCTAATTATGGAGGAAGAGTAAGGAAACAAACCGAGAATTAAGCATAACTGGACTAGCGCGGTTAGATGCGCGGCCGCGCTAGTCCAGATCCGGAAAATGGTTGTTGAGGGCTAATTTTGGAATTTCCTCTTGATCCCACTTAATTTACAAAAAGTAAAGACTCAATTATTGGAGTTGATCAGATTTGGAAGGGAAGAAATTATTTTTAGAGAGAGAAAGTGAAGAGAAGACTCAAATCTTGAAGTGAAGAAAAGAAGGAGATTACAACTTTGAAGCAAGAACAAAGTTCTAAACTTTACTCTTATATTTATGTACATTTTGTTTAAGATGTTTATTATTGATTTTTGTATGATTATGAGTAGCTAAAACGTCTAGTATTCTTGGGTCGTGGATGTTTAATAATTATGTTACTTGAAGTTTAGATTGAATTTATTGAATTTATCGTTATGTGTTGTTTATCTGATTTTGCTCTTAATTATATTAATAGCCAACTATGAAATTTTATTTATGAATCTTGAATTAAACTTGGCAAAGGAAATTCTTGGTTGCATATAGAATCAAATAGAACAAGTTTTGAATCACGGGCATCGGGTGAAGAATTCGCAATTAAGATAGACATATACTTAATTATCTTGTTTGGTTGAATAATAGGAGTTGTAAATGCATTTTCGCTAATATTAATACCATATACATATAGGTATTAATTTAACTTGAATAGATGCATACGAAATCGAAAGATTCTTATGAATATTATTAACCTTATAATGAATAACCCGGATAATTCGATAAATCAATCTTAAGCTAATATAGTAGCATAATTTCTAGCAAGTCCATGACTCGGGAATATATTTATCCAAATTGTTATAAACATATTGTGAACTTGGTGTAGTAATTTTGTGTTGAATTATTGTGCAATTATTAAGTAAGTTGTAAATTGTCTCTTTAAATATTTTGTAATAGTATAGCATAAATTGACAATTATTTGAGTTAATATCAGTCAAGAAGTTGTCGATCGTGTACACTTGTGTGAGTATTTTGGTCGCAATAATTACTACAATTTACTATGCATACTCTCCCGAGTTACGCTAGTTGGATTTAATTACAGCTCACTTAGATCGCACCCGAGGTTTCGTTATCCTAATCCCACCTTTAAACCCTTAGTTATTGATTCCTCACATACGTATGGAGTGATGTTGTTCAACAACTACCTAAATATGCACTCTCTCCAGAGTAATACATACTAAATAGGCACATCTAACTGAAAGCTCTTCAACCAACCACAATATAGACGTGGTTGAATAAATAGGGAAAAGCTATGGCTCAATTATATAAAAATATAACAAGAATTTATCCTACAAAAGGTTCTATAAAAAATCTAGATAACAAATTAGCTATTCATAATAGTATGTAAACTATAATACTAAAAGTCATAACCAACAATGAAAAATAGGAAGAGGAAGAAAAAACTCGTAGAAGAATTATCTGCCTTGCTCCTATTGTGTATCTGCCTATCGCGGCCGCGCTCGTGACCGCTCTAGTGGTCGCGGATATTGCCCAGTATTCTGCCTAACGAGCGCGGCCTAAGCGCGGCCGCGCTATTCACGTGCACTTTTCACCTTGTTCTATTTGGAATTTAGAAAACTATAAAACATGAAAGTTGTAGCCTTTTGAGATATATTTCCAATCATATATTGTTGATCCAAAATGGAGTTTTGATAAAAAAAATATGTGTATTTTACTAGACAGTACGCAATATGCCTACTCGAGTCTTCGTTTGTTCTTAACTATCAAAGTTGACTCCTGACACGACCCTAGCTTAATTCCTTGGACTTTTACTCAGACTTCAGAGCTCCAAATTACTTAATTCATTCCATAACATCTATATGGCTCGAAATCACTCATACAAGGCATAAAACACAGTTAGTGCAAGACACTAGCGATTAAAGTTCAAACTCAATTAAAGTACAGTAAATTAGAGTGTAATAAGCAACTTTGTAATAAGCAACTAAAATAATCATAGCCTATCATCAATAACCAAGGTGTCTCTTCAAGTGATAACCAAATTTTAGGGATGATGAAAAGGATGCTCAAGAATCAAGCGCAATCTAATAAAGAAATACGAGAAATGAATCAAGTGGTGGCTTCTCATACTACTTCAATCAAGCAAAATGAAACTCAATTGTGTCAAATCTCTTCTCAATTGAATGTGAGACCACAAGGATCATTGCCTAGAGGCACAATCTCAAATCCAACGAGAGATGAGGAGATAAAGCGTGTGTTCGTCATTTTCACAAGACGGGGCAAAATCCTAAAGAAGAGATCCATTGTAGTTGAGGATTATGATGGAGAAGAGGCGTTGCCTCTCAAATATGCTTTTCCTAAGGTCAAGAGTCCCAAGGCTCCTAAGGTTTCTCTTTCCAAAGTTAGATGAACCTCTCATGGTCAATAATAAGGCAATATGTACCTCTCATTGTCAATGAGACACCCAAGGTGATGAAGTTCCAAAGTGTGAGGTACCAATAATAAGTCCAATTATTATTATTGAAGAGGTGCACCAAGTACCTCTCAAAATGCAACGGAAGTCCCTTGAAATGACAATGAACAAATTAATAAGGCAGGCAAAGGAAGAAACTAAGGTGTACAAGCAATTACCGAGACCGCCTTATCTATTTCCATAAATTTGCGAGGTAACAATAAGAAGGTCAATTATAAAGTTCTATGATATGCTGAATCAAATCACCATCAACGTGCATTTTGTGGAAGCTCTTAAAAAGATGCCGGGTTATGCTAAATCAATGAAGGACTTGGTCACTAAGAAGAAGAATATTAATTTTGATATCATCAAGGTCACCCACCAATGTAGTGCAATCTTCTCACAAACTAGGGTTAAGAAGATGGAAGACCCGGGAGCTTTACTATTCCTTGTTCTATTGGGTTGACAAGCTTCGTAAAAGCTTTGTGTAATTTGGGGGAAAGTAACAACTTGATGCCTTATGTCGTTCTTGAGGAGTTGGTCTTGGGTGACCCAAGGCCTACATCAATGAAGTTGTTAATGGCGGATCGCACTTTGAAGAGACCATTGGGCGTTATTGATGATATCTTGTCAAAGTAGATTGGTTTTACTTCCCCGCAAATTTTGTGATTCTTGACTGTGAAGTAGATGTAAAAATCTCAAGCATTCTTGGAAGGCCTTTCTTGGCTACCGGGAGGTCCATATGTGATGTTGAAGCAGGAGAGCTCGAATTCTGGTTGACTGTTGAAGAAATGGTCTTCCGCATCAAAAAATCAATAACATCCACATGAACATGGGGTGATATCTATGATTGATGTGGTCAATGAAGTGGTAGATGAGTATATGCAAGACATTTGTATGGATGAAGCTTTGCATATTGTTCTACTCAATTCGGAGACTGATTCAATAGAGGATTACATTGAAGCTGTGATGGCTTTGTAGGGACTTGGTTCCTATTCTTACAAGCATGTAAAATTGTCCCTTGATGTGGAGAATCAGGTTACTCCTCCTACTAAACCATCTATCAATGAGATACCAAAGCTTGAGTTAAAGACATTGCCTTCACATTTCAGGTATGAATATTTTGGCCCTAATGAATCTTTGCCCGTTATTATCTCATCATCTTTGTCTATTGTGCATGTTTATTATTGCTTGGTGTGATCAAAAAGCACAAGTAGACATTAGGATGGACCATTGCGCATATCCGGGGGATAAGTCCATCCTTTTGTATGCACTAGACAACTTGGAGGAAGGGTGCAAGCCAAGCGTGGAACACCAAATAAGGCTCAATCCTCCTATGCAAGAAGTGGTCAAGAAGAAAATCATAAAATAGTTATATTCCAGAGTAGTGTATCCAATCTCGGATAGCATTTGGGTGAGCCCATTACAATGTGTGCCAAAAAAGGAGGGATGCTAGTGGTTCTCAATGATAAGAATGATCTATATCTAACAAGGACCGTCATCGGATTGAGGGTTTGTATGGACTATATGAAGTTGAACAATGCTACCGGAAAGGGTCACTTTACACTCCCTTTTATTGACCAAATGTTAAATCGGTTAACGGGAAGGTCTTTCTATTACTTTCTTGATGGTTATGCGGGCTATAACCAAATTCAAATTTCCTTGAAGTCCAAGAGAAGACGACATTTACATGTTCTTATGGCACCTTTGCCTCTAAGAGGATGCCATTTGATCTTTTTAATGCTCTAGCCACCTTCCAAAGGTCTATGGTGGCTATTTTCACCGACACAATGGATAATTTTCTTGAGGTATTCATGGATGACTTTTCAGTTTTGGGTGATTCTCTTGATGGGTGTTTGGCTAACTTGGCCAAGGTGGTGAGATGATGCGAAGAGACAAATCTTATTTTGAATTGGGAGAAATGTCACTTTATGGTAGAAAAACACATTGTGCTTGGGCATAATGTGTTCAAAAAGGGTATTGAAGTTGATTCGGCAAAGATTGATATTAGGGGTGTTCATAAAACCCTGAAAAATCGAACCAAAAATCGATACTTTCTAGGTTTGGTTTGGTTTTGAATTTTCAAAATTGATCAAATTTGGTTTGCTTTTGGTTTTAATCATAACATAAACGAAAAAAATCTAACCAAATCGACTATAAAAGTAGCTATTTAAATTTATTATTACACACACATAGAGTGTATGCGTGTTTGTGTGTGTGTGTGTATATATATATATATACATATATATATATATGTGTGTGTGTGTGTGTGTGTGTGTTTATAATAAAATTCTAAAATTTTATAGTACATATTAGTCATTTGCATTCTTAGTCTAGTTTTTTGCTATTATATTAATCTAATTCATCGCCTTTACATTCTAATTTGATTGATAGTTTTCTTTTGCTAAATACAAGAATTTATTTCATGTTACAAATAATCGATTTATAATTGAGTACTTAAATTACTCATCACTCTTTGGTTCAATTATCATTAATATCTTGGTAAATGATAGATTTCTCAAAGAGAAATTGATTTGATAGTGTTAAGTTGAAAATGTGGTTGCTGGAATATGTGTTTGGTAGTGTATATCTCATATTTAAGAAAAAAATTGATAAATGATCGAGAAAACCAAAAAACCAAAAAACCGACAAAAATCGAATCGATAAAACCGACTTAATTGGTCTGGTTTGGTTCCAATATTTGAAAAACTGATTTACTTGATTTGGTTTCTTTTTAGGGAAAAATCGGCCCAAACTGAACCGCGAACACCCCTAATTGATGTTATTGCCAAGTTACCTCCGCCAAATACCATGAAGGGTGTAAGAAGTTTTCTAGGGAATACGGAATTCTACCTGAGGCTCATCAAAGACTTCTCAAAAGTGGTGAACCCATTGTGTAAATTATTGGATAAATATTTCAAGTTTCACTTTGGTGAGGCTCGTATGGTTGCTTTTTGAGGAACTCAAGCGACATTTGACAACCGATCCTATCATTCAAGCTCCAAACTGGGAGTTGTCGCCTTAGTTGATTTGTGATGCAAGTGATATCGTAGTGGGGATGTGTTGGCCCAAAGAGTAGGCAAGCTTTTCCATCATATTCACTATGCTAGAAAAACAATGAATGTCACTCAAATGAACTATACGGTAACGGTAAAAGAACTTCTTGCAATTGTTTACGCTTTTGACAAGTTTCGTTCGTATATTGTAGGTTCAAAGGTGGTGGTGCATCTGGACCATGTTGTAATCTGGTACCTTTTGGCAAAGAAGGAGTCAAAACTGAGGTTACTTCGATGGATATTGCTCTTGCAAGAGTTTGACTTGGAAATCAAGGATAGAAAGGGCACAAAAAATCAAGTGACGGACCACTTGTCTCGTCTTGAGTTGGGGGAGGGAGATCTTTGGAGGTCGAGGAGATCAATGAATCTTTCCCTGGTGAGCAAGTCTTTGCAGTCACAATTGTTGTGGATGATGAGTTGCCATTGTACACCGACATGGCCAATTTCTTGGTGACTGGGTTACTATATCCAAGGATTCCTTCATACTAAAAGAAGAAGTTCTTGAGGTATAGTGACTCATACTATTGGGATGAACCTTATTTGTTCAAGATATGTGTGGACAACATTATAAGGAAATGTGTCCCAAAAGAAGAAGGGATAACGATCTTGATGACTTGCCATGAATCTCTTTATGGTGGACATGATGGAGGAAATAGGACAGAGGCTATGCTTCTTGAGTATGGATTCTATTGGCTCACTTTGTTCAAAGATTCCAACACCATAGACAAAGTTTGTGACAAATGCCAATGTCAAGGCAACATCTCAAGAAAGAATGAAATGCCTTTGAATCCGATTGTAGAGGTGGAGTTATTTGACATATAGAGATTTGACTTCATGGGACTGTTTGTGGGTTGACTATGTATCCAAGTGGGTTGAAGAGGTAGCTCTACCAAACAATGACATAGGAAAACGGAAGTGGAGGTAAAATGACTATACCCATCAGTAATAATTGCATGTGCATGCTTAAAGAGTGAACTTGCCAAATGGGGTTGGGTTAATAGCCCAAAGATTAAAGCTTTATTTAGGTTTGAGTATTCCTCTTGTGTTGGGACTCTTAAGGAAAAGGGGGACTTAATTGGGGTTTAAGAAGCTCAAAAGCTTCTCTAAGAGAAATAAGGCAAAGCCGGTATTACAACAACAACAACAACAACCCACTAAAATCCCACTTAGTGGGGTCTGGGGAGGGTAGTATGTACGCATACCTTACCCCTACCTGGGATAGAGAGGCTGTTCCCAAATAAACTATCGGCATCCTTCCCTCCAAGAACTTCCCACCTTGCTTTTGGGGAGACTCGAACTCACAACCTCTCGGTTGAAATTGGGGGTTGCTTACCATCAGAGCAACCCCTCTTGTCAAGGAAAAGCCAGTATTAAACAAGGAAATTCTCAATGTTTTTCAATTCTCAAAAGCTAACACTGAGATTGCTTGCTCTTAATATCACAATTGTCTGAATTTGAAACTTAGAACTGAACCTTATGAAACAGAGTAAAAGGACAACCAGTTAAGATACATGAAATTCCACTTGACTTAGAACTAGCAAGTAAAAATATAAAATGCTTCTAAAGCAAGGAACTACGCTTATGACAGGCTGTTCTAGCCCTATGTTCCATATATCTCTTGTCTCTCCAAATGATCTATCACCACAAATGATCCTTCTCTCGGACACCATTACTGTGGAAACTCTGAAGGAGCAAAGGAGCAAGATGGTTAATAGAGATGGTAATTTGAAAGCTAACAAATGAAACACAGCACCAGAACGTGCAGATATGCTTCATACAAATGTGGATACATAGATTCAACTAACTCAAACATGACCTATTATCTAGCACAATCTTTGTACATACAGAGTTAACATATGTATTTTATAGCACATATATTTATGTCAAGCAACAACTGAAATAAAAATGACAGAAGCTCTATCTACCTAATTGTCCCGTAGAAAGCAACTAAAGGACTTCAGAATCAGGTATAACTTGAACTATGACATGTCAAACAGAGGCGGATTGAACTTTGCAGGTTTGGATTTACAGTTTTAACACATTCCATATAATTTACTGGGTTCAAAATCCATTATTTGTACTTATTTAGTGATTTTTTAACACATAGGTTTTAAGTTAAGGCTATTGGGTTCGGATGAACACACCACCGCGGCATGTCTACCCAGAAATTGTTTAATATGTTATATAGTTACTTTAGCATAGTTAAATACGCTAGCATGTTGTAGTTTATGTAGTAATGTTCCACGTTGGGTAAATGCAGCATCATTAAGTGAGCCTATAAAAGTATTTAGGGAGAAGACGATTATCTTCTGCATTCACACAATCTCTTTACTTGTTGCTTTTTTGTCACATGGCATCAGAGTTTGGGATTAGAAAAAGATCAAAATTACTCGCATTCTAGTCACCAACAACGTTCAGGAGAAAATATGTCGTCATCATGCAATTTTTTGGCAACAGTTAGAATCAGTCTGAAGTAGAACTCGATATCCTTGACATAGAACCCAAGAAGCTGTGCCGTCATCGGAGCTTACATGCGGAAAATAAGCTCACACGTCTGCACGCACTGCCACATGTACTCTTTTCATGCCACTTTCAGACAATTATCTTAGTTTCTTGGGATTTAACTCAACCTCCACACTAGTCTAATTTTAAGATATTCTGACAAGTTTTCAGAATATCGCGTTTGGCCAAATGTTCCCATACTCTGAAGCTTGATCCCAGCTTTTGACTTTTTTTTCTTTTCTTTTTGAGATGGTAACATATTTGTATATATTTAAACAAGAACTACACAAAATAGTGTAATCCTTCATAATTACAGAGAGAAATTCAACCTGAGATCCTAGCCCTTAAACTAACTCATAAGTAATCTAAAACGCCAAGAATAGACTCAACTTCTTGAAGGAAATCTTGTCTACATCAAAAATAAAAAGGCACTAAACAGTTCACTTTCAACTTCTGAATAGAGCTGCTATTGACCTTAGCTCACTAATTTCTATTTCTTCCTTCTATGTCGGTTTTTACCAAAATCTCCCACGCTCTTAGACTTGATCTGAGCTTTTGATATTAGCTCACTAAACTTCACAACTTCCTTCCCATTTTTTTCTTTTGGGATTATGGGTTTTGGAGACTTCCTCAACAAAGAGAGTTCCGCCAGTAGTTTTCGCGTATTTTTCTAAGTATTATTAAACCTTCAGGTTTGTCTCATCAAATTTTCTAACATTTTCTTCCCTTTTTAAAAAAATTAACACGTTCTTTTAAGGCTTTGTGGTACTTTCTTCAATTGTTCGATATTTTTCATTGAACTCTTTCCAATCCAATAGCATGTGGGCTGGATCTGGGATATCTGGCACCAAGAAGATGGGCTCCTGTTGTTCGAGTGGTTGGTTGGTTTTGTTATCTATTTGTTATGAGCTCAGTATCAGGCAATCCTTTCCACATGCTGTTTCCTCGGGTAAACACTTTCTCTGATGTCTCCCCACCCCTGTTTTTGAACCTTGATTCCTAACTCATGAGCTTCCAAATCTGTACTATTTATAATTTTCAGTCTCTTCCCATAACCACATTGGCTAATGCATCCCAAGCCATAGCAAATTATGTCAAGCTATCACTTTTCGCTCTTTAACTTTCATTTCAACCTCACATCTATTAGTCGGTTATCCTAAGAACTTAACTGTTCAGTAACATTTTAATAATTCTATAGCCGTACAGGATTGAGTACCGGATAAACAGTTAAGCATGAGTCATATCGAATTTTTACTATCTTAAACTTCCATGATCATTCACAGCTTGTCCTGTTGTCGGTTCTCTTCAAATACTATGCATATGATTAAGACATCATAGTTTATCTAAAATTCAAATAATTGTACCTTCTTCCATCTCACTTGTCTTTGTCTACATTAAGAATTCTAGCTCTTAAAATTGAAGAAGGAAAAGGCTCAAAAGAGAACAATATGTCTTCTACTCAAATACAAAAATGATTCTCTGGCAGTATTTTTCAACTAGGTTTGTGTAGAGCTCAACGCATAAGGATAAGGGTTCTAACCTTTGAGAATAAAATTATTCCTCGACATTGTTACACATGATACAACAACAACAACAGCCCAGTATAATCCCACTTAGTGGGGTCTGGGGAGGGTAGTATGTACGCAAACCTTACCCCTACCCTTGGGTAAAGAGGCTGTTTCCAAATAGACCCCCGGCATCCTTCCCTCCAAGAACTTCCCACCTTGCTCTTGGGGAGACTCGAACTCACAACCTCTCAGTTGGAAGTGGGGGTTGCTTACCATCAGAGCAACCCCTCTTGTCTCCTTGTTACACATGATAATGCTAAAGAAATATGCTTTCTTTCAAAAATGGCATTTTTTTTCTTCAAGACATAAGCTAGTGGTTCCTCCATGCAAGACCCGCCATGACAGAGCTTCCAATGCGTACTTTAATAAGTTGCGCAAAAGCTCTTTCTTATCAAGGGCTGAAGTGCAAATATGCTTTTTCTTTGTACTAATTCCCTAATGGATCAGTACTTCTATTCCAAAATATCAAATCCTTTATGAATTTACACTAATTAGCCCCTGAAAATTTACTAAAAAATTCAAAGCTCAATCTTCTATTTGATTCAACTCCCAATATTTTATCAAGTGTGTAGAAGATACTGAAAAGGTGTTAACGCATTGAATTATTTTCCAAGACTTTGCAAGTCTGTTTAAACAATATCCAACTATAATATATTACACTATTTGATAGCTCAATAAAACTAATTTGTTAAACTGATTGACACAATTAGTTATTTTTCTTGATGAATTAACATTTAACTAACTAACAGCCGATAGAAAATCATGCTTTCTCATCGCAGGAATCGAAGATCTAGATGACCATATAGCAACAGATCAAGAGACTCAAGATCCACCAGTACACTATGATATGGAGAACTATACCAAAACTTTCCACGATATACTGTTGTGTAATCTAATCCCTCACGTCTTACATCCCAAATGAGGTGGGGTTATTTCTTGATAAGAAGGAGATTTTGCAAGTTACTGAAGGATGCATTGGAAATCCTATCTAGATAGACTTGGAAGAAAGAACCACTAGTATATTCCTTAAAGAAAAAGAACAAGAAAACATTTTATCTTAAGCACCAGTATGTTTAGTTTAACAATGTCAAGGAATAATTGTGTTTTACAGACTAAACCCTTATCTTTTTATGCATGATGCATTTAGTTCTATATAAGGCCTAGTAAAGAAATACAACATGAGTCATTGTTGTATTCAGACTTGCTATTCTCTCTTGAGGCATTTGCTTCTTCCATTTTAAATGCTCGAAATATACATTGCTTCTGGGCAGATTTAGCTTGAGAGGTAGGATAACCCGTTTGGCCAAGCTGCAAAAATCAGCTTATTTGAGAAGTGTTTTTTTCCAAAAGTGCTTTTCTCAAAAGTATTTTTGGTGAGAAGCAGTTTGTGTTTGGCTTATTAGTTTGAAAAGCACTTCTGAGCAATGATTAGTGTTTGATCAAACTTTAAAAAACTGCTTCTAAGTGTATTTTTCTCAAAAGTGCTTCTCAAAAAAGTCCTTTTGAAGAGAAGCTACTTTTTTTTGCTTCTCCAAAATTGCTTCTGCTTCTCCTCAAAAGCACTTTTGTTCTTTCCAGAAGCTAGGCTAAACACCTCAATTTTTAGCCAAAAGTGCTTTTGGCCAAAAATAAGCTTGCCCAAACAGGCTACTAGACTCCTTAGAGACAGAAAATTTATACATCAACAAGTTTGAAGAAGCAAAGGAAAGTTAGGTGTGTTATTTTAACTCCTTAATTTGCGTACTCCCATGAGTACAATCCTTTCATGAGATGTTGGTATAGTGAAAGTTTTAAAAGTCTACATGCTTCTGTTGCTTGTTTACACCGACACTTCCTTCAAATTTCAAAAGGTTGGGACCTAGGTTTTTTTCCCCCTTTTGGGCCGGGAAAAGGGGAGAAGACTTAGAGGGAAGGTATAAGCGGACATATGTTACCTAAGAATCAAAATTGAATATTCCCCCTCCCCTCTAAGTGGATCTTTTCTCTTAAGACCAGATTATAGTCCGGAAGGATCATTATCTGTGCGACCAAATCGAAGATAATATTTACTCTCCAACCCAATCCTAGATTCTTCTTAGAATGAAAATTAGAGGGATGTGTAACCCACAGTTTATTCATAAGGAAATCTCCAAAAAGAGAGTCTTCTTTTGGGATAATTCTAGAACACAAAATTTCCTTGTTATAGACAAACTGTCACCTAGAAGATCTTCAAAACTTGTTTCTACCAAACAAATCTTCTCGTTGTAAAATGCTTTTGGAAATGGAATTCTTCCAAAGGACTTCTTTAGAAAGACCGAAAAGAAAAATTAATCTCAAACAAAACCAAGTCTTTGCTAGTGTTTTTAGAACCTCCCGTTTGAAACGTTTTTCCAGATGATTTTTTGGGCTCATTTTAGGTAAATTAACTAGGTGTGTGGGTAAGCTTCCAACAGCGTTCCTGCAGGAAGCATTGCCCTTTAAAACCACACAACTTACCTGCAAGTGACTCAACCTTTTTTTTTTGCCTACAAAGGAATCCCACCTCACAGTACCTATGTAGAGTTAAGGTACGGTTCCCCGCAAGCTTTGAGTGCTGAAGCATAGGCTTTGCTTGACTTTCCAAGATGTCCATAAGTTTTCATTTCTAATTGTTTGGTTATGTAAACCCTCCCAATTAAATAGGTAGAAAAGATCAATCAATCAATCAGTCAACCAATCGACAATGCCTCAATGCCAAACTAGTTGCGCAAAAGATCGCAATGTTGTCAAATTGCATTTAAGCATTAAAAGACAAATATATGCACATGTACACATTGTGGTAATGTCTAAACACCAGTACCTAAGTAATGAAAACTGAAGTTCCTCAGCTATTGGATTTTAATATTAGAACAAGAAATATCCGTTGTTTTGTTCATCCAATATCTCTCAGTACCATGCTCAATTACTGGAGTATGGTATCAACATTCTTTGTTTTCTCCACTTGCATCTCTAAGTAAATACAAGCACATATATCCATGATTTCAAAGGCAAGAACGAAGACGCACATGATCTAATGGTTCCATAACACCAACTAATTACCACTATCAGTGCGTCATTGTTTTCCTACTTTTCTGATGATATAAACTAGTTCTTCCTATTGCTCGACTCAAAGAAGATGCTCATAGTTGCATAAGTCCTTGAGGAAAGAACACCACAGCAGCTGAAACTTGATTTCGTCCTTCAGGCAATTATGATTGTTTTGTGCTTGCTTTCATGTCATATCAGTTTTAATTGTTTGTGCTTTCTAAATATTCTTTTCAAGTTCAGCGAACAGCGGAGGCAGAATGAGGCTACGGTTTATTGTTCAATTCTATGGAATTGTTTTGTATTAGTGAACCTGACAGCAAATTGGCTAACCGACACAACACTAGAGATTAGTTAAAAATAAAATAATCTCTGGTAGGCCTTCTGCTTCTGTTTCCAGCTCCTTAGTCATAATAAATAACTTTTCTTGCTTTGAAGCAATTTCATCATCGTAGTTTCTCTCTACTTAATCTCGCCTCTTTACTTACAAGTGCTATCTTTATCAATTTTCCTTGTATTCCATACTTCTTATAACTTTTAAGCCCGTGTCCATGTCCTAACCAAATGATCGCTTGGAAGTCTTAGAACACAGTAGGTTTGCATCAGACAGAATAAACTACCAACAACATATCAGGAGGCAAGGTTGCCTTCCATTCAATCATATTTGAACCTGCCGTAATACCCTTTTAAGATCCAAGGTAGTAATAAAGCCTTGTATTCAAGATGAATGTCAAGTTTCTTACAGAATGATTAATAAGGTACTTCGACTACATTTTGGTTAACCTTAAATTCCCTATTGTATTGCCCTATTCATCCATAGACTAACATATAGAGAAAAGAGAAATAAAGCAATTAACATATGATGACTAAAGCAGACAGCCATAACATCAAACTGGCCCATTATGTTCATCAAATATATAACCAATTATCATTTAACTAAACACATTGTACTAGTAGTTAATTCACAAAACGAAATCAATAACAAAGTCATGCTTCCATCATAGTTAAATTTAAACTGACAACAGATTATCAAAGGAATAGGATTAATCCCTTACCAGTGGACGACTAATCAATCAATCAGCACGCTTGTAGGACACATGTTTCCTGGCAGCACGTGCATTCTCATACTCAAATTTCAACACATTAGGAAGGTGAGAAGTGTCCTTGACATAAAAGAACCTCCCAAAAGCACTCTCTTCAATAACAGGGAAAAAACCACTGAGCACATTGTTAACAATCCAAAACCAACCCCCACCAAGCACTGCTCCTAAAGTAGCTCCAGCAAATACCTGCGCCAAAAGCCTAGTGATAAGATCTCAACTTCTGATGTATGGGTTAGGCGCACATCATAGGTTCGAACCCCATAACATACAAAAACCTAGTATTTAAGTAGATAAGGGTTGAGGGGCATATCCATTATCTGCCGACAACAACAAAAAACAAACCCAGAATAGTCTTACAAGTGGGGTCTGGGGAGGGTAGTGCGTACGCATACCTTACCCCTACCTAGAAGGTAGAGAGTTTGTTTCCAATAGACCCTCGGCTCAACAGCCGAGTTTTGAATAAAAAATAGTGTTTTAATTTATATACACAGCTAGTATAGAAAAGGATAGTCCGGTGCACTAAGCTTTTTGCTATACGCGGGGTCCACGGAAGGGCCGGACCATAAGGGTCTGTCGTACGCAGCCTTACCCTGGATTTTTGCAAGACGTTGTCTCCAGGGTTCGGTTGAGGGGCATATCCATTATCCGCCGACAACAACAAAAAACAAACCCAAAATAGTCTTACAAGTGGGGTCTGGGGAGGTAGTGCATACGCATACCTTACCCCTACCTAGAAGGTAGAGAGTTTGTTTCCAATAGACTCTCGGCTCAACTAAAGAGCCGAGTTTTGAATAAAAAATAGTGTTTTAAGCTATATACACAGGTAGTATAGAAAAGGATAGTCCGGTGCACTAAGCTTTTTGCTCCCGGAAAGCTTTTTGCTATACGCGAGGTCCACCGAAGGGCCGGACCACAAGGGTCTGTCGTACGCAGCCTTACCCTGGATTTTTGCAAGACGTTGTCTCCAGGATTCGAACCCATGACCTGACGCATGACCTCCCGGTCACAAGGCACCAACTTTACCAGTTACGCCAAGGCTATCCTTCATACACTACTAATACAGAAAATTTTATTATACTATCATACAACAACAACAACAACAACCCAGTGTAATCCCACTTAGTGGGTTCTGGGGAGGGTAGTGTGTACGCAGAACTTAACCCTACCCTGGGGTAGAGAGGCTGTTTCCAAATAGACCATCGGCATCCTTCCCTCCAAGAACTTCCCACTTTGCTCTAGGGGAGACTCGAACTCACAAACTCTTGGTTGGAAGTAGGGTTGCTTACCATCAGAGAAACCCTCTTGTCAAAAAAATATTATACTATCATGTCACCTGAAAAATATTTACAGGTAAGCTTCCATAGAATAGTGAGCTTAGTAATAACTTAAAAACGAGTTTCGAACAAAATAAGGCACGTTACTAGCTACAACAGGTAAATGTGAACTGCTAATATAGATTTATTTACAGTGACAGTATATATAACTTAATTCAAAAGAAATGTACCTGTGCGACGGTATGATAACCCAAATACACTCTAGAGTAAAGAGTCAAAACCGCCATAGGCCAAACCAAAAGAACCACAATCCATAATTGGTTTCTACAAATAAGTCCCAATTTTCTGTAAGTCAACAGAGTAATATACACAGCGAAAAAGAACATGTACTGAGAATGACTAGAAGGCCAGCCATGAGAATCACAAACTTCAAGAAGAGCACAAGTTTCGGGTCGGGCCTGTTGGAATGATTTTTTAATAATTTCATTTATAAATTGGGAAATTAAAAGCCCAATTGCGAAGAACATGCCCTGAAGTTCTCTACGAAAAATGAAATGAGAAATAAAACCGCCAAGGCTGATGAAAACAGGAACTAATGAAACCCATGCTAAGAAATGACCTAATTGATCTCCCTTTTGGTATCTAACGTGAGTCAATGTTACTGCTTTCAATGGATGGGGAGACATAGCTGTAAGATCTGATAATTGGCCAGATCTGTGATTTTTTGAGAATTAAAGAATGAGAAAGGGGAAGGTATAGAAGCCAAAATGCGTGAGTTTGTTGTAAATCGTTGAAATCGGCCAAAAACAGTTGCCACCAAATGGGAAAGAAGAGTAGGAAGAAAGGAAGCTTGAACTAGCCATGTGTTTAACAACACGTGTGAAAGATGTGTAACTATGCCGGCAACAATGTGGCAAGTATTAGCGGGTGTCAATTCTGTTACGAAATATTAGATTATGGTAAATGTTCATAACTCATATAACACTCACTACTTTTATTTATTATCTTCATAACTCCCACTAGTCCAATACTTATGGTTGTAACTCTCACACCTCCATGATCTCCCCCATAATCTTCCTACATGATCTCAAAAGCTTAATGACATATTTATGGAATTCTTTTAGTATACCTCTATGTAGTACTATAAATAAAGGATGAGAAATCATTTTGTAATACACTTGGATACATAAAAGAAATATATTCTCTTCTCTATTTTTCTCTACTTTGTTGTCTATCTTTTTGTTTATTACTTTGAGCTAAGTTTTGTAACACGTTATCAGCACGAAGCTCTACTATCTCAAGAATCTCTTTGAGAAAATTAAGGTATTTTTTCTCCTCCTAATTTTGTTTTAATTATGTCTGACATTATGAAAAGAAAGTTTGTTGCCCTTGAAATCTCGGGCAAGAACTACATGACATGGGTGTTGGATGCTGAAATCCATTTGGATGCAATGTGTCTTGGAGACGCCATTAAAGACAGAAATAATGCATACACCCAAGACTGTGCTAAGGCCTTGATTTTCTTGCGCCATCACCTTGATGAAGGTTTGAAAATTGAATATCTCACAGTCAAAGATCCACTTATCTTGTGGAATGGCTTAAAGGAGAGATATGACAACTTAAAGTTGGTCACTCTGCCACAAGGACGATATGATTGGGCTCATCTGAGGCTCCAAGACTTTAAGTCTGTTTCTGAATATAATTCTGCAATGTTTAGAATTACTTCTAAATTGAAACTCTGTGGAGATACTATAACTGGTTATGATATGCTTGAAAAAACGTTTACAATAGATCACTTGATCGGTGATGGATCCATGGTTAAAGAAGATTGAGCAGTTTGATATTTTTATTTTTACTTATTCGTAGTAGTTAATGAATAAACAATTATCATAGTTTACATAAGTTATCTAGTATTGTGATATGGTTCAAATTTTATATTTTCTGCCTTAAGAGTTTTATCAACTTGACAAATAATCTGTATTATGGTTTTAAAATATATAACTTTAGATTACACATTCATCTTATGCTTTATTTGTAATGATTTTTCAGTAAGTTGATCGATTAACATAACAGATAATCGATTAACCAATATATTCTTTTAAACTGGACCTTTTTCGCAAGGCATGTTAGTCGACTATCCGATTTAGTTAATTGATTAACCTTAGCAGATTTTGAAAATATTGTTTAATTATTAAGCAACGGATACAAGAGTATTAAAAGGAGAATAACTATGATAAAAGATATTTCATTATGTCGAATCATAGACTTAAATTTGTTTATTCTCATATCTATAAAAAAAAATACTAATATTTTTCGTATATTTCTTTTATATGTCAAACCATGGGAAGCAAATATGGATATCTCACAAAGCAAACTTGGATCAACGTCCAATTGTAAAAATATTTGTTTAATTGATTCATGTACCACACATACGATATTCAAAGAGAAGAAATATTTCTCTCATTTAAGTATGTGTAAGGCAGATGTTACTACAATTTCTGGTAGTAGTAAATTGATTGAAGGCTCCGGAAGAGCAACTATAACTCTACTTAAAGGAACAATATTTATCATAGAGAATGCAATATTCTCCTCCAAGTCCAAGAGGAACTTATTGAGTTTTAAAGATATCCGTCAAAATGGATATCATATTGAGACAATAGATGAGAATAATCTTGAATACATCATCATTACAAAGAATGTCTCTGGCTAAAAGAGGGTTATTGAGAAGTTCCCATCTTTATCTTGTGGCCTGTATTGGACAAAAATTAGTGCAATTGAGGCACATTCCACGGTAAACCAAAAGGTTACTGATTTCAATACTTTTGTACTTTGGCATGATCGATTGGGACATCCTGGATCAATTATGATGAGACGGATTATAAAAAACTCATATGGGCATCCATTAAAGAATTTAAAGATTCTTTTAAGTAATGAATTTTCTTGCACTTCTTGTTATCAAGGCAAGTAAATTATTAGACCATCACCAACAAAGGTTGGAACTGAGTCACCTACGTTTTTGGAACGTATACAAGGAGATATTTGTGGACCTATTCACCCACCTAGTGGATCCTTTAGATATTTTATGGTCTTAATAGACGCATCCTCTAGATGGTCTCATGTGTGCCTACTGTCATCACGCAACCTTGCGTTTGCAAAATTAATGGCACAAATAATTCGATTACGAGCACAATTTCCTGATAATCCAATTAAGTCTATTAGACTAGATAATGCTGTTGAGTTTTCATCCCAAGCATTTAATGATTATTGCTTATCAATTGGGATAAAAGTGGAACATCCTGTAGCTCATGTTCACACTCAAAATGGTCTTGCAGAATCTTTAATTAAACGTCTGCAGTTGATTGCAAGACCATTACTCATGAAAACGAGGCTGCCCACTTCGGTTTGGGGTCACACCATTTTGCATGCAGCAATGCTAGTTCGTCTCAGACCGACGAATTATCACAAATATTCCCCGTTGCAATTAGTTTTGGGTCATGAACCTAATATATCCCATTTAAGAATTTTTGGATGTGCAGTATATGTGCCTCTAGCACCGCCATACCGCACCAAAATGGGTCCGCAAAGAAGGTTAGGAATATATGTTGGGTTTGAATCGCCCTCCATTATTCGCTACCTCGAAACATTGACAGGGGATTTGTTCACTGCACGATTTGCAGACTGTCGATTCGATGAGACACTTTTCCCAAAATTAGGGGGAGAAGTTGGTGAAACCAAACGGGAAATTTTGTGGAAAAATCCATCATTATCTCATCTTGATCCACATACCTCTATTTGTGAAAAAGAGGTGCAAAATATTATCCATTTGCAAAGAATAGCAAATCAAATGCCTGACGCATTCACGGAGTTGAAAAGGATAACAAAATCTCACATCCCCACAGAGAATGTTCCAATCCGTATTGATTGTCCCTATTGGACAATCTTCTAGTGTCATATCTAATGAGTCGAAAGCACGGCTAAAACGTGGCAGGCCATTAGGTTCCAAAGATCGGAATCCTAGAAAAAGGAAAGCAAATGATCAAAATGACACTACGAAAGAATCTCATGAGGAAATTCACGATTTAATAAATTCTGAGATTCATGAAGAATCCATTGAGCCCGAGACTCAGGAAAATAAGGAACTATCAATAAATATAAGGAACTATCAATAAATCCAATCGATATTGAGATAAATTTTAATCGAGTGGATATAGTGGTGGATTATGTCTTTGCATATAATGTTGCATCTAGCATTATGCAAGAAAGTGAGGATCTTGAACCTCAATCTGTTGGAGAATGTCGACAAAGACTTGATTGGCCAAAATGGCAAGAAGCAATCCAATCAGAATTGAATTCACTTGCAAAACGTGAAGTTTTTGGGCCTATAGTTGAAACACCTAATGGTGTTAAGCATGTTGGCTATAGATGGGTCTTTGTACGCAAGAGAAATGAGAAAAACAAGGTACAAAGATATAAGGCACGCCTTGTTGCACAAGGATTTTCTCAAAAGCCTGGTGTCGATTATGAAGAGACATATTCACCCGTAATGGATGCTATAACTTCCCGTTATCTCATTAGTTTTGCTGTCCTTGGAAAGCTTGACATGCATTTAATGGATGTGGTTACTGCCTATCTTTATGGCTCACTTGATAATGAGATATACATGAAAATTCCCGATGGATTCAAAATGCCAAACACTCATAATTCAAAGTCCCGGGAAATATTTTCAATCAAATTGCAAAGATCTTTGTATGGTCTAAAGCAATCAGGGCGAATGTGGTATAATCGTCTTAGTGAGTATTTACTAAAGGAAGGCTATATAAATGATGCCATTTGCCCATGTGTTTTTATAAAGAAAACAACATCGGAATTTGTTGTACTTGCCGTATATGTCGATGACATAAACCTTATTGGAACTCCCATAGAACTCCAAAAGGCAATTGATTATTTAAAGAAGGAATTCGAGATGAAAGATCTCGGAAAGACAAAATTATGTCTTGGTTTGCAAATTGAATATTTGGCAAACAGAATTTTTGTTCATCAATCTGTCTATATAGAAAAGGTATTGAAACGGTTTTACATGGATGGAGCATATCCTTTAAGTACTCCGATGGTTGTTCGATCACTTGATGTGATTAAGGATCCATTCCGACCGCAAGAAAAGAATGAAGAGTTACTTGGTACTGAAGTACCATATCTTAGTGCAATTGGCGCACTAATGTATCTTGCAAATACTACAAGGCCTGACATAACTTTTTCAGTTAATGTCTTAGCAAGATATAGCTCTGCTCCCACAAGGAGACATTGGAATGGAATCAAACATATATTGCGGTATCTAAAAGGGACTACCGATATGGGCTTATTTTATAGCAATAATTGCAGTCCTGATCTTGTTGGTTATGCTGATGCTGGATATTTATCTGACCCACACAAGGCTCGATCTCAAACAGGTTATGTGTTTATCTGTGGAGGCACTGCCATATCTTGGCGATCTACTAAGCAATCAATTGTGGCTACTTCATCTAATCATGCTGAGATAATCGCTATTCATGAAGCAAGTCGAGAGTATGTGTGGTTGAGGTCTATAATACATCATATTCGAGACAAATGTGGTTTGAAATGTGACAAACTACCCACGATTTTGTATGAAGACAATGCAGCATGCATAGCCCAATTGAAGGGAGGATTCATAAAAGGAGATAGAACAAAGCATATTTCACCAAAATTATTTTTCACACATGATCTTCAAAAGAATGGTGATATCAATGTGCAATAGATTCGTTCAAGTGATAATATGACTGACTTGTTCACAAAATCTCTACCAACGTCAACCTTCAAGAAACTGGTACACAAGATTGGAATGCGAAGGCTCAAGGATGTGAATTGATGCTCTTTTCAGGGGGAGTTAATGCGCGTTGCACTCTTTTTCCCTTACAAGGTTTTGTCCCACTGGGTTTTCCTTGCAAGGTTTTTAACGAGGCAACAAAAATGCATTTTGTTAGATATGTGTACTCTTTTTCCTTTTCTAGAATTTTTTTTCCCATTGGGTTTTATTTTAGTTAAGGTTTTAACGAGGCACATTATCTTTGGACATAAAAGGGGGAGTGTTATGAAATATTAGATTATGGTGGATGTCCATAACTCCTATAACACCCACTACTTTTATCCATTATCTCCATAACTCCCACTACTCCAATACTTATGGTTGTAACTCCCACACCTCCATGATCTCCCCCATGATCTTCCTCCATGATCTCAAAAGCTTAATGACATATTTATGGAATTCTTTTAGTATACCTCTATGTAGTACTATAAATAGAGGATGAGAAATCATTTTGCAATACACTTGGATACATAGAAGAAATATATTCTCTTCTCTATTTCTCTCTACTTTGTTGTCTATCTTTTTGTTTATTACTTTGAGCTAAGTTTTGTAACAAATTCATTTTAATTATTGAGTTGTTAATTGAATATTTATGTACAAACTAAATTTTCTAATATAAGTATAGAATTTAAGTAAAAATTACTAGAGCTATGATGTTCATGACGGAGGCAAAGCTAATGAGGAGGGGTCAAAGTAGTGTTAGATAATACGCTTAACGCTAGAGGGGGGGTGAATAGCGTTATAATAAAATTTAGCGTAAACTTGCAGAAATTAAAATTTGCAGGAAATAATTAAGTGCGTTAAATAAACAAAAGGAAAGAACGCACCGATGTATTCTGGTTCACCACAACACGTGGCTAGTCCAGTCCCCGAGAGACTCTCTCGAGATTTTTCACTAACTTGTCAAGCTTACGGGTGCTCAACAAACCTTTACAACTTAAGGACACAAGCCTTAACACCTTTGCTCGGAGATACAACACTCCAAGACTTCAACCAAGGAAACACAAGTTCCTTACAACAAGAGAATCACAATTCTCTTACAAGTGTACAAAACACTAAGCACTCAAACAAAACACTCCTTAATGAGTAGATATGAGTAAAAGAAGTAGGCTCAAGATTACAACAACTATGGACAAGACTTTGGCTCTCAAAAGCTTTATGAAATGAATATAAAATTATAAACAATAATATGCAAGCTTATAGCAAAAGAATGATCAGTTGTTGTGTGTTGTTGTGTTTAAAACACTGAAATGAAGCTGTATTTATAGTTGAAAAACTTGGCATTACCGTTGCCTAATTGCCAATTAAGAGTTGCTGATTTTACTCTGTGACAATCGATTGTCAGGAAGCCACAATCGATTGTTTGCCAATCGTACCAAAAATCAATCCCAGATTTTACGCAAAACAATCGATTATACCAAATCAATAATCGATTATTCAGCAACGTTCAAAAAATCCTTTTCAGATTTCAATATCAACAATCGATTGTACAAAATCAACAATCGATTACCTGACGGTATTTGAAAATTTTACGACAACGGTCAGCTTCACAATCGATTGTGCAATGTTAACAATCGATTATTTATCATACTTTGAAAATCATTTTAGACACTGCCTCGTGACAATCGACTGTTATATACTCACAATCGATTATTTAATAATTTTGAAAAAGTCTGGAAGTCACTGCCTCAACACAATCGATTGTCATAAGTTCACAATCGATTATTTTGTGACTTTGAAAAATCTGAAGGACACTGCCTCATCACAATCGATTGTCATTAGCTTCACAATCGATTATTCTGAGTTTTGAAAAACTTTGATGGACACTGCCTCATCACAATCGATTGTCATAAGGTTCACAATCGATTGTCATGCAGGTTTTGAAAAACCTGATGTTCACTGCTAACACAATCGATTGTCATTAGTTCACAATCGATTGACATGCAGTCTTGGCTTAACATAATCGATTATCATAAGTACATAATCGATTATCTTAGTCCAGATTTTAGAGGCGTGTTTAAAAATTATTTTGACTAAAGTAAATATGCATGATTTAAAATCGTTTAGCATTAAATTAAATATGCATGATTTTGTAAAAATAATCTTACGAGAGAAGCCATGTCATGAGTCAAGTTGTCGGATCAAGATCACAATTAAGAATGACTCATTTAAACTATAAAACTTTGTCTTGTGCTTGAATCTCGTTATCAACCAATTATGCGCTTGTACTTGAACTTCGTCATATATCACTTTGCGCTTTGTTTGTCATTCATCAAAACCTACACATAAGAACACACGTTTTAGCATAAAGCCTTGAGAACGTGTTTCCACAATTTCCCCCTTTTTGATAATGGCAAACTTTAAGTGGGATATGCAACTGAAACAATTTATAATGACGATTCAAGACACGTAAAGATATGCAATAAGTATGCGATTAGTTCCCCCTCAATTTAAGCTTATAAATATTGAGAGTGCATACCCGTTATCTTCCCCCTTTTGCCATTAGCAAAAATAATATAAGAAGATGCCAAAAACTTAAATAAAACTTGTTTATTTATTGGAAAGAAAACGTGATTACTTAAAGAGAGTACAATAACTCAAGTAATAGCAGAACAATCGATTATTGATACGAGATAATCGATTATTTAGACGACAGAGACTGAATTTTCTGAAGAAGACTTGATTATTGCGCGTCATGCTTTATAATTCCCCCTACCTTTAGGGCGATACCTGCAAAAATTTGTTAGACGTCTCCGACGCTCAAGTTAGAAATCATGTAAGATAAAAAGATGCAATGCATGACTTAGATCAACGTGGAGTCAAGAATCCCGAGTTCACTACGAATTCGGAAGAAGGACTCTTTCTCTAAGGGCTTAGTAAAGATGTCGGCCAATTGGTCTTTGGTTTCAACAAATTCGATTTCGACATCGCCCTTGAGAACGTGATCTCTTATAAAATGATGTCTAATTTCAATGTGTTTTGTTCCCGAATGAAGAACGGGGTTCTTCGTCAAGCATATGACACTAGTATTATCACATCTAAGAGGGATATGATCAAGACTTAGGCCATAGTCCAAGAGTTGTTGTTTCATCCAGAGGATTTGAGCGCAACAACTCCCCGCGGCTACATATTCAGCCTCGGTTGTGGACAACGCAACACTTACTTGTTTCTTGCTAAACCAAGAAACGAGAGAGCTACCGAGCAAATGGCAAGTGCCACTGGTGCTTTTGCGGTCCAATTTGCATCCAGCAAAATCGGAGTCGGAATAGCCAACGAGTTGGCATGAAGAACCTTTGGGGTACCATAGACCCACATTTGTAGTACCAACAAGGTACTTCAAAATCCATTTTACCGCAGTAAGGTGAGACTCCTTCGGACACGATTGATAACGGGCGCATAAGCACACGCTAAACATGATGTCCGGATGACTAGAAGTAAGATAGAGAAGAGAGACAATCATTCCTCGATACTTCTTAGTGTCGACTTCCTTACCTTTCTCATCTTTGTCTAGATGATCGGATGTGCTCATGGGAGTCGCCATTGCTTTTGCATTGTTCATTTCAAATCGTTTCAGCAATTCTTTGCAATATTTGGCTTGGCAAATGAACGTACCTTCTTTCATTTGCTTTACTTGTAATCCCAAAAAGAATGTTAACTCACCCATCATAGACATCTCAAATTCGCTTGTCATTAAGTCGGAAAATTCCTTGCATAAGACATTGTTAGTAGCACCAAATATGATATCATCCACATATATTTGAACTAATAAAATATCATTGTTTTTATGCTTAACAAAAAGGGTGGTGTCAACTTTCCCCCTAATGAAATTATTTTCCAATAGAAATTTACTCAATCTTTCATACCAAGCTCGGGGAGCTTGTTTTAAACCATAGAGAGCCTTTTTGAGTTTGAAAACATGATCGGGAGATATAAAATCTTCAAAACCGGGGGGTTGTTCAACATAAACTTCTTCTTGTATAACACCATTTAGAAAAGCACTTTTCACATCCATTTGATATAAATTGAAATTCATAGAAGAGGAAAAACGCGAGCAATAGACGAATAGCTTCTAATCTAGCTACGGGAGCATATGTTTCTTCATAGTCAATACCCTCTTCTTGATTATAGCCTTTTGCTACAAGCCTAGCTTTGTTTCTAGTGATTACACCATTTTCATCTAGTTTGTTTCGAAAAACCCATTTCGTACCAATTATGGTATGATTTTCGGGTCTTGGCACCAAATCCCAAACGTCATTCCTTTTGAATTGGTTAAGCTCCTCTTGCATTGCCAAGGTCCAAAATTCATCCCCAATTGCTTCGAAGATGGTTGTTGGTTCAATTTGAGACACAAAAGCAGTATGTCCTAAGGTGTTCTTAATGGAGTTTCGGGTACTTACCTTTTCTCCGACGTCGCCAATTACCTGTTCGAGAGGGTGATCTTTAATTGTCCTCCACTCGTTAGGCATTTTCGTTTCATTCTCCAATTTTGGCGCTTCCTCCGTTGGTTGTTCCAAGATTTCATCTTTATTTTCCTTAGGCGTTTCCACTTGTATTTTGTCTTTCAAGCTATCCAAAATACCTGCAAGATCAAAACCGGAATCCTTTCTCGCCAAGCGAGCATTATTTTCGGCAAATACAACATGAGGGGATTCCTCCACAGTTTCGGTTCTTTTATTAAAAACCCTATATGCTTTGCTACGTGAGGAATAACCAATGAAAAATCCCTCATCGGACTTAGCATCAAACTTTCCCAATTGATCTTTGCCATTGTTATGAATAAAACATTTACAACCGAATACTCTAAAATGGGAGATATTTGGTTTCCTTCCCTTGTAGAGTTCATAAGGGGTCTTCATGAGTATTGGCCTTATGACTACTCTATTTAAGATGTAGCATGCGGGACTCACGGCATCCGCCCAAAAATGTTTGGGAATCTTAGCCTTTTCGAGCATGGTTCTAGCCATCTCTTCGAGACACCTATTTTTCCTTTCCACCACCCCATTTTGTTGTGGTGTACGCGAAGCGAAAAAGGTATGCTCGATACCGAGTTCGTCACAAAAGTCCGCAAAGAGATTGTGATTAAACTCTCCCCCATGATCACTTCTAATTGAAGTGACGGTTGTTTCCTTCTCGTTTTGAACACGCTTAAGAAAATATTTAAAATTCTGAAAAGCATCACTTTTATTGGCAAGAAATAAAGTCCAAGTAAATCTAGAATAATCATCAACAATCACAAAAGCATAACGATTTCTTCCTAGACTTTCAATGCGAGATGGTCCAAATAAATCCATGTGAAGCAATTGCAATGGTCTAGAAGTTGAAACAATATTTTTGGATTTGAAAGATGCTTTTGTTTGCTTCCCTTTTTGACAAGAATCACAGATAGAGTCATTTTCAAATTTCAAATTGGGAAGGCCAATAACTAAGTTTTGAGAAATCAATTTGTTCAAAAGATGCATGTTTATATGAGCAACTCTACGATGCCATAGCCAAGTATCATTCTCTTTGCTCATAAGGCAATCCACATATTCGGGTGAGGAATTAGCAAGATCAACCATGTAAATATTATCCACTCTAAAACCACGAAGGATAATTTTGAAATCACTACGTCTAAACACTAAGCATTCATCCGAATCAAATAGGGCAAGATTTCATTTGTCAGATAATTGACTTATTCTCAAGAGATTATGCTTTAAACCTTTCACAAGTAATATATGCTTAATAGAGGAATTTTCATCCTTACCGACCGATCCGATGCCAATGATCTTTCCTTTATTGTTATCCCCAAAAATCACACTTCCTCCTTCTTTGTGTTCTAGTTGAAGGAATTTGGATTCGTCTCCCATCATATGTTTGGAGCATCCACTATCAAGGTACCATAGTACACTTGATCCCTTCAAACATACCTACAAAACAAGTTAATGCGTTTTAGGTACCCATGCCATTTTGGGTCCTTGAGAGTTAGGCATATTATAATGATGCGATTGAGTGATATGTCTATGTCGTGTAAAGCATGCAGGGGCAATATGACCAATGGGTCTACAATAATGACAAGTCACATTGGGGTTATGCATCCTTCTAGGTTCATAGTAACTTGATGGACGAAAATGAATTACTCTATTTTCACTATGACTATTGCACATTTCATGAGAACCATTTCTCCTACTATTAGTTCTAAAATGAGCAGCGTTTCTAGAGTAATGGTCATGTCTAGATGTTCTAGGAGGTTCAAAACTCCTTCTAGTGTTTGGCCTAAAATATGCATCATTTCTAAGGTAGTCTTTTCTAGGTGGTAAGTCATTTCTAGGTCTTCTAAAATGTTCAACATTTGGTCTAACATGCATATTTGTTCTTGGATTGCTCTTTCTAGGATAAGCATTTGTTTTATTAATCCTAGGTTGAGCCTTAGGTGGTTGGGGTTTGGCTTCAACCTTTTCTTTAGGCTCATTCTTAAAACTTATGCCATGCTTGGTTGACTTCAAATTAACAAGGACCTCATTCAAGTTTTTGTGAGAAGAATTAAACTTATCTAAGGTACCTTTAAATCTATCTACCTCATTTTCAAGATGCATGCAAGAAGAGCAATTTTTAATAGAACTTTCGGGCTTGTCGGCGCTTCTTTTTCCGAAAAACTTGTTTTCCTCTTTCAGCTTCTCATTTTCTAAAACCAGTTTTTCTAAATCCTTTTCTATTAAAGAAAGCTGTTTTTGAAAATCTTTTTCTTTTAGAGAAGCATTTTCTTTTATGCTCTTGACAGTTTTTTAAGCTTTAATAAATTCAGTATATAGCTCATCAAAAGCAGTTCGCATTTCTTCAAGAGTAAAGAAGTTTTTAGAAGAGATTTGACATACCTCATCTTGCTTGTCTTCTTGCGCCATAAGACAAAGGTTTGCGGCTTCGTCTTCTTCTTCTTCGCTTGACTCATCTCCGGAGTCTCCTCCCCAAGAAATGTATGCACGTTGCTTCTTAAAAGGTTTCTTCTACTTTTTGATGTTTGGGCAATTTGATTTGATGTGCCCGGTTTCACCGCATTCATAGCACTTTATTTGCTCGCCTTGCTTTTTGCCCTTTCGTTCATACTCCTTTCGCATGAACTTTTGAAATCTTTTGATTACGAGTCCAAACTCGTTGTCTCCATCCTCATCAACTTGAGGTTGGCTTGTGCTTGCCTTAAGCGCTATTCTTTGCCTCCTTTGATCATCAACAAGAGGGTTAAGTATTGTAGATTCATAAGTCTTAAGGTTACCACTTAATGCGTCGATTGTGACATTTGAGACGCCAATGGATTCTTGAATTGCGTCGGCCTTTGATCGCCATGCCGGAGTGAGACTTCTAAGAATTTTTCGAACCAGTTCTCTGTCCGTGAATGTCTTCTTGAGGGCATGTAGGTCATTTACGATTATTAAAAATCGTTCGAACATTTCATCCACCTTTTCACCTTCCTTCATGTGAAATAATTCATAAGCATGGGTTAGGAAATCAATTTTAGCTTCCCTTACCTGGTCCGTACCTTCGTACGTAATTTCCAGCTTGTCCCACATTTCCTTTGCCGTTGTGCAACACGATATTTTCCTGTAATCGTCAGCATTTACAGCACAATATAATAAATTAATTGCTTTAGCATTATTTTGAACCTTTCGGATATCATCCGCGTCATATTCTTCTTCGGACTTGGGAACCCATTCGTTTTCAACCTTTTTGGTTGGAATTTGATTTCCCTTCGTTATCACCTTCCAGAGATGAAAGTTGTTTGCTTGTACGAAAATTTTCATCCTCTCCTTCCAGTACGTGTAGTTTGTACCGTTGAATAGAGGTGGTCGTGTGGAGCATTGTCCTTCATCAATTCCTGCAAAAGAGTCACGAGTAGAAGCCATGGATGGTTCTCTCAAACTGTTAAGTCTTCAGAGAGTTGGGCTCTGATACCAATTGTTAGATAATACGCTTAACGCTAGAGGGGGGAGGGGTGAATAGCGTTATAATAAAATTTAGCATAAACTTGCGGAAATTAAAATTTGCAGGAAATAATTAAGTGCGTTAAATAAACAAATGGAAAGAACACACCGATGTATTCTGGTTCACCACAACACGTGGCTAGTCCAGTCCCCAAGAGACTCTCTCGAGATTTTCCACTAACTTGTCAAGCTTACGGGTGCTCAACAAACCTTTACAACTTAAGGACACAAGCCTTAACACCTTTGCTCGGAGATACAACACTCCAAGACTTCAACCAAGAAAACACAAGTTCCTTACAACAAGAGAATCACAATTCACTTACAAGTGTACAAAATACTAAGCACTCAAACAAAACACTCCTTAATGAGTAGATATGAGTAAAAGAAGTAGGCTCAAGATTACAACAACTATGGACAAGACTTTGGCTCTCAAAAGCTTTATAAAATGAATATAAAATTATAAACAATAATATGCAAGCTTATAGCAATAGAATGATCAGTTGTTGTGTGTTGTTGTGTTTAAAACACTGAAATGAAGCTGTATTTATAGTTGAAAAACTTGGCATTACCGTTGCCTAATTGCCAATTAAGAGTTGCTGATTTTACTCTGTGACAATCGATTGTCAGGAAGCCACAATCGATTGTTTGCCAATCGTACCAAAAATCAATCCCAGATTTTACGCAAAACAATCGATTATACCAAATCAATAATCGATTATTCAACAACGTTCAAAAAATCTTTTTCAGATCTCAATATCAACAATCGATTGTACAAAATCAACAATCGATTACCTGACGGTATTTGAAAATTTTACAACAACGGTCAGCTTCACAATCGATTGTGCAATGTTAACTATCGATTATTTATCATACTTTGAAAATCATTTTAGACACTGCCTCGTGACAATCGATTGTTATATACTCACAATCGATTATTTAATAATTTTGAAAAAGTCTGGAAGTCACTGCCTCAACACAATCGATTGTCATAAGTTCACAATCGATTATTTTGTGACTTTGAAAAATCTGAAGGACACTGTCTCATCACAATTGATTGTCATTAGCTTCACAATCGATTATTCTGAGTTTTGAAAAACTTTGATGGACACCGCCTCATCACAATCGATTGTCATAAGGTTCATAATCGATTGTCATGCAGGTTTTGAAAAACCTGATGTTCACTGCCTTAACACAATCGATTGTCATTAGTTCACAATCGATTGTCATGCAGTCTTGGCTTAACATAATCGATTATCATAAGTACATAATCGATTATCTTAGTCCAGATTTTAGAGGCATGTTTAAAAATCATTTTGACTAAAGTAAATATGCGTGATTTAAAATCGTTTAGCATTAAATTAAATATGCATGATTTTGTAAAAATAATTTTACGAGAGAAGCCATGTCATGAGTCAAGTTGTCGGATCAAGATCACAATTAAGAACGACTCATTTAAACTATAAAACTTTGTCTTGTGCTTGAATCTTGTTATCCACCAATTATGCACTTGTACTTGAACTTCGTCATATATCACTTTGCGCTTTGTTTGTCATTCATCAAAACCTACACATAAGAAGACACGTTTTAGCATAAAGCCTTGAGAACGTGTTTCCAACAATTTCCCCCTTTTGATAATGGCAAACTTTAAGTGGGATATGCAACTTAAACAATTTATAATGACGATTCAAGACACGTAAAGATATGCAATAAGTATGCGATTAGTTCCCCCTCAATATATGAATTCCCCCTCAATTTAAGCTTATAAATATTGAGAGTGCATACCCGTTATCTTCCCCCTTTTGCCATTCGCAAAAATAATATAAGAAGATGCCAAAAATGTAAATAAAACTTGTTTATTTATTGGAAAGAAAACGTGATTACTTAAAGAGAGTACAATAACTCAAGTAATAGCAGAACAATCGATTATTGATACGAGATAATCGATTATTTAGACGACAGAGACTGAATTTTCTGAAGAAGCCTTGATTATTGCGCGTCATGCTTTATAATTCCCCCTACCTTTAGGGCGATACGTGCAAAAATTTGTTAGACGTCTCCGACGCTCAAGTTAGAAATCATGTATGATAAAAAGATGCAATGCATGACTTAGATCAACGTGGAGTCAAGAATCCCGAGTTCACTACGAATTCGGAAGAAGGACTCTTTCTCAAAGGGCTTAGTAAAGATGTCGGCCAATTGGTCTATGGTTTCAACAAATTCGATTTCGACATCGCCCTTGAGAACGTGATCTCTTATAAAATGATGTCTAATTTCAATGTGTTTTGTTCGCGAATGAAGAACGGGGTTCTTCATCAAGCATATGACACTAGTATTATCACATCTAAGAGGGATATGATCAAGACTTAGGCCATAGTCCAAGAGTTGTTGTTTCATCCAGAGGATTTGAGCGCAACAACTCCCCGCGGCTACATATTCAGCCTCGGTTGTGGACAACGCAACACTTACTTGTTTCTTGCTAAACCAAGAAACGAGAGAGCTACCGAGCAAATGGCAAGTACCACTGGTGCTTTTTGCGGTCCAATTTGCATCCAGCAAAATCGGAGTCGGAATAGCCAACGAGTTGGCATGAAGTACCTTTGGGGTACCATAGACCCACATTTGTAGTACCAACAAGGTACTTCAAAATCCGTTTTACCGCAGTAAGGTGAGACTCCTTCGGACACGATTGATAACGGGCGCATAAGCACACGCTAAACATGATGTCCGGACGACTAGCAGTAAGATAGAGAAGAGAGCCAATCATACCTCGATACTTCTTAGTGTCGACTTCCTTACCTTTCTCATATTTGTCTATATGATCGGATGTGCTCATGGGAGTCGCCATTGCTTTTGCATTGTTCATTTCAAATCGTTTCAGCAATTCTTTGCAATATTTGGCTTGGCAAATGAACGTACCTTCTTTCATTTGCTTTACTTGTAATCCCAAAAAGAATGTTAACTCACCCATCATAGACATCTCAAATTTGCTTGTCATTAAGTCGGAAAATTCCTTGCATAAGACATTGTTAGTAGCACCAAATATGATATCATCCACATATATTTGAACTAATAAAATATCATTGTTTTTATGCTTAACAGAAAGGGTGGTGTCAACTTTCCCCCTAATTAAATCATTTTCCAATAGAAATTTACTCAATCTTTCATACCAAGCTCGGGGAGCTTGTTTTAAACCATAGAGAGCCTTTTTGAGTTTGAAAACATGATCGGGAGATTTAAAATCTTCAAAACCGGGCGGTTGTTCAACATAAACTTCTATTGTATAACACCATTTAGAAAAGCACTTTTCACATCCATTTGATATAAATTGAAATTCATAGAAGAGGAAAAACGCGAGCAATAGACGAATAGCTTCTAATCTAGCTACGGGAGCATATGTTTCTTCATAGTCAATACCCTCTTCTTGATTATAGCCTTTTGCTACAAGCCTAGCTTTGTTTCTAGTGATTACACCATTTTCATCTATTTGTTTCGAAAAACCCATTTCGTACCAATTATGGTATGATTTTCGGGTCTTGGCACCAAATCCCAAACGTCATTCCGTTTGAATTGGTTAAGCTCCTCTTGCATTGCCAAGGTCCAAAATTCATCCCCAATTGCTTCGGAGATGGTTGTTGGTTCAATTTGAGACACAAAAGCAGTATGTCCTAAGGTGTTCTTAAGGGAGTTTCGGGTACTTACCTTTTCTCCGACGTCGCCAATTACCTGTTCGAGAGGGTGATCTTTAGTTGTCCTCCACTCGTTAGGCATTTTCGTTTCATTCTCCAATTTTGGCGCTTCCTCCGTTGGTTGTTCCAAGATTTCATCTTTATTTTCCTTAGGCATTTCCACTTATATTTTGTCTTTCAATCTATCTAAAATACCTGCAAGATCAAAACCGGAATCCTTTCTCGCCAAGCGAGCATTATTTTCGGCAAATACAACATGAGGGGATTCCTCCACAGTTTCGGTTCTTTTATTAAAAACCCTATATGCTTTGCTACGTGAGGAATAACCAATGAAAATTCCCTCATCGGACTTAGCATCAAACTTTCCCAATTGACCTTTGCCATTGTTATGAATAAAACATTTACAACCGAATACTCTAAAATGGGAGATATTTGGTTTCCTTCCCTTGTAGAGTTCATAAGGGGTCTTCATGAGTATTGGCCTTATGACTACTCTATTTAAGATGTAACATGCGGTACTCACGGCATCCGCCCAAAAATGTTTGGGAATCTTAGCCTCTTCGAGCATGGTTCTAGCCATCTCTTCGAGACACCTATTTTTCCTTTCCACCACCCCATTTTGTTGTGGTGTACGAGGAGCGGAAAAGGTATGCTCGATACCGAGTTCGTCACAAAAGTCCGCAAAGAGATTGTGATCAAACTCTCCCTCATGATCACTTCTAATTGAAGTGACGGTTGTTTCCTTCTCGTTTTGAACACGCTTAAGAAAATATTTAAAATTCTGAAAAGCATCACTTTTATTGGCAAGAAATTAAGTCCAAGTAAATCTAGAATAATCATCAACAATCACAAAAGCATAATGATTTCTTCCTAGACTTTCAATGCGAGATGGTCCAAATAAATCCATGTGAAGCAATTGCAATGGTCTAGAAGTTGAATCAATATTTTTGGATTTGAAAGATGCTTTTGTTTGCTTCCCTTTTTGACAAGAATCACAGATAGAGTCATTTTCAAATTTCAAATTGGGAAGGCCAATAACTAAGTTTTGAGAAATCAATTTGTTCAAAAGATGCATGTTTATATGAGCAACTCTACGATGCCATAGCCAAGTGTCGTCCTCTTTGCTCATAAGGCAATCCACATATTCGGGTGAGGAATTAGCAAGATCAACCATGTAAATATTATCCACTCTAAAACCACGAAGGATAATTTTGAAATCACTACGTCTAAACACTAAGCATTCATCCGAATCAAATAGGGCAAGATTTCCCTTGTCGCATAATTGACTTATGCTCAAGAGATTATGCTTTAAACCTTTTACAAGTAATATATGCTTAATAGAGGAATTTTCATCCTTACCGACCGATCCGATGCCAATGATCTTTCCTTTATTGTTATCCCCAAAAATCACACTTCCTCCTTCTTTGTGTTCTAGTTGAAGGAATTTGGATTCGTCTCCCGTCATATGTTTGGAGCATCCACTATCAAGGTACCATAGTACACTTGATCCCTTCAAACATACCTACAAAACAAGTTAATGCGTTTTAGGTACCCATGCCATTTTGGGTCCTTGAGGGTCAGGCATATTATAATGATGCGATTGAGCGATATGTCTATGTCGTGTAAAGCATGCAGGGGCAATATGACCAATGCGTCTACAATAATGACAAGTCACATTGGGGTTATGCATCCTTCTAGGTTCATAGTAACTTGATGGACGAAAATGAATTACTCTATTTTCATTATGACTATTACACATATCATGAGAACCATTTCTCCTACTATTAGTTCTAAAATGAGCAGCGTTTCTAGAGTAATGGTCATGTCTAGATGTTCTAGGAGGTTCCAAACTCCTTCTAGTGTTTGGCCTAAAATATGCATCATTTCTAGGGTAGTCTTTTCTAGGTGGTAAGTCATTTCTAGGTCTTCTAAAATGTTCAGCATTTGGTCTAACATGCATATTTGTTCTAGGATTGCTCTTTCTAGGATTAGCATTTGTTTTATTAATCCTAGGTTGAGCCTTAGGTGGTTGGGGTTTGGCTTCAGCCTTTTCTATAGGCTCATTCTTAAAACCTATGCCATGCTTGGTTGACTTCAAATTAACAAGGACCTCATTCAAGTTTTTGTGAGAAGAATTAAACTTATCTAAGGTACCTTTAAGTCTATCTACCTCATTTTCAAGATGCATGCAAGAAGAGCAATTTTTAATAGAACTTTCGGGCTTGTCGGCGCTTCTTTTTCCGAAAAACTTATTTTCCTCTTTCAGCTTCTCATTTTCTAAAATCAGTTTTTCTAAATCCTTTTCTTTTAAAGAAAGCTGTTTTTGAAAATCTTTTTCTTTTAGAGAAGCATTTTCTTTTATGCTCTTGACAGTTTTTGAAGCTTTAATAAATTCAGTATATAGCTCATCAAAAGCAGTTTGCGTTTCTTCAAGAGTAAAGAAGTTTTTAGAAGAGATTTGACATACCTCATCTTGCTTGTCTTCTTGCGCCATAAGACAAAGGTTTGCGGCTTCGTCTTCTTCTTCTTCGCTTGACTCATCTCCGGAGTCTCCTCCCCAAGAAATGTATGCACGTTGCTTCTTAAAAGGTTTCTTCTCCTTTTTGATGTTTGGGCAATTATATTTGATGTGCCCGTTTTCACCGCACTCATAGCACTTTATTTGCTCGCCTTGCTTTTTGCCCTTTTGTTCATACTCCTTTCGCATGAACTTTTGAAATCTTTTGATAACGAGTCCAAACTCGTTGTCTCCGTCCTCATCAACTTGAGGTTGGCTTGTGCTTGCCTTAAGTGCTATTCTTTGCCTCCTTTGATCATCAACAAGAGGGTTAAGTATTGTAGATTTATAAGTCTTAAGGTTACCTCTTAATGCGTCGATTGTGACATTTGAGACGCCAATGGATTCTTGAATTGCTTCGGCCTTTGATCGCCATGCCGGAGTGAGACTTCTAAGAATTTTTCGAACCAGTTCTCTGTCCGTGAATGTCTTCTTGAGGGCATGTAGGTCATTTACGATTATTGAAAATCGTTCGAACATTTCATCCACCTTTTCACCTTCCTTCATGTGAAATAATTCATAAGCATGGGTTAGGAAATCAATTTTAGCTTCCCTTACCTGGTCCGTACCTTCGTACGTAATTTCCAGCTTGTCCCACATTTCCTTTGCCGTTGTGCAACACGATATTTTCCTGTAATCGTCAGCATTTACAGCACAATATAATAAATTAATTGCTTTAGCATTATTTTGAACCTTTCGGATATCATCCGCGTCATATTCTTCTTCGGACTTGGGAACCCATTCGTTTTCAACCTTTTTGGTTGGAATTTGATTTCCCTTTGGTATCACCTTCCAGAGACAAAAGTTGTTTGCTTGAACGAAAATTTTCATCCTCTCCTTCCAGTACGTGTAGTTTGTACCGCTGAATAGAGGTGGTTGTGTGGAGCATTGTCCTTAATCAATTCCTGCAAAAGAGTCACGAGTAGAAGCCATGGATGGTTCTCTCAAACTGTTAAGTCTTCAGAGAGTTGGGCTCTGATACCAATTGTTAGATAATACGCTTAACGCTAGAGGGGGGGTGAATAGCGTTATAATAAAATTTAGCGTAAACTTGCGGAAATTAAAATTTGCAGGAAATAATTAAGTGCGTTAAATAAACAAACGGAAAGAACGCACCGATGTATTCTGGTTCACCAGAACACGTGGCTAGTCCAGTCCCCGAGAGACTCTCTCGAGATTTTCCACTAACTTGTCAAGCTTACGGGTGCTCAACAAACCTTTACAACTTAAGGACACAAGCCTTAACACCTTTGCTCGGAGATACAACACTCCAAGACTTTAATCAAGGAAACACAAGTTCCTTACAACAAGAGAATCACAATTCTCTTACAAGTGTACAAAACACTAAGCACTCAAACAAAACACTCCTTAATGAGTAGATATGAGTAAAAGAAGTAGGCTCAAGATTACAACAACTATGGACAGGACTTTAGCTCTCAAAAGCTTTATGAAATGAATATAAAATGATAAACAATAATATGCAAGCTTATTGCAATAGAATGATCAGTTGTTGTGTGTTATTGTGTTTAAAACACTAAAATGAAGCTGTATTAATAGTTGAAAAACTTGGCATTACCGTTGCCTAATTGCCAATTAAGAGTTGCTGATTTTACTCTGTGACAATCGATTGTCAGGAAGCCACAATCGATTGTTTGCCAATCGTACCAAAAATCAATCCCAGATTTTACGCAAAACAATCGATTATACCAAATCAATAATCGATTATTCAGCAACGTTCAAAAAATCTTTTTCAGATCTCAATATCAACAATCGATTGTACAAAATCAACAATCGATTACCTGACGGTATTTGAAAATTTTACGACAACGGTCAGCTTCACAATCGATTGTGTAATGTTAACAATCGATTATTTATCAGACTTTGAAAATTATTTTAGACACTGCCTCGTGACAATCGATTGTTATATACTCACAATCGATTATTAATAATTTTTAAAAAGTCTGGAAGTCACTGCCTCAACACAATCGATTGTCATAAGTTCACAATCGATTATTTTGTGACTTTGAAAAATCTGAAGGACACTGTCTCATCACAATCGATTGTCATTAGCTTCACAATCGATTATTCTGAGTTTTGAAAAACTTTGATGGACACTGCCTCATCACAATCGATTGTCATAAGGTTCACAATCGATTGTCATGCAGGTTTTGAAAAACCTGATGTTCACTGCCTTAACACAATCGATTGTCATTAGTTCACAATCGATTGTCATGCAGTCTTGGCTTAACATAATCGATTATTATAAGTACATAATCGATTATCTTAGTCCAAATTTTAGAGGCATGTTTAAAAATCATTTTGACTAAAGTAAATATGCATGATTTAAAATCGTTTAGCATTAAATTAAATATGCATGATTTTGTAAAAATAATTTTACGAGAGAAGCCATGTCATGAGTCAAGTTGTCGGATCAAGATTACAATTAAGAACGACTCATTTAAACTATAAAACTTTGTCTTGTGCTTGAATCTCGTTATCCACCAATTATGCGCTTGTACTTGAACTTCGTCATATATCACTTTGCGCTTCGTTTGTCATTCATCAAAACCTACACATAAGAACACACGTTTTAGTATAAAGCCTTGAGAACGTGTTTCCAACAAGTAGGATGGCACGTTTCTAGGCTGTTAAGCTTTTGAAAAAGGAGTGCATATTTCACTGTAGGCGATTTCACATTAGAATAAAAGAGGAAAGTAAAGAGGTTTATAAGGCATGACACAAATTAATATGGTACGTGCGCTTTTTAAATTTGATATGATATAGCCCGAAAGACAAATCCTTAGGGTCTTACGTCCAAAACGAACAATATGTGTCATGGACTTGGATCATGAGAAATATTATATTAGAGCTGAATTTTCCTTAGTACGATAATGGGGGCGAACCTCATTGCGACACTGAGTCCCAAGGAGAGTGCACATTTCACCTTAGATGAATTCCGTATCGGAATGAAAGAGAAAATTAACACGGGCCTAAACCCAACACGGACCATGCATGCCATCGGCTTGAATCGTTAATCGTAACTATTGCAGCTCTGTTTCTGCAAGTATTGGAAATCATACAAACTACTACTCCTATAACGAGAGATGATTATTATAAGATTTTTTAATCTTCGATTCTATGCCTTGCTTGGAGTTCTAACTAATTCAAATTTGTATCGAAGAAGCACACTTTTGGGGTAAACCGCTTTCTATCCCAAATGATCCATTCTTAGAAATCTAAAACCTTTAATTAAAAAATAAAATAGCTATCACCTTATAATAAATTCTGATGATTACAAAAAAATATATTTAATTATTTGGTTAGCTATGTTCATTAATTTATATTATTATGAAAGTACAAATATCAAACGCGGAATATTGTCATTAAAAATAAAATAATTTAAAAAAAAATCAAGACCAATTTCGATAAAATTGTAATATTTAAGATTTTACTCAATATCCTTTGACTTCAACTAAAGAAAATTTATTTGACTACTATGGTAAAATTAGAATCATAAATTTATGTACGGTTGAAAAATAATCTAAAATTGAGAAGACGCTCCAAATAGTTCCTTAATTAACCGCTTGTCACTATACATCTCGATATCAATTCAAGAAGATAGAGTTCTACCCAAGTATGAATTGAGTTATATGAGATCAACCACAAGACTTGCATTATTTATGTTATTGTAGTATGATCTCTTAACACATCACTCTATTGCAGTTGATCACCTTTCCTTTTATTCTATCCAAGGTTTTATAGTTCAATGCTCTATTTTCTAACTTCTAAATAATATTTATGTTTGTAAAAGTGAGGCTTGATGTATCATTTCCAAGAGAAAGTTTCAGTAACAATGTAATAAGGAGATTGACGAGGATGTCACACATTATAATTGAGAGATGAATGAAAATAGAGGCTTGCATCGAGCATGTTGTATAATAAGAATGTGCCAATAAGACTTAAGAGTAAGTTTAATAGAATGGGATTAGATCGACTATGTTGTATGTGGTAGAGTGTTGGTAAGTCAAGATCTCCCATATCCAGAAGATAAAAGTAGCAGAGATAAGGATGTTGAGATACATACTAGGAGAGACAAGATTAAGAATGAAGTTATTCGAGACAAGTGGGTGCATGGGGTCGAATTCAACCCTCGACGTCTCCGCATTAGTGGGTACGGCCAGCGGATGTACGACGAGTTAGGCGTGAGGATAGGAATGACGGCGTATAAATTTGGCGCCCCCACTAAGGGGATATTACCTACTCTTGTACTATTTTTATTATTTCTAGGAGGGTCTCCTACTATATAAAGGAGACCCTAATGCTGAAAAAAGGGCCATTATTATTCTCAGATAATAGAACTCTTTCTTTCTCTCTCTATCTCTAAAAATATATTCTCCCAATATAATCTAATCTACTTGAACAATATTATTTTTATTTCTAGGTATTATTATATTTGATTATGATTTACCCTCATTTATTTTGATTGTTTTATGCTTGTAAAGTATCTTGATAATTTTTGAACCAAACAATTTGGCACCGTCTGTGGGGATTTCGAAAATCAAAATCATAGTTTTGCACCTAGAGAATAACCAACCACCATCCCCTACACAACACAAAAGAAAAAAATGAAAGAAAATAATGCGAGAATGAAAGCAATAACGGGCATTGCAACCAACTTCATAGGCCCTCTCAATGAGGCCAGTAAGGAGGGTATGTTTAACACAACTCCTAGCATTACACTGGGTGGAGAGATCTCACCCTCTCCATCTGAGGACCTAACAATCTTGCACGAAAAAGGGGCATCAACCTTTGTGGTCAAAGAAACGCCACCCCCGGTGGTCAAGAGGCTACTAGAGGAGTGGTTGATGAACACCCTAGGTAGCTTTTGTGAAAAGCCACCCCAAAGTTACATGAGAAACTCATCGGCGACGGATATCGCCATAACCACTGATGAACCTGTTGTTGCATGAACAAATAACGCCCACATCGAAGCCACCACCAGCGAAAGTACACTTGCAGTCGTTATAATAAAGATGGAAGAAATGGAGAATGAAAATAGGGCACTTCGTGACTAAATCATCAGGAAATAGTAGACAAAATCCCTGGTGCTCCCAAGTTGCTGCCAAAGCGCGACGTGGGCAGGTTCATTGAACAACCATACACGGAAGAAGCAGCACCTCACCCCATCCCAAAAACCTTCAAGATTCCACCTTGCTTAAGGATATATGCCGAGACCACAGATCCCGAGGATCATCTGATCCATTATGTAACTGTTGTGAAGGGTAACGATTTATCAAAAGAACAAGCACAATCCGTTTTGCTGAAGAAGTTTGGCGAGACGTTGACGGGAGGGGCTCTAACATGGTACTCTCAGCTACCATCTAGAACAATATAAACGTTCGAGGAAATGGTGGATAAGTTCATCACCACCCATACATGAGCAAAAAAAGCAGAGCCAGAGTTAACGATATTTTCGCCATCAAGCAAATACAGGAGAAGGACTCAGGGACTTCCTAGCGAGTTTCAACAGAGTAAGGATATTTTCTGTTGCGCACCTCGCCTCCGCTTTACCTCAAAAATAAGAGTCTAAAAAAAGAGATAAGAAGAGAAAAGAAAGAGACGAGTCAGCACACATCAAAACTAGCCTCACGACATGTAGGGAAAATGGAAAGTCACCTACAAAGCCGCTCCGGCTACCCTTCGCAAACTAGGTCTTCACTGTCATAATCGGTATCCGACCTAGTTGAAGTATCAACACAAGTAGGTCAGTCATTAAGTTAGTCATTAAATCCTAAAGAAACTTCCAAACCAAAGTCAAAGAATTACCTGATGGTCCAGCATGGCCGTAATGTTGAAGAAATACGGACTAGGTACGACGCTCCTCCGCATAAGGCAGCAACTTAGCCACCCATGTTCTAATAGTGTTGATAAATCGGGGTGGAGAGGCCCTCACTATAAAGAAAGAAAAATCATAGTGGCCAAATGGTTAGGTCATCAAGGCCGCATGCAAACAAGAAATTTGACAAATGGAGGTACTTACGTTCTGAATTCCATTTCTCTGGGAATCCGTCCGGGTTGGATACCAGATGTTCCATTCTAATGAAAAAATACCTACGTCACAAGCCACGGCTGGATTTGTCAACGGTCTTGAATACCAACCCTTTTGAGCCATGGCTCTTCAAGTGTAACATAGTACCACTCAGGTAACCAGTATTAAATAGGTGCAAAAGATGATGAGCAGAGACTTCGCACCCGGCCCGCTCCATGTACGTAGTCAGTATCCTGCACACCTTCAAGGTATATGGGGTGAGCTGGGTCGAGAACACGTTGTAAAAATCGACAAAACTCTTTTGCCAAAGGATAAATGGGGAGACTGTAAACGATCAAGAATGGGTATTCATAAAATGTGCAATATCCCGGTCTACGAACGTTTGCGTAATTCATTCCCTCCAATACCATTTCCACATGAGCCGGAATGTTATGTGCCATACGAAGGTCGTTTAAATGACTTTGCATAAGATCATTGTGTTCCCAAATAAGAGCAGGGCAAGACCTTTTGAAGTCACCCCGAACAAGAAGTTCTTTCGAGAGCACGTTATCCACAGTAAGAGGAACAAGAGCCTTTTCCACTTCCTCCTATTCGCCGCCGGAGGAAGGCGGTACTCTAGATGGGGCGGTGTCTTTAGCCTTTTTGTTATCTTGGCAGCGCTTTGCCATGGTTTCCGTTCAAGATATAAGGTATGAACAACGGGAAGTGTGACTTCTAAGAAACAGAGGAGTCTCAAATGAAAGAACAGTTATTTGGGAAGGAAAACAAAGAAAGAAGCCAGAAAATGTTTGCAAAGAGATCGAAAGATAAATCAGGATAAAACCTTCCCCTATTTATAGGATTGGGTGGCGCAAAACTCGAATAGGCATAATTCGAAATGGGCGCGGGAAACCGAACGTCAATTCTCCCTCTGAATCATCTCGTGAACAGGTGTAATAATGACACGTGTGAGCGATGACATCATTCTGAAGAGGTTTGCAATTCCGTCCTCTGAATCGTCAGTCACGCGTCAGCAGTCCAACAATCGCATATGTTTTATCTCATTCACGTTATCGCCTTCGAGTAAGGCAAATTCTCACAAAATGAGGTTTGCAATTCCGTCCTTTTGGGGCGCTTCCCAATGTATCCCCCAATGGACAGAGGGACTATCTCTATGGGGTCGAATTCGACCCTCGATATCTCCGCATTAGTGGGTACAACCATCGGATGTACGACGAGTTAGGCATGAGAATAGGAACGACACTGTTTAAATTCGGCGCCTACACTAATGGTATATTACCTACTCTTGTACTATTTTTATTATTTCGAGGAGGGTCTCCTAGTATATAAAGGAGACCCTAATGTTGTGAGGGGCCATCATTATTCTCAGATAATAGAATTCTCTCTTTCACTCTCTATCTCTAAAAAGATATTCTCCCAGTATCATCAGATCTGCTTGAATAATATTATTTCATTTCTAGGTCTTATTATATTTCATTACGATTTACCCTCATTTATTTTGAATGTTTTATGCTTGTAAAGTATCTTGATAACTTTTGAGCCAAACAGTGGGAGTGGCTCATGTGAAGGACAAGATGACGGAAGCGAGATTGAGATAGTTCGGGCATGTGAATAAAAGGGGCCCAGATGTCCCGATAAGGAGACGTGAGAGGTTGAGCTTGATGGCTCTAAACAAAGGTAGAGGTAAAGCCTATGAATTATTGGGAGAGGCGATTCGTACATAAACTATGTCGAATATTATTGAGATAGCACCACATTTTTTGTAGTATCGATTTTCTTTTTCTTAGCTAGACAGCATCACAGATCAAACAGAATGACGTGGCAAATACCTAGTTAATTTCATGAAGTTTAGCCTTTTAACTTAACATTCAAACATGAAGAAATACTAGTTGGCAAACACTGGTTAAGATCTAAACATGCTACCTGATCGAAATCAATAACATAATATCGGCCCCTAACATATCTAATTAAGGTTGTATTGTGGTCCGGTCTTGGGACTAAACAAACTAAATAGGTCGGGCCAAACGGTCCCGAGCTCTAGAGGTCCTAGGCCAAATTGTCCCGAGCTTAATGGTCCTGGAGGGTGAAATCAGCTCACTGTGGGCCTAAGCCCACATGGTCTCGATTAAAATGGGCGAGCCCACAAGCCTAAACGCGCCTAAGTGTTCCGGGCTTTTTCTAAATCTTTTTTATCTAAGATAATTTTTTGTAATTTTTTATATATATAGATAGTATATGTAAGGCAATTTCTTATAAATTATATGGCTTCTATATATATATATATATATATATATATATATATATATATGTAAAATTAATTTACAAGAAATTATCCTGTATAATATATTGCCTTGTATAAGATTTTTAAATTATTGTAATCTATGGCAATTTCTTGTAAATTATATTATATAATTGTGACTTAAATCTTCTAATTCAAATTTAAACACAAAAAAATTGCAAAGAAAAACTCAAGGGAGTGCCTTGTAATTTTATTATTACGACATTAACAAAAAATGGCAATATCTTTCTTAGTCTTCCTCCCCCAAAAGATATTTCATGATGTCTAATAGGTTGTCTGTTAAAAATAAGGGTTACTACAGGAGGGTCATACGAGGTATCATTTTGATTATTATCAGTTGGGTTAACAACAGAACTAGTAGGTGTATCATCTAAATCCAGTTGCATTTCATCTAAATCGTCATTTTCATCGATAGTTTGATTAGAAAAAAGAGCATTCATATATTCATCACTTAATTATTGACATGGTGCAATATCATGGCAAAATACGACTTGTACTTGAAATTCCATTCCTTTATCCGATGTGAGGGTTTAGAGTAAGTTAAGCCAATAGAATATCTAGCAAAAGCTTTAGTAACACTAGCTACATCAGTATATCATTGATTAGCATAAATCCTCTGAATATTCTACGTGGACTCTAGTTTCTATTACAATTAATTCTAATTAATCCAGTAATGCATACAGCCTTGACTCTCTTAAAGAGCAGGAGGTTTAACGTCAACTCATTCAATAAATGTTCTTTCATTAACCATACGGATGAATCCTACTCTGTATTTTCCAACGGACAGTCATTTGTCTAAAGAAAATAGACGTATAGCAGCTCTTTCTCATAACAGAATCAGAACAAGCAAGAACGAAATGAGCGCTTACCCTATCGTCCGAATCTACTATCCTAAAATCAGAAACTCCTAAATTAAAGAACTACAGGAAAGGTAATATACTAGCCTCCCATCATCTGGAGCTGCGTAACTTGGGCTCATCATGTTATACTCGCGGGAAAGGAAAAACGAGCAGTTTACGCTTGTCCGTTTTTTTCATTCTTTGGGCTCAGGTCGATAGTAACAGTGGTAGTAATGCTTCGGAGCCCAGCTACTGACCCAAGGCGCCAATCGGGAAAGTCATAAAGGGACGTTAAATGTAATTCGAGAAGGGCCTTCCCGCAAAAAAATCGAGTAAGTGAAAGTTTTTTAGACTAGTCTCACAAAGATGTCGAGGAAACTGACTTCGAGAGAGAATACCCTTTCCTTGAGTGAAATGGTGGGAATCCTTGTTTGATTTTTTGAATATCCTCATTCCTTGGATTAGTATTGGGATGCATATATCAAAAGTTCAGTGTGAAATTTGAATGAGATATATCTTTCTTTTTTTCAAAGTAAAAATTGGAGTAATTGAGGTTACAAGAAATCTCCGCCAGAAAAGGAAAAAGTTGAATTTGGAAAAGTATTCTTTAAGGGCAATGTAATTGAGTGAAATTCATTTTGTATTATGCAAGAAAGGAATATCGGGCGACTTGTCATAATTGATTGCTCACACACAATTAGGTTAGGCATGCTTGGGGAGGTGATATGAATCGTTATCGATACAATGCAAGGCTGATTTGTTGACCGTAATTAACTTGACTCTGCCTTCGAAAAAAAAAGGCGGGAAGACCTTTGCCCTGGGCTGGGGAGGGATTGGTGTCGCCGCCCTTATTAGTAGTAGGCAACCTTTCTTTCTCGCCTTTCTTCTAGCTTTTCCAGATAAAGGTCTAATAGAGTTGTGCTTTCTTAGTACATTGCCTTTCATTACCAATCTGTCATTTCACAACAGAAAGTTACTTGATGTTCCCTACTAAGAGGGCACGAGTACCCCAGCAAGCCACCCCAACCCTACATCCAAAGCTTGACTTTACTAAACAAGCAAGAAAGGCTCTTTCTACATTATTAGTCAAGCGCTAACTATCAAGAAAATGGATATGCCTTAAGAAGCAACTTCGTGCATGCAACGACTGACCCGTTGTCATGTGAGTTACCGCCCCTTTTTCCCGCTACCTTTTATGTGTTTGGAGAGTTTGAAGTAATTCAGATTGAGTTTGGGTAGAAATGAGATAATTAGTCTTTTTATGAGAAGGTTAGTTTGGAAAAGTTAACTGAATATTGACTTATGAGTTAGAGGGATCGGAATGGACTTCCGCCGATTCGACTAGTTTTGGGTAGTAATTTATGACTTATGAGTGAAATCGAAACTGAATGTGGATGTCCGGTGTAGAATTAGGTTTGAATTTGCTAAGTTAGAATTTTGGTGAAGTCCGGTTGATAGGTGAGATTTTGATCTGGGGTCGGAATGGAATTCTGACAGTTGCAGTAGCTCTGTTAGATAATCTTGGATATGCGTGCAAAGTTTCAGGTCATTTGGAGGTATTTAGGTCGGGATTTGGATCAAATGCAACTTTCGGAAGTTTTAGTTTAACTTAGGCTTGAATCCGGGGTAATTTGATGATTTTGATGTTTATGATAGTGTTTTTATGTTACGAGCAAGTTTAGATGAAGTAATAAGATGTATCTGTTCTTTTGTTTGAGGTCCTGAGGGCCTCAGGGTGATTTCGGATGGCTAACGGGAAAATTTGGAATAAGAAATGCAGCAGAAAATTGCAGCACAAACTTTGCTCTATGCGATCGCATAGGGTGTCTGCAATCACATAGAAGGCTGGTAGAGGGGCCTTGTTTTGTGTTATGCGATCGCACAAGGGCCATGCGATCGCATAATGCATTTGTGCCTAGGGTCCTTGGCTAGAAGTTACTCTATGCGAACGCATGGGGGAAATGCGAATGCATAGAGCATTCGAGGGGGTTCTGGACCTTGGTCTATGCGAACGCGTAGCAGTAGTACATTCGCATAGAGTTAATATGGGGGAGGTGAAATTTGTTCTATGCAATCGCAATGGTGTAGATGCAATCGCATAGAAGGATAACTGGGCGGACAGAATTTTTAAAGGCTAATTCATCCGCGAACCAAACCTATTTTCCACCATTGTTAAGCAACCAAGGGAGCTTTTTGAGCAATTTGAAGTGTGTTTTCAACGGGTATTGATTGATGGTAAGTCTCTTGACTTAAAAACACCATTTTTATGAAGAATCAACCCTCAAATTCATGAAAATATGTTGAAATTGTGAAGAACTGGGGCTTAGTTTTTGGAAACGAATTTTGGGGATCTGAAAGGCCATTTAAATTCTATTTTTGGTAAACTTAATATGTACGGACTCGTGGAGAGACGAGGAATACGATGATGTGATTTTTAGAATTTTGGAGAAGTGGTCTCGGGGCTCGGGTTTTACCAACTTCGTGATTTTTAGTATCTTTCGAGTAATTTCAATTGCGTTATATTTCTTTAACCCATATTTATATATTCATTGTTATTTTTACTAGGTTCGACACGCGAGGAGGTCGATACAAGAGGAAAAGGCATTGCGGACCAGTCTACGGTCGGCTATAGGTGAGTAGTTGGTATAGATGATGACCTGGGGGTTTGAAACCATGGTTTATCACATCGTAGCGCTATGTTAGGGCGTGACTCGCAGGTGCGGGATCGTATGATTGGGGATTGTGACTTGGTCCATCCCGAGAGCTAAATATAATTATTGGTGGCTGATACGAACCATGTAGTGAATATATTTGGGCTTATTGCCATGTTTGGGGCCTTGTGCCAATCTGTAGCATCCGTCTAGGATGAATATCTTTGTGGTACCATGATTTGCATTATCATTGGTCTCAGTAATGTGTTTTATCACTGTTATTAAATGTCGAGTCACCTCTTTCCTGAAATTAGTTAACTAAATTACATTAACCTTAATAATTGGAAAACTGGGAAATTATATGGAATCTGTATGTGACTTATATGCATACCGTGGACTGAGTATGGGTCGGGTTGCATGCTGCATCCGTGATATGATGATATTGCGCTTGGCTGAAGGAGCCCCTCCGAGTCTGTACACATCCCCAGTGAGCGTCGTCGATGTTAAGCAGATCGGGATGTATGCCGCAGTGGATTCATATGCATTGCATTGCATCTTTGGATGATACTTGACTGTTATATTTGATATTTCTTTGTTGTTAATTCGTAGTTAAGGTGTCGAACTGTTAGTTGTAGCATTGATTTGTGGCATTTCGTGGATTTTTTATCCTCACACATTTTATATGCTTATTACTCACGGAGTCAGTAGCACTCAACCCTACTCCCTGCACCTTGTGTGCAGATTTAGGTACACCAGAGACTTAGTTGACACTCCTAGTCTCCAGATATTTTCAGAGTCGTTGAGGTAGCTGCTTGGCGTTCGCAGGAACTGGTTGCTCTTCATATTTCAGTTATTTTTATTATATATATTTCCGGAATTTTATATTTTCATTTAGATATTATTATCCAGTTCTGTTTAGAGGCTCTAGACTCGTGACCTAGATCTTTTGGGAGTGATTATTCAGATTTCGTACTATCTTCGTACTATTCTATTAATATGATTGGATTATTATTCTAAATTTATTATCTTTTTCATTAAATTCTCGGTTTGAGAGTTATTGACGAATGGAGAGGGAGAGATGGTCGGGATTGCCTAGCTTTACCGGGTTTGGGTCGTGACAGTGCAACTGCTACTTTTTCCCAGTACACACCCAATCAGAGTAGTTAGTGTTCCTGCTCCGTCCTTCTTTGACGAAATGGATGTTGTAGGAAAGGTTGGGAGTGAGGGTCGTATCAGACTAGATAGATCTACTAAGTGAGAGAAAGGGAGAAAACTCTAATTAGATATTCTTTTTATATTGATAGGGATCCCCATTCATTCCTAAATTCCCGTCTTTATGGACTGATTGTCCCTACCTAACTACATGGTAGTGGTCTAGGGAGCGCCCTAGAACGCTAAAACCCAGCTTCTACTTCGAATGATAGAACGATTCGAAAGGGGCATACGTACGGATTTGACCAAGAGTTCAACACACTTGAAAGAGGAAAGGGGAGTAGGAATAGTACCGGAAAGTATGGATTCATGGTTCATCCCTCAATCAAGCGCTACTTGAAAGTCAGGATAGATTACAGTCTCAGCTAGTATGTACCTTTTTTTTAAGCAAGAACTCTTAATTGTTCGTATCCCATACCCATGGGCTACTTCACTGAGACGATGGTCGGAGTTTAAAAGCTGCTTTGATAGAAGCAGGTTAAGCAAGATAGCTGAAAGTGCTAGCATAAGGAAGAGATTCTATGGATGGAAAGAGGTCATTCCTTGCTTTCAAGGTTTTGGCATTCAAAGTCAAACAATTCTTTTTTTAAGTTTAATAATAAGGTAAAGGAAATCGGCCTACTCTTCTCTCTTTTCTCTATTGAAATATGGAAATCACTTTATAGTAGCGACACGGATTCACCACAGCTTATGACTTCGCCAATGGGGCAAACAAAGTCTAACCCGTTCTGGTTGTTATGACTGGCAAGAATCGGTAGGTTCTTTCAGTGCGCATTGGTTCTTCTTACAGAGACTATCCTTTGTATAAGTTATGTTCCATCCATGGAATGATCTTCCCCAGAGTAGAATCCCGTGGACTACAAGGAAAAGATAGAATCTCGCCCGGTAACAATAGTTGATTCAATAGCAGATGGTCTTGGAAAGAACCTTTCATCCAATGCTTCTGATTCAACTCCCAGACAACCAAGGAAGTATGTGTGAAGATAGGGTTAGCCCGTATGGCAAGCATTATCCGGGAATGATTATCCAGGAACTGGAATATGGTTGGCGTGACACGCCTGAATCCCCCGCAATAAATCCACAAGGCTTCAAGCGATTAAAGCAACCTTTGAAGGCGATCGAACTTGTTCAACCTTTCAGCTAAGTATCCCGCTTTTTCCTTGAGGGGAGCCGAGATTTGAAATATGTGTCCCTTCATCGCCTTAAGTCAATCTATCCAAAGAGCCTACCCTATAATAGATTCAGCTAAAGCTGGGCTTGGAAGATTTTTTTCTCAATCATGAATCCGAGCTTACTACTTGAATCACGAAAGGCGCTTTTTCTCACTATCTATTCAATTCCAACTTCATGCTCACTTATGAAATCAAGCTAATAAGGCAAAAAACAGAGCATGAAGTCCATTGGCATGAGAAAGAAAAGAAGGAATCGCTCGAAAGGGACTATGCAACAATGGCTCATAACTGGAAAACATAACAACAATGTCTCCTAGCTGCAAAAAAATGGCTCCCAACTGAAAATTTCTCTCGATCACTCTCTAACGGAAAGCCATTTTCCCTTTTGCAAAAAGTAAACTTGGACTTCTTTCTTAAGCGGAGATTTGGACTACATGGACCTAAGCAACCCGCCGACAGGGGCAGCCTTTCACTGTTGGAAATTTTGATTTAGATTGGTTGGATTCTGTCTAATCTTTCCTAATTTAGAAATTGCACTTAATCAACATAGTTTCCACTCATTCCTTCTCGAACGCCTCTTTTCTATTCACTTTTGATCAAATCTTTCTTGTGATTTTCTATTCTCTTATGAGAAATGGTTTGCTGCGTTTGAGCCATCGTCGCTTAATGCATGTAGGGGTTGGGGCTTTTTCCCCACGAACCCTTTTAAAGGATAACCAAAAGAACAACTATGAACTCAAAGCTAATAAAGGAGATCCGCAACTTGAACAAGGTACACAGGATCTTTCCTACCCCTTTCTGTTTTGACTTCTTTGAAAGGTGAAAGAGTAAGAAGCTAGACCGACTTGCTCTTAAATTAAAAGCAGCAAGAGCAAGTAAGTAGGATTTTCTCCGCAAGAAGAATCTTGACTTTCTTTTTACTTTATAATATAAGGCCCTTTAAACAACCGTAAATGGCTTGAAATGTAACAACCTATGAGAAAAAGGTTTTTAGAAAAGAAAGCGTACCAATCCGGAAAACAAAGCAAAAACAACGGCTCCTACATAAATATTTGAAATGCTTTCACTGGAACGGACCACACAAATAACATATTTCTAGCTGCCTAAAGAAAGTATTCAAAGATAAGATAATGCTATTCGCACACAAGCTAACTTCAGGTATGCAGTTAGTTCTTAAGAGATTCCTTCGGATCTTAGGTGCGACCTTATGGAGCTTGTTCTGGCAGCTACTCTCTTATAGTTATGTGTCCTGGTTTCCGAGTTCTAGTTCAAAGCAGGGCAGGATGGGACTCATGGGCGTTGGGGGAGCCTTCCCCCATGGAAAACCTAATAAGACTCATTCTAATACTTGAGTTCAAGCTCCTACTTCAAAGTAAGCCAAGCGTACTTGTGTGTTAAAGGGGCAAATTTGGGCTACTAAGTGGAACCAGCCCATTCAACTTGTCATTTGCGCTCTCCTAGGGTGCGATCGTAGGAAGCTCTATTAGCGAATGCAATTCCCCGCCCCGATAAGACTGATCATGCCTTCTCCTTGTATTGGAATCAAACTAGCCTATCATGCCTTTTCTTCATTCCTATATGGACCCATATTCCTATGTTCTTCCAATGAGAAGAGTTCGACTCAATGCTTTATTTCTGTCCTAGCTGATTCTAATTCGACATTAGAAGTATATTGATTTTCCCCAATAACGGAATACTTTTGTCTGTAAATACTGCATATTTGATTCCATCTATAAATCGATTTTCTTCCCTGTGAGTTAAAGTCTCAATAAGAATGCTAGTTCTTACTGTTCATTATGATATGAATATACCACATCAATTTGTTATGTATGGATGATGAGATTCCATTGATACATATCCAATTCCAATAGACTTATTGGAGGGTCCCATTTGCATGCATCCAGTAGGAATTGAACTTACGATTTCACCAATTATGAGTTGGTCGCTTTAACCATTCAGCCATGGATGCAAAAAGACTCAGCGAGTGAAATGGGTTTAGATATTCCTTCTCGAGCTTCTATTTCTTTCGTTAAAGGAGATTCGAGAAAAGATGGAATAGGAAGATGTGTTTTCAGAACGAACAAGATACGAGTTGAGAATGGGGAGCTCGTTTTCGATATAGAATTGAATAATATAAAACATCATCTTTTTTTCTGGAATCGAGTAAGATTATATGCTGAAATAGGTGCTAGCTTGAAAACCGCAGCAGAACGAAGCAACGCTGTTGGTTGAGGACTCACCGGGATTTCATAAATCAATCTCTCAACAATCAGTATTTCTTATGAATAGTAGGGCACTAAGGGATAATTTATCAACGACAAAAAAGATGAGGTTTCTATTGGAGGGTCCCTGATGCCCCGAGTCAAATGGAATTGAAAAGACAATGCTACACTTCAGCAACTACGAACTAAGATGCTTCAGAAGAAAAGCTATATCCACTACCCACATTCACCCTGACAGGCTACCCCGAGCTTACCCAGGCCTTACCGCCCGAACCAGCAAGACTAATGTGTACTAATACCTTTGAGAGGACCACTTATACTATTGATAAAGTCTCTTAATTAGTAAGGCCTCGATTGTTATATAAGATTCTGCCTGCTCTACTATGGTGAATTGTGCAAACCGTCTAATAGAGGCCAAGAACTAAAAAAATATAAGGGGTTGACCCTTCGTAAACGTCACAACCGTATCAGCGTACTTCACAGATAACTGAAGCTAGTACAGATAATTCCTATTCCGAATGAAAGGCGATAGGGGGCATACCCTATAGCTTCTAGCTTGCCTAACTTAGTGTAGGTTGCTTGCAAGGCTTTCGATAGCTAGCTCGACTGACTGATTGACTATCGGTAAATTGAAAATAAGGGTTATCACTATTGATCATGCCCAACTATGCCTTATAAAGGACAAAGTGGACGTCGCAAATATAACATGAGTATTTATGCCCAGAGTCGAATCCACAAAGAATTAACCTATCAATTACTTTCGTTGGACTTACTAAATTCTTTAGAATTAACTTCCCCTAATGTTGTGAATAACAGTTGATGGTTTATTTAACGACTAAGATTGAAATTCAATAAACAGATGTAAACTAAAGATGTTTAAGTTGTAAACAATAATAAGAAGGTTCTAAGGCAATGATTTCCCCTATTGATGGAATCTCTTATGTTTATGTTTCATATAGATTCACCAACACATCTCTATCAATCATTAACACTCTTTTTACCGTAAATATCTTCCAAGTAATCATGATAATTTCCTAGACGCACTCTCCCGAGATACGCTAGCTAGCTTTGTTTATGACAGTTCACTTTAGATTGCACCAAAGGCTTCGTTATCCCTAATCCCGCCTTTAAACCCGCAGTTATAGGTCCCTCTTATGCTTTGGGAGTAATATTGTTCAACAATTACATAAATATGCACTGTCTTCGGAGTTATGCATACTAAATGGGTACAACTAATTGAGGATCCTGTCAATTAACTACAACAAACGCGTAGTTGAAAAATAGAGATTAAACTGATAAACCATAGTCGCGTAATCAATAATTTCATCCTTCAATAGGTTCCATCAAAACCCTAGACAAATGATTTAGCTACTCATAATAATGGGTAAATATACTATGATAATATTCATACTCAAAATTACAATGAAAATAAAGAAGAAGATATGATATTTTGGGTGATCTCTCACACTTGTTTTTCTTTCCAGAGTACTCTCTAAAATATTACATGCCTCCCTTGGGCGAGTTCTATTGTTTAATATAAGGTTTTGGCTAAATATCACATGTTTTTCACTTCAGTCCCTCAAATTTACGCCTCCTGCCGCGGTCCTACTGCGGTTACGCCAGGACCGCGGCCAAATCACCTCTCAGATTCCGCAACACTTCCTGCTGCGGTCCGACAGCGGTTACGCCGAGACAGCGGAGTCCATCTCCAGTTTTGGTTTTTGCTGCCTTCGCATGGTTCACTTGGCGGATATTGCACGATTGACCTCTTTTTCTCCATAATTGATCCAAAAGTACTCCATAGCCTTCTTTTATCGTATGTAACCTGCAAAGCATGAAAAGCAATAATCATAGCGTTTTGTTATCACCTTTACCATAAAAATTACGCAAGAAAGTGGTTCTTTAGGGCCTAATTATAGTTCAATTCACCTATTATCAACACCCTACACTTAAATCTTTGATCGTCCTTGAGCATGTTAAACCACACTTCTAGGCCTAATCGTTCGATGCATTACCCAGTTTTATGTCGCACCCGCCATTATGAAAGAACAACCTAAGCAGTGAAACAACCAACCCTCAGATGAAGACTCTAATGCCATGCCACACTCGTGCTTATCCTAGTTACTCTAAATAGAGGTGAAAACTTGCTTTTTCTTCTCGAGTCACATGCCCTCACATCATATTTTTGAGAGAAGTTCCATACACATAAAATCAAGCACAAGGAACTATATATAGAAGAATTCATTCACTATTAGTAAAGAACATTCACATGCCACACATATACACCATAAGCTTGCCCTTAGTGTAATAATCTACTAATCGAGTTGTTCAGTCCAGGATCAAGAGGTCTTTATTTGGTTATAACGTAGGCTAAGGGATGGGTAGGATATACTTGGATATAGTGACTAACCTCCCTAAGCACTTTTAATGCACTCATTCCCTTTTTTCCAATTTCCATGCAACCCAATCATTCTTCCACACTTGTTTCATAGGCTACTCCCTCTTTTCTTTAGGTGCGACTGGCCCTTTTTTTCTTTTACTTTTCGTTATTTTAACAGCCATTAGACCATTTAAGTATTTTCCTGATTTTCCTTTTTTCCACTCCACTACTACCTTACACTACTTTTATATGCTCTTTAATGATACAAGTGCTTCTAGAAGGTACAGGTTCAAGCAGTCAAACTATTCAAACACAAGGATGTAGTATTCTAAGGTTATCAAAGAACATGCGTCAGGATCGAAGGGGTTAACTATGGCAATATGTACAGGTTGATTCATAATTATACTGGCTTCACAAGGAAATGCCTCAATCATCTCTAAAACCAAACAACTTTTATTTCGCTTTGCAACACACATGGCAAGTTCTAGGTATCACATGCAAGTACAGAATACAAGTATTATCTCACACACATTTGGCATGTAACTCATTCCGAATTAGTTTGTCAATACACTCACATGAGCATTCAAGAAAGACAAGGTGAAAATTAAGGCATAAAATTATGAGTCTACAAACAAGCCTAGACGTCGCACCCTCAAGTTTGTTTTAGTTATTTGCAGGTGTGTACATTAGGGGTTGCATTCCTGCCCTCACCCATCTTAGTCCAAGAGAGTCCTAAGGGTCATAAAAATATTAAAGAAAAATCTACCTAACCCGGTTCAAGAAAAGCCCTTGGAAAAGAACCTTGGTTAAAAAAAACCAAGGAGAAATTACTGCACTACCTAAAAAGAAAAATAAAATAAAAAATAAAAATTTAAATGGACTACTTCCCCCTCAAGAGTACTGTCCAAGTGGTCTGTCCTCAGGAAGAGTCCCCTACATTTTCTAATTTTTTTAAACCTGACTTTGACCCTCAAGAGACCCGTCGATAAGTGTCCATCGTTGAGCCAAGTCAGTTGCTTCTAAGGTGAGTACAACCAATTATATACAACAACAAAGATAGATAACTACAACATACTCAATATATGTACACTAACAATGCACCACTAAAGTAAATCTCCCACCCCATACAAAAAGACTATGGCATGTCTCCATGTCATATCACAAATAAAGTGCAGAATGGTAAGAAGACTTCCTTGAGCATCACTCGAAGTCGGAGATGGTGTTGGGGTCCACATGACAGGCCCTCCCCAAAGTACGAAACCAAGCCATTGTCCGGCTCTTAGACCTAGCCTGCCGCTGAGACATGGCATCCATACGCACATGTAGGCCATCCATCGAGGTGCGAAGATCTGCCACCTCTTCTTCCATAGAGCGTAACATGGGTTGGCTGGACTGTGATCTAGAGAACCCTGCCCCAGTATGGGGTCGCCGAGAGGATCTGGCTCCATCATAAGATCTCATGGATGGTGCCATGGGTGCTGTGGCATCATCCTCATCATCAAGCTCAATGGTTGTGGGTGCATCTCTGCCCATTGTGATCTTTGAAGCCCTGAATGTTGTTTTTGTGGGCAAAGCTCCAATTGTAGGATTGGCGGGGACACCAACTAGTAGACACAACCTTGTCACAAGTGAGGGGAAGTAAAACCCCTTAGATAGCAGAGGTGACCGAAGGATCATTTCATATCCAATAATTGTTGACACATCAAAGTCTCTCTTGGTGACGAAGCACCACACCAATAGAGCCCGTAGGTGGTTCATATCTGTCGTGTTGCCCATGGGCAATAACCGGCTGCAAATAATGGTGAACCAACGCTTAGCCTCATGGGTGAACAACTTGGAGTGAAGGGTAATATTTTCATGTAGCCAGATTGGTCGACCCTCTCCGCATATTGTCTCAATCATAGTTTCCTAAGTGACCCCTTGGGCATCATGGTAATGATCAATGTGACAATTGAACTGTGGCAGCCGCAAGACCTAGCAAACCTTTAGAATTGAGTCATATACCACCCGGCCCCGCACAATCACATCCTGACACACATGTTCCGGGCAGTTCGCATAGAACTCCCCTACTATCATTGGGTTTGCCGTCTCAGGTTCATCAAACAAGAACTCCATCTCCCTCCGTCTGATTTTCTTATACATGTCTACTTTTTCTATACAGAGGGCAGCCTTATCAACAGGAATCTCGGGAACAAAGCTTTTGGTGGCCTTAGCATGAAACGCATCCTCTACCTCTTGTGATTGGAACCTGGTGGCATCATATGTTGGCATTTTGGAAGTCCTTGCTGAGCTCTTTCGCCCCTTTCAGGCCATATTACCTGCAAACAATTTAGAGTAACAATAAGATGCATCCTAACATGTGCCAGTCAGATGGATACTCAGACTTCGCCACCCGATGGAACCAAACAGTTTTCTTTTGTCAAACAATGCTAGTGCACCCAACTAGTAAGGTGCCCAAAGTTGACAACATCCACTCTTGCCCTCACACCACTATTCATTCTACAATTCTGCCATATAATACCCCGCACAGTCTCCCACAAGTGAATCATATCAAATGCTACCACCACCACAAACTAAGAAGGGCACAAGGTGCTCCAAAATTTCGCAATACACCCCAATTTTCGGCCATTTAAGCCCCTCAACCAAGCTTCACCCTATAAATTTTGTTTATGTCTCTAAATATTCTAAAATCTCCCACAAGTTAAGCACCATGAAAACCCAAAAATCTAATCATCAAGCAAGGCCAAAATAAGCAAATAAAAAGAGAAAAAGAAAGAAACAAAATTTAACACTAAAATACCACCTAGGGTTTAATTGAAATTAGACTAATTATTATACTAAGTTTGTTGAAGAAATAGAAGAGAGAATAGAACTTACTTTGATGAAGAATGGAAGGGATGGGTTGTGGAGAGAGGGAGGTGGAGAAGAAGGAAGGGGAAACAATGGGGTTTTGAGGGAGATGGGATGGTATGAAAGAGAGAAGAGAAGGGAGAAAGGGATAAGGGTTGCATAAGTGGGAGAGAAAATAAAGGGTTTTAGGGGTAGGTAGCGGTGGTGGTGGGGGGGGGGGAGAGGGGGGAGGGTTAGGTAAATTAAAGAGGGGAAGGAAAAAAAGAAAATAAAAAAATTTTGCACTTACTTCACCTGCGCTGGTCTGCCGCGGTCCTATCGCGGTAGATCTCTTTCAGAGGGGGTCTTTCACCGCGGTTACGCTAGGACTGCGGTAGACCTCTTTCAGAGGGGTTCTCTGACCGCGGTTACACTGGGACCCCGGTAGACCTCTTTCAGAGGGGGTCCCGGACCACGGTCCGACCATGGTTATGCTGGGACCGCAGTCTAGGCGTGTTCATGCTGCTTTTTTTTATGAAGTTATGCATTACACTTACAACACATTCATGTGTTGCCTCCCATGCATCGCCTGATTTAACATCGCAGTACGATGCAGATGAGTGCATTTAAGGCTCGCTCGACCTCTGTAGTTCAGTTAGGTGTATCTTAAACACTTCCTTTGGTTCGTTCATGCCAACATATAGTTTCAATCTCTGTCCATTGATCTAAATGTACGAGAGTCTTTATCCGTTGAAATCTTTACAGCACCTGAAGGGAAAACTTCAACCACTCAAAACGGTCCAGACCATCGTGACTTGAGTTTACCCGGGAACACCGTAGTCTTGAGTTATAGAGTAATACCCTGTCCCCGGGTTTGAAATTTCGCTCAACAATGTTCTGGTCGTGCAACCTCTTCATTCTCTCCTTGTATAGCAAGATATCTGAACTTTTTTGAAAATAGGGAAAAAGTGTAAATGACTATTTTGTAAAAAGCCAAACAGCAAAATTGGCAGGCCAACGACTAATTTTTAAACTTCCAACCGTTAGCCAATTTTTTTATAAAAAAATTTAAAAATAGCCGCTGAGCCTGCTAGGTTCGTTAGGCCCGGTTGAACCGGTCCGACCCGTCAGACGGTCCCAGACTAAACGAAAAAATCATTTGAGGTTAAATTCGTAGTTTTTGATATTATTTTGATAATTTGATCGTACGAGCAAGTCCGTATGATGTTTTAGACTTGCATGCATGTTTGATTTGGAGCCTCGAGGGCTTGGGTGAGTTTCGTATAGGTTTTGGCTATGTTGCGCTTGTTTTTGGATGCTTCATTGTCGTTTCTTCAAGCAAAAATAATACCATATTGAACAAATGAGATCCATATTCAGTTTTATTTGAACCATTAGATCCGTATCAATATTACGGATCCATAGAAAAAAAAATCATCGAATTTAGGCATCGTATAAGGAAGTTATGCTCATTTTTGTGTCGGAAAAAATTGTTGGTTTCTGATGTGTTCGCAAATACCGTGGTCCCCGGCCTGTCCTGGGACCCGGATCACAATACAATCTTAGCTCTAATTAAATATTCCTACAAAAAATTGAAATGTTGTATGTAAAATAGGGGAATCACACTGGTCAAGACTTGGTATACAAACATTACAAAACAAAGAGAGTAGTTGCATAACCGTTTTGCTAAAACACTTATCAAAACATTCGTATAAGTTTGTGGGGGTGAAGTACACAAATAAAAAGAAATTGCAAAACCAAGACATTTTTAGCGGTGATCTTTCACTGTTGACTTGCTTATTATATAGAGAACCTCAAGTTTAACAATCATTTTTCCTCGCTTGTTCCGTAGATGATACTTTTAATTTTTGACCTTAATGTATGGGTAATAGTACTTTTAACTTTTGACCTTAATTAATAACAATAATAACAACAACAACAACAATCCAGCATAATCTTATTTAGTGGGGTTTGGGGAAGGTAGTATGTACGCAAACCTTATCCTTACCATTGGGTAGAAAACTGTTTCCAAATAGACCCTCGGCGTCCTTCCCTCCAAGAACTTCCCACCTTACTCTTGGGGAGACTCGAACTCACAACCTCTCGGTTGGAAGTGGGAGTTGCTTACCATCAGAGCAACCCTTCTTGTCTAACAACAACAACAACTACCCAGTATACTCCCACCAGGTGGGGTCTGGGGAGGGTAATATGTAGACAAGACTTACCCCTACCCGAAAGGGCAGAGAGGCTGTTTCCAATCTACCCCCGGCTCATAGGATAAAAGGAAAAACAACAGTAAAACAAAAACAAAAACAAAAACAAAAACAAAAACAATAGAGCATTAGTAACTCCACCAGAAATAGCGTAAATAATTATCTAAACATACGAAACATAAATACAATCGCATGCAATAATATCATATAGTAACTACCATAACTAACAGCCATAGGGGGGACATAAGCTAAAACACAAATCATCTATGGGTAACCCTGCTGACCCACACCCAACCCCGGATGAGGCGTACGAAAAACTCTAGGAGCCCCTATCCTACAACCCTGATTCTAGTCCTCCAGACTTTTCTATCAAGGGTCATGTCCTCGGAAACCTGCATTCTAGTCATGTCATGCCTAATCACCTCTCCCCAATACTTCTTAGGCCTCCCTCTGCCTCGCCGACCGCCAACAAGCTCCAACCGCTCGCAGCTCCTCACTGTGGCATCGGGACTTCTCCTCCGCACATGCCCAAACCACCTCAGCCTCGCTTCTCGCATCTTCTCATCCACCGGGGCCACCCCCACCTTATCTCGAATAACTTCATTCTTAATCTTATCTAGCCTGGTGTGACCGCACATCCACCTGAGCATCCTCATCTCCGCAACCTTCATTCTCTGAACATGAGAGTTCTTCACGGGCCAGCACTCCGCCCCATACATTATCGCAGGTCTAACCACGGCTCTATAGAATTTCCCCTTGAGTTTGTGTGGAACTTTCTTGTCACACAGGACTCCTGATGCAAGCCTCCACTTTGACCACCCCGCTCCTATACGATGAGTGATGTCCCCGTCAATCTCTCTGTCCCCCTGAATCACAGACCCGAGATATCGGACACTGTCCCTCTTGGCGATGGCCTGAGAACCAATCATCACGTCCCTGCCTACTTCGCTCGGCTCGGCGCTAAACTTGCACTTCAGGTACTCTGTCTTAGATCTACTTATTTTGAAACCTTTAGACTCGAGAGTCTGTCTCCATACCTCTAACCTTGCAATAACACCGACCCTCGTCTCATCTATCAATACTATGTCATCAGCAAATAGCATACACCAAGGCACATTCCCTTGAATATGTTGGGTTAGAGCATCTATCACTAAGGCAAACAAGAGGGGGCTCAGCGCCGACCCTTGATGGAGCCCCATAACCACTGGAAAATAGTCTGATTCGCCACCCACCATCCTAACCCTAGTCTTAGCTCCATTGTACATGTCCTTGATTACTCTGATGTAGGCTTCCGGCACGCTCTTCGCCTCCGAGCACCTCCATAGCACCTCCCTTGGGACCTTGTCATACGCCTTCTCCAAGTCGATAAGCACCATGTGTAGGTCCTTCTTCTTATCCCTGAATTGCTCCGTCAGCCGCCTGACAAGGTGGATAGCCTCTGTAGTGGAGCGGCCCGGCATGAAATCAAACTGGTTTCCAGATATAGATGTCACCTCCCTCACCCGCGCCTCAATCACCCTCTCCCAAAACTTCATCGTGTGACTTATTAATTTGATTCCCCTATAGTTGTTGCAGCACTGGATGTCCCCTTTGTTCTTGTACAAGGGCACCACTGTACTCCACCTCCACTCATCCGACATCCTTTTGGTCCTGAAGATCGCATTGAACAACCTGGAGAGCCACTCCCCTCCTGACTTACCCATGCACTTCCAAAACTCCACCGGGATCTCGTCAGGCCCGGTTGCTCGACCCCTACTCATCCTACGCAAAGCCCTCATGACCTCCTCCACCCTAATGCGCCTGCAGTACCCAAGGTCTCTATGTTGCTCTGAATGCCCTAGCTCCCTAGCTCTATGTTACGATCCCCCTCCTCGTTAAGTAAGTCCCGAAAGTACGCCTGCCACCTCTGTTTGATTTGAGATTCACCCATCAGAACTCTACCATCCTCGCCCTTGATACACCTAACTTGGTCTAGACCACGTGCCTTCCTTTCCCTTGCTTTAGCTAACCGGAATAACTTCTTATCCCCGCTGCTCTCCCCTAGTTCCTCGTACATGCGACCGAACGCCGCGTTTTTAGCTTCCGTGACTGCCATCTTTGCTTCTTTCCTCGCCACCTTGTAGATCACCATGTTCGCTCTCCGTTCTTCCTCGCTTGTGCTCCCTGCCAACCTAGCGAACGCCGCCTTCTTCACCTCCACTTTTCCTTTGACTACATCGTTCCACCACCAATCACCCTGATGTCTGCCTGAATATCCCTTGGCTACCCCGAGCACGTCCCGTGCTACCCCCCTAACCAAGTTCGCCGTCACTGTCCACATAGCTTCCGCTTCCCCAGAACTTCTCCAAGCTCTGCCCTCAACTAACCTCCTTTCCAACTCCTGTGCTTTCTCCTTAGTCAAAGCACCCCATCTAATCCGCGGTTGTCCCCGAGCGCCCGTCCTCTTCCTCTTCACCCAGAGACCGACATCCATCACTAGGAGTCTATGAAGAGTTGAAAGAGACTCTCCCGGAATAACCTTGCAGTCCTTGCACATACCCCTATCGCTCCTTCTGATGAGGATGTAATCAATCTGAGTCCTCGCCGCCGAACTCTTGAAGGTGACCAAATGCTCCTCCCTTTTCTGAAATGTCGAGTTCGCAATCAGAAGCTCTGAAGCCCTGGCGAAATCAAGCAGCGAAGTGCCTCCGGTTCCTAACCCCAAAGCCGAAGCCACCGTGCGCCTCATCATAGCCACCAGCATCAGTCCCAATATGACCATTAAAGTCCCCTCCAATAACTAACTTCTCAGATTGGGGAATACTACGCACCAGATCATCCAAGTCCTCCCAAAAAGCCTCTTAGCCTTCTCGTCTAAGCCCGCTTGCGGCGTAGGCGCTGATAACGTTGAGGACGCAACCCCCAATAACCAGCTTAATTGACATTAACCTATCATTCACTCGCCTAACCTCGACCACGGACTCCCTTAGGTCCCTATCTACCAAGATGCCCACTCCATTCTTACCTCTCACGACCCCAGAATACCACAGCTTAAACCCATCTACATTCCTCGCCTTCGACCCTTTCACCTAGTCTCCTGGACACACGCTATGTTAACCATCTTCCTCTGAAGAACCTTCGCCAGCTCTATGGACTTACCCGTCAGAGTGCCTATGTTCCATGACCCAATCCTTAATCTATGGGCGTCCGCTACCCTCTTCCCACCCTTACCTCCCGCCCTACCCGCAGGACCACCCCCTGCTCCCCTACTCGCTCCCGCCCCCACCCCTACCCCTCGAGGACATGATCTTACGCTATCATCCCTCGCCGCGGCCACTATCCCTCCAACCGACTTTGGAGAACAGTGGCGCACACACGCACTATAACGAAATACGCAAAAAGGTACAAACTAGATAGCAACAGAATAGACCTCACTCGAAATGCTAGCTAAAATATGTAAAAATGTGCACAAAGTGAACAAGAGAGCGGGAGGTACCAACTCCCGGTGGAAAAACCTGAAAGTATGCTTTGATGCGCCCAAGTTTTCCTGAAGCTTCGTGTAGTTCTATTGCGTCCTGCCGCGAGTCTGGACAGGAGTCACCGGGAGTACTGTGGCTTGCCGGAAATCCTTGCCGGTAAAATAGTCACCTGTCCAAGAGAACAGAACACACCCACACACACCCACAAAAAAGCAGAGGAGAGAATAGAAAGAAAAGAGCAGGAGTTGCCGGAAAAATTTCCGGCGAAAAACAAGAATCAAAGCACAAAATCAGAGATCTTGATTTTCGCTAAGTTCTTCAACCGGATCAGAACTTTAAAGTGTTTTTGTCAAAAGAGTACTCTATTACCAAAATTAAAAACAAGACGCCAAACCCTCTTGTCTAACTAAATATAATATAAATAAGTGAAGACTATCTTAAAAGTAGTATATTCTGCAATTTTTTTTATAAAAATAGTACGCACTAGCCAGTTTTCGGACTAGTAATTGAAAAATAACCGGCGCTTGCAAAGTCATTAAAAAATAGCCACCATTTTGGTACAACACGAAAAGTTCCAGCATAATATACTTGAGATTGATGCACTTGTGTATGAATCCAACACGAAAAGTTCCAGCATAGTATACTGGAGATTGAAGCACCTGTGTATGAACTTCCAGCATATTATGTTGGACCGGTATATTATAATGAAACTCCAGTATATTATACTAGAGTTTATATTGGAACTTTAATATATTATGCTGAAATATTTTTTGAATTTTGAATAATATTTTTATTTAAATTTATCTTTACATATAAAATAATTAAATTTTAATTAAATCTTAATTACTTTAAAAATTACGACTTCTTTTTAAAATCCACTTATAAATCTGATTATTTTTAAATTTCTCCCCCGGTTTTTAGGATTCCACTCTTGGTAAATTGGCCCAAAATCTGTAAGCCTTAGGCCCCTACTTTCTAAAACACCAATAAAGGGGAGAGAGACACCCAAACACAAAATTGAAAATTTATCAAAAAGCGGGAAGCACGTGAACAAACTTATAGATGAAAAGACACGTATTAACACTAGAGCCGAAACGTTCTCTTTTCTCTCTGACTCACTCTCCCCACATTGCGCACCCAATATTCAAAGCTTGTCACTTTCACAGAAATTGTCAGTGCAACAACATTTGCTGTCTAGCAAATTAGCAATTTTTGAATGTGATCTCTATTTTCTTGTTTGTTAGTATATTTGTTCAAACTCTAAGCCCTAATTTAGAATCTTGAAAAGAAAAAATAAAGATTCACTCAATGTGGCCAGCTTTGGTAGTTGCAGCAGCAGCAGGATCTGGTTTCCTAGCCAAGAAAATCTTTAACCAAAATGCCACTGAACCCATTTCTGTTTCCACTGAAACTAACATAAAATGTGATAAAGATTCAAGCTTTATCAGTAATCATGAAATTGACAGTACATATGATAAATCCAATGACCCAGAAGAAGGGTTTAAGGCCTCTTTTCAGCATAAAGATTCAAGCTTTGCATGTAATCTTGGCTGCAGCATTCAAGAACAGAGTGAGGGGTTTTCTGATGGATCAATTTTTAGGTTTTCTAGTGCTTCTGGTTCTGAATTGGGGTCTAGGAATTTGAGGAAGAAAAATGTGGAAGGTTCTGGAAAGAGCAAAGGAAATGCAATGGTGTGTAAGAGAAATAGTAGTGGGAATGGGAAGAGATTTTATGTTTGTTTGAAGAAGAGGAGAACTAATAAGGTTCCTTCAGGGAAATGTGATTCTTGTTCTTCCAAAGGTATGCATTGTCCTAAAAACATCTACTTTACATTGATTTTTTTTTTGTTAGAATCAATAGTTGGTGTTTTCTGCTATCATGCTTTAGTAAAGATTGTGTTTGGATTTCTATAGCGTATCAAATTTTGGCGTTTATAGTTAAATAGTATCTGTTAATTCGGATTCCTTATTCATAGAAATGCCAATGGCTCACAAATTATAATGTACTGGTTCATATTTGGCTTAACTTATCTAATATACGTAGAAAAACTCAAATTGGAATCATCACTGTCGAATCCTCTTATGTTCAATGTTTAACAACAACAACAAATCCTGTGTAATCCCATAAGTTGGGTATTGGGAAGGTAGTGTGTATGCATACCCTCGACTCAAGGAATAGTGAAAATAACTTTTGCTCAAAATTTTCTTGAAGGAATATTGGATTTGAAGCATAAGACTTGGTGGTTCCAAGTAATAGGATTATATGTTTTTATGATGGCGGCACTCGCCTAAATCCACCTCGTACATGCTACCTTCCCACTAATACAAGGTAATGAGATCATTAGTTTGGGAAAAAATATGTCAAAGGAGTTACCAAAATTGCAGTGGGAAGAGTTACTTTTGTACATTGTTTAGCATAGATCTACTTGATATTGGTAATGTATTCCCTATGTTTGGAATGTACTAGATTCTTCAAATGAAAGAACAACGAAGCATCTGTACTGGTCACTATCAAGCTCATATTAGTTAGCTATGTGGTCTGCTTTCCAATATTAATCTACTCTGTCTTTCTTTTTCTTGAATGCGTCGAGAATTGGATTTTGAGTTCCTCTTCTGTAGTGAGTTTGACCAGTAGTACCAGCAGTAGAGATAATGACAATCAATGGAACACCTTTTTCGTGGTTAAATGGCTCTGCTTGTATCTGATCAACTGCTGGTAAAATGAAGAGTCAAAACAATTTTTAACCTGATTGTGGAGATAATCAGTAAGATACCGGATCTCAATAAGTTAAAAGATCCGAAATGTTAGGCTTTCATATTGAGAGCAAAACCATATCGCTACAAGCATTGCCATGTTTCAACTTGTATTGATCAAAGTAGTTAACAAATTTTCATGTAACTTTTATTTTAACTTTTGCCTATGATATGGGTTACTAAAACCTTATATTATTTGGTTCTTATTTTATTTAATCCCTCAACAATAGCTCTATGCTATAAATTGGTTGTTCATTACCAATTTCGCATGAGTAATTTCTATTTCTGATTTGGTGCATTGTATAGCTTAATCTATCTGATCTAATCATGCTATTTGAGGACATCATCAATCTTTGAGATAAGATTTGGATCAATGCTTCCAATGTTGATGCTGTTTTGCTAGTTGGGTATACTGTCTTCTGTCATTGTGTTTACTTCCTCTAGTTGGTTGCTGTCGTCACATGGCTCGATGCAAACTCTTATCGTATTGGTCGAACACTCGAACTTGAAGATGTTACTGAATATTTTGTTCTACCAGTTTACTTCTAGATTTGCTATTTGCATGTTATTTTGATAATCTTGTTTGATCGAATATTCTTCTCTTATATTAAGTTGCCCCAAGTAGATGAACCTAATTCCTTTGCTTAATATGTTCTACGTCTCCAGGTAATTCATTTTTCGGTTATGGACTAGGAATTGGAATGATGTGCATGATGTCAGCTGGGAAATTTGAGATCAATAGGCTCAATACTAACATGAATGAAACTGCAAAAGCTGTAGAAGAATTAAAAGCTGAACTTTCTAGGAAAAAAGTTGCACATGACCTACATGCTTCAAAAAGTAAAGCTGAAACAAATGAAAAGAATGATGGAGAATGCACGATACGTACCTTTCCGGAGAGTAGCACTGAAAACAGGAATATTTTTAGAGCAGTAGATCACCAGGTGGCCGAGGAAGGTGAATGCGCAAGCAGTGTCGTTACGGAAGAGCCGCAACCTGAGGTAATGGAAATGGATCAGTTGGAAGCGGAGCTCGAGTCCGAGTTACAAAAGCTTCCATGGTGTGCTACTGAAGGTACATATTTTGATGGAGGAAGAGATCCTTGTAAGGTGAGCTCAATGTGAAAGGAATTTCCTCTACATGATCTTGTCTAACCTCCACTTGTGGGAATACACTGGGTCGTTGTTGTTGGTCTTGTCTAACCTCCGTATTTTCTCAATCCGTATTGATTTGTTTGTCTTTCTTCCTTGTCGGGTGTGAAAATAAGCATTTCCTTCTTGTCTTCTCCACTCAACCTCTCTGTGTTATCAATCTGCAATTTCGTAGTTTTCAACCTTCTTAATAATTTCTACCTATATTTGTGAATGAGTATATTTTCATTGGGTCCATTCGAAGCAAATTTTACTAAAAAGCTTTTTAAGCTCCATCTGGATGTAAGCCATTTAAATTGTTATTTGCAAAAGGACTCTACTCCCTCAATCCAGAACAAGTGATGGAGTTCGGAGTAAGATGGTTGAAACGTCTAATTTCGGTGTGAAATAGGCACTATTCCTTAATTTCTTAAATAAAATTTACATGTTCAGAAATTATTTTAAGATTTAGTTCTTACAAAAAAAAAATTTAAAAATGTTTGGAAAAATCACAGTCAGAGGGAGTAATTTTGATTCGCCAAATAGTTATAGGGGCAGATAAACAGATACAAATGTATTCCATATGTACTTATCAAGAACTTAGGGGCTGTTTGCTTTTTTTAAGATTAAGATGTCTTAATCTGAGTTCACATTTGAATACTAACATGTTGTATTTAGATCTGAATATTGAATGACTAGAACTGGTTGTTTTCTCAATATCTGAATATTTATAAATTAATAAATAAAATTCAAATAAAAATTTAAATATTATATCCACAAATTATGAGGTAGTAAGTTGGTCGTTGGCCGGTGGCGGTGATAGTGGCCGTGGTGGTGTTGATGGCGGTTGTGCAACGGTAGAGGTGGTTGGTGGTAATGGCTGTGGTGATGTTGATTGGAAATGTTGGTGGTGTCGTGGTGGTTAGTAGTGGATATAGTTGTGATGGTGGAGGTAATTGGTCTGGTAGTGACTAATGGTGGTGGTTGGTCGTTGGCAACAACCGAGGCGGTTGTAATGGTAGTTGATGATGGTGGTTGTGCACTGGTTATTGGTGGTGGTTGTATATAGAGTGGTGGTGAAAAGTCATTCGCAAAAATCTTTTAATAGCTTCTTAATGGTAAAATTGTTCGAAAAATCCGAATCATTCAGACCTATTAAGTAGTAAATCTTAAAGGAAAAACAAATGCAATTAATGGTTTGAGGTCTCAACCATTTCGATTCGAGCCTCCATTAAAGTGCAAACAATGTCTCATTGTAATACCTATCCTTTTTACTAACCATTTTCAAGGTTTTCAAACAATGAGGCCTTAGTCTCATTGATAATATCTACCCTACTACTATAATTATTTGTCTTAACAGTAGATGGGTTCACTAATTATTTTCTATGATCAAAGTTTAGATGGAAATTGTGCCAAGTCATCATTTTCACATGTCCAATTTTGCAATTGGTCAAGCCATAGACTCTTGTGTTGCGGCCCTTCTCCGGACCTCACGTATAGTGGGAGCTTAGTGTACCGAGTTGCCCTTTTATTCTTATTAAGTGGTCATATGAATTTGAATTAAATAAAGTCACATAGGGGCGGGGTGGTCGAAGTGGATGCTTGCATCAGAAGTCTTGTGTGACAAGAAAGTGCCACAAAAATTCAAGGGGAAGTTTTACAGAGCTGTGGTTAGACCTGCCATGTTGTATGTGACATAGTGCTGGCCGGTGAAGAACTCTCATGTTCAGAGAATGAAGGTTGCAGAGAAGAGGATGCTCAGGTGGATGTGCGGGCTCACTAGGTTAGATAAGATTAAGAATGAAGTTATTTGGGAGAAGGTGGGGGTGGCCCCAGTAGATGAGAAGATGCGAGAAGCGAGGCTCAGGTGGTTCGAGTATGTGCAGATGAGAAGCTCTGATGCCACGGTGAGGAGTTGTGAGCGGCTAGCGGTGATCGGTGTGAGGCGAGGCAGAGGGATGCCTAAGAGGTATTGGGGAGAGGTAATTAGGCAGGACATGGCTAGAATGCGGATTTTCGAGGACATGGCCCTTGATAGGAAAGTCTAGAGGTCTAGTATAAGGGTTGTAGGATAGGGGCTTCTAGAGTTTTTCGTACTCCTTTCATGGGGTTGAGTGGGGCTTGGTAGGGCTCTTCATAGATGATTTGTGTATTGGATTGTGTCCTCTTATGGTAGTCATTTGTGGTAGTTACTATTTATTATTATTGCATGCCATTTATTTATGGTACTTATGATTCTTATACTTAGATAATTATTTATGCGATTTCTGCTGGAGTTACTAATGCTGTTTTTATTTTTGTTTCCTCTCCTTCCCTGCGCCGAGGGTCGATTGGAAACAACCTCTCTGCCCTTTCAGGTAGGGGTAAGGCCTGTCTACATATTACCCTCCCCAGAACCTACTTTGTGGGAATATATTTGGTAGTTGTTGTTGTTGTAAAGTCGCATAGGCGCAAACAATAATGGGAAGTTTTCTTAGGTCAGGTTGTTTCGACTTAAATGACAACTAATACATCCATTTTCTACCTAGAAATGGTTCGACATCCCCTCATGGCCTATGATTAATCCATGCAACTACTGCAGCAAATCAAATGGGATTTTTTCTATCACACATTTAATGTTGATTTATCATTCGTATAATGGCCTGCATATCTTATTTGCGTTTAATTGCAACTGTATTAGGAGTATTCGTGTATAGTCCTTTTGAGTTTTGCGGTGAGTTTAGATAAATGGCGATAACAGATTAAAGACAATACACTCCTTGCCAACTCAAGGCACCTATTTCCGGTTTATTACCTAATTTTCATTTGTAACTGTTGATTTTTGCTGTACAGGATGACTTTCTGGAGAAAAACTTCAACTTAGCCAATGACCACAATGCGGAAACTTATCAATTCAGTGGAGTATTGCCATCGGAACTGGATCAAAAGCTGTGTCATTTACTAATTGAACAACAAGAAAGCCAGATTGTGGAGCTGGCATCTGAGCTGCGCCAAACTCATTCCAAACTCCATGAGAAAGAAGCTGAGCTCCAAGCGCTCAAGGATTGTGTCCGGCGTCTTACTGAATTTTCTCTAGGTAGTGCTTCAGGTATCACTACTTCTCGTCGTGCCTAAGTATATCAAGTATTAACAAGCGCCCCATCTTAAATCCAGATGAATTCTATTCCCTTTCGATCCTTTCTGTAGCCAAAAAATAAAATTATTCCAATAAATTTGTCATTTTAGAAAACTAAGAGATTCACTCTTACTATTCCAAGAAGATAACAGTAAAATAGTTAATATCGCTTGTGATTAATGCTATTAAATAGTTTTCTTGGATGTGCCAATAAACTGTATAGGAGGGAGTATATAGTAGCAGCACTCCTCTCCCAATCTAAAGAAGACAACAATACCAACAACTATGTCTCTACCAACAACTATGTCTCAATCTCCATCAGTGTTTTAAAAGTCGCGCTTAAGCCATGAAGTGAAGCTCAAAACATGTTGAGCGCTTCACCTCGCTTAGCGGGCACTTCAACATTGTCATCAGGCTCTAATGCATACCTTTCCTTGCTAGTGAGCATAGTCCGGATGGTGCGACACTAAACAATTGATATTTCACTTTATCATAAATTTTCTTCAATTTTTTGTCCATATATTTGGTATTCATACTTATAGTTATTAATCTTGGATTACACATACATATTTGTAGTTTTTCTCTATTTGCGCATTTTCTTTATCAAAGTCCACACTTTATTTGCGCTTTAAGCCCCAAGGAAAGGCTCGACGAAGGGAGGGAGGTGCGGCGGGGGAGGAAAACGCTTTCGGAGATCGAGATTTTTTTCAATCGAAAACAAAGAAGGCCGAGGATGGCCTACCGTGCGTCTTATCTGAAGGGAACACACTTTTTTGACCGCCGTGGTATGATTGCGACTTTAGAGTTATTTTGTGCATTTCGCCCTCGATAACACTGATCTCAAACTAGTTGAGGTAGATGAGCAACCCTAAAGCAGAAAAGCAAGGAGCAAAGTTTCCATGTTTTAGCTTAGCAACAATATACAACACTGTCACTTTCCCCCTCAACACTTTGCTTTTCTTTTTTGTAAAATTTTAGTTTTCTTACTCTTAAAAAGTTTTGTTAATGATTTCTGTTTCTTATTATTCTTGAGATGTTTTTCCAGATGAAGAGATTGATGGCAAAATGGAAGATGAGATCAATGGTGGTGGGGATCAAGAGAAGAACATAGGACCTGAATCAAGAAAATCAATAGTTGGGATGAAAAGATCAATGAACTTTTGAGTATATTATAAAAGTAACATATTATGGTTCACAAACATAAACTGTTGGATTGGACCAAGTGAAAAAGTTATATTGATAGTTCAATCATCTGTTAACTTTAGTTTCTAGAATCTGTCGGCCATTTTTGTAAACATCACTGGGGGGGACAGAAAAAGTTGAAGGAAAAAACTTTGAAAAGATGTATATTTCTATGAGTATTACTGTAGTGGAACTGTGTAAGCACTGTTTTTGAGGTCTTTTCATCCTAATTTTGAAATATAAAAATGGGTTCGGTGCACTAAGTCCCGGGAAGTGTCGGACCACAAGTATTTATTGCAAGGTTGCCTTATCCTGCATTTTATAAGAAGTTGTTTTCACGGCTTAAACGCGTGACCTCCTGGTCACATGGTGCACTAAGCTTCCAGTATATACGGGGTTCGGAAAAAGGCAAGAACACAAGAATCTATTGTACATAGCTTTACCTTGTATTTTAGTAAGAGCCTGTTTTTATGGCTAGAACTTGTGACCTCTTGGTCACATGACAATGACTTTACTAGTTACGCCAAAGCTCCCTTTTCAAAATGTTGTTTCCAAAGTTTGAACTCATGACCTCCTGCTCACATTGTGTTCTAAGCTCCTGATATATGCGGGTTCGCGAAAGGATCGGATTATAACGGTCTATTGCACACCGTTTTACCTTGCATTTTTGCAAGAGCCTGTTTTCATGACTCGAGTTGATGACCTTCTAATTATATGACAATAATTTTATCAGATACTTCCAAGTCTCCCTTCCATCCTAATATTGAAAAATATTGTATGTTATTATAGGTCATATGCTGAATTGATTGCTTTCCTAGTGTCTAAAGCTATTTAACATCTTTTCAGTTGGATGATTCTTTGATTAAGGCTGTTTGGTGTTCCGGGCCTGGGCCTATTTGTGCCTGGCGGGTCGGGCCTGGCGGTCCTCCAGGTTGAGACCGGTCCGTGACGGGCCTAAGTACACAGCAGTCCTGGGCTTGGTGGGCCTAATGGGCCTGACGGAGATTTTTTTTAAGTAAATCTCTTGTATAGTAGTCATTAGTATAGTGTAGAATATATTTTATATGGTGTATTAAGTTATTAGTATAGTATATATTGTGTTGTAGTAATTAGTATATATTTTATATTTATGTATATATTTTGTTGTAGTAATTAGTATATATTGTATGTTATGTATATATGGATATATGTTATGTATATAACGTGTTGTAGTAAATTAGTAATTAGTATATATTGTATGTTATGTATATATTGTTTGTAGTAATTAGTATATATTGTATATTATGTATATAGTGTGTTGTAGTAAGTAGTATATATTGTATATAATGTATATAAAAAAGAATGTTGTAATTAGTATATTGTGTTGTATATTATATATTGTATGTTATATAAATATTCAAGGATTGATATCGAAGTAAAGACAAAGAAATATTGAGAAAAAAGATAATCAAGGATATGATAAAGAGCATATTTATTGACCAAAATGACATATCTTTCTTAGTCTTCCTCCCCCCAATGGAATAGCACAACAAGGTACTAATACCACTATTAAAAGGAATAAAAACTAAAAGAAGACGTGCCAACGTACAAGTTACATCATAATTTATGTTGTATTTCTAACAAATCTCATAAATCCATCAAGGTTAGGAGGAGGTTGTGTTGGCGGTGGTGGAAATGAAGCTTGTTCATCACCACTTCCGGGTGAAGTCGCTTCCTCAGCAAGTTCTGCTATCATTTCTTCATATGCCTCATCTATTGTCGATTGTGATTCTGCTATGCCAAAGTTCCTTCTTTCTGCGCGGATCCAATCTCCAAAAAGCATTGATTTTTTCAAGCTCTCCCGCATCGACTCTCTGTGATCACCGATTTGTAGTCTTGCTTGACTGGAAGCGCTCTCCGATGCAACAGTTGACGCTTGAATTGACAGAACATCCCGAGCCATCCTTGCAAGAACGGGAAAATGCTTTTCCCTTGACTTCCACCATTCCAAAAGGTCGAAAGAGCCGTCTGGATTCTCCTTTTCTAGTCCCTGTGACAAGTAAACTTGAAGCTCATTTAGATGGGAAATTTCATCAAAATTATCACCTTGAGAACCCCTGAACTCCGTCCACGATTTAAGAGCTGTTAAGCCTGCAACTCTTTTAGACGATTGTGATGTAGACGAAGTAGGGGTTGAAATATTTGGTCTAGCATGCTCTAACGCCTGTTTATAAGCATTATAAACAGTTTGAGCATTAATTTTAATTGATGCTTTCGCATCAGCTAGTGTAGCAATTTCGTCTTCTGAAAGATCTAAAGCTTTATAAATATTAGAATACCAAAAGTGAGGACCTCCTAATTTCATTGTTGGATTTAACATAGCAGCTACACCAAAAATATGAGGGATTGGAAAAAAATATTTTTAAACTTTTGTTTCATTTCATTTATTGCACGTTCATAAATATACCCACCCTCGTTAAATTCAACAAACCAATCAGCTAGTGCGGCAATATAAACTAAACAGTTAGAAATAGTCGGATAATATTGTCCAGAAAAAGCATTTGTAGCCACTTGAAAATGTTCTAAAAAATCTAAAAGAATTTTAACATTAGTCCAATCTTGGGTAGTTAGCATTTCATCATCATCCTCACCACCTACCCGAGAATTAAACGTAGCATTAATTGGGTTTCTATATTCATACGCTACTACTAAACTTTCGTACATGTAATTCCACCTAGTCGGGCAATGTTTAGGAACCTTTCTTTCTCTAAGGCCATATTCGCCACATTTTTAAAAATATTCTCTAAGTCTAGTTCTACGGTTTGAATAAAATAGCCAATTAAGAGTCATTCTCACCTTTTCAATTTCTATGTTTAATATTCGCATACCATCACCAACAATTAAATGATAAATAGGACAAATACATACATGGAAAATATTACTAAATGCAGAATTAAGGGTTTGTGTTAGCATGCCTATTGCACTAGTGTTGCTGGAAGCATTATCCATAGAAATTGCCATTATTTTATCACTAAAGCAAAAATATCTACATTTATCTGAAACAGTGTTAGCTATAAACCTACCCGTGTGCCGTGAATTAATTATTCTATATGCAATTATGCATTTTTGCATTGTCCAGTCTTCATCTATCCAATGACTTGTTACAGTTTGATAATCACAGTCATTATTACTTCTACCAATATGAGTTGTAATAAAAATACGATTAGGTATATGAGTAAATAAATAGCGCAAATATTGTTCATATTCATGCTTGAATTTATAAATATCGGCCTTAACTGTTGCGCGAGGCCAATCTTTATAAGTAGGATTAAAGACTATTCTAATATAATGAATCCAATTAGGATTAGAAGCAAAAGTATAAGGCAAGCACATCAGTAATCATTTTCGCTAATTCTTCACGATCCTTATTTGGATCGTAATATAAAATACCTCGGTGACAGTGTTTATTCCTGGTTGAACTAGATTTGAACCAGTACTTGGGTTCACTTGAGAATCTACACTTGTCCCCCCTCTTGTTGCGCTTTCATTTGGAAAAATCTAGCCTTATCTCTAGGGTGTAATTTTATATGCTTAGTCAAACTACCCGTGCCGCTACGGTCTCCACTATACCTATGAACAAGTAATTTTCCACAAGTTTTACACTTAGCTTTGTCGTGCTCTCTTACTTGAGTAAAAAAATGCCAAACTAATGATGTTTCTTGACGTTTAGCAGGCTGTCTACTAAAAGTGGGAGTTTGTACAGGTGGATGTGCCGGTTCATTACCTAAGTTATGAGCAGGACTAGTAGGTGTATCATCTAAATCTGGTGCTTGAGTTTCATCATCACCATCATCATCCTCATTTTCCTCTAAGATAGGTTCATTAGGATAAAGAGCATTCATAATATCATCATCTAATCTATCACCTACTGCAACATCACGTAGAAATTCACTATCAGTAAATTGAAAACAAGGGTGATCACTATCAAGCATTACGGGAGGCGGATTAGGACGCTAGGTTGGCTACTACTTTCAACTTGCTTATCTTTTTTAGGTCGGGGAGCCGGGGGAAGGGTAGTATTATGGCCACTACTTTCACCGGTTTTACCCTTTCCTTTACCGAATATTTTTTTCAAAGAAAATGCCATACTAATTAGAATTATGCAAACTAAAAACACAAAAATATACTATTAGCACGTAAGAGTTGAAACGAGTTTACCGGATTGCCGAACAACTTCTTGAAAATTTAAAATCGTTGAACTTGAACACTTGAAAACTTCAATTCAACAACTTCACAATTTTTCACGATTTTTCAACAATAAATTAAGCACTTGTACTAGAAAGACTGAAAAAGCGCGTGAGAGATATTGATGAATTGGTGAATAAAAATGAAAGAATGAGGGGGTATTTATAGTTGAGAAATGGGAAAAAGTATAATTATATAAGTTTGGGCCAAATGACTATTTTTCAAACTTCCAAACGGCTACTTTTTGCAAAGAGCCGTTACTGAATTTTTAAAAAAAAAATTTAAAAAAATAGCCATTGGGCCCGCCAGCAGGTCTCGGGCCTAACGGTTCGACGTAAGGGACCGGCCCGTCACAGGCTTTTTGAAACATCAGGACCGAACCGCCGGGACCGGCCCAGCAGGACCGGTAGGCCCGCCAAGCACACGGTCCCGGTCCGGTCCCGGGCCTGAACCGGAACACCAAACAGCCTTATCTTTGATTGACTTGTTACCCTCTTTTCTTGTCCTCTTGGGTTCAAGCATTTTCATAAGTGCCACAAGGATTTCTGAAATCTTAGTTGACTTTCTGTTTTCTTGTATAGTGCTAAATTATTCTACTGACATTTTATTTATATAAAAGTACTGACTTGCATGTGCATTCAGAGAAGTTGGTCTCCAAACCTATGGTGGTAAATTTCAGAATTTCCCTTTTTATATTTCTGCTAAGTAATTCGGTGAGAATCTGGGCAGCTTTTGCTTTTTATTAGCAATTTTAACTATTAATATTAGACATATAAAAAAAATCCTTAGGGGTTGTTTGGTATGCGAGATAAAGTAGCATAACTACATAAGGTGGGATTAAGTGTGAGATTATTTTATATTGTGTTTGGTAAATTTATACCGTTAACCCAATATAGTAGTATAAATTTACTCTTATACTTAATCCTGACCATCCCACCTTACCCCATCAAACTTTAAAATTATTTTATCTCTTTTTTCAGGTTGGATAAATTGGCCTAAGGATTATAAAATCTGGACTATAATTTCGGTATAATTTGGTCTGCATATCAAACGAGCTCTAGGCATTTCTCACCTTCATCTTTTCAAAAATTGTGCAAGTTGGAGTGTCAATTCGTGTATTAAATCAAAAGAATCTTTACATCCCAAGAGAAAACAAGGAAAAAGATAAATGAAAAGAACAACTACCCAAGATCTCTAGGATCATTGTGTTTTAATATGATGGCACTTTTATTACCTTAATTGTCATGGTATATGGGCTGGATTGCATTAAATATCAAATAATATGGTAATTTGGATTGCTTAAGACAACAACATACTTCATATTATCCTAAAGTGTCGGATCTGAGGAGAATAATGTGTACTTATACCTTACCTCTACCTTGTGGCGATAGAAAAACCGTATTTCATAGATCCTCGGCTCAAGAAAAAGCATTTCTCAGCGGGTTTAGAAAGAAAAACAGTAGTTAAGAAGCCATATTGAAAATAATAAAGACAAGAATAGTACAATAAAAATAAGAATGCAATAAAAAAACCGAAGCAAGAGAAACAACACATAGTAATAATAATCGAAGAATAAGATATTTTGAGCATGATAATAATAATACGGAACAAATACGGTGATCCAAACTCAGCTATCTACCGTCCTTCTACCATAATCCCCGACCTTCATATCCTTTTGTCTAAGGTCATATTTTCGGTAAGCCAAAAATATATCATGTTCTGTCTAATAAATTCTCCCCAAATAATTTAAGTTGCTTAGAGTAGTTTAATTGCAAAACTTGACCAAGAACCAACTTCATTTAATGAAAGGGAAATTAATGAGAGGAAGTTATTTCAACTTTCAATATCAAGTCGTTGATCATAGTTGTATGAAAATGACAAGAATTAACAAAGTTAAGTTTGTTGGATAATGGTTTCATATTTGCAATTGGTTGAATTAAACTTATGGTATGAGTTTGGTGAATATATAGTTAGGTATTTAAATGATGGCACATTTACTTGTGTATTAGACAAAGGCACGAGTATTACACTGTCAAACTAAAAAAGAACAGACAATTTCAGACTAATATTTAGTTAAATCAAGATATAATTGGCATAATGGCATTAATACGTGCAAGATACTCATATAAAATCTTTCTCCTTTAATGCAAACCTTTGTCTAATAATATAAAACGCATCGTGAGATGACTGAGATTCAGGATTTTTACCTATACATCCCATATAACAAACCTTATTACTATTATTGTGCATTGTTTGGTTATTACCCTCATATCCCATGTTTTTGTTACAAAATATGTACCAAACGAAATCTTTCCTGATGTTGCATCCTAAAATAACGCCATTTATTAAGGCTCAAATCTATGTTAAATAAATTGTAGCCTAAAATAACGCCTGTATTTATGGCTCATAATTAATCTTTGATTTTGTACCAAATAAATGCTAAATCAGTTAAGGTAAAATCTTAAATGCTCCTAATCGAATCTCTCCTCTAAACTGAACCGAAATCATACTCTCATTCCTCCATTGAAAATCAGATTTTCTAGTTATTCTGTGATAGCCAGTTTCGTAGTTCTTCCGTGATCATACTCTCATTCCTCCAGATTCTCTCAGATTTTCTCATATTTTGTAGTTCTTCCGTGATTGCCAGTTTCGAAAAACTTTCATTTTTATACATCAAATACTGAAAATCATAATTGACACGGTGATAGTCAATCAGTACGGAGATTCTACAATGCCAAAAATTCCGATAATGCTTAAATGTAATGGTTATTGGGATAACTATGGCAGTTTTCGAGATCTTGAAGTTGATGCCATTTTGGTTGATGATAATGCAAGCTACGGAATTCTCCAGTCTACAATTGCAGAACAATTATCGATTGATACATTGGATAAAATTGTAGAAATAAAATATATTGTGAATGAAAATTGTCCTCCATTGCAGATTAGGAACGACATGGGCGTTCGTGTATATATGGAAACGAAAAAAGAGAATAAAAACTTAGCTTCGTATCCCTTATGTATTAGCATAAGAGATTTCAATATGAAATTGGCAATCACCAATGAATGCCCCACCAGTATAGGTAAGTTTGCGTCGAAATCGAAATCTGAGATTTTTGTGTTCTCTATTCAACTACAATTTGACGCCATTTATCTATAATGAAAATACAATGTGAATGTATTGTCTGCAGGTTCTTCAGGATCATTAAGGTTAATAGAAATTCCATCTTCACCAGCTATTGAGGAATATCAAAGTGAAATAATAATTGAATCTTCTCAAACATGTATTGAAGAAGGTCAAGTGTTCCAGGACAAGAAGACGATAGTTACTGCAATGAAGAATTATGCAGTTACGCAGAAGTTCCAGTTCAGAGTTAAAAGATCAAGTTATAGAAGGTTTGTGGTTACTTATTCATTTTCAAAATTACTGTATTATTTCTATGTAGGCAGTTGTAGTTAATCGTAGTAAATTGTAGTTAGTTGTAGTTAATTGTAGTTAGTTGTAGTTAATTGTAGTCAATTGTAGTTCATTGTAGTCAATTGTAGTTGATTGTAGTCAATTGTAGTGACGGGAAAGCTAGTTTGTAGGTAATTGTAGTCAATTGTAGTTAAATGTAGTCAATTGTAGTTCATTGGAGACACATTGTACTTAATTGTGGTCTTTAATAAATATGTCTGAAAATTGGATTTTTTTGTAGCTACTGGCTTGTATGTGTTGCTGAGAACTGCAAATGGCATTTCAAGGCAACGTCTATTCATGATTCATCATTGTTCAAGATAAGAAGTTTTAGCCGACAACACACATGTTGCCGAATGGACGAAACATTCATAAAGCGCAAGTGTACTGCAACAGTAGTTGGTAGCATTGTCGTTCCAAAGGTTTGTGATCCTAAGACTGTTTACACGCCAAAGGACATACAAACTGACATGTTATCCGAACATGGAGTCAACCTAAGCTACATGCAAGCATGGAGAGCAAAGGAAAAAGCATTACGGTTTCTGCGAGGGAATCCGTGTGACTCATACAACAGATTACAAAAATATTTGTATATTCTTGAGAAGAATTATCCCGGTTCTGTTGTTAAATTGAAGAAGGCATCAGATGATTGCTTCTTGTATGCATTTGTTGCTCTTTGTACATCAATAAATGGTTGGCAACATTGTAGGTCGGTAGTAGTGGTTGATGGGACATTCTTAAAATCAGCATATAGGGGTATTATGCTGACAGCAAGCACCATGGATGCAGCAGGTAATAGATGTAATAATGTTGTAGTTACAGTGCAGTTAGTTTATATATTTATATAAATCAATGTATTTAAAATGCCTAAATTCTCCATATATATTTGTATTTAATAGTTAGTCTCAAGTTATGTCTACAAATTGTAGGTTCTATTATGCCCTTGGCATATGCTGTTGTTGATTTTGAAAACGACGCGTCTTGGAGGTGGTTCTTTGAACAATTCAAGGAGTCATATGGTGAAAGACCTTCTATGTGTGTTGTCTCAGATAGGCATGAGAGTATATCGAAGGCAACATCAGTTGTCTATCCGGGAATGGCACACTACTTTTGCATGTGGCATATATGGACAAATATAAGGTCAAAATTCAAGAAGGCACATCTACAATTACATGAATTGTACTTTGCTACAGCACGGTCATATACTCTGGATGAATTCAATGAAAGGATGATGAAGATTCAGGAGGTAGACCCACGTGTATCGTCTTACCTATATGATATTGGCTATCATAGATGGTCAAGAGTACATGCAACGGCGAATAGAACTTTTACTATGACGTCAAACATTGCAGAGTCGTTGAACGCTGTTACAAAGGAGGCAAGAGAGCTGCCAATATTTGATCTATTGGAGTATATGAGGACTATTATAGAACGTTGGACAAAAGATAATTTATTGAAGGCAAATGGTACTTTCACATTACTTGGGCACAAATTCAACAAAGAATTGGAAGATAACAATACATTATCCCAGAAACTAAAGGTAATATATTCTTGTTTGGTGCAGGAAAAAAAAAACAAAAAAAGTAGTAGCTGTTGAACTTGTTTCCAGTGAGTTTTTAAAATGTAGTCAAATGTAGTTAAATGTAGTTAAGGTTATATGAAGTGTTTCCAGTGAATTTTTAAAATGTAGTCAAATGTAGGTAAATGTAGTTAAGGTTATATGCAGTGTTTCCAGTGAGTTTTTAAAATGTAGTCAAATGTAGTTAAGATTATATGAAGTGTTTCCAGTGAATTTTTAAAATGTAGTCAAATGTAGGTAAATGTAGTTAAGGTTATATGCAGTGTTTCCAGTGAGTTTTTAAAATGTAGTCAAATGTAGTTAAATGTAGTTAAGGTTATATGAAGTGTTTCCAGTGAATTTTTAAAATGTAGTCAAATGTAGGTAAATGTAGTTAAGGTTATATGCAGTGTTTCCAGTGAGTATTTAAAATGTAGTCAAATGTGGGTAAATGTAGTTAACGTTTATATGCAGTTTGTTTGTAGCTGATTTGTAGTTAACAGATTGTTGCTAACATAGTTAACTTATTGACACCTTATTATTTTCTTTTTGATCTTGAATTGTAGGTGAGGGCTTCAACAGATTATATACACACTGTGTTAGATGGTGTGAAGAGGTACATTGTATGTTTAGAAAATAAGAAATGTAGCTGTGGACAATTCCAACTTGATGAACTTCTATGTGCACATGCTTTGGCATCATTAAGGCATAGGAATGAAAGGCCGGACAACTATAGCTCACCGTATTACACAACGAAGAGCCTTCTTCTTACATATGAATTGCCAGTTAATCCTCTTCCTGATGAAGCGAAATGGGATGTTCCACAACATATTTTGGATGATGTAACAAAACCACCAGCTGGAGATAAAAGGCAGCCAGGAAGACCTCACAAGGAAAGATATAAAAAATTTGATGAAATAAACTCAAAGAAGTACAAGGTGTCATGTGGTAATTGTGGAGGTGAAGGGCATAACAAAAGAAGTTGCAAGAATGCGCCGAAAAAGGCATGAATATAATGTAGCTACAATAGTTATTCAAAATAAATGTTAGTGATCCCAGATTATCGGAATTTATTGTGTAACTGTAATATGTTTTGTAGATAAAGACAAAACATTGTAGTTCATATTCATGAAACCTAAGCAATTAATTCCAATTTTTGTAGTTATATGAACTTTGAAGTTAATTGTAGTTATTTGTAGTTAATCATAGACAATTGAAAAATATGTCTGAATAACGTATTTTTTTGTATCTACTGGATGGTATGAGTTGCTGAAAACTGCAAATGACATTTCTATGCAACGTCAATTCATTATTCTTCATTGTTCAAGACAAGAAGTTTTATCCGAAAATATAACTGAGCAAATGTACTGCAACAGTACATGTAGCATTGGACTTCCAACAATTTGTAGTTATGTAATTGTAGTTATATGCAGTATAGATGTGTAGTTACATGGGATTGTAGGTAATTGTAGTTACTACATTAGTAATTTCGAATGTATTCATGAAGCTATTGTTCAGTACAACCAAACTGACATAATTCTCCACTAACTAAAAAATTGTTCAGTATTCATGAAACATTGTGGGGTACAACCAAAGTTCATTACAACAGTACACTCTACTTCTTCTTTCGTTCAACTTTAGTTCTCTCATTCTTTGGCGGTGGACCCTTCCTCCTTGCAAGCCTGCCGGTAACCTCACTCTCACTGATTGAACCATCACTTAGCTTCTTTGTGGCGTAGTCCCACAACAGAGCTTCATAGCGTCTACGGTGTTTGTCAATATCAGTAAGATCTTCCTTTGGTATAGACAAATCATCATTGCTAATATATTCCGCAAAGGCAACCACAAATACACCGCAATCCCTGCAGAATATGAGTAATTTTCATTAAATACCAAACCATAAAAAATAACTAATTAAACATATAGAAAGGGAGATTAGTTTTTTACAGTGAGCCTTCCTTCTGTTGTGGAATCTCGGCAACCATCCATTGTATGTCTAGAGGGTCCGTAACTGGCTTCTCTACGTATGAATTTGTAGTCTTGAAGTCAATATCTTTGTGTTTACCGTAGAAACCAGTGCATGACAAATAAAGAGGAATGATGACTGAAAATTTTTCAACCAAGGTTTGAACAGTTTTGTTACGCTTTGCCCTCACCAAAGAATCATAAACATACAGTTGCCGGTCCTTTATGTCAATCACTAACAACAACCAATGAAAGTTCTCTACAAGGTTAACAGGCATTACCACATAATCCACAAGATCCCATGCTACATTAGCAAGAATTCAATAGCCCATAATGTATTCTCCAATATCATCATCGGCTTTAACAACAGAATTCCTTTGATCCATTGGAGCAGTAGAGAACTTCTCATAGATACTTTCAATTTTCGTCTTGAACAAGCAACCGGTTGTTGTAAATCTACATTTGATGTTGGGGCCATATTTCCCCTTTTTTCTCAAATAGTACATTATAACATCAATGTGCTGAAAAAAGTAAAAGTTCAATTTATAATAAGTTGTAGTGTAGACAAATATAAATTGATGTACACCACAAAGACAATAACACTGAGCCATCTACAAAATACAAATAACAGCTATAATATACAAATAACAGCTACAAAATATGTACTTCAAGTCTGTGTATTTCAATTTACTGATATCCAAATCTAGTTATATGTAATCTAGTTATAAGTCTGTATATTAAGGCAATCTGTACTTTAAATGCAATCTGTAGTGTTCAATAACTACATATTGTAGTCAATTGTAGTTAAATGTAGTCAATTGTTTTTACTGTAGTTAATGCAATCTGTAGTTAATGCAATTCTAGTTAATGCAATCTGTAGTCAATTGTAGTCAATAAGAACTACATTTGGATATAATAAGACATACTTAAAGATGTTTAGATAATAGAAGCTTTTGGATACCACTTGTTCAATATCACCAATTAAGAGAGCATACAAGAGGAAAGAAAACAGGAAGAAATCAAAATTCAAAAGCCTATTTTTTTTTGATGTACACCACAAAGACAATAACAGTGAGCCATCTACAAAATACAAAATACAAAATAACAGCTACAATATACAAATAACAGCTAAAAAATATGCAGTTCAAGTCTGTGTATTTCAATTTACTGATATCCAAATCTAGTTATATGTAATCTGGTTATAAGTCTGTACATTAAGGCAATCTGTACTTTAAGTGTAGTCATTTGTAGTTAACTGTAGTTTTCAATAACTACATAACAGTGAGCCAGCTACCAGATAAAGACAAAACTGCAATGATAATCCATATACTTACTGTGCAATTGATTAATTGTCCGGGGTGAGCAAGGGCGTAGAGCCAGTCCTTCTTGTCAATTTTTTCGCAACCCAAATCCAACAAAGGATTGAGATGGTTATCCTTCTTCGAATAGAAGTGTTTCCTCCTGTAATGATAATAGAATTAAACAAATAACTACAAAAAATAAAAACATTGACAACTTTAAAGTCTAAAAATGAGAGAAAAAAAATAAAACAAGTACATACAACATAAGACATTTAAGCACCATACCTCCTAGATGATTTGTCACTTTGATGGTATAACCAGGTAGTAAAACTATCTATTAGTTCAGGATCAACATCTTCACCAATGGGACTTGTGAATGGGTGCTTTATGTAAAAAAATTTTGGCCCAAAATACGTGCTGCCTTCAGTACTGTAGAGTGGAGTGAATGGTGATCGTGCATGTTTTCCAGGTAACCTTGTTCTTCCTTGATGAAGATGGGTTGAATCAACTTGAATTGGGTCACCATACATGACCATTTGTGATAGGTTTTCTGGAAGTTCAAAATCGTCCAGTGTCACACCTTTCTTTTCAGTTCCTCTACGCATCACTCCAATTTCCTCTTCTTTTTCAATGCATTCTTCGACAACTTCAGTCACAGTTACACCATGAATTGGTGACTGTGGAACATTATCTTCAACATATGCTACAAAAATAATGCATATGCTTAAAAGCATTATAACAGTGTATAATAAACTATTCTATATTAAAAACTACATTATTAAACAATACTTTCTTTTGATACATCAGCTGCTTGTTGGAGGTCATCATACAAATCAACTTGTTGTTCAAGTTGTTGAGGAGAAGAGGGAGCTGAAAAGGAAAATTTATTATTTATTAGCAATTCTTGATGGAAGTATATATGTATGTAGGAATTATGTAGATACCTGTTGTACTGGGGCCTGCAGGGAGTTGAGGACCAAAATTGAACTGAAAATGTTTGTTTTTCTCTGCTTGATTATGTTCGTTATATTTTTTTGAACTAGCAGCAAACTACATTGTGAGAGGAATGTATTAGAGTTAGAATAAATTATCATAACTATTATATAGTGTTAGTTACAAATAACAGTGAGCCAGCTAAGTCATATGTAGTTCAAGTCTGTATATTAAAATAGTGAGCCAGCTACAAAATACAAATAACAGCTACAAAATATGTAGTTCAAGTCTGTACATTAATGCAAACTGTAGTTTTAATGTAGTCAATTGTAGTTAAATGTAGTGTTCAATAACTACAAAATATGTAGCAGCAAACTACATTGTGAGAGGAATGTTTTAGTGTTAGAATAAATTATCATAACTATTATATAGTGTTAGAATAAATATATGTTAATTCTTACCTTGGACTCATCCAATTCATTTCTCTTGTTGAAAGCATTCACTAAGCTTTTCAAAGATTCATCTATGAACTCTCAAAGTTTTGAGAGTTCATCAAAAACATCATTCTTTAACTGATCTAACTTTCCATCAACCTATAAATTAAATATGTATGTGAGTTGGTAAGAATATTCGATTAGTTACACTAAAATAAAGAGAACCTACAATGTCGAAGGAATGAAGGCAATTGGTACTAAATAATGACTAAATAACTGTAATTTCTCACAGTACCTGCTCAAGCTTCTGTTCCAACTTCCTGATCTGACTTCTTATAGATTCCATGTCATTTGTGGAATTAGCCTCTTCATGTTGAACTGTCGGAGAAGCAGCAGATGGGACTATTGATGGTTGACTAACATCTTCATCTTCATAATTAATCTTTCCTGGGAGATTGAGTGCTCCAATCTCTTCCCCAGATGCAACCATGTTTGAGAACTGAAAGATGGATGAAGACAGTTAAGTAAATTTGAAAGAAAATTGTAGATGTCATGTAGTTACTATAGTAGTAATTGAAGAATTACACAAAGGTTAAAGGGAATACCTTGAGCCACTCAGGCTTGATGATTTTTTCTTCAAGAACATTTAACCAAATCTGTCCTTCTGTAGACGACCATCTTAAAATACGAGGAATGGAATCAGAGCACCGTGTAGCAAGCTCGGTGCTGACAGAAGAACAACACTCGTACAGCCACACTTGTAAGGCTAACGAGCATCCCCGTATAAGATAAGAATGGACGTTGGGACTGAGACGATGTCTGACAGACTCAACAACTTACTTGAAAGATTTTGTACCCCATGGGTACGAATCAAAATGACCACTCTCTATAAGAAAAAAACGTAAATTTGTCTATCAAACTAACATTGTCCTTATCAGAAGGACAAACAAATAATTCCAATATATACATAATACACAACTGTACAGCATCCAAATCATTTGTCCAGGATTTGGATGTCACTACATTTCTCAAAAGCGATTTCTCTACCCGAGATTTGTTAGGGAAATATTTAGTCATTAAATGGCTAACATAACTAGAATTGTAACCATAGTCCGATAAACTATCAACACAGTTAAAACCAGTTATCAAACAAAAATCTCTCAAAGAAAAAATCAATTTTGTCCATTTAAAAGAACAGAAAAATAGTCGCCAGTAGACTTTGATAACTCATACTTCATTAGAAGATGAATTGATTGGTTCTGCATGCAGATTGGGGCATATCTAATAAATAACGAAAACATGTTTTCTTGAAACCACTTAATTGGGTTGGGGATAATAAAGACTTTATCTGGCTAGGAATCGTTGGATCGCACAAGCTATGGAACCGTATCACACCATAATCAATATTATGTTGAGCATAGTAAGGTCCATTCTGCAAAAAAAGTATATTAATTGTCGTTAGAATGAAGCTAGATTTCAGCATTACAATATATAATGTAACATATCATATAACTACATTTTTAACATACAAACTACATTTTTCCTACATTCTCAGTAGAAGTTATTTTCCAAAAGTATAACATAAATTTTAGCCTACAAACTACAGTATAACTACAAGGAACTATACTGTAACTATAACTTTATTGAGCATGAACAATGTAACTATTTTTATATACTGTATTTTTATCACAGTTCCAAATAAAAAGTACAGTAAACTACATTAAACTACAAAAACTATAATTAACTACAAAATTGAGTCAATAGTGACACTTCCAAATAAAAATTACATGAAACTACATTAAAATATAAAAAACAACAATTAGCTACAAATTTGATTCAACATTATAAATTGCCAATCAAATTTGAGTCAACAGAGATAGTATCCAAATAAAAATTACATGCAACTACATTAAACTACAAAAAACTACAATTAACTACAAATTTGATTCAACAGTATAATTTGCCAATCAAATTTAGGTCAATTGTGACAGTTCCAAATAAACATTACATTAAACTACATTAAACTACAAAAAACTACAAATTTAATTCAACAGTATAACTTGGCAATCAATTTTGAGTCAACTGTGACAGTTCCAAATAAACATTACATTACACTACATTAAACTACAAAAAACTACAATTGACTACAAATTTGATTCAACAGTATATTCTTCCAAATCAATTACACATTAACTTCGAATAACAACAATTAACTACAATTTGTATAAGCAACCCTAATATGCAGTAATACAATATATTTCTACAAAAAACGCTTAGACGCCAAAAGAACAATTGAATTCTAATTTTTTTGCAAAAAAATATTAAACTACAAAACATTGTCGAGGAAAAAAAAGTTGTTTACCTTAACTGAAAATTGTTGTGGAACCTATTTTGTGGTTTTTTTAGAGTGTTTCATCTTTTTTTGCTTTGAGGGGGAATGAGACACCTTCTGTATTTTTGTTTTTTGAATTTTGGGTGAATCGTCCACAAAATCATCATCATCGACCCTCAAGCTTTTCCCCTTTCGCTTGCGTTGTTTGTCGGCTTCTGTTTCTACACCGGTATCATCAACATCCTGCAAGTGCTTTGTTCGAGTTTCAGCTCTTATTTGTCTCGGCGATGCAGGAACCCTTTCTTTCCCACTTGCATGGACAGATTGTTGTCTTTTTACTGGAGATTTAGGTGTTAAAACACCCAAATCAAATGATGAAATATCCGCTACTTTTTGTCGTTTGGGAGTAATATATTTTTTCACCATTTTTGACTATGGATAAGATTTTTTTCGTGTTTTCTTTACAAAACTTTGAAGAGGTTTTGCAGATTGAATGATGAAATTGAAGAGGATGACAATGGAGAGAAGAAGTAAGACCAGAGAAATCGGTAAAGGTATGTAAATAAACGTGGGGGGGGGGTGTACTTTTTATTGGGAAAGCTGATCGGTTTTGGAAGAAAGAGAAAAATGGACAAAAATAAACGTGGGGGTAATTAAATGTAGTAAAAATCGGTTGGAAGAAAGAGAAAAAAATGGGGAAAGAAAATATGGAAATATTTTATTCCACAAATCATGCCCCTAATAAATCATTGATAATTAAACCTTAAAAGTAAATTTTGGTACATAAATTGAAACATGGTATACTTAAATATAATAAACACTAACCTTAAACATGAGTGGTTATAAAGTTTGTTATATGGGATGTATATGTAAAAATCCCTTAATTATATCAGTTAACTTCCAGATGTCAAATGATTAAAAAATATAAAAGGAACTTTTGTTAAATAATAACCCCGTCCCTAGAATTATATATCGAATATAACACTCAAAAAATTTATTGTATTTTTTCTCGTTACCATAAATACTTACAAAAACAACATATTTAGTGTATTTTTACAGGTGAGTTGACCATAAATACTTACCGTTTCTGTAAAAACTAAAATTGTATCTGAAAATATTGAATCAAAATAAAAAATTATGGTAAAATTTTTGAAAGACTTGTTTGATGAATATTTAAAGTGAATGACGATTTTATCCATAAATCTTCAATTATTTATCATGTACATTTTTATTAGCAAGTTATTATAAAATCTAATGTGGTAACTTATAATAGGTGAATTTAACTATATTCAGGCCCTAAATAACCATCTTTTTGCATAGTTTTGGTAATAAAAGCGATAACAAAATGCTCTTATTAGCGTTTTTCTTGATGTACAGGCTACGTATGACTAGGGAAGGCTAGGGAGCACTTTTGGAGTCAAAAATAAAGAAAAAGAGGCCAACTGTGAAATATCCCAGGTGAACCACGCAAAAACAGGCTAAAGAATCAGATAATTGAGTCTGCCGCGGTTCCACCGCAACCGCGGTATAACCGCGGTGGGAGATAGCTGCAGACAAAGTTGGTATCTGAGGGGGTGTATGGCCGCGGTTCTACCGCGACCGCGGCAGAACCGTTGTAGGCGTGCTGAAGGCCAGAGGCAGTTATCTCAAAGAGTGAATTTTAGCTCTAAAACCTATATTAGTCACTAGGTTTCGCCCCTTAGAGGCATGTATTGATTTCTTAGAGTTCTTGGAAGGAAAAACAATTGTGAGAGATTAGCTTAAACATATTTCTTCTTCCCTTTTGATTAATATTGTAAGATTATGTTGAATACTACTTTAGTTTGTTTACCCATAACTGTGAGTAGCTAATTTTCCTGTCAAGATTTTAATGGAACCTATTGTGGTTGAACTTCTCGTTTATGTTAATGCAAATTTTCCATTTTTCATCTATATTTATTCAACTAAGTTCTTGTTGTAGTTAATTGACAGGATCCTCAATTAGATGTGCCTATTTAGTGTGCATAACTTAGAAAAGAGTGCATATTTTGGTAGCTGTTGAATATCACCACTCCTAAAGTAATAAGAGGAATCTATAGCTGCGGATTTAAAGGCGACATTAGGAATAACGAAGCCTTGGTGCAATTTTAAATGAATTTTGTTAATTAAAGCTAGCTAGTGTAGCTCAGAAGAGTACAATGGTAAGAGTTACTGTAAGTTGAGTGTTCATTATTGATATAGATGTGTTGGTAAAAATTTGTATAAAACATAAACAGAAGGGATTCCATCAATAGGGGAAGTCATTACCTTAGCGTTTTCTCTCATTATTGTCTACAACCTTAGTAGTTAGCGATAGCTTGTTATTTTCTGCAATTTTAGTTCGTAACAAAACCTCCAATTGTGATTCAAAAGTCTGGGAAGCTGGTTCGGAAGGATTTAGTGGGTCTAAAGGTGGTCGTTGATAGGTTGAATCTCTGTGGATTCGACCCTGAGCGTAATAATCAGGTTTTATTTTTAACGTTCGCATAGTCCTTTCTAGAGGGTATACTTGGGCGTGATCAAATTTTGGCGCCGTTGCCGGGGAGTTAACGGAATTATCAATTGCCATTGCTAGAGTTACAAAAATTCTTGGTGTAGCTAGTTTCTTTATACCGTATTTTTGATTGAAACTTTAGACGGTTGACTTGGTTGCACATGTGTATGCCTAGAAATGCTACAAGGACTGGCGAACTGCTTGATGGACTCTAAGACCCTGAGAAAATATTCCGGATGTTGAACCGTGCCAACAAAAGACTTCAACCACCTCATCACACAGACAAACTCGAAACTGATATGGATAAAGTAGACAATCCCAACGGAGACGACAGGAACCAGCAAGATGGCTTAAATGCCGGAGTGGCGCACCTCGCCGGAGGGTGCACTCTATGAGTGGGCACAACCGACATCCAACAATTTGGCAACTACCATTGTTGTGCCTGCGATACAAGTTGAATCGTTCTAGATTACAAAAAATATGTTTCACCTGTTGCAAAACAAGAGACTTTTTTCTGGAACGCAAGTAGAAGATCCTCAGCAGCATTTGAAGAATTTCCTGTCCATATGTAAAGCTCAGAGCAGCCCAACATGACTCCGGAAGCAATCAGGCTGCTATTATTTCCTTTCTCAGTGATATGAGCTGCTCAGGTTTTGCTAAACTCACTCCCCATAAACTCCATTGAAACTTGGGATGAGTTAGTCAGGCAGTTTCACAACAAGTTCCACCCGCCCAACAAAACAACGCAACAAATTGATGAGATCGTGAGCTTCAAACAGAAACCTATGGAAACTTTGCACGAGACATGGGACAGGTTCAAAGAAATGTTGGTGATGTGTCCCCATCATGGTATTCCAGAGCAGATGTTGGGACAACGTTTTTACATAGGACTTTCTGACAGTATGAAGATTTTTGAATGCCTCAGATGGTGGGGCATTCTTGAGAAAGATCTGGAGAGAAGGTAAGAATCTGTTAGATAAATGGCTCAGAATTGAGGGTGGACGACCAGGAATGCACCCATCACTCCGATGGTGCACTCAGTGCCTCTTGATCCGTCCAACACTTTGGCTGAGAATGTGGCGACTCTTTTGACACAGATGAGCATCCTTACTAAAAAGGTAGATGAGTCAGGATAAAAACAACAGGTACACATAGTTGATACTACCAATGGGGGCTTGTGCACATCTTGCATCAGTTAGCCATGTGGTAATCCATGAAATGTAGAGCTCGACCATCACCACCAACTTCCCGATATGAGTTACGTGGCTAAGTATGGGGGTCAGAGGCAAGGAAATCAGAATTTGGGCCAGCAGACTCAGCAGCAGTACAGGCCACCTCGGCCACAATAGAATGCTGGGAACATGGGAGGAATGAGACCTACCAACAATATGGCACCTTATCCTAGACCGCAGGGATAGAATAATTAGCAGAAAGGGTACCACCCACCTCAGCAGCAGCATGGTGGAAGACAAGAAGATGGGTTCGCTAGATTGGAAGCAATGATGCAGCAAGTGATTGGGTCCAATGCAAAGATAAATGAAAGGGTAGATGCACATGATGCAACTATTAAAAATATTGAAGTGCAGGTGGGCCAGATTGCTATGTCTTTGAATAATCGTCCTCGAGGGACATTGCCCGCAGATACCCACACCAACCCCAAGGGTCAGGGCCCGAAACAGCTGATGGAAGTGAGTCTTCGGAATGGTAGAGATCTTGACGTTGAACAGGAGAGAGCTAGATCAAATATATAGGTCGAGACACTCGTTCAGGTACCGATTGAGTTGTATGAATCAACAAGGCTGACAGATGTGACAGTCCAGCCTGTTCCTAAAAAGCAGAGTATTCAGCAAGAGACCGATAAAGTTGCGGAAACAGTAGAAGAGCCGGTGGAGGAGATCATAGTTGAGAAAGACAAATCCCAAGTGATTGGGAAGAAAAGACCACCTACACCATTCCCACCGCGATTGGCCAAGCATTAAAAGGAAGAGCAGTACAAAAAGTTCTTTGAGATGCTCAAGCAGATTCAGGTAAATATTCCATTGATTGAGGCTATAAAGGAAATGCCTGGGTATGCAAAGATGATAAAGATTTGATGTCTCGGAGTTTGAATTTCAAGACTTGGCTACAGTGACACTCACGCAGACCTGTAGAGTAGTGGTAACTAGACCTGTTGCTCTCTGATATAGGGAGCTTTACTATTCCATGCACTATTGGGAACTATGCCTTTGCAAAGGCACTCTTTGTTTTAGGGGCCAGCATTAATCTTATGCCCCTAGTTGTTTACAAGAGGTTGGGCATTGGGAGATTTAGACCCACCTCCATGTTATTGCAGCTGGCTGACAGGACAGTGAGCGTCCATTTGGGATCCTCGATGATGTGCTTATTCAGGATGGGAAATTCGTGTTCCCTGCAGATTTTGTAATCTTGGATTTCAAAGTGGATGAAGAGATTCCTATCATTTTAGGAAGACCGTTCTTAGCCATTGGGAGAGCCTTAAATTATTGTGAGACTAGGGAGCTTAAGATAAGGCTCAATGACGAGGAGATTATATTCAATGTGCAGAGATCTATGAGGCGACCAAGTGAGTTCACCAATTGTTCTCTAATTGATGCTGTGGATGTGATCATACAGTCTAATGATGAAGTGTTGACGGTGGTGGATCCCTTGGCTGCATGTCTGACGAACTTGGAGGAGGCGAATAGTGAGGAGTTGGCGGAATGGGTGTTGGCTTTGGAAGGTAGATGGTTTTGGGATAGAAATCTAGTGTTTGAACCCCTACACTTAGAGAAGAGAGAGAACCCTCTAGTTAAGCCATCCATTGAAGAACCACCGAAGCTGGAGCTAAAGCCCTTGCCAGCCCACCTCAGGTATGAATTTTTGGGACCTGACTCCACTCTACCTGTTATTATCTCATCTGGTTTGCTAGATGTGCAGTTGAACCAACTTTTACATGTACCTAAGGAATGCAAAACTGCCATTAGGTGGACCATGGCAGACATCAAGGGAATCAGCCCCCTTATTATATGCACAACATCCTGCTGGAAGAGGGACACAGACCTTCCAGGGAACATCAGAGGAGGCTGAACCCGAATATGAAGGAAGTGGTAAAGAAGGAAGTAATAAAGTTGTTGGATGCGGAAATCATTTTTCCAATTTCTGAGCAGCTGGGTTAGCCCAGCTCAATGTGTGCCTAAGAAGGGTGGAATGACGGTGGTGAAGAATGACAAAAATGAACTAATCTCAATGAGAACCGTCACCGGTTGGAGAATAAGCATGGATTATATAAAGCTAAATCTTGCCACCCAGAAAGACCACTTCCCACTTCCCTTCATTGACCAGATGCTGGATAGATTGGCAGGGAGGTCACATTTCAGCTTTCTTGACGGGTACTCAGGGTACAACTAGATCTCCATTGCACCTGAGGACCGAGAGAAGACCTCCTTCACATGCCCTTATGGCATTTATGCCTTCATGAGGATGCCATTTGGCCTTTGCAATGCACCCGCCATATTCTAACGGTGCATGATGGCCATTTTCATTGATATGGTTGAAGATATAATGGAGGTGTTCATGGATGAATTCTCAGTGGTGGCAAATTCGTTTGATGAGTGCCTTGTGAATCTGACACGTGTGCTGAAATGGTGCATCGAGACTAATATGGTACTGAACTTGGAGAAGTGACATTTCATGGTACAATGAGGCATAGTCTTGGGGCATCGGGTGTCAAGCAAGGGGATAAAGGTATATTGAGCCAAGGTTGATATCATAGCAAAGCTGCCTCCGCCAACTTCAGTCAAAGCAATCAGAAGTTTTCTTGGACATGCCGGTTTCTACCGGCGGTTCATTAAAGACTTCTCCAAAATCGCCAACCCTCTCTGTAAATTATTAGAAAAAGATCAACTGTTTTTATTTTCTGATTTATGCAGAGTAGCATTTGAGGAGCTGAAATAAAGGCTAGTCACGACACCAATCATTGTTGCCCCCAACTGGGCGCAACCTTTCGAGCTAATGTGTGATGCTAGTGGCTATGCAGTGGGCGCGGTACTGGGTCAGTGGAAGGACAAATTAATGCATCCAATCTACTATGCTAGTAGAATGCTGAGCGGAGCCCAGGTGAACTATACAGTGACCAAGATGGAGATGCGGGTTTGCATTCGACAAGTTCTGGTCCTACCTGATAGGATCGAAGGTAATTGTATACACTGACCATGCAGCTCTTAGATACTTGATAGAAAAGAAGGACTCTAAGCCACGCCTGATTCGTTGGGTGTTGTTGCTACAAGAGTTCGATCTTGAAATACGTAACCGCAAGGGCACTCAGAATCAAGTCGCCGATCATCTATCATGACTTGAGGGAACTGAAAACACAATTGAAGTCGAGGAAATTCTGGAAACTTTTCCAGACGAGCAACTGCTCGCCACCGCTCATCTGGAAGCGCCATGGTATGGGGATTATGCCAATTACCTAGCTAGTGGTATAGTTCCTCACGACCTTTCATCGGTCCAGAGGAAACAATTCTTCTGTGAAACCGTTCGTACTATTGGGATGATCCCTATCTCTTTAGAATATTCCTGGATAACATGATCCGGAGATGCGTCTCCGAGATGGAACAATCTTCTATTTTGCAGGCTTGTCATGCATCGGCTTATGGGGGACACTTTGGGGACTGTAGCAAAGGTGCTTGAGGCCGATATTAAATGAACTGTGTTAATTAAAGCTAGCTAGTGTAGCTCGGGAGAGTGCAATCGTATATTGCGGTAATTGCTTGGGAGATAGTTACTGCAAGTTGAGTGTTCATTATTGATATAGATGTGTTGGTAAATTTGTATGAAACATAAACAGAAGGGATTCTATCAATAGGGAAAGTCATTACCTTAGCGTTTTCTCTCATTATTGTTTACAACCTTAGTAGTTAACAATAGCTTGTTACTTTTCTGCAATTTTAGTTCGTAACAAAACCTCCAATTGTGATTCAAAAGTCTTGGGAAGCTGGTTCGAAAGGATTTAGTAGGTCTAAAAATGGTAGTTGATAGATTGACTCTCTGTTGATTCGACCCTGAGCGTAATACTCAAATTTTATTTACAATTTTCGTAATATCCTTTTTAGATGGCATACTTGAACGTGATAAGTAACAAAATGCTTTTATCATATAGTTCAGAAAGTTAAATAACTGTTCCATAACTCATACAATAAGTTTCAACATTTCATATTCTTTGTTATTTTTTCAGAATTACTGCACCTCACAAAATATAATGTGTAAGGGAAAGATGAAAAGAAAGACTACAAAAGTTAGAGATTTCTAGACCCATATATTTGTGGTGAGATGCATAAAGCCAAATAGAATCCTACAAAGCTACAATTAAAAAATCTAACTGTCTGATTCAGCCATCCGTGCAATACTTTTAATATTATTTGTACAACCATAAATTAACACCAAACCCCACCACCTCAGTAACCACATTTCTACTCAATGTCAGTAAAAATCCACAAGAATCACCAAAAGTATGATTGGTGAAAAAAACTATTCTATATTACATAACCATTCCAAAAAATAGTATAGCACATAAATATAATTTTTTATATATTTGATATAATTTTTATACAAAAGTAATATATATATATATATATATATATATAACTAGCGAATGTAATTTTTTTTACCGACCAACCAAATGTGTAACTTACCCAAATTCATTTGCCATTAATTAGAATATTGAATTCTAGTCTAGAAGTGAAAACTCTTGATAGAGAAGCTTTTCCCTCTTAGTCTCAAATGAGTTTATACGATGCAAATATGAATTAGCTAACATTAAATTGTTCACTTGAAAACCTTAAGCTAAGAAGGTACGAACGAAATAATGAGTTGATTAGTTTCGGTAATTATTAGGATATTCGGGGATTTTTGGGGAAACTCAAATACAACAGTTAAAAAATCCAAAAATAAACTTAGTTCTACTATTTGATTTATCAGAAATAATTTTTCTACTTTTTTCAAGGTATATTTGTTACACACTCAAGACGGAAGTAGTATAATTTGTTTTTGTACATAGTATCCTTCTCAGATTTTACGATGGAATTATATTTATTTTGTTGATGTTGTTGCTGTTTAAGGTACCAAATGTCTTTAACAAAAAACAGGAAAAAATCCGAGTATATAAAAACTGGTGTAAAAACTGTAAACCAGAAAGAAACATGGCAAAGGAACAAAACCACATCTTCTCTACCTCACCACTCAACCCAACACTTGAACAACACACAGAGACCCAAAAAACTACATAAAGAGAAAACAGAGAGAGAGAGAGGATGAAGGGTTCAGCAAAAGCAATTTCAAGTCCCGGTAGAACAGAGAAATTTCCACCGCCATTAATGAGATTTCTAAGAAGCAACGTGGGAAGTAGAAGCAGAGGAAGGTCACGTGCCAGTCCTATGTTCATGCGCAAAAACAAGAACAATGTTACCGTTATTGAAACAACTCAAGAACCATCTTCCCCTAAAGTCACGTGCATAGGCCAAGTTCGTGTTCGACGCTCATCTAAGTCCGCCGCCACCTCGAACGGCGGCGAACTTAGAACACGGACACGCCGGTCGAACTCAGCCAAAAAACAACGGAAAAAAACATGTTGGTGGAAGATTCGCAGGACTCTATTTTGCAACAATAGTCAAGGAAAATGTTACAAATTACACAAACCCAAGTCGTTAATTTCAGTTTTGAAAAAGTGTTTGTGTTGTTTTCGATTTGGGTGTTGGAGAAAAAGAGTCGAAACTGTAGATTCTTCAACTCAAAGAGTACAAAGCCGAGTTAGTACCAGCACTACTGAAAGCTATTGTACTATTGAAAATATTACAAATACAGCCAAAATTGGAAGTTCATTAGTAACGGAAAATAAAGAAGGATTTGTGGGTTCTAATTCTTCTTCTTCTTCACCACCCAAAAATGCATTACTTTTAACTCGGTGTAGATCAGCACCATACCGATCTTCATCTTTAGCAAGTAGATTTTGGGGTTCTCCTATAAACTCATCAGAAGAAACTGAGGATAATACCGAAATCGAAATACAAAAATTAAAGACTCAAGAATTGGTAGAAAAACCAGTTCTTGAAAACCCCATTTCGACAAAAGGTGAAAATGGGGATTTGGAGGTGAGAAAAAGCCATGGAAGTGAAGAAATGGAGAGTTGTAATGGTGAAAGTAGCAGAGATGAAGAAGGTGAAGAAAAAAATGGAGGAGGTTATGTTCATCCTTTATTGCTAACAAGGTGTAAATCAGAACCAGCAAAAAGAGGTGAAAGGCTAAATCCAGATTCAGTTTTGTGTATGCAAAGAAGGTCTACTGATCCTGATTCTCAAACATGATTCTTGTTTTTCTTTTAAATTGCAATATACTTGTAATTTTTACAAGAAATATTAGTAATTACTACTATATGTAAGTAAAGTTGTTTCTAACTTTTTACATAATATTTTCTTAAAGTTGTCTACGGTCAAGGATTTTTCGGAAACAGCTTCTCTGTCCCTTCGGCTAGGGATAAAATCTGCGTACACTTTACCTCCCTAAATCTCATTTGTGAAATTTTATTAGGTTATTATTGTTTATTTTTTTGAAGTTTAGAAGTAGGGACAACGTCGTGCAGTAAGCATTTTGCGTTCATGCAAGGTTGAGAGAAGTATTGCACCCAAACAGGATATGATATATAAGCAGGGGCAGCCTAGTGCAGGAAGCATTTCACGTTTATACAAGGTCGGGGTAAGAGTTGCACCTCGATGGAGTGTGATATAACAGTCTATCCTAATGTAAGTATTAGTGGTTGATTTCACAGTTTGAACTCACGACCTATATAAGAAGGGCTTAGAAGTAGGGACAACTCAAGCGAAACATTTCGCATTTATGGAACTTTTGGGAAACGATCGCATTCCAATGAAGTATAATGTAACAGTTTATCCTAATATAATAATACTGATTGATTCTACTGCTCGAACATGCTTAAAAATAAAAATAGGAAAATACAAAATATTACAAGTAAGGTTTATTCAATCGTACACTGATTGAAATGACAGTGAAAATGTTTTTTGGATACTCTGCTCTCTCTGCTATGCTATGCTCAGCTCAGCTAGCCCATTCCTCAAGGACCATTTTATATTTATTATTCACTTTTTTATTTATTTTTGGTGGTACCTTTTTTATTTTGTTACATTATTTAAATTTCTTGGAATTTGTCTTTACTATATGTTTGATTAAGTAATGTGTAGTGTGAACTGTGCTAGGCTTAAAGACTTGGAATTCATTTTTAAACATCTTTGGATGCTCTGACTTTCATAATTTTATGGAGAATATATTTATTTATTGTCCTCTTTGAAGATTCAAAGATACCTAATCAATTCACCTACTGGTCTCCACAATTAAACCGGGGACCGTTTATTTTTTATGTGAATATTTTTTGTTTTTTAATATTTTTTATAGCTTTTTACTTTTATATTTTTCAAACTTATTTTGATTTCTTTTAAATATAATCAAAAGTATATCGAAAATAATTTCTCTATTTCACGTAAAATAAGAATAAGGTATATGTACATTTCACCTTCTTTGGCCCCACTTGCGGGATCACTGTGAGTATGTAATTACTTTTATAGCGGGCATGGGAAGATGAGAACTCAAAGAACCTTGCATCCATTAAATTACTTGTTATCTTTCACTAGTATAAATATGGGGTAATTTTGCACTTTAAGGCTTATGCAGATAGGAAAAAATTGCTTAATGTTTTTATCTCACATGATTGGTATAACCCCTAATAGAAGCAATGTCAATAATTATTCCTTACTATTTATGTTGATCAAATGTTATTTTTTCTATTTTTAGATATTTTATTAGTGGTTTCTTGGCCTAGTTAATTATTGTCCTCCCTAAAAAAGGAACTAAAAGATATTTATTTGTTTCCGAATTAAGTGAAGGGCTATTTAATCAATTTATAGAAGAAAAAGGTATTATATAGAAGAAAACTGAAGAAGTACTAAGGTATTTAGTTGTTTTTGCGGAGGTCTTTTGACAAAAACGGTTTTTTTTTTAAAACTATGACTGTTATGAAATAATATAAAGACAAGAACAATAATGAAAGAACAAGAGCAATAGAGAGAATAGAGAGAGAAGTATTCTTATTGATACTTAGAGATTGTTAGGGATGTATTACAATGGTAGAAGACCCCTTTATTTATAGGGATTGGGATGATTTAGCTACCAATAATAGGACTCTAGAATCTCTTTAATTAAAGACATTCACCTTAAACAGAAGTGTAAAATCTCTCTATTTATAACACTCCCCCTTGAATGTCTATTCAATGATGTGCCTCGTTAAAACCTTAAAACAAAACCCAATGGGAAAAATTAAAGTAAGGAAAAAGAGTACACATGTTTGAATATGCGCCTATTGGTTGCCTCGTTAAAAACCTCGCAAGGAAAACCCGGTGGGACAAAACCTTGTAAGGGAAAAAGAGTGCAACGCGCATTAACTCCCCCTGATAAGAACATCAATTTATGTCCTTAAGTCTTCGCATCCCGATCTTGTGAACTAGCTTCTTGAAGGTTGACTTTGGTAGAGATTTTGTGAACAAATCAGCCATATTGTCGCTTGAACGAATCTGTTGAACATTGATATCACCATTCTTTTGAAGATCATGTGTGAAGAATAACTTTGGTGAAATATGCTTCGTTCTATCTCCTTTTATGAATCCTCCCTTCAATTGAGCTATACATGCTGCATTGTCTTCATACAAAGTTGTGGGTAGTTTGTCACACTTCAAACTACATTTGTCTTGGATATGATGTATTATAGACCTCAACCACACACACTCCCGACTTGCTTCATGAATAGCAATTATCTCGGCATGATTAGATGAAGTAGCCACAATTGATTGCTTAGTCGATCGCCAAGATATGGCGGTTTCTCCATAGGTAAACACATAACCTGTTTGAGATCGAGCCTTGTGTGGGTCGGACAAATATCCAGCATCAGCATAACCAACAAGATCCGGGCTGCAATTCTTGCCATAAAATAAGCCCATATCGGTAGTTCCCTTTAGGTACTGCAATATGTGTTTGATCCCATTCCAATGTCTCCTCGTAGGAGCCGAGCTAAATCGTGCTAAGACATTAATTGAAAAGGATATGTCAGGCCTTGTAGTATTTGCAAGATACATTAGTGCGCCAATTGCGCTAAGATATGGTACTTCAGGACCAAGTAGCTCTTCATTCCTTTCTTGTGGTCGGAATGGATCTTTGTTCACATCAAGTGATCGAACAACCATCGGTGTACTTAAAGGATGTGCTTCATCCATGTAAAACCGTTTCTGTACCTTTTCTGTATAGGTAGATTGATGAACAAAAATTCCGTTTGCCAAATATTCAATTTGCAAACCAAGACATAGTTTAGTCTTTCCGAGATCTTTCATCTCGAATTCATCCTTTAGATAATCAATTGCCTTTTGGAGTTCTATAGGGGTTCCAATAAGGTTTATGTCATCGACATATACGGCAAGTACAACAAATTCCGATGTTGTTTTCTTTATAAAAACACACGGGCAAATGGCGTCATTTATATAGCCTTCTTTTAACAAGTACTCACTAAGACGATTATACCACATTCGTCCAGATTACTTTAGACCATACAAGGATCTTTGCAATTTAATTGAGAACATTTCCCGAGATTTTGAATTATGCGCGTTTGGCATCTTGGGTCCATCGAGAATTTTTCATGTATATCTCATTATCAAGTGAGCCATAAAGATAGGCAGTAACCACATCCATTAAGTGCATGTCAAGCTTTTCATGGACAGCAAAACTTATGAGATAACGAAAGGTTATCGCATCCATTACAGGCGAATATGTCTCTTCATAATCGACACCAGGCCTTTGAGAAAAACCTTGTGCAACAAGGCGTGCCTTATATCTTTATACCTCGTTTTTCTCATTTCTTTTCCGTACAAAGACCCATTTATAGCCGACAGGCTTAACACCATTAGGTGTTTCAACTATAGGGCCAAAAACTTCACGTTTTGCCAGCGAATTCAATTCTGATTGAATTGCTTCTTGCCACTTTGGCCAATCCTGTCTTTTTCGACATTCTTCAACAGATTGAGGTTCGAGATCCTCACATTCTTGCATAATGCTAGATGCGACATTATAAGCAAAGGCATTATCCACCACAATATCCACTCGATTAATATTTGCCTCAATATTAATTGGATTTAGGGATAGTTCCGTATTTTCCAGAGTCTCGGGCTCAATGGATTCTTCATGAATCTCATAATTTGTTAAATCATGAATTTCCTCATGAGATTCTTTCGTGGTGTCATTTTGATCATTCTTTTTCCTCTTTCTAGGATTTCGATCTTTGGAACCTAATGGTCTGCCACGCTTCAGGCGTGCATTTGACTCATTGGATATGACACTAGATGATTGTCCAACAGGAACATCAATACGGATTGGAATATTTTCCGCGGGAATGTGGGATTTCGTTATCCTCTTCAAGTCCGTAAATGCGTCAGGCATTTGATTTGCTATTCTTTGCAAATGGATAAACTTTTGTACCTCTCTTTCACAAATAGAGGTATGTGGATCAAGATGAGATAATGATGCATTTTTCCACAAAATTTCCCGTTTGGTTTCACCAACTTCTCCCCCTAATTTTGGGAAAAGTGTCGCATCGAATCGACAGTCTGCAAATCGTGCAGTAAACACGTCGCCTGTCAATGTTTCGAGGTAGCGAATGATGGAGGGCGATTCAAACCCAACATATATTCCTAACCTTCTTTGCGGACCCATTTTGGTGCGCGATGGCGGTGCTATAGGCACATATACTGCGCATCCAAAAATTCTTAAATGGGATATATTGGGTTCATGACCCAAAACCAATTGCAACGGGGAATACTTGTGGTAATTCGTCGGTCTGAGACGAATTAGCATTGCTGCATGTAAGATGGCGTGACCCCATACCGAAGTGGGCAGCCTCGTTCTCATAAGTAATGGCCTTGCAATCAACTGCAGGCGTTTAATTAACGATTCTGCAAGACCGTTTTGAGTGTGAACATGAGCTACAGAATGTTCAACTTTTATCCCGATTGATAAGCAATAATCATTAAATGCTTGGGATGTAAACTCAGCAGCATTATCCAGTCTAATGGACTTGATTGGATTATCTGGAAATTGTGCTCGTAGTCGAATTATTTGTGCCATTAATTTCGCAAACGCAAGGTTGCGTGATGACAACAGGCACACATGAGACCATCTACAGGATGCGTCTATCAAGACCATGAAATACCTAAACGACCCACTAGGTGGGTGAATAGGTCCACAAATGTCCCCTTGTATACGTTCCAGAAACGTGGGTGACTCAGTCCCAACCTTTGTTGGTGATGGCCTGATAATCAACTTGCCTTGATAACACAAAGTGCAAGGATATTCATTATTCGAAAGAATTTTGAAATTCTTTAACGGATGCCCATATGAGCTTTCTATAATCCGTCTCATCATGACCGATCCTGGGTGTCCCAATCGATCATGCCAAAGTACAAAGGTATTGGAATCAGTAACCCTTTGGTTTACTGTTGAATGTGCCTCAATTGCACTAATTCTTGTCCAATACAGGCCACAATATAAAGACGGGAATTTCTCAATAACCCTCTTTTGGCCGGAGACATTCTTTGTGATGACGAGATATTCAAGATTATCTTCATCCATTGTCTCAATATGATAGCCATTCCGGCGTACATCTTTAAAACGCAACAAGTTTCTCTTAGACTTGGAGGAGAACATTGCATTCTCTATGATTAAAGCCGTGCCTTTGGGCAGAGTTACAATTGCTCTTCCGGAGCCTTCAATCAATTTACTACTTCCAGAGATTGTAGTAACGTTTGCCTTACACATATTTAGTTGAGAGAAATATTTCTTTTCTTTGAGTATTGTATGTGTAGTACATGAATCAACTAGGCAAATACTTTTACAGTTGGACGTTGATCCAAGTTCGCTTTGTGAGATATCCATATTTGCTATCCCATAGTTTGACATACAAAAGAGATACACGAACATAAGAATAAATAAGTTCAATTCGTTTGTGTCACATAATATTTTCAAAATCTGCTGCTAACAGTTGACTAACAAAATCAGATATGTTATCCATAATCGATTACTATGCAGCTTGAAAATTTTCAGTTTAAGCATTTTTCACACACAATCGATTGTTTAACATTGACAATCGATTGTTGATTAATTTTGAAAAATTCCGGATCACACTGTCTAATGACAATCGATTGTTAGACATAGACAATCGATTGTGGATGATTTTTGAAAAATTCCAGATTACACTGCCTAACGACAATCGATTGTTAGACATAGACAATCGATTGTGGATGATTTTTGAAAAATTCCAGATTACACTGCCTAACGACAATCGATTGTTAGACATAGACAATCGATTGTGGACGATTTTTGAAAAATTCCAGATTACACTGTCTAACGACAATCGATTGTTAGACATAGACAATCGATTGTCGATCAATTGTTTTTCAGCTTTAATGCGAAAATATTAGATAATCGACTAGTTTTTCAGGCTAGTCGATTACCCCTACTGGAAAATAAAAATATTATTGATATTTGAGTATATTGAAGACATTCTAAAGAACTACTGCTAACATTGCATCATGAACTAACTAATACGAGCTAATACTAATGACTATTAGTTTATTCACTAACTAATACAAATAAGTAGAACAAAATCAAATGACTCCATCTTCTTTCATCACGGACCCATCACCGATTAGGTGGTCTATTTTCCCTTCGGGTTGCTCAAAGAAGTCTGCCACATCCAGGTGGGTGATGTCCAAGTTGTCGTCATAGACAAAATTTGTTTCAGGGCCTTTACTCTTTCGAGATGCTTGATAAAGGTCAACCAAGTGTCTTGGTATACGGCAAGTCTTTGACCAGTGCCCTTTCCCACCGCAACGATAACATATAGTTTCTGAACCATTTGCCTTAGGATCTTCACGATCCCGTTTCTGCTTTTGGCAGTTATCTCTCCTTGGGGGTTGACGGACTTCATTGGAATTTCTTCCTTGTCTACGTCCCTGGCTATGACCCCGTTTACGACCATGACCATGGCCCTTTTCATGTTTGGCATAATGAGAGTGCACCTTATCTGCTTCAGGCAGTGGTGTAGACCCAGTGGGTCGATTTTCGTGATTTCTCATGAGCAGGTCATTATTTCGCTCAGCCACTAGTAGAAGAGAAATCAGTTCAGAGTACTTTGTAAAGCCTTTCTCTCTGTACTGTTGTTGCAGTACCATATTGGAGGCATGAAACGTTGTAAACGTTTTCTCAAGCATATCATAATCGGAGATTTTATCTCCGCATAGCTTCAATTTAGAAGTAATTCTGAACATTGCAGAATTATATTCAGAAACGGACTTAAAGTCCTGGAGCCTCAGATGAGCCCAATCATATCGTGCTTGTGGCAGAGTGACCAACTTCAGGTTGTCATATCTCTCCTTTAAGCCGTTCCACAAGATGAGTGGATCATTGACGGTGAGATATTCAATCTTCAAACCTTCATCAAGGTGATGGCGCAAGAAAATCAAGGCCTTCGCACAGTCTTGGGTGGATGCTTTTTCTCTATCTTTAATGGTGTCTCCGAGACCCATAGCATCTAAGTGGATTTCAGCATCTAACACCCATGTCATATAGTTCTTGCCCGAAATTTCAAGGGCAACGAACTTTCTTTTCGTAATGTCAGACATAATCGAAAATTAAATTAGGAAGAGGGAAATACCTTAGATTTTTCGAGAAAGGTTCTTGAGACGGTAGAGTCTCGTGCTGATAACGTGTTATGAAATAATATAAAGACAAGAACAATAATGCAAGAACAAGAGCAATAGAGAGAATAGAGAGAGAGAAGTATTCTTATTGATACTTAGAGATTGTTAGGGATGTATTACAATGGTAGAAGACCCCTTTATTTATAGGGAGTGGGATGATTTAGCTACCAATAATAGGACTTTAGAATCTCTCTAATTAAAGACATTCACCTTAAATAGAAGTGTAAAATCTCTCTATTTATAACAATGACGTTTATTTTGTTTCTAAAAATGGTTTTCAAAGTACCTCAACGTTGATTTTAATTTTGTTTTTTATAAAATAACATACGACCTATAGAAATCGACCTTTTTTTTGTGTAGAATTTGCATGTCAAAATAAGTCTAATTTTATGAAAATAAAATGAAAATGTTCGGGAAGCCCTAAACTATTTGGCTATATATTTTGGCTTTAATTTTTTCAAAAAAATTTGAAAACATTGTTTGTTTATGAAATATTATCATGTTTTTGCGGAAAAAGATTTAAAAAAAATTTCAAGTTCCCAAAAACTGGTTTAGGGCAATTTTGGGTGAAATTTTTTTTCTACTCACAAAATTTTAACTTTTCTTCAAATAAAATGCATGTCTAAACATAACTTCAACTTTCAAAAATTATTTTCTAATACAACTTCAATTTCTTTTATTTTTAAATTTCAATCAAATTTTGTAAAGCTTCCATTTGTACCAGAAATTAAAGAAGAAATTGTACATTAGTTTTGAGAGAAGAAGGAACCAATGTGAACCGTTCTGTTATTCTATTCTATGTACAAAAATGAGTTTCTTCACTTCTGAAGGTTCTAGAGTTTGTATTTATATACAGGGTAAAAATATAAAGAGCTAATACTAATTATTATTAGCTATTACCATACACCACCACCATCCTCAATCATAATCGCCACCACTACCAATCATTAGTAGTTACTAGCATGATCCACCATCATCAATCAAAATTACCACCAACCACCACCTCTAATCGGCATTCACCCGTTAGCCATCACCACCACCAACTATCATATTTTAAAAAATTATATATTTTATGAATAGAATATTGGATTAGTTAGTATTTCATTTGAATTTTATATTTATTATTTTCCAAATAAAGATAATTTACATATATTCATATATTAAAAATCAAATAATCCTAATTTTTAGTATTCAAATCTTAATACACATATTAATATACTTAGATGTGTATTCAAATTTATATACTTTAATCTTAATACATATTTTGATATTCAAATATGTATTTAAATTCAGACGTCTTAATTTAAAAAAAAAAAGTAAGAGCCTACAGAGGGCTTTAATTTTATTCAGACCTCACATGCCAGTAATTGTTTAGAAATCTTTCTTTTAAATAAAAAAGAATTGTAAGTGGAAACTTGCACATTTATTGCTTTTTCCTATACGTGGCAAAATTGTCCACTTTTGTACGTGATCTTGACGGTTAATAAAGTCGGCCATAGACCATATTACATGACGTTTTACCCTAAAAAGAGGAAAATATAAGGACGATAGTATAAATTGCATAGATTGTTTGCTTTTTTTCGTCCAATTTTGCCACGTATAGGAAAATAATATTTAAAAATTAAAATTATATTTGGATATGAATATAATTTTAGATTCTTTTTGAATTTTTATGAGTAATTTGAATGAAAATTTTTAAAAATAATTTTTTGGAGTTTTTCAAATTTTTAGAAAAACTCAAAATTTATGTCAAGTGAAAATTAAAAATTTTATAACCAAATATTAATTTTCAAAAAAAGTAAAAATTTCGAAAAAGTGAAAATTCTTATGTCCAAACGGGCTATTTCGTTAAAAAAACGCTTACACACAAAATAATTGGCTACGACATGCATTTCTTTACAACATGGTGACAAACTTTATCACTTCACTATAAGTAATTAAATTATCATTTTTATCTTAATCCTTGTTCGATAGTTTCAAAATGATAAGTATCTTAGAATAAACTATTTTTGTCATATATGACAAATAAATACTTTTTAATTCTGTTTTACTTGTCTAATATACTAATAATAATTTTTCTCTTTTGCCTGTCCACTTTAACAAATCTTGAGAAAAATCGGGATAGTTACCCAAATAGCCGGTTAAATTTAATAATTATTTCTAGGCGATATATATGGATTATACTTTGATTATAGACAACTGTACGTATATTATCAGCAAACCCAGGATTCAACAATCGCGGAAGCATCATGACACTTAATATAAATTTACCACCGGTCATAATTATAAAGATTGGTATGGATCGTATATTAATAACTGATTATTTGTTGAAGACATTTATATTAAGTGTTTGCCATAATTTTCTTACCATATTTGGTTTTCCTATTTGTTGAAGGAAAAGGGAAATATAATTACCTTAATTTGGTTTTCCTTTTTGTAGAAGGAAATTGTAATTCTCCTAGATTTGGCTAAAGGACTGAAATTCTATAAATTGAGGATCCTTCCTTCTTATTCGGTAGCATTCACAATGTAGCTATAGGGGATTGAGAGTAGTGTTTAGGGGGAGAACTTTATGGGACAAGTGTTAGTATGTCACTTATATTTGCCTTTTCATGAGGTTGTTCTCTCGATATTTTGTACTCTCTTTTTATTATAGTGGATTGCTCATCTCCGTTGTGGATGTAGGTCAGTTGACCGAACCACGTTATATATTTGTATCTCTTTTGGTAGATTTCTCTTTTGTTATCTGATTTATCATCGTTGAGGGTTTGCTTTACTAGGTTCCGCATGACACCTGAATTTATTTCGATCTCAACAATTAAAGTATAGATAGAATTTTTGACTAAAGTGTTTAGGTGTCGGTGACGTGTCTACCTATAATGTGTGTCTGCCTTTGTATATTATATCCACCAGTAATTTTTAATTTACGATATTTGGTAATGCGGATATTTGGGTTAATTTTTTTAAATTTTACCATATCATTAAATAATCATTTTCAAACTACAATAACAACAACTACCCAGTATAGTCTCAAAAAGTGGGGTCTGGGGAGGGTAATATGTAGACGGGCCTTACCCCTACCCGAAAGGACAGAGAGGCTGTTTCCAATCGACCCTCGGCACAGTGAAGGAAAGGAAAAAACAAAAACAAAAACAAAAGAGCATTAGTAACTCCAGCAGAAATAGCGTAAATAATTATCTAAATATAAGAAACATAAATAAAATAGTATGCTAATATTAGACAGTAACTACCATAAACTACCATAAGGGAGACACAATCCAATGCACAAATCATCTATGGATAGCCCTGCCAAGCCTCACTCAACCCCGGGTGAGGAGTACGAAAAACTCTAGGAGCACATATCCTACAACCATGATACTAGACCTCCAGACTTTCCTATCAAGGGTCATGTCCTCGGAAACCCGCATTCTAGCCATGTCATGCCTAATCACCTCTCACCCAATACCTCTTAGGCCTCCCTCTGCCTCGCCGTACGCAGACCATCGCCAGCCGCTCACAACTCCTCATCGGGGCATCAGAACTCCTCCTCCGCACATGCCCGAACCACCTCAGCCTCGCTTCTCGCATCTTCTCATCCACCGGGGCCACCCTCACCTTCTCTCGAATAACTTCATTCTTAATCTTATCTAACCTGGTGAGCCCGCACATCCACCTGAGCATCCTCATCTCCGCAACCTTCATTCTCTGAACATGAGAGTTCTTCAATGGCCAGCACTCCGCCCCATACAACATGACAGGTCTAACCACAGCTCTATAAAATTTCTCCTTGAGTTTCTGTGGAACTTTCTTGTCACACAGGACTCCTGATGCAATCCTCCACTTCGACCACCCCGCTCATATACGATGAGTGACGTCCCCGTCAATCTCTACGTCCCCCTGAATCACCGACCCAAGATATCTGACATTGTCCCTCTTGGCGATGACCTGAGATCCAATCATCACGTCCCTGCCTACTTCGCTTGGCTCGGCGCTAAACTTGCGCTCCAGGTATTCTGTCTCAGATCTGCTTATTTAGAAACCCTTAGACTCGAGAGTCTGTCTCCATACCTCTAACCTCTCAATAGCATTGACCCTCGTCTTGTCTATCAAGACTATGTCATCAGCAAATAGCATACACCAAGGCACATCCTCTTGAATATGTCGGGTTAGAGCATTCATCACCAAGGCAAACAAGAGAGGGCTAAGCGCCGATCCTTGATGGAGCCCCATAACCACTGGAAAATGGTCTGAGTCGCCACCCACCGTCCTAACCCTAGTCTTAGCTCCATCGTACATGTCCTTGATTACTCTGATGTAGGCTTCCGGCACGCTCTTCGCCTCCAAGCACCTCCATAGCACCTCCCTTGAGACCTTGTCATACGCCTTCTCCAAGTCCATAAACACCATATGCAGGTCGTTCTTCCTATCCCTGAACTGCTCTACCAGCATTCTGATTGAGGTTAATTACCATTAAAATAGTAACTTGATAAAATAAATGATTAGTTAATGGTCTTTGTTAATAGGAATAACGAAAGTCGAATATGAGTCCACGCTACGATAAGAATTGAACGTGACTTTACTTCTGACGACCTCCTTAACTTAGGCCTCGTTTGTCCATAAAATATTTTGCTTTTCTTCAATTTTTTTTAGAAAAATATATTTGTTCATAAAATTTTATAAATTTTTGAAAATTTTCGAAAATGTATTTTTCAAAAATCAAAAGTAATTTTGACCTCTATTTCAAAATTTTGAGAAATATTTTTTTTCTCACTAACAAATTTTTTTTTCTATATATATTCAAATATAATTTCAAATTTTAAATACTATTTTTTAACTTAACTCTAAATATTATTTTCTTTCGAAAAATTATAGTAATAATTTTTATGTCCAAACGCCTACTTAGTAACTACCAGTGAAACATTGTGAAATATGACGATGCAGTCACGTGAAAGGAAACCTAATGAACAATGACAATACAAACATCATGATTCATGAGTAATAAATGCAGTAAGAGATTGCAGAAAACATCTAGGCGCCTTTCTTGCTATCCATTTGGAAGAGGACCATGACCGAATTTAACAAGTATTGCCTTTCGCTGACGCCATGGGGCAATATTTGACTTTTGACCTTGAAAAATTGCCATAGAACAAGGGTAAAAAAATCAAAACAATCCATTTTAAAAGTCATTCGGTATAATTTTCTGTTATCTTTTTGGAGGCATTTGGGGTGGGCTTTTCTTTACCCGGTCGGGAAGCACACAAATAGTCATTTGGAATTTTTACATATACATTCTATATAACAAACTTTATAACTATTTATGTTTATGGTTAGTATTTATTACATTTAAGTATACCATGTTTCAATTTATGTACCAAAATTTACTTTTAAGATTTAATTATCAATAATTTATTAGGGGCTTGATTTGTGGAACAAAATATTTCCATATTTTGCAAGGTGATTGAAGAACAATCAGGCAAAATCTTTTCATATCTTCCAATTTCATACTAAAGCTAACGGGAATTTCATATCTTTTCATATTCTTGCCTGATTGTTCCTTGCCTTGCCTGATCTTTTCATATCTTTTCATATCTTCCAATTTCATATCTTCCAATTTCAACGAAATCTCTTCATATTTTGGCGTGTAAGTGTTTTTTGTAAAAAATATACTGTATTATTGCATATTAGGGTTGCTTATACAAATTGTAGTTAATTGTTGTTATTCGAAGTTAATGTGTAATTGATTGGCAAAATATACTGTTGAATTAAATTTGTACTTAATTGTAGTTTTTTGTAGTTTAATGTAGTGTAATATAATGTTTATTTGGAACTGTCATTGTTGACTCAAATTTGATGGCAAATTTTACTGTTGAATCAAATTTTACGTTAATTGTAGTTTTTTGTAGTTTAATGTAATGTTTATTTGGAACTGTCATAGTTGACTCAAATTTGATTGGCAAATTATACTGTTGAATTAAATTTGTAGTTAATTGTAGTTTTTTGTAGTTTAATGTAGTTTAATGTAATGTTTATTTGGAACTGTCAGTGTTGACTCAAATTTGATTGGCAAATTATACTATTGAATCAAATTTGTAGTTAATTGTAGTTTAATGTAGTTTCATGTAATTTTTATTAGGAACTATCACTGCTCAAATTTGTATATTTGTCTATACCAAAGGATCTTACTGATATTGACAAACACCGTAGACGCTATGGAGCTCTGTTGTGGGACTACGCCACAAAGAAGCTAAATGATGGTTCAATCAGTGAGACTGAGGTTACCGGCATGCTTGCAAGGAGGAAGGGTCCACCGCCAAAGAATGAGAGAAATAAAGTTGAACGAAAGAAGAAGTAGAGTGTACTGTTGTAATGACCTTTGGTTGTACTGAACAATTTTTCATGAATATTGAACTCACTGGAAACACTTCATATAACCTACATCTGACTACATTTTAAAAACTTACTGGAAACACTTCATATAACCTTAACTACATTTACCTACATTTGACTACATTTTAAATACACACTGGAAACGGTGCATATAACCTTAACTACATTTGACTACATCTGACTAATAACCAAACAATGCACAATAATGATAGTAAGGTTTGTTATATGGGATGTATAGGTAAAAATCTCTTGATTGATTTGACGAGTTAAAGGCCCCTCACCAGCTGCTTCATTTCGGACTAGCCGATCACAAATCCGTAGCTTTCAGCCGTATCGTTTTCGCTTCGCCTTTCAATTGTCTTCCGTCTTTCTTGCCTTTTTGTCCTAGTGGAACTCCTTTTCCTACACTGTTTACAAGCACCATTAATGGTAATCCTTCCCCCCTTAATCATGAATGGGTTTCGAGCTTTAGGAATGTAATATATGATTAATTGAAGGGATTTTTATCTAAGCTGATTTAGCATTTATTTGGTACAAAATCAAAGATTAATTAGGAGCCATAAATACAGGAGTTATTTTAGGATACAATTCATTTAACATAGATTTCAGCCTTAATAAAAGGCGTTATTTTAGGAGGGAATATCAGGAAAGATTTCGTTGGTACATATTTTGTAACAAAAACATGGGATATGAGGGTAATAACCAAACAATGCACAATAATGGTAGTAAAGTTTGTTATATGGGATGTATAGGTAAAAATCCCTAGTCATTTTTAGGGATACTATTAAGGGTACAATCAATATTTATTTTGTTCTGAAAATTTAAATAAAAAATCTTAACTTCAGAATTTTGTGTCCTGAAAATTTAAACTAAAATATTGAAACTCAGGATTACTGACTAATTTTTAAATAGCAGTCCTCTAAAATAGCTACCTGATGTCTCTACTCTATACCCTCTACTCCTTGGTGGGCCGTCGTTTAGGGCCTATGAAAAATGTGATTTGGAAGCAAGTTTTGAGCTTTTTCAGGATGATGTAAAAGAGCAAACTTCATTTGTAGCCACTAGGGCCAAACTTATATCACCTGATAGCTACAAAATATCCCCTTGCAAGTAATAACCTCAAAACAATAACAAAGGCTAGCAACTGAAACAGCTGAAAATATACGCTAAAGGAAAATGAAAAGGAAAGCAATCCTAATCGATCTTCTATCCTAAATTCACGCGTTCAGTATGAGATCTTCAACCTACAAACACTATAAAAGTCGCCCAATTATTCACACTGTGAAAGAAAATCTAGGATTTCTGAAGATTAAACCCAGAGAAGAGCTCCCAAAAATTGAAGCTGAAATTCAAATTTTTGCGCAATTGCTGCCTACAATCAGCTTAATAGAGTTGAGCTTTCTTTCTTAAATTGTGAAATTGATACAAAATTGACAAAATCAATAGATGTCTATGGATATTGTGAATGTTGGAACTACAATTCCAACTTTGATTCCCATTTTACTTCAATACAGTGGTGAATGGGTAAGTGAGAGTAAATTTGTTAATTTCCTAGTTAATGGCGTGTTGATAAATTCGGACGGTAGATATGATTATTTTGTTGATGAGATATACAAGCAATTGGGTAGAGATTTAATTACGAGTTTAATGGAGATAAAATATACAGTGAAGTATGGCTATGTAGCAATTCCAATATACAATGATATGAGTGTGCGCTTGTATATGGAGATGAAAAAGAAAAACTGGATATCACTGAATATCCGTTATGTATAACATTGAAAACTATGTATTCAAGTGCTGAAAGTTCATATTCAAGTTCATACTTGGGTGGAAACGTACTCGCAACAACTTCAACTGGAAACTTACTCGCAATAACTTCAGTTAGTTTACATTATCAAAACATAGAAGAAGTACATGGAACTAATATTGTTGAGATGATGGATAATAATATCAAGGAAGACAAAATTGAGATGTTGAAGGGAAATTGTATAATAGATAATCCACAACATGAAGAAATTACAGAAGGTCAGTTGTATTGGGACGAAGATACACTCATTAGTGTAATGAAGAACTATGCAATACGAAAAAAATGTCAATTTATAGTGGATAGATCATCTACAACAAAGTATGATTTCTACTTATGAGATTAAATTTCTCTTTAATTTTTTCTATACAGATCTGTAAAAAATATATATAATTATTGTATAGTGAGATTGCATATGTATACTGCTTGTTTATTTGAGGCACAAGTGTAAAAATCTGAAGAAATGCATTATCATAACACTATATTTTAAATAGGTATTGTCTTACATGCGTGGATGAAAGTTGTAAATGGAGTCTTAGATCTTCAAGTATACAGAAATCAAATGTCTTCAAGGTTAGACGGTTCAATGATGTTCACACTTTCCTAGAGATGATTAGACTATTTTCACAACGTCATGCTACTTCGTCAGCTATTGCAAAAATGATTTGCAACAAATATACCAATCCAAAAATAATATACACTCCAACAGATATCATGAGCGACATGAAACAACAATATGAGATTAATATGAGTTACATAAAAGCTTATAGAACAAAAGAAAAGGCGCTTGAACTACTAAGAGGAATACCACGTGAATCTTATAGAAAACTACCATGTCACTTGTATATGATAAATATGACAAATCCTGGTTATGTCACAACGTTACATAAATCAGAAGACGGGCGCTTCATGTATGTTTTTGTCTCACTAAATGCATCAATCATAGGATGGAAATACTGTTACCCTATCGTAGTGGTTGATGGGACATTCCTCAAATCATCACACAGAGGAACAATGTTAACAGCTAGCGCAAAAGATGCAGCGGGTGAACAGACTCGTATAATAATTATATATAGTATAGATAGTTCTTATTTGTGTATAACAAAAATAACATGTGGATACTTTCTTATTTGCTTAACCAGGTAAAATTTTTCCACTAGCATACACTATTGTTGATTCTGAAAATGATGCTTCCTGGGAATGGTTTTTTGAAATGTTTAGACAGGCTTTTGGGGGAAGGGAAAGGATGTGCATTGTATCAGATCGCCATGCAAGCATATTGAGGGTGCTTCGATTGTGTATCCAGAGTTATCTCACTGTATATGCATCTTTCATCTTTGGAATAACATAAAGAAGCAGTTCAAGAAGAACCATGATCAGTTGAGGGAAATTTTTTTTGCAATGGCCAGAGCATACAAAATTGAAGATTTTAATCGCCTCATGGAAGATATGGACAACATTGATAAGAGGGTAAGGGGTTACCTATTCCAAGTTGGTTATGAAAAGTGGTCTATAGTGCATTCCACTATTAATAGATCCATGGTGATGACTTCAAATATTGCTGAGTCACTCAATGCAAGGAACAAAGAGGCAAGAGAGCTACCAATCACGAGTTTGCTAGATTACATGATGAATTTGATAACGGAATGAAATAATACAAATAGAATGACTTCAATGAGTACATTTATTGGCATAGGACAAAAATATCATGAAGTACTAAAGGAAAATAGCTATTTGTCGCAGAAGATGACGGTAAATATTCTTTTATCATGTCTTACTTCACACGCCGGAATAACATACTTTGACAAAAATGCATTAATACTTGTCATATACATATTTTAGTTTTACTAATGATATCTATTTAAATTTAGGTGAAGCCTTCAACCGATTATGTATTTGTAGTAATGGATGCTGAACAAAGGTGGAACATAGTCTGCATGCAAAAAAAAGAATGCTCGTGCAAACGATTTCAAGTGGAAGAGATTTCTTGTCCACATGCTATGGCAGTATTGGACTACACACACATGGAAGCACCCAAATATTGTTCTCCCTATTACACCAAGGAATACTTCAAGAAGACATATGAAGTGCCAGTTAATCCACTTCTTAATGAAACTACATGGGACCTTCCAACACAGGTGTTAGATAATATTATCCTACCACCGATAGTGAAGGACATACCAGAAAGACCAACGAAGTCGCGACGCAAGGGACTTTATCATTATTTGCATACTGAAACTGTTACATGTGGACTGTGTGGAAAAAAGGAACATAACAAAAGAACATGCAGGAATGCTCAAGACAACTAGTAGATTTAGTATTTTGTAAAAAAAAATTCTTCTGAATATTGCAATTAGAATATTGGAAAATAATGAGATTTGCAATCTGATTCTCTCTGATGTATGAATTATTATGCTACTTTTTGTCATAATAAAAGTATTGGTGGTTATAATGAGATTTGCAATCATATCTCTATGTATCAAGTTTGTACCAAACTTCCTTGAAGATTTGGTTTTGTACACTTTCCCCTTACCATATTTTAATGTGAAATCTGACCACCAGAAACTAATGCTCTTAACATATTTCAAATACTATTATAGATGTTACTATACAAAATAGATGACAATATACAAAAAAGACTGTTACTATACAAAAAATATATATAATAGGTTGTCATTATACAATTTATATGTAATATTTTGTTCCAGTACAAAAAAAGTAGAAATTAAACTATAGCTATACAAAATATATACAAAATAGACTGTCACTTTAGCAAGTAAAAGGTATACATTTCTGATACATAAATTATACATTTCTGATACATTTCTAATACAAACTAAAGGAAGAATGCTATGGACAATAACACAATGCATCAGCTGCACCATGTCCAGCACACAATGGCATTGAATCCTCAAAGATTGTGGTCACAAAAACTAATGAAAACAAAGCATTAACAAAAATAAACTCTACAAATGAGTACATATTGAAACGTTATGAAGCGTATAGACTGAAAAAATCCTTTTCCACTTCCCCCTATTCCTCTAATTTATGAATCGCATAAACTCTACAAATGTCCTCCTACAATTCCAAAACCAACACAATAACCACCAGTAGTAAAGCCACTTCCTCCTCCAGTTCCCATTTACAAAGCCAAGCATAAAGTAGAACCACTAGTAGTAAAACCTAATCCTCCTCCAGTTCCTGTTTAAAAACCAAAACCAAAGCCACTTGGAGTCGGATACACTCCTTAGAAAGGAATAGAAACTATATAAAAAAGAGGGATTACCAATTAATATGAAAACAACAAAACTGTAATATCTCAAAGAAAATGAAACTTGACCATAACACATCCAGGAGGTCTAGTATCATAATGGTAACTAATATCATTACATTCACTGGTCAAGAAGAAACTATATAAAGATTTGAGCATCTGCCATCACTAAACCTGTACATTCCAGTACTCTACCGCTCCAATGACTTCTTCGAAGTGGGTAGCATTTCAAACATATTGTTCAAAGACATCCCAAACAAAAAGCATACAACGTGATATAAGTATGCAACTATATGCAATCATAGATAATATCAAAACCAAACTACTTCAATCTTAAAACTAAATGTGAAATTTCTATTAAACTATCCCAAAACTACTTCATCTTGCCCTTCAACTTGCCATTTTTCTTGATATTTTTCAAAGTCTCGTCATCACCAATATGCGTCTTGCCCTTTTTCTTGTTATCCTTCAAAGACTTGTCATCAACAACTGAATGCGACTTGCTCTTTTTCTTGTTATCCTTTTTTATCTGATCCTTCAATCTACCAGTAGACTCATCATCACTAGCTGCATTTCTTCTTTGTTTCTTTACTCCATAACCCATAGCAATATACCATATCGATTTCGTATCCCATCAATATCAATGACTTTAGGAATACTACTGCCTTGAATGATGTACTCAGCAAATGCAGCAACATAAACACCACAATCACTACATACAAGGTATCACATAAACATTGAATAAAAGTTAGGATAATACAAAATAGGAATTCAAATACAAAAAATGAATAAGAATAAAAATTATTCAATAATAATTTACGTGTTATCTTGCGTTGGCAACCCATCAACGACATGAATCTCGAACGGATCATTGGCGGAGATTCCCATTGGATTCTCCTTTGTGTCCCAAAAGCCAATACGATGAAGGATATGTGGGAGCAACACTGTGTATGGCTCAACTGATTTCTGAATTGCACTATTCTGTCGTGCGCCACTCATGGAATCATATACATAAATGCACAGATCTTTGAATGACAATCTCGCCAATATCCAGTGCCACTTATCTGACAAATTTATAGGGAAAAGGATTTCATCAACAGTAGACCAAGGAACATTACATCTTAAAAAATGTCCAAGTATGTACTCAGCATTTGAATCTGTTTCAGTTATCAAATTCATGTCTCTATTTTTCTCCAAAAACTCCTTGTACAAATTTGAAATCAGGCAGTTAAACCAGCAGTCAGTCGTTGTGAATCTTATTGGAACATCAACACTGTACTTCCCTTTCTTTCTCAAATAGTAAAAAATTACATCAATATGCTGAAATGTGAAGAATATACACACAGTCAGAAAATTACAGTATGAGAAAACTAAAAATGTATATCAGCAGTTTATATTTTACATTAAAGTGTTGACTTACTGAATCACACAAGGGTAGGCTGGGATATGCAAATGTGAAGAACCATTTTTTTTCTCCAATATCATCAACCCCAAACTCAAAGATTTTCTTTAGCTTATTGCTAGCCTCTGTATAAACACTGTCCCTGATGAATCACAATAAAAAGATATTGTTCATAAAACGAAATAAACAAGAAAAAAAAAGAAAAAAGAAAAAGGTGAAACATAACACTTACGGCGCATTAGTCCTTAAGCCTCTGTTGGTGAAAGTGTTCCACTTACACATTACTTTAAAATCAACGGGAATGTCAACATTACCCTCAAAAGGATATTTTATAGTCAAGATGGGCTTCTTTGACTTAGTTGGTTTATTTTCAATAATTTGGATGGTGCTATCGGAGTCATATATGTTTATGAATGGTGACTTCATAACCCCTGCTGGTTTCCTTTCTCTAGGGTTCATTTTCGGTGTGTCGTGATTAACAACAATACTTTGATTGAAATACTTTTGAGTGATTGCAGTTATTTGAGCCTCGGCATCACTACTCCGTGTATTGTCCTCACCACCTTCCTCACAAGTATTTTTACCAAGTTGTGCAGAATCATCCACCAAACTCTCCATATTTGCATTATTTTTGTCACAAAACTGTTGGGTAATTGCAGTGATTTCAGGCTTGGCATCCTGAATCCAGGCTTCGTAATCACCAACACCTTCACTACTTTTACCATCTTGTATAGAGTCCTTCACCACACCCTCCATAACATCAACAGTTTGCTCTAGAATTACATCACTGTCAACATTTTTCTTTACAACTTCTTCAATGCCAATATTTTTGTCCATAACTTCCTCACTACCAATATTTTTCTCCATAACCTCCTCACTGGTAATATTTTTATCTGAAACTTCCTTATCATGATGGTTGTCATCTTTTTGATTACCATGTTCAGAAAAAATGTACAAAAAGTTGTAAAGTTGTAGTAAAAGTTAAAAATAACAAATAAGCGTAGTCATGAGAATACCTTTGAAGCATCGAGTACACTTAGAGCTTTAAAAACCTTTTCAAATGAGGAAATCATTAAGTTCTCCAAAGATAAAACCTTGTCGTTTACCTATAAAAGGAAAAGTAAAATCGAATATCATTTAAGTTGTCAGAACTGCTAAAAGACAAAATAGAATTGTACCTTCTTGATTTCACTTCTCAGAAGTTTCAGCTCTTTCTTGCTTGAATTCAAGTTACTGGACTGTGGTTCCGGATTCTCATTGTTGATTGATTGTGATTCTGGCTCATTTTTGGAGTGCTTCTTAGCATTTGTTTTAACTTCAACCATGACTTCAATATGAATCTCATTTTTATCTTAACAAACTGGGACAAAATCATCCAATTAAAACCTTGTTTGTTCATCATTTGTTGGGGAAATGTTACCAAGCACCAAATACTAATAAATAAATAAATAAAAGTTAACAATAATCAAATGTATCAAAAATGCATAATTCATGAATCCGAATGCATAATTCAGTATCAAAAATATATCAGAAACGTATAATTCGTGTATAAAAAATGTATATCTTTTACCTGCTCCTGACTTAAAAGAAAAAACTCTTTTCTCAACCTCTTAAAAGTCACCTTCTTCTTTACTTGCCAGTTAAGTATGTGTGGCGCAAGATCTCCAATCCGGTAAGCAAGGTTTTTGTGAATATAGGGGCATCATTCATAAAACTAACACTGGAATGCCAAAGGCAAACCACCATATCGATACATCTCTCTCCTACTACGAACCTTTACCTTCATTGAATCCAATGTAGCATTAAAAACTACTTTTCCCCAAGGGAGAGTCTCAAAATCACCAGATTCAACCAACATAAAATCATTCTTTGTTATCAAATCATCATTCGTAGTAGAAAACATGAAACTGTGAATGAAATACAATACTGCAATCTTTAATGCATCCTCATCAGATTTCCACATCTTGTTTAAGAAACAGCGAGTTAAAGATTTCTTAGACACTTTCGACATGCTTGGAAAGTACAATTCCATCAACCGACTCGACTGGACATATTCATAATCCTTAGTGGGATCACCATTACACTTTATACCTGTAACAATACAAAACTTTGCAAGTCCAAAGCGTAGCTTGGTCCTATTCACTTTAATCCGTAGCTTATTATCTTTTGGTGACACTACTTCCCTAAGCAATAGTGAATGGATGATTTGGTTCTGTATAAAAAATTCAAGCAAGTCCACAAAATAACCGAAACATGTTCTTCTAAACATCTAAATCTGCTGATCATCAAAATTAACTTTCAAATGTTCCACTATACTGCAGTTTGTATGCACACTGACACGGGTACTATAGTGATCAATTAAAGGAACATAGTAATCCCAAAGCTGTAAACAACACAAAAATATAAATATATATAAGCTTCATAACAATCACAAATACACGCTTTAAACATTACTTATACAATATGTGGATAGATAATACACTTTATATACAAAAGTTGCACATTACTTATTGAATTGATACATATTATATACAATATGAAAAAGAATGATACATTTATATACAAATCTGGAACATAACTGCCATATTAGTTAAATTTCTACAATATTAAAATAAACTAGGCGCATAAAAGTCAAAGTTATATCATTAGAAAATACATTCAAATCAGATGATCTAGAACATTTTTGATCAACACGAACTTTTCTCTTTTTTGATGGAACATCATCCCCATCACTTTTAGCCTTCCTTTTTGAACCTTTACCCTTATCCTTCACAACATCCTTTTCCCCTATTTTAGCCTTCCTTTTAGAACCTTTACCCTTATCCTTCACAATATCCTTTTCCGATGTTTTAATCTTTCTTTTGGAACTTGTGGCTTTTTTAAAAACTACATGCTGAGTAGTGTGTGACCTCGTTACTCTATCGCTGGGAGTCCCACTATTAAAACGAGTCCTTCTACCTACATGGGTATTTTGCATTTATTCAACAGCTGCAAGTTGAGCATTGTGTGACCTCGTTACTCTATCACTAGGACTCCCGCTATGAGAACGAGTCCTACCAACAGGAGTATTTTTCTTTCCTTCACTAGGGGTATTTTGAGTTTCTTCAACAGATTTATGGATTGCATGCCCAAATCGGACCCAAATTCTGGTAAATCTTCAAAATCGTCATCGTCATTTCTAATAAAATTAGGGTTACATTTCACTAATCGACCGACTAATTTAAGAGAATTGGAGATGCCTTCATCTTCCTTTTTTTCTTCAAAGACTTTTTTCCCCCCATTATAGAGACGTCTATGAACAAAAATCGAAAAACCTAGAGTTGACTATGAAGAAAAATTGAAAAACCTACTGAAATTTTGACTTACATTGAAACAAAGAATAAAAATGCAGAAGGTGTATTTGAGAAGAAAGGTGGTTTCACTTTTGTTAAAGGAGTGAATTCATTCAAAAAGCGTGGGTGGTTTATGGATTTTGGACTAGCAGATGCAATAAGTTTGGGCCGGAGGGACATTTCAGGTTCAAGAGAAAAACTTTGGGCTATTAAAATTTTGAAGGGCTATATGTATAGTTTTTCCGATGTAAAAAGACGCAAAGTCAAAATAATTTACTACTAACATTTCACCATTCTAATGTGAATGTTAAGAGGTTCTTGCTTGTAAGATTTTCCAGCTAATTTAATAACCAATAATTCCATAGGCGCTAGTAAAATGATAATCCAAAAAGCATTCTTCAAAAGTCCAAGTCGCTACCTACCTTTACGGCCTGTTTTAGAATATCGAAGAAATATTTATCCAGCTAGAGTTTAAATTATTATTTTTTGAAATTCGATCTCCGATAAATAGGTAAAATATATAAGTTATCCTTAAACTGTAGACTAAATCCCTTTTATGCACTTTTTGCAGATCAAAATTATCTTACACACTCAATTTTTTCGAACTGTGTTTAAGACACCCAACTTTTGACCAAGTAAATTATACGCAAAACGGGTGCGTGAAGAGGTAAAAAATAAAAACCTGAAATTTTATTTGAATGGTGTAGATTCGAGCAAGTTTATCCAAAGGTCTAAATATTTTTTCCTTTTTATCCTTTTTTTTCTTTTACCATTATACACAAAACACAAAAAAGAAAAGAAAAAAGATTGCTAATGCTAATACCTTCGTCCCAACCCCGCTGCTCATTGGTCTTGTTCCCATGATATACCTCACTCAAGAGCTCCAGTATATCCAAGAAGGAATTAAAAGAAATAATCTTTAGATTTAAAATCTCTACTCGTATTTTTCTCCATAGTCATGGAGTTATTAGTGAGACCCTTATCTTTTTCGTCTTTTATCAGTCGAAGTTCTACTTGAAACTCCGGCCGGTGAAATAGTTTAAATTTTGCTTCAAGTTGAAAAATTAAGTAGTGAATACAGTTGGGTGCTTCATTTATATGAATATGGCAGTGGAAAAAGAAGAGAGTTAATGGGTTTTTTCTTGTGGGTTCTACCTGCCATGGCTTCTAAGGTTTTAGAGGAAGAATCATTGCACACTTCCACTACAAATTAATTGATGTAAAATCAATAATCCATTTTAGATATTAATCAAAGAAATTCTGGATTTTTCTTAAAGAATGGGAGAATGAAAGTGTTTATCAGGGAATTTTCTGATTAACCGGAGAGGAAAGTGGTGGACATGGGAAGGGGACGGTTTGGGGGTGGTGGATAAGAGACGAGTGGGGTGGGGTTTGTTTTCTGATTTCTTTTTCTTGTTTAAAAATTACTATCAATTGCGATGCAAATTATGCATTTTCTTTTTTTTCGTCAAGATTTGATTAGCGCGTGTGAGTGATCTCTGAGATAAAGTGGTCAAACATAAAAAAGTGTCTTAGATACACTTTGAAAATGTTGAGTGTGTAAGATAATTTTGGTCTACTAAAAATATGTAAGATGGATTTGGTCCATAGGTCAGAGGGTAACTTATGTATTTTACCGATAAATAATTATAATTTTCGATGGCCTACGTATTTAATTGTCTTTTGATGCTTTAGTTATAATAGTAAATGAGACAAGAGGAGAAAAAATTCGAATATATTTGTATACGGGTAAAACCGAGCTCATGGTGCACTCCGGTCTCCAACAAAATAAGCCATGCTCGAGACATGATGAGAAGGGACCAAAATCGAGGAAAAAATCTTGTCGAGTCAGAATCCGAGGGCATGACGCCTGCCCTCAAGAATATCAGGGTCATGGTTCCAGATTGGTCCTAGCCTCAAACAATTTCGAAGATCATCGTCGGCAATCAAGCACGACTAACAGAAGGCCGTAATATCCGTGACCAACCGGATATCACTGCTGGGATCTCGCCACGTATCGATGAGGAACCGACAATCAGTTAATAAGAGATTTTTTTACCTTTTATAGAGTTGTACCTAAAGTAGGACTCCTCTACTATATAAAGGGGGTCTGATAATTAATGAGTACATGATAACACGCATTACAAAGCAATATATCATTATTCTCTGTTATTAGCTCTTTCTCTTATTCATCAGTGCTAGCCATAGTAGTCCCTGATCGAGGGTTAATATTTCATTAAGGTTGAAACTATCCTACTCTTTTGGTTTGAATCCATATTTATCTTTGTTTGTTCAAATATTGACTAAATTTATCGCTTTGTCTCAAATTAATCCACGTATCCTTAAAATCACTTATAGATTTAATTGTTATTCGATATTTAGGATAAACAGTTTCCCACCCACCGGGGGCTAAAGATAATAGCGGCGATTTGATACAAATTCCCATAGCACACCCCATTTTACACTTGTTCTTTAGAGTATCTTTGATTCCACGTTAAAGTTAGAAATGTCAAACTACCAGTCTTCCCCTGTAAACGTGGATGCCGAATCCAGCCACCATGGCGAGAACAACAATGTAGAACCATGTAATGCGGTGCCCCCTATCAATCTCGATGGAGTTCCATCCGCTAACCCGATCGATGCTAGTTCTCATGTGGCCATCAATGCAGATTTTCCTACCAATCCGGAGAACAACATCCGCAGAGAAGTTCGATCGATATCCCAAAATACGGACAACGGTGAAGGCGATGAGATTAATTAGCGGGTGATATTCGAAATGTTACTGGCTCAATAGGCAGCGATAGGCCAATTATAGAACCAAAGACGCGCGCCGATCAAACTTGAGCCTGATCCATCCCAGGAAGTCACTCGTAGAAATCAACCCCGAGATCATAAAGATGCTCGAGAGCTAACAAAACAGGTATAATCGGGAGAGAAATAAATTGAAGCTAATGACAAAAATGTGGAAACCTACAATACAAGAGTCAACCAAATCCAAGGAGCACCCGATTATTAAAAAGCCTGGATTCCAAGAAGTTTGGTAAAAAACGTTTCCCTCTGAGCGCGGCTTCGAAACCGATCCTTAAGAAGTTTCGCATGCTCGAGATTAGAACAACGAAACGACCAAACCAAATAAGCATGAGACCTCCTACACATGGGCCATCAAAGGGAATGACTTGGAGGATGATGAGATCGAGTTTGTCCTGCTGAAAAAATTGGAGAAAATTCTGTCAGAGGGAGCTATGATATGGTATCACAACCTACCTTTTAGTTCTATTGACTCGTTTTCTATACTTGTAGATTCCTTCGTGAAAGAAGACGCTAGGGATATCGAGGTCAAGACCAGGAAGTCAGACCTTTTTAAAGTGAAACAGAGGGATAATGAGATACTTAGAGAATTCGGGTCCCAGTTTCAACTGGAGCATATGGAGCTACCTCTGGTTGCGGACGATTGGGTCGTTCAGGCATTCACCCAAGTACTCAATGTTCAAAACACGTTGGCTTCACTACATTTGAAATAAAATCTAGTAGAATATCCAGTTGTTATTTGGACCGATATGCAGAACTGGTATAAAACAAAAATTAGGATTGAAGATGATCAACTCGGGGCTCCTCTTGTGTTCGTTTATCCCTTCAGAGCCGTCGAATAAGATATAAGAGACGTTGATCGTGAACCATAATTGAACATGGATCGGTATCAGCCATACAATGGAGACCGAAGAGGTAGTGGGTTTGGGAAAAACCCCGTGAGAAGTGAAAGGAGGAGTGATCGAGGTCAAAACAATCGAGGACTCATGAGCAAAAACAGTTTCGACAGGCCCATCGCGCTTAAAGAAGCACCAAGGCTATCAAAGTACAACATTAACATCACCGCCACTGCCATCATATCTGCCATCGGATGCATCAAACACATCAAATGGCCTCGACCTCTACAGCTCGATCCAGCCTAAAGGGATCCGTTGATTGGAAGTTGGAAACTGATATTCGAAAGATCCTAAGCTAATATGCAAATATCATGGCACACATGTCCACATAACAGAGAGTTTCCGACAATTAAGAATGGAAGAATCCCGGCTATTCAACTACGGACACCTTCGAGAGTTTCTGTGCTATCGAGCCAAGAATCATTTCAGGAATAGAGATTCTTATACATAGATCGAGCAAGAGGAACCTCAGCACATTATCAACATGATCATCTATGGGGTCGATTTTACCTAGGGGATGATGCTAAAGCACACCAAAGTATACATCACAAGGGAAAAATGGACTTGGGATTATGCATAGAGGGAACCTTGTCTTTCAATAACGAGGACGCTGAAGGGATCGTGCAGCCCCACAACGATGATTTGTAATATATGTACTCATAAATAAATCTCGAGTTAAGCGTGTGTTAATTGATCCAGGTAGCTCGGCCAACATCGTTAGATTGAGGGTCGTATAACATATCAGACCACAACATGAGGGCAATACCCTCGACCCTGCACCAAGTATTGGAATTTCCAATGCCGGAGGGGGGGGGGGATTAAAACAATCTATGGAGAACAACCAACTGCAAATGAAATGTTCGCGATTGAAGAGGTGATCCCGATATCTGCACCTACAAGGACAAAAGGTCCGGGTTTTTTCGCCAAGGAAGAGGCCAAATAGCAATTACCAACACCAGCCCCCACCCAACCGGAGAAGCAGGGGACCGATGAAGGCGATGACTACGGGGTTCCTGGGTCTTTTATTGTCCTTCATGACTTCGACGCCACCAGTCAACGGTCGAAGAAATAGAATAGGTCACATTGATTGAGCAATTTCCCGATCTAAATCTGTTCTTGGGCATGGGATTAAGTCCCGAGCTTAGGAAAAAACTTGTTAAATTCCTTATAACTAACGCAGGTTGTTTCGCTTGGTCCCATCTTGATATGACAGGGATTCCCCCTGAAATAACCACTCACAAGCTGAGCCTGGACCTGAAGTTCCATCCAGTCAAACAGGAAATGAGACCTCAATCCTAAGTCAAGCATGCATTCATCAAAGACGAGGTATCTAATCTACTTAAAATAAGGTCCTTTCGGGAGGTTAAGTACCAGGATTAGTTATCAGACATAGTGGTAGTCCCAAAAAATGGGAATAAATTAAGAATGTGTGTCGACTATAAAGATTTGAATAGAACTTTCCCCAAGGACTCTTTTACTTTTGCCGATCGCATGCTCGATGTAACGTCTGACCACGAGATCCTCAGTTTTATTGATGCCTATGCTAGGCATAACCAAAGTTGGATGGATCTGGGCGATTAAAAATACGTCCTTCATCACAAAGTTCGGTACCTACTGCTATTACATAAATCCATTCGGACGAAAAAAATGTCAGTGCCACTTACCAACGCTAAGTAAGTATAATGCTCAAAGAATAGATAGGAAAATCAATGGAGGTTTATATTGACAATATGTTGGTTAAGTCCCTGTGAGCAGAGAACAATTAGAAGCATTTGCAGGAAACCTTCGACATATTAAAGAAATATAATATGAAGCTGAACCCAGAAAAATGTGCATTCAAAGTCAGCTCCGGAAATTTGTCGAATTCACGGGGTCCAACCGGTTGATTGAGATCAATCCTGATAAAATCAAGGCTATAGAAGACATTACCGTAGTGGACAACGTCAAGGTTGTACAAAAGTTAACCGCGCGCATAGCCGCTTTGGGTCGATTCATTTCGAGGTATTCCAACAAGAGCCATCAATTCTTCTCACTATTGAAGAAGAACAATAACTTCTCATAGACTCCAGATTGCTAACAAGCCTTGGAGGAACACAAACGGTACCTCTCGGGCCCACCTTTGCTTCACACTCCGAAGGGAGGCAAACAGTTGTACCTGTATTTAGTAGTATCCAAAGTAGTGGTAACTGGTAAGTGGAGTCCTGGTCCAGGAAGAGGAAAGTATGAAATTTCGAAGCTATTATGTTAGCAGGACTCTAAGCGAGGCCGAAACTAGGTATCCTCACCAAGAAAAATTGGCGCTCGCTTTGCTAAGAGCCTTTAGGAAGTTGAAACCATACTTTCAATGCCACTCGATATGTGTTGTAACTACTTACCCATTGAGAAAAATAATGCATAAAATTGATCTCTCGGGACGATTGGCCAAATGAGCCGTGGAGATCAATTGATACGATATTGAGTATCGACCCCGAACTGTCATTAAATCTTAAATTTTGGAAAATTTCGTGGTTGACCCAAGGTAGAAAGAGAGTTATTGTTGAACTTGGCGACTTCTTCGGGAATTTGGGCTCTTTACGTCTGGTGCTTCGAATTCAAAGGGGTCCGGACTCGGCATTTTATTGAAGCCACCAACATGTAATGTAGTTAGACAATCTATTTGAATTGTAAAATTGACTAACAACGACGCCGAGTTTGAGGCCATGATTGCAGGTATCAAACTAGCCAAAAGTTTGGGGGCAGAGGGGATCGAAGCTAAGTGCGACTCCCTCCTTGTGGAGAACCATGTTAATGGGACGTTCCAAGTCAAAGAGAAATAAATGCAAAGATACTTAGATAAACTGCAGGTAAAGTTACATCGATTTAAGGAGTGGACTCTATAACATGTACCTCGAGATCAAAATAGCGAGGCTGATGCTCTTGTTAACTTGGGATCATCGATCGGCGATGATGAGTTCAACTTTGGGGGTAGGTGTACAACTCATGACATCGGTAGTGGAAGAAAGTCATGCCGAGATAAAATCAAAAAGCCTAACTTGGGACCGGAGAAAGAAATATATAGAGTATCCAAAGAACAAAAAACTGCCTTCGGATCCTAAGGAATCGAGGGCTCTGCATACGAAGGCAGCCCGGTTCAGCTTGTCCGAAGATGGTACCCTGTTCAGGAGAACATTTGATGTCCCACTCGCAATATGTCTAGGAATAAGAGATATTGAGTATGTTCTGACGAAAGTCTACGAAGGCACCTGCAAAAATCATTCGGGCGCCGAATCATTAGTTTGGAAAATAGTCAGACCTGTCTACTACTGGATCGACATGAAAGAGGACACAAAAGAGTTAGTACGAAATTGCGATGGATGTCAAAGGCATGGTCCGATTATTATCAGCCCGAGGAGATGTTGTATTCGCTCTCTTCACCCTGGCCATTCATAAAATAGGGAATGAACATCGTCGGCCCCTTCCGTGGGCACCCGGTAAGGCTCAATTTATATTGTTTATGACTGACTATTTTTCTAAATGGGTGGAAGCCCAGACATTTGAGAAATTAAAGGAGAAGAAAGTTATTGATTTCATCTGGGACCACATAATATGTCGGTTCGGAATGCCAGACGAGATCGTGTACGACAATGGGAATCATTTCATCAGCAATAAATTAAGCAAGTTTTTCGAAGATGATAAGATCAAATGGCTATCAACACCCTATCACCTCAGTAGGAACGGGCAAACAGAGTCCAAAACAAAACTATACTCCAAAACCTCAAAAAGAGATTGACTAATGCTAAAGGAAAATGGAGAGAAATCTTGCCCAATCTCCTATAGGCATACCGTACGACCTCGAAGTCTAGTACCGGGGCTACCTCATTCTCGTTGATTTACGGCGCCGAATCTCTATTATTGTTCAAAGTAGGATAACTAAGTTTCAGGTTCTGATATGCAACCGAAGAGTCAAATGACTAGGCCATGAATATGAGCTTGGAGCTGTTAGATGAAAAGTGCGAGGTCGCCCTCATTCGGTTGGCCACCTAAAAATTTCGGATCGAAAGGTATTACAGTCGAAGAACCAAGCTTCGACACTTCAATGTTGGGGATTTGGTGTTAAGGAAGTGTTACACCCCATGTTTTCGTACGTAAGAGTATGTCATAAGACAATTGAAGTAAGCTCAGAAATGGGATTATTTTTGAAAGTACATAAGGTAAGTTAATTATGTTACCTTGGAGATTACAAATTTGTAAGATCATGGATAACAAGTACCAAGAGATTTGAAAGACTTATAAGCTAAACAAACTGAAGAAAATAAGTTTCTTTGAAAGTCAAAAAGTTAGGAATATTATAACATTTACTCTTGGGGATAAAATTAGGGTGCTTAATATGATAAGGAGGTAATATTATGAGTTATTTCAGCCATATGATATCGCGTCTAATATTTTGAAGTCAAGAGAGTTGTGGAATAAAAGTTGGTAAAAGTCATCACAAGTTACATTTATAAATGTGATGAAATTAGGTCAAATATAGCTGTGATTTTCTTCCAATAAACTTGGAATTTATTACAGCCTGTTCATCCCAAGATGACGTATAATAAATATGAGACTTTTTTATCATGATTTAAATAAGTGTAATTTAATAATATGACTATATATGATATTTGGATATAAAATATAGAGTTTGGAAAAAATCGAATTTAAGTTGCGGAAAAACCGACCAAGGATTTTCCTTGTAACGAAGATTTTTGAGCAATATATTTTATCTGCTATAAAAAGTCTTTTTGGGACATATTACATACCAAATTCAAGGTCTTGGATGTAGTTACCAATAATCTTAACCGTTCATTCATACGACGTCCAGAAAAGATATGAGCGTAAGAAGGGCCAATGCTAGGGTGCCATGCTAGCACCTCTTGACTTTTTAAAAGTTGATATATATATATATATATATATATATATATATATATATATATATATTTTTTTTTTTTTTTATAGAACACAAACATAGAACCCACATATATTTTATCTGCTATAAAAAGTCTTTTTGGGACATATTACATACCAAATTCAAGGTCTTGGATGTAGTTACCAATAATCTTAACCGTTCATTCATACGACGTCCAGAAAAGATATGAGCGTAAGAAGGGCCAATGCTAGGGTGCCATGCTAGCACCTCTTGACTTTTTAAAAGTTGATATATATATATATATATATATATATATATATATATATATATATATATATATTTTTTTTTTTTTTTTTTTATAGAACACAAACATAGAACCCACATAAACCTATCCTTAAGCTCTCTATAAGTGTTTCAAAGAAGATTAACATCCCGAGAATGAAATCAAGAAGAAATAACATTAGAACGATCTCTACGACGTAAGTATCAATATACCACCTCTGTTTTTCTTTGTAATTTGAGTTTGGGGGGTTACTTCATAGTTAAAAAAATGACTGCTTTCTGTATTTAAGCTTTTAAATATCAAGTAAGGTTGATAAGTTCATTTCCTAATAGTTAGCATTCATAGGACGATGATCGGAAGTCTTGAGTTTGATTTATTTAATTTTTATAGGACTATTTTGTAGTCCACTCATGTTGGCTTCTTGTGCTGCAGATTTATGGAGTTTGTAAGGATAAAGGTCATGGAGAAATGCCACATGTGGTAGGGTAGTGGGATGGTCACTCGTCATTGCAGTTTCAGGCTACTTGATAACTTGTTGATTAGGTGTATTATGGTATATTTGGGATTTTCATTGTATTAATGGTCTCTTATTGTAGTTTGGATGTTTTCGAGTTCATGATTTTATTGTGTTGTTGTCTCGCCTATAGTAGGCTTGACAGAACAGTAAAATCGGGGGAGATGTTGCTCGTTATTTTGGTACAAATTAAGTTACTTTCGTTATATAAATATGAGAGTCATTCGTAACTTGACAACAACTTCACTGTCGTAGTTGTAGATTAAGGTGAAGTGATCTAAGTTTAGCATATTTATTAGACATATTTCTGTAAGGTATGTTAAGGATATCCTTTATTTTCTTTTGGCATAATCCATACGATACAAACAAAACAAGCAAACATACAAATTTCATAAATGACTCTATTCGTAGAAGTACTTGGGGTTCCTATGTTCTTGATTCCCCATGTGTCCTATTATTATATCGTCTATTCATAGGTCTCAGAAAATACATAATTTGATAATGTTTATCTGAAGGAATATTGATCTTATGACATTCCAAGAGATCTTATTTACTTACTTCATTATGTATTGCATTTATTTATACATGTACAACGATCCATGACTAGATGGAGTTATATACACGTATATTATATATAGGGTATGAGAAAGGGTTACATCATTATATATGCACCACCACCTGATCAGTTGGTATGCATTGATGATTTCGCCACAAAGGCCGAGATGATATGATGGAATGCCCTCAGTGACTTTATGATGTTATGTACACATATTCCTATGCCTGATATGATATTTATACGCATATGCATAAAATTGTAAATGTTTGATGATTCACAGAGTTATCCAGACTTATATTGAGTTCTGTACTCCATGTTTCTTTCGCAATAATCTTTTTATTCCTTACACAGTCGGTACTTTATTTTTACCGATGTCTCTTTTGCTTGGGGATGCAGCGTTTCATGCCCGTAGGTCTCGATAGACAGGTTAACAGTCCTCATAGTAGGCTATCAACTCAGTGGAAGGTGTTGGTGCACTCCACTACCTCCGGAGTTTCCTATTTGGTTAGTATGCTTCAGACACGTATATATTGGTATGGCGGGGATATGTCCCGACCTTTTTAATGTTTATATATTCTTAGAGTCTTGTAGACATATATCATGTATATGGATACTTATATGGCCTTATCGACCTACTTTTTGAATATACAAATAATAATGCCGGCCTTATAGGCACGTATGTCACAAGTATAAGTTTCTATATCATGTTGGAATGTCTTATATCTAGTATTCCCATATGTTTTGTTCTGGTTATCCCATGACGCCCTTCTGGTCCATTTACACATAATGGTATGATGAGAAAAACACCGAGTACATGTCATGATCCATTGGTTTGGGTCGTTACTGGAAGGTCACATTAAGCACCCGAAACTCTAACGAAGGGAAACTGGTTCCGAACTGGGAAGGTCTGTATTAAATTATCGATATCACCGGAAAAGGATTGTACAAACCCAGAGCAATGAACGATGAGCGACTACCGAATAACTGGAACATAACTCACTTATAACGATACTACTGCTAAGGTACGACCCCGTTCATTTCTTTTTTTTTTTTTTACATATTCGACTAATACTTGCAGGTAACCGTCAAGGAACGATATGACTTTTAGGCTTGAAAGCACGCATTCCACTCTTTTTTCCTTGAACTGGTTTCTTTCCAAATGGATTTCTCGACAAGGTTTTTAATAAGGCAATACTGGATCGTGCTAACTTAGAATTGAAGATCGACTATGTACTAGTGTAAAAAATTATGACAACAATATCTGAGGCTTCTCTAAAGTTCGGTCTCAAATACTGGGGGCCATCACCCTCGGATAACGAATTTGTCAAGAAAGAAACTTTATACTCAAAAAACCTATGCTCGATGGATAGTACTTATTGTAAGGGCCAACTGGTCAGATGAACCGTGCCCACATAGAACACCCAAGCCCTGACACAAAGCTTGTACATATTTGTACCCTTGTATACTTCGCATAGAAGTGAAAGAAAGTTTTTACCTTGCGGATAAATATTTTTTCCCTTAAAAATTTGTGCAATTGGTCCCCTATATATATCGAGCCCAAGGTCCACCTCTATTCGAATCCAAGAGATCATCCTTACTCGGGGACTATCGTCCAAGGCAGGCTCATCAACCTGGGGTATCGAAGCCCGGGGGCACAAGCATATTAGACAGTGCTCGAACTCTAAATCTTACGGTCACCCTCATTCTAGTACTATTGTCCTGGGCAAGCCCGAATGATACTAAATAACAAGCCCATTAGGAAACACCCAAACTTAAAAGGCTACGACCGTCCTAAAATGACTCAGAGACGTCCGAGACCCGTAACGAAAACATAAGGCCTTAAAAATTTCTAAACCTTTTCAAACATTCGGCAAAATTATAATTTAAAAAATTCTAAGTAAATACTTTGGGGAAAGCTCCCGATCGTACCGAGCCCCCATGTATCTTGAGCAGGAAATATAGAGAACGAGCCTTGTTCGAACCGCCGAACAAGACATAATTATTACGTGCTAAGGCATTCAGAATCTTTGCAATCGTAAAGTAAAAAGCAAAAAAGCTTGAAATCTTTTGAAGGTAAAAAGCCTTTTATATATATATATATATATATTTATTTATTTATTTATTTATTTATGGATATTTTTACAAAGGCCAAACGGCCTCGATAAAAAATACAAAAGAGCAAAATTATCTACAAAGCATATAAGTAGCTTGGTCCTCACCGGAGCCCACCTCATCACCAGAACCATCGAGGTCTTCTTCGTCCCTGGTTCCTCGAGACCCTCAGAGTCTTCTTTGTCTTTAGGGTATGACAACTTCTTGTCCTTGGCCTCGAGCCCCTTGGTACTTTTGATCTCTACTGATAAATCAAAACCCCGAGCATGAACTTCCTGGAGGGCCTCCCTTCATGAATGCCACTTCACATATTCAACAATGTTTTTCAGGTGGCCCTGGGCTGTATCAGCATCGGCTTTGTATCTGTCCACCATTTCATCTGCATCATCCTTGGTTATTTCAGCCACCCACTTGGCCTCTTTAAGATCCTTGACGAGGGTCTCCCGATTGGCAATCACCGAGCTCAGTTGAGACTGGAGCTCCTCAATTTTTCGGGACTGTGCCTCAACCTTCTCCCTCATCGATCAAAGTTGAGCCTCCGTCGATGCCAATTGCGCCCGTGCAGTCTCCTTTTTTGAAGCCAAGTGGTCCATCTTGCCTTTCCACTCCTCGGCCTCGACTTGATTACATCAATCTTGGACTGGAGTTGATCGACCCGATCAATCTTTTGTTGGACCTGCAGGTTCTGACCATTGGCCACCGCGTCTAGATCATCGTCACTAACTTCATTACCTGTTCCACCATGTGATCATGTTATTTCCGAGTTGCGTCTAAATCGGGTTGAAGGCTCTTAGCCTCTCCTTCATGTTGCTCGTTGAGAAATGTGTACATGTCTCTCTTCTTTGCAAACTCTTTGACTTCAGCTCAAGTTAGCTCAACTCATACTGGAGGAAGCTTTCATGATGAAGCAGAGAGGCCTACAAATATGAGAAGAAATATTAGGATCGTCAAGAAACTAAAGCTGAAAAATGAAACAATTTAGTAACACCTTACCCGGTTCAGCGCCTGTTGTGCTTAGTTGACGGACATGGCCATCCACCCCGTTCATTTTCTCCTAGTTTTCTTCTGTTACCAGGCACCAGAGGTAACTAAATATCCTAATAGGGGCGGAAAGAACCCGGGCATCCTCCAGAATGGTGATGATAATTGACTGCTTACGACCAGGATAAGAACTCAGGGGAGGGAACCAATTGACCTATTCCGGGCTTGAGTTAGGTCCACCTGCCTCTGAGGAAAAACTTTTCCTCGGTACCTCTTAGTCACCTTACCCGGTGGAATCCTTCAATGAGCTGGAGTTCACGCCGCTGAAAAAGCAGTAGAGGGGATCATCCGCCCCGTAGGCCCCCCATTGGGTCATTTTTTCACCATTTGGATCTGGTTGTACATAGACTCGATAAATGAGGGTGACTCTACCACACCAAGTGCTTTCTTCGGGGAATTGCCCGCATCCTGAGAAGCCTCAGCCATTGCCTCCTCATAGACATCCCTATCTTGAGGATGCCTCACGGGTCTCTAGTTCAACGGTCCCCTGCTCTTCAAGGGGAGATGGCTCGCGGGCCATAAATGGATCTCCCCCCTTGGACTCGTCCCTAAGTCGATAAAGCAAATTCGAAGCTGGTGCTCGTGAACTGGTGTTTTCATTCGGCTTGTGCACCAGCATTATCCTTGGTTTCATTTTTTTCAAGATCGAGGAACTCGGAGCCCTCATTCTTTTCCTCTCTCCGGCCTGCCTCGGAGTGAGAGATTCAACAGGAAAGTCCTCATCAACGACTAGAGGCCTAAGCTCAACTTTAGGCAAACCTGCAAAAGAAAGTTAAAAAAATAAGGACTTGATGTTAAAAGAAGAAGCCTAACACAACACCCTCACGAAAGAAATCTTACTATGGGAATGGGCCTCCCAACGACCCTTCAGAAGTTTGCGGCACAAGCGCTCGGAGTAGGGCATCTATGAAATGATACCTTCAACCCACTCCTTGAGTCGAGGGACATCATTTGGGACTCAAGCAATGGCTGCACCATAATGAATACCAATGAGAAAAAGAGAAGTGAAGAAAAAATCAAAGTTTGAAGGAAAGTTTTACTTATGTGACATCACTTCTCGGGGGAATGGCCTACATTCAACCAGAATCAAGTCCGAAGTGCTCACTTGACAAAATGGCCTTTCCAGGGTCGATCCTGGTCCTCATAGATACTTGAGAATGGGGCTTTAGCTGCTTGACGCACAAGCTTTATCAGACCCTCTCAAAATATTCGGGGATTGTACATAGTAAACCGGAAGGAGTCAATTTGTTCACAAAAAACCGAAGGAGGATCACAATCCTCCATAGTGAAGGATGAATCTAACCGAGGCATACCTAGTATCTTTTATCGAAATCTATTTTGGCCGGGTCTACCAGTTCCAATGTAAAGGCATAATTGTAACACTCAGATATCTGTCAACATGGGTGGTAATGGTCTCTTCGGAGTCGGGTACATCTATGTCTCTATCTGCCCAGTTGTAGTCTTTTCAGACCGTGGGGAAGACCTCTTCGGTTATTGAGCAGATTTATATCGAGGCCTCCTCACGCTGACCCTGTACAGAAGATGGTTTCTCAACCTTGAAGTCATCAGTAACTGAACATCCGTCGGGAATGAACATCTTCAAGGGAGGCTCTTTCGCCAGTTCAACAACAACCGTATCGGGGACGATCTCTTCGACCTTAGTGGTCGGTCGCGAGGAAGAAAGAGCATCCTTTCGAGGAACATATTTTGAGATTTTTGCCATTGTTAGGGAAGAAAAAGCCTGAAAAAGATGAAGAAAGATTGAAAGTTGAAGGGTCAGACTTGTTGGCTTGAGTAGGAGATGAGTAAAAGTTTTTGCTAAGTACTGAAGAACCTTGAATAACTGAGGTAAAAGTGCTAGATAATATTGAAATCTTGAAGGAACGAAGGTAGAAAAGTTGGTGTAAAGTGAAAAATGAACAAGGGGGGGGGGGTATTTATAGCAGTTCACCGATGTTTTCGCATCCCGGGACAGCCGACCGGCGGTTGACATGCATTTAATGCTATTGTGATATGATTGACGATACGTTTCTAGTTTTTTGTCATTTCTGCTGCGACGTGTCGAAGTAGGAATCGGGAGCTACATGTCGTTTCTCATTATTTACTCTCTGAAAATTGAGAAGACTATCTGTATACGGGTAAAACCGAGCTCATGGTGCATCCCTATCAACGACAAAATAAGTCAGGCTTGAGACATGATGACAAGGGACCGAAATTGAGGTTAAAGTCTCGTTGAGTCAGAATCTGGGGCATAACACATGCCCTCGAGAATATCAGGGCCATGGTTCCGGATCAGCCCTAGCCTCAAACGTCTTCGAAAAGCAATCAAGCACGGCCAACAGATGGCCGAAATATTCGGGACCGTCCGGATATCACGGCAGGGGATCTCGGCACGTATCGATGAGGAATCGACAATCAGTTAATCAGAGACTTTTTCATCTTTTATAGAATTGTACCTAAAGTAGGACTCCCCTACTATATAAAAGGAGCCTGGTAATTCATGAGTACATGGTAACAAGCATTCCAAAGCAATATATTATTATTTTTTCTATTATTAGCTCTTCTCTCTTGTTCATCAATGTTGGCCATAGTGAGCCCGAATCGAGGGTGAATATTTTACTAAGACTGAAACTATCTTTCTCGTGTCGTTTGAATCCATTCTATCTTTGTTTGTTCAATATTGACTTAATTTATCGCTTTGTATCAAATTAATCTGCGTATCCTTAAAACTACATATAAATTTAATTGTTAACCGATTTTGAGGGTAAATAATTTTGTATAAGTTGGCCATCCGAGGCTATTCATTTCACCTGATAGCATTTACCTAAAAGTATAAAACAAAGTATTTACCCACAAAATAATAGCCGATAAGTGTGTATTTTACACACACCACACACATATATATAATACACCTTTTGACTAGTAGATGCGTTTCGACCAACCAATTAATTTTGTATTTTACCAATAATAAAAGAAAATCCCCCTCCCCCCCTCCCCCCCCAAAAAAAGGGTTCCTATAAGTATTACTGGATCCTATTGTGAATAGAAAGAAGCAAGACACTGCACATAGTTAATTTGTAAACTCCCTCACTACGAAAAAAGTAAATGAAACCAGTAACAAATAAATTAAAAATAACGACTTTATTATTCTTTATTCATTTCGTAATTTTCATAGAGAGTAGTATAACTCAATTTTGTTTAGCTAAATTTAATGGGTGGTAATAAGTGTGATATACATACATGAATTTAAGGGTAGAGTAGGGGCGGAACTAGCCTATCGAGTACGCGTTCGGCCGAAGTTAGTCGTTGTGGTTCAATCCATGTATTTGTCATAAAAAATTTATTAAATTAATGTAAATTATTAAAACAAATAAAATAAAAGAATTAGAACCACAAACGCATAAGCTTTAAATTTTGACTCCGCCCTGAAATAGAGTGTCTATGTCGGACAGAGCAGCCGACAGCATGTAAATGCAGAGATGAGGAAAGACCATACATACAGAGGGCATTAGCTGTTCGTGTGATCAATGGACTTGACCATTAATACGAGAATGCCAGTCTAGCTGTTGCATGGGCACAAGAAATAGAGAAAATGCAACACATGAGAAAGTTCGTTCTCCCGTGTAAGATCTTTGAATTAACCACAACTTTGTGGTCCTTTTTCGTTTTCTTTCCTTCTCGGAAAGAGGGACAAAGAACAGTAGCTTGCTTCTCTCCTGGACAAATGGCAGTGTATGTAGTGGTCGGCCTTCCAACGAATAGAGGCGGATCCAAGATTTTAAGTTAATAGATTCTTAAAACTATTTCAAGTTAATATACAATAGTTTATGGCTTCACAATGTAATATTTATAGAAATTTAATAAATTTCCTAGCATATATAAGGTATGAACAAAAGGTACTGGGTTTCGGTAAATCGGGTCTTCATGATCTGGAATTCTGAATCTGTCCCTGCCTACCAGAATATCTTCTTGATCGAAGAAAACGAAAACTAAAGGAATTTTGTTGAAAGATAAACATAGGATTTGAACCAAAGCTATTTGGTTCGCCGAACCCGTATTCAGAACATGAATGGTATTGTAATGATCACTTATATATATAAGATGGGATTTTACGACGAAAAAATGAAGAAGAAGAAATAAAAAGAATAAACGTGGAATATATAAAAAAGATTCGAAGAAAAAAAAACTTGCATATTCTTGAATATACACAATGCTACTTACTGTCAAGCAAAAAAGAATTTATGAAGGACCATTCCTGAATGTCTCAACAAAGAGCTATGTTTGGCTCAAAACTTATTTCTACACTTTGTAAACTTTAAAACAATCAAAAATGAATAAGGGTATCTAGAGTTGAGAGATGCAATATAATAAAGGTAAATTTGATAATGCAAAAAATAATATTAGCTTAAGAGAAAAGCAATCGATAGAGATAGAAACAAGGATAGAGAGAGAAGTATTATTGATAATAAACACTGATGCCCGTTACAATGTGAAGGTCTCCTTTATATAGTAGGAGACCTTTCTCGAAATAATGAAAGAAAACTTACAAAAGTAGGTGGATTTCTCTTAGTGAAGAAATTAGGTTCTAAACGACGTCGCCTTCATCCCCACGCCCGGGTCGTGCCCTTATTCTGGCCGGCGTCTACTCATTGGGCGTACCCTTTGTCGGGGGGACGTTGAGGGTCGAATTTGACCATATATAGTCAGTCCGCCAGTTCGTTGGGGATGTGCCCGATGAGCATCTTCAATGGACGGAATTGCGAACCTCTTCTTTTTGAGAATTTGACCTTGTGCTCAAGCGGCAACCGGAATGATGTGATTTTTACAATGTTGTTGATCCGTTGACGAGTGATTTCCTTTTTAGGATGATGTCATCGCCCGCATGCGTCATTATTGCTTTGGTTCCCGAGGTGGTTCAGGAGGCGATGTGACGTTTTGGTTTCCCGCGCCCGTTTTTGTCATGCCTTTTCAATTTTCGCACAAATTAACCCTATAAATAAGGGAAAGGTTCAAACTGATTCATCTTTCGAACACTTGGAAAATATTTTTCAACTTTCTTCATCGCCTTTATCTCTGATAACTGATATTTTTGTGTGAGACTCTTCTATCTTTCTGAAGCCTTATTTCTCGGTATAAGCACTTTCTTTCTTAAACATCATGGTAAAACACCAAAGTAGTAAGAAGAAAAAGAATGCCGCCCCATGTAGGGTTCCGCTTTCTTCTGGCGGCGAAGAAGAGGAGGCAGAAAAGGCTCTCGTTCCCCTCCCTGTGGAGAATGTGCTTCCCAAAGAAATGCATATTCGACGAGACTTTCAGAGGAGAAATTCGTCTCTCCCTTGGGAACACAGTAAGTTATTGCAGCCATATTTAGACAGTCTCCGAGCGGCACATAACGTTCTGAGCCACGTGGAAATGGTTCTGGCTGGAACAGATTACGCCAACGTGCATAGACCCGGACATTGTACTTTTTATGAGTGCCTGTTCTTAGTCGGTTATAGCGTACCGATTTATCCTTTAGCAGAGGAGCTTTGTTGCTTTTTTGACATATTCCCGGCATAACTTACTCCCTACACTTTGAAGGTGCGTAGGAGTTTGAGCACGTATGCTGACAAGGCTGGCTATGAAATCTCTGTCCACCATCTTTTACAATTATTCAGCACTGGTTACCTGAGGGGTACCATGTTGCAACTAAAGAGTCGTGGTTCGAAGGGTTTGATGGTGAAGGCAGACGACAAGACCAATCGCGGCTTCTGGCGCAGGTACTTCTATATTAGAACGGAGCACCTAGTATCGAATCCTAATGGGTTCCCCAAAAGGTGGAACTCTGAACGTAAGTATCCTTGTATGTGGAATTCTTCATTGTACAGTGTTTTAGCCTTTAGGCCGTTATGACTTCTTTTTTTTTTTGTAGTGAGGTTTTCTCCGCCCCAGCCTGTAGACGACATTAAATTATGGGTGGAGAAATTAATACCTTATGCAGAGGAGTGTCGTACCTGGGCTGCGTTTCATCAACAATACAACCCATTAGGTAATTCTTCGGCTTTGAGTAGGATACTTTATTAGGTTTTGCTACCTGACTTACTCATGTTGGCAGGTCACAATGTCCCTAAGAAGAGAGCGGTCGTTGTTACTTCACCCAAGGTGGAAGCTGATTCTGAGGGTGAAGATATACACTGCAACTCGTTCTACGACAGTGTTCCTGTGGTCCCTCAATAGGAGGCTACGCACGCGACGACGCCTACAAGTAAAACAGTTCCTCTGGTCCACCTCCGTAGCAGGTGGAGGAGACCTCGGACGGTGAGGAATCGCTAGAGAGGAAAACGTAGCGATTGATAACGGGTAAGAGGATAGCTACTGAAGGCAAGAGACTTAACGAGCCTCGTCAAGAGCCAGGGCCAGTTTCATGGCCGAGGCCATCCGTTCAGGGAGGTTGGCTCCTCGAAGGAGAGTTTCTGCCGCTACCAGCTCAGCCCGCATTCCAGAGGGCAGTTTGCCATCAACAGTTGGAGAAGCGGGTATTGAGGTTGAGAGGACCAGCCTTGAGGCTGCCATTAGAGATGCGAGCTAGGTGGTGAGGGCTTCTGCCCGTACGGGATGATGGCCGGCAGGTTCAACCGCCAAATCATGATCTCTGACGCGTACAACTTGTTTAAAAATAGCGAGCAAGCCGCAGCAGAAATGAGCTTGTTATGCGCAGCTGCGGAGCATGAAACGCTGAAAGGCGTTAGTAACAAAGATCTGTCTAGGAGGATCGCTGGTGCAGCTCTGCAGGTAGCTTTCGGTTTTTCTTTTATGGGTTGTGAAGAAGACTTTGATACGTATTGACTCGTGTTTCCTCTTTTACTTTTTTTTTCAGACCCTCGTGTTGGAAGTGGAGAGGAGGTGGCGTGAGAAAAGGAAGGCGGCCACCTTCAACAAAATGACGAAGAAGTACAAAGAATGTCGTGCCAAGCTTCAGGCATTGACATGTGTGTTCAAGCAGGACCCTCAATATTGGCTGTTCTGTGAGAGCCTTGAAAAATTGGAGGCTCAGTTGAAACGGAGGGTGGTCGAGTTGGAGGAGGTTGATGAGCAACTGATGGCTGCATTGGCTCGAAGCATCGAGCTAGAGACTCTTCTTTAGTTGAAAGAAGAGAAGTTGGAGATTAGCCGCGGGGTAGCGACGGAGGCGCCCCAGTTGCAGGCCAGCGTCGCTTCTTTAACCACCTAGCTCGATACCAAGGCGGATGAAGTCGAGGTCCTCAATTATGCCGCTTTGTCTAAACCCGAAGAGGACATGCATTGTGAGGCACATGAAATGTGGGTGTAAGCTGAAGCTAAGCTGGTCGTACTCGAGGAGTACTTTTCTGCGGGCCGAGCTGCTGAGGCGGAGGTTGAGGAGCAACGACGCTTAGCCCGCATCACCTGTGCGACTTATGGTTATAGGTCTGATTCCCCTGATAGGGCGGGCATGAATTTTGAAAACATCAACCATCTGGAATCTGGCTCCTGGATCTCTAAGACATACCAGCCCGGGGGCGATGAAGAGCAGATAGCGGCCAAGCGCGGAGTGGTGGACGAAGCCGTGAAGGCTCTTAAGATGTGTATATTTCTCTTTTTTTTTTGGAATGTAACCATGACCTTTTTCAGGGTCGGATGTACATGTATATTTTTGGAGATAATGAAGCGTAACTTTCTACTAATTTGCTCTTCCTTTTGCTCTTTTGTTTTTTGGTGCTCCTTCTCCGTATAGCGGGTTCTCGTTTACTTGTTGGACTTTTATTGCATTTCTACTTGTTGTTCTGTGCTTTTGTTCCGCAATTGAACTAGGTCGGCAATTAGTGGAGAATGATCGAACTAGGTCGCCATTTGACATCGATGGCCTTTACCATACATGTGACTTCGACTTTTATTAGGTTGTTAATTTGTCGTAGCCTATCTTTATGGCCTTGACCAATAATAGCATGGATGGCCTTAGCCATATAATTTTGACGGCCTTAACTGTGAGTGTGACTTCAACTGTCGTCGAGTCACTCGCTTATTTGCCGTGGTCGATCTGGGTCGATGCCTGACGGCGATGGATTTGGCCGTATCATGTTGATGGACTTATGGGAGACTTCGGCTGTCATCGAATCACTTGCTTGCTGTAGTCGAATTGGGTCGACTGTTGGCGGTGATGGCCTTAGCCATGATGAAGTCGATGGCCTTGGCCAGAATTAAGTTGATGACCTTGGTCATAACGTTTTGATGGCCTTGGCCATATGGGTGACTTCGACTGTCATCGAATCACTTGCATGCCGTAGTCGAACTGGATTGACCTTTGACCGCGATGGCCTTAGCCATGATGAAGTCGATGGCCTTAGCCAGAATTAAGTTGATGACCTTGGTCATAACTTCTTGATGGCCTTGGACATATGGGTGACTTCGACTATGGTTGAATTACTTGCTTTCCGTAGTCAAACTGGATCGACCGTTGGCGATGACGCACCTTAGCCATGATGAAGTTGATGGCCTTGGCCAGAATTAAGTTGATGACCTTGGTCATAACTTGTTGATGGCTTTGGCCATATGAGTGACTTCGACTATCGTCGAATCACTTGTTTTCCATAGTGAACTGGGTCGACTGTTGGCGGCGATGGCCTTAGCCATGATGAAGTCAATGGCCTTGGCCGCTTACGCATTGGAGATGGTCGTGGCCATTTGTGTATCAGAGATGGACGTAGCCTTCTGTTCTTTGGAGATGTCCGTTGTCGTTGATACATTGGAGATGGCCGTAGCTGTTTATACATTAGAGATGGCCGTAGCCGTTTATACATTGGAGATAGCCGTAGCTATTTGTACATTTGGGGTGGTCGTAGCCGTATATACATTGGAGATAGCCGTTGCTATTTGTATATTGGGGATGGCCATAGCCATCTATACATTGGAGATAGCCGTAGCTATTTGTACATTGGAGATCATGCTAGTCCAGTCCCTTTATCATGTCGGCCTGGAGAGTGTATGGAGAGGTTGATATGATAAACTTGTTACGAAAATATCTCCAGGTGTCCCCTGCGCCGCGTCGTTAAAAACCTCCCCGAGAAAACCCAATTGGGAAAAAACTTCGGGTAAGGGAAAAAGAGTACGACTCGGGAGACGCCTTTCAGAAATAGAAATACTTGAGGTGGGCAACATTCCAATAGTTTTGTAGCGTATTTCCTTTTTTTGCCAACTGGAATGCTCCTTTATTGGCTGCTGCTATGATTTTGTAGGGTCCGGCGCAATTAGTGCCCAATTTTCCTTCGCTTGGGTCTTTGGATGCCAATGTCTTGGCTTTGAGGACATAGTCTCCCACTTTGAGTGGTCTTATTTTGGCCCTCTTGTTGTAGTACCTTTCGACCTGTTGTTTTTGGGCCACCATTCTGATGTGGGCCATTTCTCTTCTTTCCTCGGCTTCATCGAGGTCTTGGAGCCTGTTCATGTCATTTTCTGTTCCGCTGGTGTGCGAATACCTCAATCTTGGTTCACCTACCTAACCAGTGAGTACGGTGTTTTCCCTGTGCCAGATTTGGGTGTGGTCCGATGGGCCTATAATACTTCTGGCAGTAGCTCAGGCCATAGCTATTTGGCCTCCTCAAGTTTCTTTTCTAGTTTATTTAGTATTGTCTTGTTGGAGGATTCTGTTTGGCCATTGGCGGCAGTATGGTATGACGTTGAGAGTATTCGCTTGATATGCCATTTTTCAAAGAATTCTATCATTTTTTGACCGGCAAATTGTCGTTCGTTGTCATAGATGATTTCCTTGGGGATACCGAAGCGGCATATGATATTTTCCATATGAAGGCGATGACATCCTGTTCGCGTATTTGAGCGTACACACCTGCTTCCAACCACTTGGAGAAATAGTAAGTTAAAACTAGTAAAAATCGTACCTTTCCTCTTCCCGCTGGTAGGGGTCCAACTATGTCCATTCCCCATTTGATGAAGGGCCAATGGGAGATGACCAAGTGGAGGGACTTCTCCTGGTTGATGTATCATGGGGGCATACTTTTGGCACCGTTCTTACCGGTGAACGTATTCCGCTGCTTCTTTCTTCATGGTAGGACAATAATAGCCGACCCATATAAGGCATCACACGAGGGCGCGATTACCCTTGTGGGCGCCATGGTGATCCTCGTGCACTTCTTCGAGTACTGGCCTCGTTTGGTGCAGCCCTAGACAATTGGCCAAGGGTCTGTCGAACGTCCTTTTGTAAAGGACGTTGTTTATCAGGCAATACCGGGCAGCTTGTATGCAGAGTTTCTTTGCTTTTTTTTTGTCGAGTGGCAACGTTCCATCCTGTAGGTAGGATACAAATTGGTTGTGTCAGTCCCAAGTCAGATTTGAAAAGAATATCTCTGTATGGTCAATGGCAGAGTGGAGGAGGGTGACCACGCTTTCTTTGTGAAAATTTTTAGTGGTCGTGGCAAGTTTTGCTAGGTTGTCTACTTCGACGTTCTGTGCCCTCGAAATTTGCTCGAAGCGGCACTCGTCGAACTCGGCCATCAGCTTGTGGATTTCTGATTGGTATTTTTGCAGCCTTTGTTCTTTTATCTGGTAAGTCCCAGTGACCTGGTTCACCACGAGTTGGGAGTCGCAATGGAGGATGATTTGTCGAGCCCCAAACTTGATGGCTAATTTCATACTTGCAATAACAGCCTCGTACTCGGCCTCGTGGTTAGTCATTTTGGGGCATCGTATGGACTAGTGAATTGTTTCGCCCGAGGGAACCTCGAGGACGAATCCTAATCCTGATCCCGATGTATTGGCAGCACCGTCAGTATAGAGAGTCCACAGGTCGGTATTAGGGGAGGCACGTTGTGCCTTAAGTTACGCCTCTGGCAGGATTGCTGCGCTGAAATCGGCTATAAAATCGGCAAGTACTTGTGACTTGATGGCAGTTCTTTGGTGGTATGAGATTTCGTGCTCGCTGAGCTCAATGTCCCATCTGCGAGCCGGCTTGATAATTCAGGCTTGTGTTGGACGCTTCTCAATGGGAAGATCATCACCACTTTTATGGGGTGGCATTGAAAATAGGGATAGAGCTTCCGTGAAGCCACGACCAATGCCAGAGCTAATCTTTCAAGGTGCGGATACCGTGTTTCGGTGTCCACTAAGGTTTGCTAATGTAATAAATAGGAAATTGCGTACCTTCATTTTCACGGACCAAGACTGCACTAACGGCGACCTTGGATACAGCCAGATACACCAGCAAGGGTTCGTCTGGGCTCGCTTTGACTAGCAGGGGCGGTGAGGATAGGTACGCTTTTAGCTTTCTCAAAGATTCGACGCACTCCTCGTTCCACTGTAACCCTTGGTCTTTTTTAGAAAATTAAAAAATTTATGGCACCTGTTGGAGGACCCTGAGATGAATCTGGACAGAGCGGTTATCCGCCCTGTCACCTTTTATACCTGTTTTTTTATAAGTCGTTTCTCTTTACAGCCGTGACATAGTGGATCAGATGATCCTAGGGATCTGTGGTTCCATCGTATACTTTTAGGTAGGGTGGCATTTTGAAGGTCTTTGAAATGGAGTACGGGGCGGCCTCCTCAGTGTAGGGTTGTTCAGCGAATCTTCCAACGTCGCGTTTTGCCAGCAACTTGGGGGCACCAGGGATCTTGTCTACCCTTTCCTGGTGTTCCTTCATCTGGTCACAAAGTGACCAGTTTTCGTTTTCCATCTGCTCCATCTTCTTAAGAATGGCTGTGAGCGTGCCATCGTTGGCCTGTACCTCGCCTGGCATGTCATTTGCTCGTGCAATTTTAGGTTCGGCCATGTCAACAGTAAGGTCCACCGTCGGTGCACATCTGGTGTTACCTTGTGGTAACTTCTTGATAAAGCCACTTAGGGCACCTATTAGCCATTCTTCCAGTAGCTTTTTGACCTCCGAGGGTTCTTCTTTGGTTGCAGATGTAGAAGCACCCTTTTCCCGCAAGATCGTCAGATCTTTAGGTGGGAGAGGTGGGATCTCCCCGCTCGTTGTGGTGCTAGTGGTTGTAATCAAAACACCCTCTTCACCGATTGAGATGACCGATGAGATTGGTTGCAACATCTACTATCGCTTTCCTTCTTGCGTTGTTTTTGGCCATTTCTTTTCGTGTGGTGTAGAGAATAGTTGTTGGTTGTTCTCTAAGTGCAAACTATGATTTTGGTTCTCGAAATCCCCACAGACGGCGCCAAATTGTTTGACTCAAAAGTTATTTGTACACTTTGTAAGATTTGAAACAATCAAAAATGAATAAGGGTAAATCGTAGTTAAATATAATGAGACCTAGAGATGAGAGATGCAATATAGTAAAGGTAGATATGACAATGCAAAAGATAATATTAGCTTAAGAGAGAAGCAATCGATAGAGATAGAAACAGGGATAGAGATAAAGAAGTATTATTGTTAATAACACTGATGCTCGTTACAATATGAAGGTCTCCTTTATATAGTAGGAGACCTTCCTCGAAATAATCAAAGAAAAAGTACAAAAGTAGGTGGCTTTCTCTTGGTGAAGAAATTAGGTTCTAAATGACATCGCCTTCATCCCCAGGCCCAGGCCGTGCCCTTATTCTGGCCGGCGTCTACTCATTGGGCATACCCGTTGTCAGGGGGACGTTGAGGGCCAAATTTGACCCTATACAAGCTACATCCAGTTGTACTTCAACGTACTCATTTCTGAATCTCAGATAAAGAAGCCGAAAAAGAAAGAAATGAAAAACAACTAAATCCTTTGGGGTGGCCGAGTTGGTTAAGCAGGGAACTTCCCAAATGAGAGATCAAAGATCTAGGGTTCGAAATCCACATGCATAAATTCTCGATCGAGCCCATTGTGTGAGGCTTGCCTGGTATATATGATATATTTTATCCTCCGGTTTAGTTTGCGGGGTATTACATAGGAACGGGGTTTATTTTGTACACACTCAAAGAGTAGCGACAACGTGTTCTCTTGTTAAGCAGCCAAAAAGAAAAAAATGAAACTAGATTCAATTGGTCAAACTTCGAAGTATATTATTGAGAAGTATGGAATTTTCTGTTATAATGCATTCAAAATTCAATCTTTTTCAGTTCTTCTTTGACCAAAATTTTTATCGATTGGGGAATTTTTTTATTCAAATAGAAGTAATCTGTTTATTTTTCTGATGGGACTAAAATCAACCACTTTGTGTAGTTGAAGGCTGAATGCGTTTGGTCGAATATCACAAGGACCAAAATTGGAATAAGCTAATAACTCAGGGACCAAAACCGCTATTTCTCCAATACGAGTAATACAAAGAAATTAAGAGGTATAGTACCTTTGATAATCTAGGAAAAGGACTGCTCTTAATCAAATATACAAATCCATCCAGCCAAATGCCTTAACATTTTGGTCCCCAAAATAATGCCTAAGAAAATGACCTTAAATTCACATGACCACTTACACACTTACCATCCCTGGGAAACTTATTTATGATTTTGTTAGACATTGCTTTGTCATGATTTGCTATCTTTGGGGTTCTTCTTGCTTTCACATGGAGTAGACCATGTCTTGTTCTTGAGATCTAGAAGGATCTTATATTCATATTCATTTTTATATTAGACTCATGATAAGTTATGTCTTTTATTTTGATGCTTTAACAAGTTCCATGAGAGAACCAGATAAGGAACTTGAAACAATTATCTTCTTTGTGTTCAGAGTAACTAGTCAGATATCTGGTTCAACTCTCAACGAATTCAAATAAGGAAACAACAAAGGGAACAAATATGGACCAATACCTCCGCTCGCAATATAAGTCAACTCTACAACTGTTAAAATTATTGCACTATACTCGCAATAGTGTTGCAGTACTGTTGAAGCATGCAGCGCACCGGACACTCCCTTGCATAATCTTTAATATTCTCACACATACATTATCAACATGAAGCAAGGGGGTTTCACTCAACACTTGCAAAACCTAAAACATTCATCTTCTCAAGTGTGCAACCACCCTTATTTCCACTGAGGCATTGAAGAACAAATCAGCAACAGAACAAGGAACTGTTCCCAACATTGATTATGTCCTAAAACATTCATCTTCTCAAGTGTTCATGCGCCTTTATTTCCTCTGAGGCATTGAAGAACAAATCAGCAACAGAACAAGGACCCATTCCCAACAATGATTTTGTGTCTTTGTTTCATGTTATTTATTTGTAATTCCTACGCAACTTTTTAGAAGCATTTAGTAGGACATCCTTGAATCCATTATTGCTTTGGTTGTTTTGACTAGAGTTAGTCAAGTGTGTAGCTTTGTAATAGAGTTATTATAAAGAGGTTTGCAATAGAATTATTGTAAGGGTTGAGGGATTAAGAGTTTAATTCCTAGATTGCAATAGGTTGTAATCTAACGTTTGATCAGTTAGTTAAGTTGAAATCTTACTAGGGTAGATCGTAGTTTTTAATCCCGAGAGCTAGGAGTTCTTCACATAAATATTGTTGTGTTCTTTACTTACTGATGTTACTGTGAGAACTAATAGAGAACCAGGTTCTCTATACAGTTTAGTGGACTCTTAACATGTGTAATTAGAAGAATTTTGCGGATTTAAATTTCGACATATTAAAGCTTAACTGCTAATGATTTTGCATCTTTTTTATTTTATATTTTATTACAGTAGCAGATGGAGAACATACGACCAAGATTTATATATACTTAGACTTTCCAACAAGGAGTGTAAAAATATATGTAAAAGTGGGTTTAGCGTAAGAACCTAAATATTGAACCCACCAAAATCAAAATCTTGAATCTGTCTCTATTTTATATATTAGACCTTAATTATAAGCAGGGATCTAATTAACATCTTACACGGGCTCTTATTAAACAATAAAAAGAAATACCAAGTCAGAGACCCAAATTAAAACATTATGCATACAGTGGTATTGTTCATTGTACAGTATGTCGACGGATTTATTTTGAAAATTATTTATTTACTTATGTATTTACATTAAACCAATAAATATAAGATATATATTTTACATATAAATTTTTTTATTTGGCCATGTTAAATGACATATAATATTGCCACTTTAATTTTTGGCTTTTAAGCTTAAATAAATTGATATGTATTTTAGATACTTAATGCGAGTAAGTATTTTAAGCAAAATGTTTTAGTTATACATCATAAGAATCCAACCAGCACCAAAATTCATTAGTGTCTTGTCTTACTCCCCTCTCTATCACATTTTATTTAATTTAACGTTTAAAGTTTCTTGGAGTTTTTTGGTAGATTATTTGTATGATTTGGGTAGAGTTATTAGAAAGCGTTAAACTAGTAACAGTACGTGCCAAAAAACTTGTGGATATTCTAATAGTAGTTTTTTGCTTTTATCTTATTATCCCATCAATCATAAGCATCAATCGCAGTGATGTTTACATAACATGTGAAATTAGCCCCACTTAATGAAATTGTCCAAGACTAAAATTAGCATTTAGAGTTTTAGACAGTTTTTTTATTCGAATTATGGTCACATATATAATGATGTCAAAAGGCTATACGTGCCCCATCCACTGAGCTATAGATCTGCCATTGAGATTCAAGTCGAACGTGAGCAGATGATTTCTCATCAGACTATTTTAATGGAAAAAGTATTTATCTCGATCTTGCACTACGGTTATTTTTCTATTGCAAAATTTCTACTTCGGTAAATATTTTTCGGCTTTATGACGGATCTCACTTATAAAAGTCGGTATCTCATTTTCGAAAGTGAATCTTAAAGTGTGGCCGCGTACACCTAGCTCTACTACTGGGCTAGTCATTGGCTATGAACTTATTAGACAGAAAGCTTCCGAGAATATTTATACTATATTAAAAGTACAAAGGCCCTTAACGAAATGTCGTTCGCCTTTTTTATTCTTTTAAAGTAGATTTCACTTTGGTCAAATTTGTAATTTAATTATATTTTTAATATTTAAGACTTTTTAATCAATTAGTTATTAAAACCTTCATAACTTGACAAAAGGACATAATATTTAGGACTTTAAATTTAATATAATTGTCCTATAAGGTTATACTTATATTACGATTAAAGTTTCACGACATTCAAGAGTTATCTTATATTTAGGGTTAAATTGTCATAGATACGGCCATACCAATCTAAGATGGACAAGAGCGTGTTGGACCTAAGGCTGGAAGTGGCCCGGTTCGGAACGGAACCGGATTGGAACCGCGGTTCTGGCGGTTCCGGTTCCGCGGTTCCGGGTCTGGCGGTTCTCCGGAACCGTGATGGAGCGGTTCCACCCGTTAGAATCGCAGAACCGGAACCGCCAGAATCGGAACCGGAACCCGACCGGTTCAGGGGGTTCCATTCGGTTCCAAACAGTTCCGCAAAAAATTTTTTTTTTAAAATTCGGACCGTTGCGGAACCGTTTGGAACCGTATGGAACCGGACCGGTTCAGGCGGTTCCAAACTGTTCCAACCGGTTCCGCAACGGTCCGAATTTTAAAAAAGAAATTTTTTTTTTAAAATTCCAAACGATTCTTTTTCAAAATTAGCCGTTTGGAATTTTCAAAAATAGCCATTTAACCCCCCAAACTTTGTATAATTACACAATTTCCCATTTCTCAACTATAAATGCCCCCTCATTCTTTCATTTTAATTCACCAATTCATCAATATCTCTCAATCTCTCTTAAGCTCTCTTTCAATCTTTCTAGTGCAAGTGCTTAATTTATTGTTGCAATTTCGTGAAACATTGTGAAGTTGTTGAATTGAAGTTTTCAAGTGTTCAATTTCAACGATTTTCAATTTTCAAGAAGTTGTTCGTCAATCCGGTAAACTCGTTTCAACTCTTGCGTGATTAGAATATTTTTGTGTGTTGTTATTTTGCTTAATTATAATTAATATGGCATTTTCATTGAAAAATATATTCGGAAAAGGAAAAAATAAAACCGGTGAAAGTTGTCGCCAAAATACTACCCCTTCCCCGGCTCCCCGACCTAGAAAAGATAAACAAGTTGAAACTAGTAGCCAACCTAGAAATACTAATGAAAACTTCGGAATACTTGATAGTAATCACCCGTGTTTTCAATTTAGCGATGTTGATTTTCTACATGATGTAGCAGTCGGTGATAGAATAGATGATGATATTATGAATATGCTTTATCCTAATGCACCAATATTAGAGGGAAATGAGGATGATGATGATGACGAAACCCAAGCTCCGGTAGATTTAGATGATACACCTACTAGTCCTGCTACTAATGAACCGGAACACCCACCCGTACAAACTCCCACTTTTAGTAGACAACCTCCTAAACGTTCAGAAACTTCATTAGTTTGGCAATTTTTTATTCAACTAAGAGATCAAGATAAGGCTAAGTGTAAATCTTGTGGTAAATTACTTGTTCATCGGTATACCGGTGATCGTAGCGGCACAGGTAGTTTAGTTAAACATATAAAATTACACCCTAGCGATAAGGCTAGATTTTTTCAATTGAAAGCGCAACAAGAGGGGAGGACAAGTGTTGATACAACAGTTAACCCAAGTACTGGTTCAAATTTAGTTCAACCAGGAATTAACACAGTCACGGGGGGTATATTGTATTACGATCCAAATAAGGATCGTGAAGAACTAGCTAAAATGATTACTGTTATGTGTTTGCCTTATTCTTTTGCTTCTAATCCTGCTTGGATTCATTATATTAGACGAGTATTTAATCCTACATATAAAGGTTGGCCTTGCGCCACAGTTAAGACCGACATTTATAAATATAAGCATGAATATGAACAATACTTGCGCTATTTATTTACCCATATAAGTAATCGCATCTCTATTACAACTGATATTGGTAGAAGTGGAAATGACTGTGATTATCTAACCGTAACCAATCATTGGATAGACGAAGACTGGACTATGCAAAAACGCATAATAGCATATAGAATAATTAATTCACAGCACACGGGTAAGTTTATTTGTCGCAGGGATTAGAGAATGAGAATCCAGACGGCTCTTTCGACCTTTTGGATTGGTGGAAGACAAGGGAAAAACATTTTCCCGTTCTTGCAAGGATGGCTCGGGATGTTCTGTCGATTCAAGCGTCAACTGTTGCATCGGAGAGCGTTTTTAGTCAAGCAAGACTACAAATAGGTTATCATAGAGCGTCGATGCGGGACATCTTGGAAAAATCAGTGCTATCCGAGATTGGATCCGCTCTGAAAGAAGGAACTTTTGGCTAGCTGAATCTCAACCAGAAATAGATGAGTGCTATGAAGAAATGTTAGCAGAACTTGTTCAGGAAGCAACTTCTCACGGAAGTGGAGATGAACAAGCTTCATTTCCACCACCGCCAACACAACCACCTCCAAACCTTGAAGGTTTTATGAGATTTGTTAGAAATAATGCATAAATTGATGTAACTTGTACATTGGCATGTCTTCTTTTAGTTTTTTTTTTTAATGGTGGTATTAGTACCATGTTGTGCTCATTCCATTGGTGAAATGAAGACTAAGAAAGATATGCCATTTTGGTCAATAAATATGCTTTTTATCATATCCTTGAATATCTTTGTCTCAATATTTTTTTGTCTTTACTTCTATATCAATCCTTGAATATTTATATAACATATAATATATAACATACAACACATAATACTAATGACAACATTCTTTTATCAATATGTACTACTTATATAAAATTTATACTAATTACTAACTACTACACAATATACACTATTTATATACAATAGTGTATTACTTAACAACAATATATACACCACTTATACACAATAAATACTAATTACCAAACACAATATATACTATAATTAATAACATAGTACACCATATAAAAATATATTCTACAATATACTAATCACTACTATACAAGATATTGATTTTAAAAAAAAAAATAACTCGGAACCGCCGGGAACCGCCTGGAACTGCCAGAACCGGAACCGGGCGGTTCCGGAACCGTATGGTAGCGGTTCCGGCTCTGGAACTGCCAGAACCGCCAGAACCGCAGAACCGGAACCGCCAGAACCGAAACCGTAGACTCAAATAGACCCAGAACCGGAACCGGATACAGCCTTAGTTGGACCACTTTTTTCTTCTATAACTAAGGATCGGATTACGTTTTGTTTGAACTGCCTTAGCTATTGTTGGAATATCCGTTTTTCATTTATTTTTCTAATATTTAGAAATATTCATTCACTTAATCTCCTACTATTTAGGAATAGTCATTTAATTAATTTCTTATTATATATGAATAGTCATTTAATTAATTTCTTATTATATATGAATAGTCATTTAATTATACTCCTAATATTTATAAGCTAATTTTTTTTCATTCAACTCCATTTATATTTAGGAGTACTAAATTTCTTCTTTTCAGCTTTTTGAGTTCTCCTTTTAAGGTTTAGGAGGGATTTTTCTTTAGTTAATAAATTTTACCTAAAAGTTTCGGTCTTTCTTTAGTTAATAAGTTTTGACATAGGAAAAGTAACAAAATTTTCGGTACTAACTTTTTAGGACTAATATTTATAAACTATATTAGGTGAAAATAATCCTTTTGAACTAATTTATGGATTAGGAATCTGTTGAGATGAGAGATTATACGTGACATAGACTTGTATAGATTTCTGTAGCCTTGTACACTGTATACTCATTATATATTTACTGTATACTCGGTAATGGGCTATGATGAATACCCACTCTGGACTATGTATCTGAGCCCACAACTATGTGTATCTGAGCCCACAGCTATTTAATTTTGGGCCGGATCACCCGACCCAACCCGACCCGATAGTGTGAAATTTGTATATAGCATTAGGTGCAGATATTTTGTTTCACGGATTTCATTTTGTTTCATTTTCTGATTAATAAACTCTCTCTCTTCTAGAGAGTTCTCTCAGACGCTTCTCCTTCTCTCTAAATTCTCTCACTACATTCTCCATGATTCTTCAGTTTAATCTCAAAGTTTTCATGGTATCAGAGCCTCGATGATGATCCTAGTATGTTTTTCTGCATCTTGTTATCTTGGTTGAAGTATTCTTTGAGATTTTTGGGGGTGTTTCTGACGTATGTGGTCGATGATGATTCCGATCTAAATTGGATGCTTTTCTGAGACTCCCATCGTGATATCTGAGTATATTTTCTTCACTCGAACGTTCTGGGAGATTTTCCGATGATTTTTGGGTGATTTCTCGGTGACTTATCAGCTTCTAGGGTTTCTGGTGGTTGAACCTAGGGTTTGACTGCTATCCGGTGGCTCGATCCTCACTCAGTAGATGTTTTGGGTGACTTTCCGACATCCCTGACCATTTTCCAGCAAGATTTCCGACGGTTGCACCTAGGGTTTTGTACCTAGGGGATTCTCTGATTGATTGAAGGCCGATCTTCTCCGGTCGCGAAGAAGGAGGGTAACTCTGTCCTTATCTTGAGTATTATATGCTTTGTGTATGATTATCTGACTCCGTATGTGAGTATCTGGTTTTGTGTGTGAATATCTAGTTTGGTTATATTCTACTTGTTGAAATTTTCTTTAAGCCGGTTCATTGATTATGGCTTCTAATACGAATGTTGGTACCTCCTCCTCCTCGGTAGACTCTACCAGCCCCCTCTTTGTATACTCCTCTGATGTCCCTGGGTATCTCTTGTCCCCAGTCCTTTCTCGGGAAGTGGTTATGGGGGTTGGAGGAGAAAAATGATTGTTGCATTATCTGCTAAAAACAAAATTGGTTTTGTTGATGGCACATGCTCCCGACCAGCTATTAATGTGGCTCAACAAAGGTTATGGGATAGGTGCAATAACATGGTGATTTCATGGTTAACTGCTTCCCTCTCCTCTCAAATTGCTGAAAGTGTGCAGTGTTCTGATACTGCACAGAGCATATGGTCCCAACTCCAGGCCAGATATGGCACTTGCAAACAGGACCAAAATCTTTGAATTGAAAAGGGAGCTTTCTCACACCTCCCAAGGATCCTTAGATGTAGCTTCATATTCTAATAAGCTCATAGGTCTGTGGGATGAACTAGAATCAATGTGTGTTAATCATGGTCAAAGATGTGTTTGTGTTGCCAAAGATGGTATAATACAGGAAAGTGATGAAAATAAGGTGTTTCAGTTTTTACTGGGTCTTAATGAAGCATACATGGGGGTAAGGAGTAATCTTTTGATGATGCAGCCTCCTCCATCTCTTGACAATGTCTATAATATGGTCCTCAATGATGAGAAGCAGAGACAAGTCCAGTCTTCTTCTCACTTTAATCCAGACTCTGTCTCTTTCAATGTTCATACTAATAGGCAGCCTGTTGGATTTAACAAGGCCACAGTGCCTAGTCCTTCTTCTCCTTTCAGACAAAGAGTCAATTTTGATCAAGCCAGAGGATCTTTATTCTGTAGATACTGTAAAAAATCTGGACACTTAATTGATAAGTGTTTCAAGATCCATGGGTATCCATAAAGTACAAATTTTAACAAGGGGAGGAGACCTGTAGTTGCTCATCTTAGTGCTGGTCTGGATTTCCCTCATTCTGAAGGACATGTGTCTGTTCCCCAAGGGAATCCTCCTGAAAGCCATCAATCTGTTCCAAAAATAGATGGCCAGTGTTCTGTGATACCAGGGTTGAGCAGACAACAGTATGATCAGTTGATGAATTTATTACAACAGAACAAGTTAGGGGACTCCACTGCTCAGACTCCTCCTCCCATGTATGCTGCTAACTTTGCTGGTGCTATGTTTGTTAGAAACTACGCTTAACGCTAGAGGGGGGGGGGGGGTGAATAGCGTTTTAATGAAATTTAGCGTTTTCTTGCGGAATTTAAATTTTACAGGAAGTAAATAAGTGCAATAAAGATAACTTACACAAGGATATATCCTGGTTGGCCACAACAGTGGTTAGTCCACTCCCCGAGAGACTCTCTCGAGATTTTCTACTAACTTGTTAAGCTTACGGGTGCTTAACAAACCTTTACAGTTGCTCGGAGATACAATCTCAAAGACTTCACTTGCTCGGGGATACAATCCCAAAGACTTCACTTGCTCGGGGATACAATCCCAAAGACTTCACTTGCTCGGGGATACAATCCCAAAGACTTCACTTGCTCGGGGATACAATCCCAAAGACTTCAACAGAGGAAGCACAAGTTCCTCAACACAAGAGAATCAAAATTCTCTTACAAGTATTTGAAATACTTGAACACTCACTTAACAAAGGTACTCCTTGATGAGTAGATATGAGTAAAATAATACGCTCAAGATCACAACAACTTTGAACAATAATATGGCTCTCAAAAGCTTTATGAAATGAGTAGAAAATGATGAAAAATTGAATGAAAGCTTAAAGCAATGTAATGATCAGTTAGTGTATGTTGTTGTGTTTAAAACACTGAGTTGAAGCTGTATTTATAGGTGCAAAACTTGGTCTTACCGTTGTCTAATTGCCAATTAAGAATTGCTGAATTTACTCAGCGACAATCGATTGTCAAGACCGAACAATCGATTATCTGCCAGTCAGATCAAAAATCAATCCCAGATTTTACGCTTAATAATCGATTACTTACAATCCATAATGGATTACTGGCAAAATTCAAATTCAGATAATCGATTATACCAAATCCATAATCGATTACTTCAGCAACGTTCCAAAAATCATTTACAGATTTTAATCAAAAACATCGATTATAGCAAATCAATAATCGATTACCTCATTGACGTTTTAAAAATTATTTCCGGATTTTGAGCAAAACATCGATTACAGAAAACCAATAATCGATTACTTTGAGGTATTTGAAAATCATTTGACAACAGTCAGTTTCAACAATCGATAGTCCCTTGCAACAATCGATTACTTGTCATTTTCTGAAAATCTCAAATCACACTGTTTCAAGCCAAAGTTTTTGCGACTAAGTATAAACTTTGACAATCGATTGTTGGACATAGGCAATCGATTGTTAAACCCAGTTAACTCAACATAATCGATTACTATTAGTTACTAATCGATTACTTAAGTAATTTTAAAATCACTGGGAGACATCAACTCAACATAATCGATTACCATTAGTTCATAATCGATTATTCTGAGTATTGGAAAACTTTACCTCATCAATAATCGATTGTCATTAGTTCACAATCGATTATCTTGCAGATTTGGAAAAACCTGATGTTAACTGTCTTATTCACAATCGATTATCATTAGTTCATAATCGATTGTCATGCAGTCTTGGCTTATAAACAATCGATTATCATAAGTACATAATCGATTATTCTTAGCCCAGATTTCTGAGGTATGTTTAGAAAACATTTTGTCTAATGTAAATATGCATCATTTGAAATCATTTGATACAGAAATAAGTATGCATGATTTTGGAAAATAGTTTTATGAGAGAAGCCATGTTATGGAGTCAAGTTATAGGATCAAGATCACATTTAAGAATAACTCAATAATAACAATTAAAAACAACGTCTTGAGCTTCAGTCTCAACATTTGTGCTCTTGTACTTGAACTCCGTCATATATCAATTTGTGCTTTGTTTGTCATTCATCAAAACCTACAAAAGAATACACGTTTAGTATATCGCATTGAGAACGTGTTTCCAACAATGTTAACTGAGAGCCCTATTTCTGATTCCAAACTCTGCTTGCTTACTAATATTAATTCTGTCACTTGGATTATAGATTCAGGGGCCTCTAATCACATGACACATGATAAACATTTACTTTTTAACATCACACCTTTAACTCTACCATATCTTGTCACTCTTCCTAATGGCTATAAAGTGCAAGTGACATGCATAGGTTCTTTTGCATTGACGCCTTCCATCACCCTTCACAATGTACTGCTAGTTCCTTCTTTTAAACACAACTTGATTTATGTCCACAAGTTAGTGAAGCAGTTGCATTGTATAGTTCTGTTCACTGAACACTCATGCTTACTACACATGATACAGGACCCTTCTCTGAGGAGGCCTCTGGATCTTGGTATGGAAGCTGCTGGCTTATATAAACTGGCTTGGGTTCCTCCTTCCCTTTCTTCCTCTGTTAGTTGTTCCTCTACTTCTGTTTGTTCTGTGTCTGCTTCTTGTAATGATGACATTTTGTCTGATAGCAAGGTTGTTCCATTGCCTTCTGTGTCTGCTTCTTGTAATGATGACATTTTGTCTGATAGCAAGGTTGTTCCATTGCCTTCACATGTATATAGTTCCATCTGTAATAATGTTCTTACAACTGACATGAATTACATTTGGCATTTAAGACTTGCTCATACTCCATTTACAAATATGAGATATATTTCTGGTTTGTCTTTTCCATTTGCTTCCAAACAACCTTTTCCATGTTCAGTCTGTCCTATGGCAAGACATGCTAGGCTCCTATTTCCTGATGGTTCTATTAAGACCTCTAGACCCTTTCAACTGATTCATGTGGACACTTGGGGACCTTATCATACTCCAACCTTTTCTGGTTGTAGATATTTCCTTACAATTGTTGATGATTTTTCTAGGGCAACATGGACACACTTAATGGGATCCAAAAGCAATGCTTTTTCTATGCCTAAGTCATTCCTTTCTTTGGTTAAAACCCAATTCAATGTTGTAGTTCAAACTGTTAGAAGTGACAATGCCTTAGAATTGGGATCCAGCATAGAGGGAACTTCTTTCTTTAGTAGTCAGGGGATAATACATCAAACCACCTGCTCTCATACCCCTCAACAGAATGGTGTTGTTGAGAGGAAGCATAGAACCCTCCTTGAAACCTGTAGAGCTTTGCTCTTTCAATCTGGCCTGCCTATATCTTTCTGGGGGGACTGTTTGTTGACTGCCACCTACCTACTTAACAGAATACCCACCAGATTACTTCACAATAAATCTCCTCATGAAGTCTTGTATGGGAAAGTTCCAACCTATACTCACTTGAGGACATTTGGTTGCCTTGCCTATGCCACTGTCCAATCCCTCAAAGGGACAAGTTAAAGCCAAGAGCCATTCCTTGTGTTTTCCTGGGTTATCCTTTTGCCAAAAAGGGTTATAAATTGTATGATCTTGCTTCAAAGAAATATTTGGTTTCCAGGGATGTCGTCTTTCATGAATCATGTTTTCCTTTTAAAACTGTTTCTTCTTCTGCTCATCCTTCTGCTTCATCTTTTCCTTTTGTTCCTTCTGGAGAACATGATGATGTTTCTGATTCTCCCATACTTCTCTCCTCTCCTCCTTCTCCCACATCTGTGCAATTTCCTCCTTCTACTGTCCCTGCCTCTCCTGACTCTACATTCACTCCTCCTTTCAATCCTGATATCTCACCTCCTGTTCTAGCTTCTTCTCCTTCTGTTCCTGTTCCCAGAAAGTCTCAGAGACAGCATAATCCTCCCACCTATCTTAAGGATTATGTTTGTCAATTACCTGCCTTCTCTGGTTCATCTTCCTCCTCTTTGGAATCTGAGCCTCTATATTACTCTCAAGCTGCATATGTTCCAGCATGGCCACCTGCCATGAGACAGGAGTTTGATGCTTTGGACACAAACCATACTTGGGATGTTGTTCCTCTTCCTCCTGGTAAGAAACCCATTGGTTGTAAATGGGTTTATAAAATCAAATACAAAGCTGATGGCTGTGTTGAAAGGTATAAAGCTAGACTTGTTATTAGAGGTGATACTCAGGTTGAAGGTATTGACTTCACTGACACTTTTTCTCCTGTGGTTAAAATGTGCACTGTTAAGTGTCTTATTGCTGTGGCTGTGAAAAATCATTGGAATTTATTTCAACTAGATGTTAATAATGCATTCTTGCATGGTGATTTGGATGAGGAGGTCTATATGAAGCTCCCTCCTGGTTTGCCAGTTTCTGCCCCTGACTCTGTTTCTGCCTCTACTCCCCTTGTTTGCAAATTAAATAAATCCCTATATAGGCTCAGACAGGCATCCAGACAGTGGTATGCCAAATTGTCTTCTGCCCTATATTCCAGAGGCTATAGACATTCTTTGAATGATTATTCTCTATTCATCAAAGGTACACCAGTGTCCCTTGTGATTGTTGCTGTATATGTGGATGATATTATTCTTACTGAGGATGACTGTGATGAGATTGCTGACCCGAAACTGTTTCTGGATGATCAGTTCAAATGAAGGACCTAGGGTCCTTACATTATTTTCTAGGCATAGAGATGCCATCTGTTCCTGGTGGGATGATCCTTATTCAGCATAAATATGTTTCTGATTTGCTGCAACAGTTTGACTGTGTCAATGTCTCTTCTGTTGTATGTCCTTTGGACATTAATGCAAATTGCATGATGATTTTGGTGACATTTTGCCTTCTCCTGATCAGTATAGGAGTCTTGTTGGTAAACTCTTATTTCTGACTCATACTAGGCCTGCCATCTGTTTTGCTGTGCAACATCTGAGTCAGTTCCTCAAATGCCCCAGACTCCCCCATATGACTACTGCTCTTCATGTGTTGAGATATCTTAAAGGCACCCCTTCTCTGGGCCTCTTTTATTCTGATTCCAATGATTTCACTGTTGTTGGTTATTCTGATAGTGACTGGGCTGCCTGCCCGGATACAAAGAGGTCTGTTACTGTGTTCTGTATTATTTTGGGTGGTTGCTTGATTAGTTGGAAATCTAAGAAGCAACCAGTGGTCTCTTTATCTTCTGCTGAGGCTGAATACAGGGCCCTCAATAAGGTTGTTGCAGAACTTTCTTGGTTGTCTCGTTTATTTCTTGATCTTGGAGTTTCTGTCTCTCTTCATTTTTCTGTGTATTGTGATAGCCAGGCTGCTATTCACATTGCTAAGAATCCTGTTTTTCATGAACGGACCAAACATATTGAAGTGGATTGTCACTTTGTACGCGATCAACTCCAGAATGGCCTTATTCAATTGGTTCAAGTCCCTACAACTCGGTAGCTGACTGACCTTCTGACCAAGCCTTTGCCTGGCACTATGCTTCATCCCTTGTTGATCAAGTTGCAGGTGGTATCCCCCTCCAACTTGAGGGGGGGGGGTGTTGAGATGACAGATTATACGTGACATAGACTTGTATAGATTTGTGTAGCCTTGTATATTCACTGTATACTCATTGTTTATTTACTGTATACTCGGTAATGGGATATGATGAATACCCATTCTGGACTGTGTATCTGAGCCCACAACTATTTAATTTTGGGTCGGATCACCCGACCCGATAGTGTGAAAGTTGTATATAGCATTAGGTGCAGATATTTTGTTTCACGGATTTCATTTTGTTTCATTTTCTGATTAATAAACTCTCTCTTCTAGAGAGTTCTCTCAGACGCTCCTCCTTCTCTCTAAATTCTCTCACTACATTCTCCATGATTCTTCAGTTTAATCTCAAAGTTTTCAGAATCTTTTTTTTTAATAATTTTTTTTATCTATTGAACCATATACAGTTTTGCCTTTTTTATATATTGTCTATTTATCCATATTTTCAAAAGTGTATTGCGTTACGTAATAAAATCTAGAAATTATACCCAGAAAATTAAAATCTGATCTAATTTAGATTTTATAGATCTGCCTCGGACAATATGCTTTGACAAGGTTCTTCTAATCCAAGTTTACTAATAATTCCAATAATAATGCATCAAAGGACTATATATATATATATATATATATATATATATATATATATATATATATATATATATATATAGATATATATATATAAATTCAATAGGCAAGTGCTTAGGGTTAGTTTTTTTATAAATAATATAAAAGAAAATTACAACAATGAGGAAAAGTACAAATAAGGAGGACTAGGGGTGTACATATGTCGGATTGGTTCGGATTTTGCAATTATCAAACCAAACCAATTGTATCAGGTTTTTAAATCTATAGACCAAACCAAACCAACAAAAGTTGGGTTTTTCAATATCAGATTTTCTCGGATTTTTTGGGTTTTTCGAGTTTTTCATTCCGATAAACTTGAAGGCTTATTTCATACCTCCATAAATGCACCAATTCGGATACATAGATAATGCACTACTCTCAGTTAAAGTCATTCTTTTAACTATTTCAATCAAAGATAGTAATGATCACCAATAATTCAAAAGCCCAAGCTTTCACACTGCTTGCTCTATAAATTGTTATATTAGCTTGTCTGAGTTAAATGCAAGTACTAGTAAGCAGTCTTTTTGTACAAGAACTAGTCAGAACAAATATCATCAATTACATGCCTACAAGAAGGAATCAAAAGCATAACACAAATCTTACTAGATTATTACGATCCTGATTCCTGGTATTGCATTGATAACAATACAAGAGCAGTACAAGGGAATTATTATATGTATAAGAGTTATCACATAGGATCACAAAATTTTTTAAGAGTAGACATTACACCCAAGAGTCTTAAAAAATAAACAAAAAAATAATATATTAAACTCTAAGAAGTAGCGCATCTTAGTAGGCATTATAACTAGAGGAGCATGTTTCCAAAATTCTTGTAAAGGCATAATAAAAATCTGAACAGCTTTAGGATTAGGTTTTGGTTTGGGCTCAATTATTCTTTTATGGGCAAAATAAAAATAAACATTTAGATGGGCTATAATACCAACTTAAATATTATGCTATATACAGAATATAATTATAATAACAATTGAGAAATATTTATAACTTACATTCTAATAAATATTTTTATCTATCTAATATATAAAATATGTATACATGTAATGTCGGGTTGGTTTGGTTTCGGTTTGACTTTTTTTAGTTAATACCAAACCAACCCTATTGTGGCCGGGTTTATTTTTTAATACCAAACCAAGTCAAACCAAACCACTAGTCGGTTTTTTTTTTCGGGTTGACTCGGATTTTCGGGTTGGTGCGGGTTATCGGTTTGGTTTGTACACCCCTAAGGAGAAAAATAGCACCGGTATTGTTACCCATATAACACAAACCGGGCTAACCTTACCGTACTAATCCTATTGAGGCTTGTAAATAATTTTTAGGTACTTACACTTTTATCTTTAGCATTTCTTTTTAGTTCATAAAGAATATTTCATAATGTTAATGTTGTTTTTTAAAGTTTTATATGCAATAATATGGGATGCACGCGCAACACATGCACCCTAAGACTAGTTATATAAAAATGATCAAGGAGGATCCTATCATAAAGTACGACGGTAGTTTTACTAGCTATGATTGAATCTCCCTAATTCAATCCAAGTAATTATTCAAATCTATCTTGATATATAAATAAACAAATGTTTTAGATTATTTTAATCAGAAAATGTATTTATTTCAATTCGACGCTATGCTTATTCTTCTTATTATGAAATTTCTAGTTAAATGAATATTGTTCTATTATATAATAGGTCCCTCTTATGAAAGCCGAGAATTTCAAAGTGGCGTGTACACCTAGCTCCATTGTTGGGCTAGTCACTGAATACAAATTTATCGAACTGGAAACATTTGAGAATATTATGTAAAAACAAACAAGGGGGATCTTATTCTAAAGAACTACGGTAGATTTATTAGCGATGGATGAATCTCCCTCTATCAACCGAAGGAATTACAATCAAATTTCTTTTCCGCAAATTTGTTTGTTCTGAATATTTTTTGATGTTATAATGACGTGCATAAAAATTAATTTTGAAAAATACTGTTAAAAAGTGGTCTGACAGTATAATATGTAATGTCACCGAAGAAAATAGAGGATGCGATCCAATTTTTGAATATTTAATTTTGGGAAAAAAAAGACTAATTATAATCTCACATCTTCTTCTGGAGTGCATTGAATTTTCCAACCACAGCCTGCACAAAAGCAGCATAGTAAAGAGTGCCAATCTCTACTTAAGAAAGAAGACAAACTAACCATAATTTTTTCAAGAAAATTCCAAATATATCAGATTGAAACGAATTAAGTTTTGATGTAAACGATAATGTCAGACTATTTTATGATTTTACCAAATCCAAAGTTTTCAGAGACAGGGGAAGAAAAAGGATAATAACTAGAAAAAAAAAACGTACACAAAGGACAAGGAAGACCATCAATGTACCTAAACAAGCTAATTGGGTAGTCCGGAAGATCATTGAAGGCACTATCCTATTACAACAACATCAACTGTTATATAAATTTGATTGTACTATAAAAATGCTCTATCTACAACAGATTGGAGAGGCACCTAGAGTTCCTTGGAAGAATTTAACAATGCAGAATCCTGCTCGACCTAAAGCACTCTTCAACCTGTGGCTGCTGTTACAAGACAGATTCCCTACCAAAGATAGGTTGATTAAAAGGAGCTTGACTGTAGATGACACTTGTGTTATGTGTCAGCAAACTGTGGAACCCAGAGATCACTTATTCTTGGACTACACCTTTGCATCTCAGCTGAGGTATCACACATTGCAATGGATTGGAGCTAAACAACCTGCTGGACAGAGCTGGCCTCAGTTTGTCCACTGGTTCACTGAGCAGGCTAAAGGGAAATCTCCTCGAGCTCATATAGTCAAAATGACCTTGACAGAAATGTTCTATGTCCTATGGCTGGAAAGGAATGCGATAATATTTGGAAACACCTTCTGTAATAGTGACAAACTCCTTAGATTCATTGCTTACACTTGTAATGTTAGGGCACCTCCCAGACTAAGTGTACATCTTCAACATTACCTACTGTAATGCTGAACTTTTGGACAGTATAGGTTAGTCAGTTTTGTGCAGTTTTTGATAGGCAGCTGAGTATTAAGTTGCTCTATGGATTTATATGACAACCACTTTGATGATTAATACAAAGTTTAATTACCAAAAAACAGGAAGAAAAATACAGGATCTTTTTATATATTTAAATTTAGTTGTAGAAGATCCAGCCAAAGGGTCTCCTAAAGGGATTGCCCTTCTAAGACATTTACAAAAATACATATGGGATTGTCCTCTCATTCCTCTACTTCCAAAAAATTTGTTAAAAAAAAAGAAGACAAAACACAAAAATTAAATAAATCAGATTTATTTTAGGTTCTTTATTTCAAATTTATTATTTTTTTGATTTTTTTCGTCGACAGACACAATTCTGAAAATATATAACACATAGTACATTATAGTGATTTATTGTGATGAACGACTCCACTAATTATTTTAAAGGGATCTTTGCACAAATAACTATCAGAATCACTATTATTTTTTCTAACCGAATATATAAATTTTAAATATAGTATATATATAATTATACATAAATTATATATCAACTGCTGTTTTTAATTTAAACGGTTAGGTGGACCGCTGTTTAGATTAATTTTTCAATATTAAAAGCTCTAGGTTTTTGGAATTTAGGATTTTTAAAGCTTAACTATACTATAAGTTGGTAGAAAAAAACTCTTGCTACAATTATTCCAAGAATTGTTTATAAAATAGAGGAAAAAAGAGTGGGTATGGTACACACTAAAATGTTCCTATCCAACACATATCTACATCATAACCTTGTAACTTATTGCTGTGTGGATGGCGATGGTTTCAATTGCCAAAACTTGTGCACTTAATTGTTCATCCTTAAACTCATTTGTACTATTCCTTTTCCTCTTCTCTACTTGTTCATACTTCTTTCATGATCTAAGTTTCTCACTAGCAAGTTTCATCACTCTTTGCCACAAAATAACACATACTCTCTTTGAAGATCTTCATCTTTAGCATGGAGCTTAAGTGTACTTTCACTGTCATCTTCTTCCTCGTCCTCGTCCTCATCCTCGTCCTGCCATATGCTTCATTTTCTTCAGGTATGTATTTGTACTTACTTACCTAGACGGGGTCAATAGACGATCAAGAAGGCCCATGACCTAGCTAGGCTGGTGACCTTCATTGAACTTTGGAGGGGCGCCCACCTAACGTTGGAAAAAGAAAAGTTAGTTGTACGAGGCGGATTTAGTACAGGTTTTACGAATTTGACTAAACACATTACTTTAAACTCAAATAATGTGTACATATTTTTCTGAATCTGTACCCACCGACTCTGGGGCAGCCCGATGCACAAAGTATATATCACACCTTCATGTAAGGTCCAGGGAAAGGCCACACTCCAAAGGATGTGATATAGGCAGCCTACCCTGATGCAAGCATCACTTTCTGATTCACAGCTCGAACCCATGATCTATATGTCACATGGAAACAACTTTACCATTACTTTAACGCTCCCCTTCAACGTACCCACTAACTCTAGATTCTGGATTTGCATCAACCTAGTGTATTTTGGTTTTTATGAAATATGCATAATTTTTGCTTATTGAGTGTTGAGTAGGGAAAATGGAGTTAACAAATGTGGAGTCGGAGATTTATGATATTGATTATAGAGGTCCAGAAACTCATACCAACATACCTCCACCACGAGGGGGAAGGCATAACAGTCATCATCAAACTGGCATCTTCTTTCATAAAAAATCTGAAGGTTTAAGAACTACTAGGCCTGGGAAAATGGTAAGATTGTATTACTCCATTCCTATAGACGAATAAGAAATTAAGTTATATATATCCATCGTGTAATACTGTGGCGGATGCACGTGGTAGCAAAAAGGTTTAACTGAACCCGCTTCATCAATAAATAATTCTGTATATATGTACGATTAAAGTTGCATAAATATTGTATAAATATTTTTATTTGAACCAACTTGACAACTACTATTCTACGACTAAAGTTATGTACTTCTACCAACTTGCACAAAATCCTGGATCCGATATTGTACTATTAACCACAAATTCCAAGAGTTTTCATTTATTCATAAACTGTCTCCCCGTGAAATATATTAACATAGATTTAACCCGTGGGAGTACTATTGTTGTTAGATCGTCAATTAATACATAAAAAAAAATTACATGTAATTACATCGTAAATGACCTGATTGTATGTATATTTTTTTATACCGCCAACACATAGAATTTTAATTGTAATTACATGAATATCGAGTCTGTCAAAAATTATATGGTATTTCATATATTGGTCTTCTTTTTTCTTTTCTCTTATGTTCTTTTCCTTAGAGTATTTTGCTTCTTTTTATTTTTTTACAGGGAAGAAAAATCATGGATGAGCGTGTAAAAGTTTGATATATTGGTGAGCAAAGAAAGTGTGTCTAGTTTGAATTAAGCAATATAAAAGAATATTGGTACTTCTTTATCTTTTACTTTCATATGATATATAGAAATTTGGTTCGTAGACTTTCAGAAGGAATGTAATTAATTATCAAATGCATTAGATTGGTATTACTTCCAAATTTTATGATATATATATATATACTAAAGTTCAAAAAATTGCATAAACAAACTATTATGCGTATGCAAGTGTCGGTTCGTCCATGAGATATCTTTTATTTACCTTTCTTCTTTCTTTTTGTTTTTTTGTCCCAATTTTTGACAAATCATTGTTCTTCCTTTTGTCCAATTCGTGGAGAAAGGAAAAGGACTCTTGATTTCTCGCAAATTTGTTGTTGGGAAGTCCTTATCGTCAAGTGACAACTTATTATATTTACTGAACCAAAAACATGAATTTGAACCCAAAAAAAAACCCATAGAAGCAATTCTCGTAAAATTATTTTTGTATAACTTATAGAAGATAGGTTCGAGCCAACGGTGAAAGTAATCACTAATGACTGCATTAGATTCAAAATTTTAAATTAAATGAGTTTAATATTTAAGATTCTTAGCATTGAACACATTATATTTTTAAGATTATGGGTTCAATCTATTATTTGTTGCAATTTTAGTGGATTTTGATATATTAATTTATACGCCGTGTCAAAATTTATAGGTATAAATGAACTGTTATTGGAATGCCACATTCCTCGGACATTAGGGTAGACTGTCTATATCACATTCCTTAAAGTACGCTTGTCCAATTCTTCACCGAACCTTGCATTTTTCGCGGAATATCTTGTGCACCGAATTACTTTTTTCATAAATTTGAATTTACATTTAGTTGTACGTAGATTTGATGTTTGAATGAATGGCGATTGTTGAACTACGATGTTTAATCAAACATGGAATTACCATTTGTTGTGAGAGTCTACATGTCTACAATTTGAAAAAACTGAAGATTTATGAATATCGTCATTAATATCTCTGAATTTTTCAGCATCTATAATTAGTCACTCCCCTCCTACAGATATGATATTAAACTAATTTAATTCCGAAGGTACATCGTACTTGATGGATTATAAAAAACAGCGGAAGTAATTTCAGTATTAAAATGACATGCAATTTAGATAATTAGCATAAACGAGATTTTACGGGTTACCTATTGAATCGTGAACATAACGCTTCTACCACGTGAGCCTTCCATAACTTCTCAATGGAATCTCCATCACCCACACAATGGTGATCCTTGAACGTTCCACGGTCTTCTACTGTGTTACCCAAATAATACCGGAAATAGCAATTTCGTGTGGGCGAAATTTCTAGGAAAACATGGCTGAAAATTTCAGCCACCATACACCACTCCATCTAGATGGAAAACCTTATGTATTTATGGCACACGTTTTAAGGGTTAAGACCCTTTTCCAAAACCTGTTGGGTTTTCTCTTCCACGGAAAAATGATTCCTTTATTTCCTATTATTTAGGCACGATAGGGACCGCATAATTTAATTAACAAGGCTCCAATTATGAAATTAATTTCTAATTTTCGAAACTAATATCTACCATAATTAATTACGAATTATTCCACTAAAAATCCGTAATTGCACTCCTTATCCAATTTCGAAATTCATCCATTAAATCTTACTTAACTCCCCATGCTAAGACTCAGATACTAATCAAATAAATTAAACTATTGACGATTTAATTTATTGAATATTTCCTTTAGAATTTCGTTTAACGTATTTCATGTGTCGGATACAAAATCCACCGGCCGGGTTTACACATGAAAACTTATAAGCTTTCATAAAGGTGTATCATCAATCTCTAAACCGAGACATGAATTCAATCAACTAACTATTATTAATATCCAATTTACCAGGCATATTGACCTACGAAAGAATCTCGCCTTTTAATAAATCAAAACAATAATACTATACACAGCTAATAATAATTATATCAAGATTAAGAGTATATGTACATTTAATGGCTGGAGAGTTTATTTTATTAAGTCAGTATAAAATACTTATCTCTACCTGGTCCGTTCAATACATACAAAATGTACTAGCATAAGAAGCATGAAATAAACCATTCCCATAATCAAGATAGATTGTATTTAATCTTATGCTACAATCATTCATGATGGTTTGTCCAATTACATCATTAGATTGTGAACTCAAACTTTATACTTATAAGAAGCGATGATTTAATCTTCCGTGTACAAGCTAAACTCTATACACTAAATCATCTACTAGATAAGCAAAGGACACAAACTATTATATGATCTATTTAAAACTTTATTAAAACTGAATAACCAATTATTTCATAATAAATATTATATCTACATGGTTAATAGTATATATCCCAACAATCTCCCACTTAGACTTTTAACCATAATAACTATCTAGTTTGGTATTAAACTCTTCATGGATCATGTTACCGAAAATATCCCAAGAATGTATACCGAACTATGATTTTCTTTAGTTTTCTCCCACTACAACGAAGTACTACTAATATTACCTTCATTACCTCACGACATTGAAATATTAGTGACTTATTACTATAGTGTTCAATGTTCAAACATCACTCCCTCTCGATAAAAGCATATCATGTCTATTAACATTCTCCCACTACTTAAATGCAATGGAATGTCACTTCTAACGTGTAAGTTTTGATGTTCTTGAACATCTAGTTATTTCTTTGCCCAGTTCCTGTAAAAATAGTTTACTTCTAGGAACATATTTTATGAAACATTCCTTATCTAGAAAAAGACAATTATTTTAACAATTGTCTTATTTTCTTTAGGACAATAAATAAAGCTCCATTGGTTTTTTTGGATATTCAGTAAACATGCACCTATCCATTCTTAGTTCCAACTTACATATCTGCTTTCCCTTTCAGCACATATGCGGAACTATCCTATATCTGAACATGCCACAGACCAAGCTTACATTCAGTCCACAGTTTTATAGATGTCCCAGGTACTAGCTTAGAAGGAACTAAATTCAGAATGTAGTTTGCAGTTTCCAGAAAATATTCCGAAAACAAATAAGGCAAATTTGAATAACATGCCATTAGTCTATCCATATCCAAAAGAGACTTATTTCATTTTTCTACTACACCACTCTATTATGGAGTTTGTAGTGTAGTCAATCGAGTTGTAATCCCTTATTCTGATATGTAACAAAAGAATTTTTTAGAGATGTGCTCGCCACTACAATCAAATTGTAGTAACTTAATATATTTCTTTGATGCTTCTCCGTTTCAAGTCTTAAAAATCTTGAATCACTTAATTCGTGCATCAAATAAATATATTAATATTTTGAGTAATCATTTATGAACGTCACAAAATACTTAAAATCTATCTTTACGAGTATGTTCGTTTAACCATACAGAACGGATTCATTCTAACTTATCACTAGTTTTATTTCCTTTTAAAAGGAAACATCTTTTAGTCAAATTTCCTTCCAAATAGGATCCACAAGTTGGTAGTGCTTCTACTTTTAATGAACCTTAAGGTTCATCCTTGACCAACTTGAAATCCTAACCAGATTAATATGACTTAGACAAAAGTGCACAGATAAGTTTTACTCAATTTTGAAGAACATATTCTCTAATGAGGTAGACTAATATTGTTTTGTTCAGGAGAGACATCAATATACAACAACAAGGTCATGCATTCATGTACCACAAGAGATAAAATGTTTATTAAGCTCAATAACTCAAGAGTTATTCAAAAAATAAAACAAATATTCATCTCTTATTTTGACCAGAAACCAAAATTAAATTCCTTCTAACAAAAGTACATATATTGCATCCTTAAAATTAATGCCTTATCACTAAAAAAATGTTAACAAGTAATACGATCGGTTGCATAAAATTATTGTGGAGTTGAGATAAAACATTAAATAGATCATAATAAGTCAAAACACTGAATAGTAAAATTCAGACTGCATTCAATATTTATATACATACATGCATTTGGAATAATAACTTTCGAAGGGAAAAGAATCATTCATGCAAAGTATATTATATAATGCAAGAATTATACAATCTAAAAATAAATAAAATCAACTTAGAAGGAGAGCATACTATTATTTTCAGTCAATTGTATATAACTTTCTAATACAAAAATTTTAAACACACTACACATATATGTCATGCATCTTGAATAGCAATTGCGATGGGAAAAGAACTACTCATGCAACATACATATGCATGCCAGATTATTCACTCTAATAATTAAAATAGACCCAATTCAGATGGAGAGTATACTGTTAATTTATGTCAAGTGAACATATTTTTTAATAGCTCTAGTTCCATTGATCCAACATGTATACTAAGATGGAGAGTAAGTACACAACTAGTATTTCACCTAGTGAGCTTATAATAAATTTATCCGATATGGAGGAAGACCTAAATTCAACGCGTAAATTTATTACTCACTTGAAATTAATAGCGAAAGACCATAGAAATATAATTCTATCACCACTTAATCATGATTGTATTTTAGTTACAAAATTGACTTAACTCTTAAACTCAGATGGAGAGCCAACATAGGTTATCAATAACTAGTAACTATATCCAGTGAGTTCATAATAAATTTATCCGATGTGGAGGAAGACCAAATGTCAACACATAAATTCACTATCTCACTATAAATAAGAATATGGAGACCATAGGGGTTAATTCCTATCACCACTTTATCACAACCACAAACTTTTCTCTGAGTATTAAGTTTCACAATTTTAAAAAAAAATGCTCAAAACCCCATTTAAACAGTCTTAAAATACTAAAATTAATATTTTATACTGCATAGCAGTGATTATTGTTCATTGAACTATTTCTGATAAACCTACGAAATTTCATATCAATCGCAGATCGTTAAAGTCACGATCTCCAAAAGTTGCGACCAAATTTGGAAAATTATCATTTTAAGCATTTTTTAAGAATTTAAAATACGATCTGTATTTTTTTTAATCATATATCAATTCATTTCAAATCAACATGTGTTATCATGTTCCAAATTAGACATAAATAAAATGATAGAAAGAATGACTTTTCGTATGTAAATCACATTTTAATTCGTCAAACCTCCAAAAAACTCCTCTAAGCGATCCCGAATCGTCAAAATACAATGTGATTCACTGCATAGCATGAGTTCTTCTTAAATGACCATTTTCGATGAATTTCAGGTCATTTGGAGATCGTAAAATTCATGATCGCCAAAACTGGACCAAATTCGAATAAATTATTTTTTGCGTAGTTAGGATTAAACCCATATGATTTTCATTCTTCATATATATCATATCAAGTTAAATCACATGTTTCAGATTTAACACAAATATAGCCTACATATAAAGAATAATTTTTCATATTTATAGCAAATTCAATATGATAAACTGCTTGAAAACCCATCTAAACGATCTCAAAATGCCAAAAATTAACATGATTCACAACATGGCAATGAATTTTTCTCATTAGATCATTTTCCATGAACCCACCAAGTTTCAAGTCAATCGGAGTCCGTCAAATTTATGACCACCAGCCTGTAACCAAACTCGGAGAATAACAGTTTTAAGTAGTCTCATGAATTAAAATAAATATGATATTGATTTTCATTCTCCTTATAATTACACTATGAGCTCAAGGCATATATTATGTTCTTCCTATTTCTAGGATATATAATATCTCATTTTGCAATAAATTATCCTTTTATTAAACACATAAGAACCTGAAATATAATATTTTATCCCGTTCGATGAAAATTCCAATATTTCTTCTCATGGATGTAGTTAGTTTCACTAGTACCCAAAGATAAAACTCTTTTCCTAGTTAAGAACCTCCTCCATTAATGTAGATTTCTCAAGGATAATTTTCACATGGTATATTCAACATATTTCAATGACTCAAATAAATAGATCATTTTGTGGATCCTACTTATTAATCATAATGCACAATCCATGAATAGATATAATTTCACATGTACAAATTTACTAAGAGTTTTTCATGAGTTCAAATAAACAAACCACTTCAGCGGTAACTATTTATTACTCATAAAATTCTCAATTTACAAGTGAATATATATTTAGCTCATAAAATTATTTTATGATAGACCATAGCTTAAAAAGCCATACCAAAAATATAAAACTTATACAAAATACCTTCATATTTCACTTAATTAGAACCTCCAATCAGAGAACAAAATTCTTCATCGAAAATCCAAACTAGTAATCACATAGGGCATGAAAACATAAACTTAAATTTGAGATTTTTTTTATGCACAAATATGCCAAACGCTCCAATCATTAGTCATCCAGGATATTAAATAGAGAATTTTACTTTCTTACAAATTAATTATATCATCACACAATATCAATTATACCTTGTAAGACCCAGTTAATTAAAATCTTACACATTTATTATTGAATTCAATACAACAACACGTCTATTTGCTAATAGCCAATGTGTAAACATATTATATGACTAGTATTTAATCATGGGGACCATAGAGAGTCACTCCCACCACCATTGAATTAAAAAGAATTTAAAATTATTAAGAAATAATTTTTAGAAAATAGCAAAACGTCCAAAACACAGTCCAAGCGACCTCAAAACGCCGAAAAACACCATGGTTCACTAAGAAAGCAGTGAGTTTTTCTCACCACGTTGTTTTCGATGGACCCACCAAATTTCAGCTCAATCAGAGTCTATCAAGTTTGTTGACCTCCGAAAATACTGGCTATTCGGTCAAAAACAGGTTTTGCGTTTTTCTAGGGTTTACCCCAAAAATATTTGATAATCTCAATCAAATATCAATAAGAAAACAGATATCTCATGATTACTAGAATAATCAAAAATTTTTGCATAGTTAATTCACAAACATCAGTGCAGTTTTTTAGAAAATCACACATATATGTAATTTAAAAAACGCACATAAACACCATATTCTTGTTTCATGAATAACTTAGTTATCTAATTAGATGTGAGTGAGCTCTGATACTAATTGATGAATTATAATAAGCAGCGGAAGCAATAGCAGTATCAAAATCACATGTAATCTAGACAACTAGCATAAACGAGATTTCACGGGTTACCTCTTGAAGCGTGAACATATATCTTCTACCGCGTGAGCCTTCATTTCCATAACTTCTCAATGGAATCTCCACTACCCGCACAATCATGATCCTTGAACGTTCCACGGTCTTCAACTGTGTTATCCAAATAATACCGAAAATAGCGATTTCGTGTGAGCGAAATTTCTAGGAAAACATGGCTGAAAATTTCAGCCACCATACACCACTCCCTCTAGATGGAAAACCTTATATATTATGGCACAAGTTTTAAGGGTTAAGACCCTTTTCCAAAACCTGTTGGGTTTTCTCTTCCACGAGAAAAAAGATTCCTTTATTTCCTATTATTTAGGCACAGTAGGGACCACATAATTTGATTAACAAGGCTCCAATTATGAAATTAATTTCTAATTTTCGAAACTAATATCTACCATAATTAATTACGAATTATTCCTCTAAAAATTCGTAATTGCACTCCTTATCCAATTCCGATATTCATCCATTAAATCTTATTTAACTCCACATGCTAAGACTCAGATACTAATCAAATAAATTAAATTACTGACGATTTAATTTATTGATTATTTTCTTTAGAATTTCGCTTAACTTATTTCATGTGTCGGATACAAAATCTACCGGTCGGGTTTACACATGAAAACTTATAAGCTTTCATAAAGGTGTATCATCAATCTCTAAACCGAGACATGAATTCCATCAACTAACTATTGCTTCGCCAATGTACATTATTATTATCTAATTTATCAGGCATATTGGCCCACAACAGATTCTCGCCTTTTAATAAATTAAAACAATAATACTATACACATCTAATGATAATTATATCAAGATTAAGAGTATAAGTACATTTAATGGCCAGAGAGTTTATTTTATTAAGTCAATATAAAATACTTATCTCTACCTGATCCGTTCAATACATACAAAATGTACTAGCACAAGAAGCTGGAATTAAACCATTTCCATAATCAAGATAGATTATATTTAATCTTGTGATACAATTATTCCTGATAGTTTGTCCAATTCCATCATTAGATTGTGAACTCAAACTTTATACTTATAAGAACCGATGATTAAATCTTCCGTGTATAAGCTAAACTTTATACACTAAATTATCTACTTATAAGTAAAGGACACAGACTATTATATGATCTATTTAAAACTTTATTAAAACTGAATAAACAATTTATTTATAATAAATATTATATTTAAACCAAATCCATAATTAATAGTATATATCCCAACAGTACCATAATTAAATTTAACGTTATTTATTTTTTCAGTGTCAAATCACTGGTTTCCTGGTTTAGCAACTTTAGTCTCCAGAAATAACTCTGAAGAAAAACCTGTACAACCACTGACGTTTTAATTATTGAATTAATTGGCATTGTATGATAGTTATAGATATAATTTTGGCAGACTACTTTAAAGTCACGGATCCCCAATTCAATTTGCAGAAAGGGCCATGATTGTTAGCGGGGGCGGATCTATCATGTGAGCTATGGGTATACTTGAACTCAATAACTTTTTCTTCAAATTTTGTATTTATTAAAAATTACAAAATATTTACAAATAATTAATTGATAACTTAATTATTAGTATATTAGCTTGAATTCGCCATAGAAAATCAACAACTTTAAATTCTGGATTCGTTTATATGCGATGTTACACATAGCATTGATGGAAAAAATGGAAAAAAATTGCCAACAAAGTCAAATAAATTATACAGCAGGATGATCATGGACACAATCACATAATCTGGGTTCTTAGAATATGACACACTTAGAAGCAGTATTTTAAAAGGCGTTTTCGGGGCGAGCTATGGGGCAAGTCGCATAAAAACTGCACCGAGCCGATGGTACGAGGCGAACGACTTAAGAAGCGTACGCCCGATGTTTGAGGCGCATTTTTTTAGTGAGGGGTATTGAGATGCGTTTCTTTTAATGAGGGGTAAGCCCCAGAGACAGTTTTCAAATTAAGATAAAATCTGTTGAATAAGTCCTTCATATAATACCCAATTTCTCAAAATTCAGCTTGGTAATTACTCAAAAGTTTTAAAAAGAAACTGAAATTAGTTAAATTTAAAAGTCAAGACCTTTTTTGTTGATTGAAGCCATAATGCATGATCTTTCCTCAATTCTTTATCTTGTTTGCTAGTCTGTTAATATCTCCCAAAACCAACGAATATTTAATTTTTTTTACAAATACAAAGAGAACTTCATACTCCTTGATAGCACCAAATTCAGATTGCGGGTTACTCATCTTTTTTGTTCCTTCACATAAAATTTTTTATTCTTTTCGACTCAAGTTACTTGTGCTTCTAAAAACGAAGTTCAGAAGACAGTTTTTCAGCGGCATATAATCGGCAGTGAACAATTGTAAGAGGTGATGAACCGAAACGTCACATCCGACCAACTCTGCATACTTGGTCAGTAATAGAAGCACTTTTAGTGTACGGTGTGATTTGAGCCGGGCAGATGTTATAGAATCGGCAAAACTCCTCCGCCAAAGAAAAAAGAGGACGGCCATAGCCAATCAGAAAGGGGTATTCATAAAAGGCACAGTATCCTGACCTATGAACATCCATGTGATATCTCCCCACTGGAATCATCTCTGTGTGGGCAGCTATACCGTACTTAATGTGAATATCCCTCAATCATTTGCTGGCAAATTTGGAAGAACAGATACTCTGCTAGGTTTGATAAAAAGAAAATGTCCCATCATTTCATCATCCAACAAGTGATCAAAATGACAAATATGCTCATTCAGACGAGGTTCCCAGATCTTTAACTCCATCAATTATGGCAGGACACGTACAGTAGAATTGAGAAGTTATCCCCGACTATTTAGTGTCAGATTGTTCATTGGCAAAAACATCCAGTGGGATGGGTTAAACTCAATGTCGATGGTTGTAGCAAAGGTAGCCCCGTATCGGCAGGTGGTGGTGGTCTTATCAGAGATCACCATGGTGTTTTAATTGGTGCTTTTGCAGAATTCTATGGAGAATGTACCTGTAATATTGCAGAAGCTAAAGCCATGAAGCAAGGCATCTCAATGTGCATTTCAAAGGGCTTTACAAATGTTATAGTTGAATCAGACTCAATGATTCTCCTCAACTTGATCAGAAGGATAAGGAAGCCACCATGGAGATTTAAAGATACTATTGATCAAATACACAACATGACCAAGGATGCTAACTTTCTTTTTTGTCACACTTTGAGAGAAGGAAACAACTCTGCTGACAAGCTTGCTAACAGAAGCCAAATTTAATTCTATCTTCAATGAGGTTGTATCATTACCTTCGAATGTTAGAGCTTCAATGAAGTTAGAAGCTGACGGGTCCCTAGCATCAGATTCAGACAGAAGAAAAATAAGTTTGTTATCAATGACAATAACTAGAAGCAATTTTCTTTCTCACATCCTTTTGTATATAGCATCTTGGAGTGTTTCCTAGGATGCACAACTTCCATCACACACAACTAAAATATTTTTGTTCAAATGTGTATCATAGAATGGATGTTATCACCTATCATACTGTTTTGGAGGCCAAGGCCTATGTCCTCCTCCATGTGATTATTATTTCTTATATATATACATGTTGGAGTTGAAGACGTGTGATTTTGACCCTCCCCGAGATTTTTCATATTTTGGTGTAAAATATTTAATTTAGCCTTAATAGAGTTATTTGAGCTAATTTTGACTCTTTAACTTTATTTCGTCACAAAATAAAAAATTACAAAAAAGAGATATATAAATTTTTAGTTTATGTATTTCTCATAAATTTGAAAAATACCAAAAAAATAGTACCTTATTTTTATCTTTATATAATTTTGAAAATTACAAAATAAATAGTTTCATTAATGTTTTATAGTTAATTTTATCTTTAAAAAAATAAAAAAATAAGTATTTTATATGTTATCTTTATATAAAAACAAAAATTATTAAAAAATAGTTTTATTAATATTTTGTAGTTATTTACATGTTGAAAATACTAATAAATAGTTTTGTTTTAATTATTAATCTTATTTTTATAGTTATTTTGCTTACATAGGATTAATTAAATAAAATCGTATTTTAGTCTCGATTTCGAACAAAGAATAACATTTGGGTTCAAATGACTTTTTAGGCCTAAAGTTCGAATAAACTAATACCCAAGCCCACACCCTAAAACCTACGCCTAGACTCTATAAAAAGAAAAACAAAACCTAGTCTAAAGGAGACTCTTCCACCGCAAAAGACCATACACACATGGGAACCTCTCTTTCTTCCTCATGAACAAAAAACCAAAAAAACACTAATTGAAAAAGACCTCATTCCCACTAGCTCAAGCCACCTCTAACATCGACCAACACCTCAAGTCGACCAGCTCGTTGTCAACCCCATCACCACCTCCGTCGACTCCACCATTTCCGACCAGCTGAACCAAAACGAACCAGGTCGTCACCCCACGCCAGCGAGCAGCGTCCAAACAACCCTTTCTGCTCCTTCTCTGCCAAGCGACCAGCCCTACGATGTAACCACCCGCACGACCACAGAACAGCCCACCCCACGACACCTGAACCACCCAGCAGTCCGCCATTGACGACCCCTTTCAACTCAACGAAAAAAACCAGCAGCCTCCGTCGCCTCTAGCAGTAACAGTCAGCCCCGTCGTCCTCTCTTCAGGCAGCATCGGCCATGGGCGCTTCTTCATTCTCAGCCACTGCTTGAACCACGCCTGGTCAAAACGACTTCATCCCTACACACATAGTAAAAACAACAACAACAATATTGTGCTTTCTTCTATCCAAATCTCTGTGTTAGTTCTAAAAAACAGGTTTCAATGGAGCTAGTGTGTTGAGTTTGGCCGGAGTTAGTTTTCTGGCGAGTTCTTTGAGTGTTGCGTCAACTGTTGCTCCCTTGTCGCCATTACTGTGGTAGTGATGTCATTTTAGTTCGAGGTGCCGATGCAAGGTTCATCGTTGTTGGAAATAGGAGGCTATATATATTATTTGTGGAAGAGAGGATTGATGATTTAGCAGCTTGATTGATCTTGAATGCTTTCCTTATTGCTTGATTACAAATGAGTGGTGATACCTCTATTTATACTACACAATGGAATAGTCTAGAACACTTCATCATCTACTAGTATCTAGATAATTCCTAAGTATTCTCATAATAATTTTATACTTAGATATTTTATAAGATTATTCTACACACTTTGACTACTACATATTACAAGAAGTTTCTAGATAATGGACTACAATCTAGATCTAATATACTTGGATACTTGCAAGCCCAAATCCAAAACACAACCCAAAATCAAGTTTATTTTTCAACAACCCCCCTTAAACTTGATTTCGTCACTCCGAGCATATTCCGTAATCTCTGAAATGTCTCGTGTTTTAGAGGTTTTGTGAAAATATCAGCAACTTGGTCAAATGACTTCGCGTACTTTATTTGCACCTCTTTATTTGTAACACACTCCCTGATGTAATGGTATTTCGTATCGATGTGCTTGCTTCGATCATGGAAGACTGGATTCTTTGCCAGAGCAATCGTAGACTTGTTATCCACATATATCTCTGTAGCTTCCTTTTAAGAAAACCTAAGCTCATTTAGTAACTTCCCGAGCCACACTGCATGACAGGTGCACGATGTTGCTGCTACATACTCGGCTTCACACATTGACAGAGTTACAATGGGTTGCTTCTTCGAAATCCATGTGAACGCCGTATCTCCCATATAGAACACGAAATCACTCGTACTCTTACGATCATCTATGTCTCCGGCCCAATCGAAGTGATCAGAAGGCGAATAAAACAGACCATAGTCAATCATACCTTTGATGTAGCGAAGTATCCTCTTTGCTGCCTCCAAGTGATTTATTGTAGGTGTTTCTATATATCGACTTACTAGTCCAACTCCGTAGAGAATATCTGACCTCGTGCAGGTTAGGTACCTCATACTTCCAACCAAACTCTTGTATTGTATTGGATCCACCAAGTATCCTTCATCATCTTTTGACAACTTGAGATTGCAATCCACTAGTGTGTTCATCGACTTGCAGTCATTCATCTTAAACTTCTTAAGCACCTCCTTCGCATAACCTTCTTGGGATATGAATATTCCTTCTTTCTTTTGTTTCACCTCGATCCCAAGATAGTAAGCCATAAGTCCAATGTCGGTCATCTCGAACTCCCGAACCATTGCTTTCTTGAGCTCCTCGAACATTTTGGGATTACTACTGGTGAATATCAAGTCATCCACGTATAGGCACACAAGCATAACATCTCCATCCTTGCTTACTTTGGTGTAGAGGGCATGCTCATGTGGGCATTTTGTAAAGTCATTCTGCTGGAAATACTTGTCTATCCTGCTATTCCATGCCCGAAGCGCTTGCTTCAACCCGTATAAGGCCTTTCTCAATTTCAGCACCTTTTTCTCTTGGCCTTTCACGATGTATCCCGAAGGTTGTTCAATATAGACTTCTTCTTCTATGTGGCCATTAAGGAACACGGATTTGACATCCATTTGATAAATCTTCCAATTATACTGAGCCGCAAGTGAGATCATCAATCTTATAGTTTCTAGACGAGCGACAGGAGCAAATACCTCGTCAAAGTCTATGCCGGCTCGTTGACTATATCCCTTCGCCACCAACCTTGCCTTGTATCTTTCAACTTCACCTTTGGAATTCTTCTTGGCCTTGTACACCCACTTTACACCAATAGCCTTATGCCCCTTTGGTAGAGTAGCGAGATCTCACGTATCATTCCTTTTGATTGCTTGAATCTCCTCGTCCATGGCATGTTTCCACTTCTCGCTTTTTGCTGCGTCTTCATAGCTTATTGGCTCACAATCGGCAAGAAGGCAGAACAATGTTAGATCCTCCATAGGCTGAGTTACCTCGTACAACTCCTTAGTGCTCCTTGTGCGATGTTGTAGCCTACTTGATTCTCCTCCTGATGTTGGTGTCGCTTCATTTGGTGTGGTTAGAGTATGTGGAGAGTGCGGAGATGGTGTACTAGAAGGTTCTTGAACCTCTAGATATTCTTCATTCCTTATAGTACTCTCGGACGGATAAGGGAGAAAATCGTAGTTCTCCTCTTCGGGAACATTCCAATCCTATGTTGCTTCTTCATCGAAAACCATGCCTCGACTTGAGATTACTTTACCGATCTTGGGATTGTATAGCTAGTAACCCTTTGAACTTGAGTCATAGCCCACGAATATGAGCTTCTCGCTTTTCTCATCGAGCTTCGTACTGTTCTGATCTGGCACATGAGCATATGCCACACTTCCGAACACCCGTAGGTGTGAGATGCCGAGCTTCCTTCCACTCCAAGCTTCAATGGGCATTTTGTTCTTGACGCTTCTAGTGGGTGAGCGATTTGCTAGATAGATCGCACAGTCCACTGCCTCGGCCTAAAACTCCTTAGGCATCGTTTTGGTCTTTAACATACTCCGGGCCATATCAAGGATGGTCCTACTCTTTCTTTCTGCAACACCATTTTGCTGAGGTGAATATGGAAGGGTTAGAGGACGTCGTAAGCCATTGTTGTCGCAAAATTCCTTGAATTCCTTGGATGTGAACTCTCCTCCACGATCGGATCTTATCGCCTTTATGGTGAGACCACTTTGATTCTCCATAAACGCTTTGAACTTCTTGAACATTCCAAAGACTTCCGACTTCTCTTTTAGAAAATACACCCATGTCTTTCAACTAAAATCATTAATGAATAGAAGAAAATATCTATTTTTACCGGAAGATGGTGGATGGATGGGTCCACACACATCCATATGAATAAGTTCTAGAGGTTTATTCACTCTACTAGAAGCCTCTACTGGAAAACTATTTCGAAAGTCCTTTCTTAGAAGGCATCCCTCACATATTTGATCCGGATGATTAATTGGAGGCAAACCCTTCACCAATCCTTTACTTGATAATAACTTTAAGCCTCCAAAATTTAAGTGCCTGTATCTCATGTGCCAAAGCCAAGAATTATCTTTGAAACATGCTTTTAAACATCTTGGAATGTCATATTGAATATTTAGCAAAAACATCCTATTCGTTGACATTGGCACTTGAGCAATCAAACCTCCTCTTTGGTCTCTTATAGAAAGACTACGATTCATCATGTGAATATCATAGCCTTTCTCTAAGAGTTGTCCAACATTCAGTATATTAGACATCATATTGGGCACATAATACACGCTAGAGATAAATTGATGCCTTCCATTTGTCAAGATGATGAGGATCTTACCTTTGCCTTTAACCGGGACTTTAAAGGAATCTCCGAAGGTGATATTTCCACTTATTGCCTCGTCTAACTCCACAAACATGCTTTTTTCACCGCACATATGGTTGCTTGCACCCGTGTCGAGATACCACAAATTCGATCCTCCGTTGTCTCCACCTTTGCATGCTAGTAACAAAGTGTTTTCCACGGCGTCGAAATCATCTTCTTGTGCAAAATTTGCTTTTTCTTGTATGTAATAGTTTGAGTTCTCGCATTCCGAAGCATAGTGGCCAAATTTATGACAATTATAGCATTTAGTTTGAGAGTTGTCATACCTTGGCCTTCTACTTGTGTAGCCTCTCCCGCGACCTCTTGTCGAGTGAAAATCTTGGTTTCTTTCTTCATTTTTGTAAGAACTATAGCCTCCACGTTTGATATATCCTCGCCCTCGTCCTCGGCCACGTACTTGACCACGACCTCGTTGACTCGTTTGATGAGTCTTTTCACTACTCTCTTCCTTGAAAGAGAGTTTTGCTTGTAAAGATTGCTCCAAAGACTCCTTATTTTTCTTATTCAACCTCTCTTCATGGGCTTGTAGTGAACGCATGAGTTCATCGATAGTAATTGATTCAAGATCTTTAGATTCTTCTATGGCTACGACTATATAGTTGAATTTTGAATCTAATGATCTAAGAATTTTCTCAATGGCTCTTACATTGCTTAGAGTTTCACCATTCCTCTTTAATTGATTGACAATCGCCAAGACTCTTGTAAAATAATCGGAAATTGATTCAAAGTCTTTCTTATTCAAGGATTCGAACTCACCTCGTAGGGTTTGTAGTCGAACCTTTTTCACCTTATCAATTCCCTTGTGAGAATTCTCTAAGAGCTCCCATGCTTTTGTTGGCGGTGGTTGCACTTGCAATTTTCTCAAAAGCTCCATCATCTACACTTTGTTGGATGATGGAAAGAGCCTTTTGATCATTGGTCTTGTCTCGCTTTTCTTCTTTCGTGAGTGAGCCCTTGTATTTAGGCTCCTCATAACCTTGCTCCACAGTCTCCCATAGGTCTTATCCACCTAGGAAGGTCTTCATTTGGATGCTCCATCGATCATAATTATCCTTTTGTGAGGTGAGGAAACGTGATGACATTGTTGGCCATCATCTTGTCAAACCAAGCTCTGATACCAATTTGTTGGAAATAGGAGGCTATATATATTATTTGTGGAAGAGAGGATTGATGATTTAGAAGCTTGATTAATCTTGAATGCTTTTCTTATTGCTTGATTACAAATGAAGGGTGATACCTCTATTTATACTACACAATGGAATAGTCTAGAACACTTCATCATCTACTAGTATCTAGATAATTCCTAAGTAGTCTCATGATAATTCTAGACTTAGATATTTTATAAGATTATTCTACACACTTTGACTACTACATATTACAAGAAGTTTCTAGATAATGGACTACAATCTTGATCTAATATACTTGGATACTTGCAAGCCCAAATCCAAAACACATAACCCAAAATCAAGCTTATTTTTCAACAGTCGTTTTAGCCGAATATAACAGTTGAGGGACCGTGCTAGAACCACGCAACTCGGGAATGCCTAACACCTTCTCCCTGGTTAACAGAATTCCTTATCTGGATTTCTGGTTGGCGGACTGTAATGCAGAGTCAATCTTTTCCTCGATTCAGGATTCAACCGGTGACTTGGGACACCATAAATCTCCCAAGTGGCGACTCTGAATTAAATAAACAAATCTCGTTTCGATTGTCCTTTAATTGAAAAAACTCCCTTGCACCCCTCGCGGGGTGCCGGAAAAAGGAGGTGCGACAGGAGTCATGCCTTAAATCCTCCATCATGATGATGACTATAATAGATTGTTTTGACTAGTTTGTTGCGGGGATGGAGAGTGCCCTCTCTCCCCCCCCCCCCCACACACACACACATATATATATATATATATATATATATATATATATATATATATATATATATATATATATATATATATATATATATATATATATATATATATATATATATATATATATATATATATATATATATATATATATATATCCGATCAAAATTTACAATTTTTCTATAACTTAACTACATATGGGTACTGAATCGGTCAACCAGTACAATGTACATACGATTTTTATACAACATCTATATAATTGTGTAAGTTGTAGATAATTTGTACATCGTTTTTACCTACGATATATATATATATATATATATATATATATATATATATATATATATATATATATATATATATATATTTGTTTGTCTTCTTTTTCGGGTTTCAATCTAAAATTTCAGCCAAAATTCACCTCAAATTTTCACCAATTTCTCAAAATTGAGATATAAACTCCAAAGGATATTTCCAATCGTTTGCAACAACATCAAATCCAAGCAATTTTTTTTTTTACAAATTTTGATTTTCGAGTTCAAAGTTTTTAAGCTTTCTAATGGATTAACATAGTTTCCAATTCAATCTACTCGCTTCTGATTAATACTATTTTATTTATTGGTTCAGAATTACCTAAAAATAATTTAACGATCTTCCCTTGTTCAAAAGTGATAATCCGTTCATTGTTTAATATAGATTAAAAAGAGAAACATATAATAGAATTGCTCGATGCCAAAATCTCTTTGTTCTCGAAAAGGTGTGGCTGAAGTTGAGGAGAAAGAGGCCAAACATATTTCTGTTAATTTATAACTTTAGTTTTCGAAGAAAGAATGAGAGAAAGTATGGAAGATTGGAGTCTAGTATATTATTTTGTATAAAAATTGATAATTTGTATATGATTTTGTAATTAAGTTAAAAACTTAGTTTCAAAATTAGTATAGATAAGTAAAAATACCTTTTGGAAAATATGTGTTAGACTTTAGATTTGACGCGTACATGTTGATAGTGTAAAATAATTATTTATTAAAGTTCGTTTAGCCTAGAGGTAAATTATGTTGAGATCAATAGTATAGAGATTGTAGTGTAAGGATTAATAATATAGGAATTAGATAGTGCAATGATTATTTCTCGTTGAATGTTTAATTTGATAGTAAATTACATATAGTATACAATATATGTTTAGAATTTTTTTCACTTCTTAAACAAAATATATTTCTAAAAGCTATATTTTTATTTCATATTCTATCATGTGTAAAATAATATATAGATTATCGTGTAGCTTATGCATATATTATCTACTAGGAAAACTTTGATTTGATGCGTACATGTTGATAGTGTAAAATAATTATTTATTAAAGTTCGTTTAGTCTAGAGATAAATTATGTTGTCAATAATATAGAGATTGTAGTGTAAGGATTAATAATAAGAATTAGATAATCCAATGATTATTTCTCGTTGAATGTTTAATTTGATAGTAAATTACATATAGTATATAATATATGTTTTGAAATATTTTTTCACTTCTTAAACAAAATATATTTCAAATACCTATATTTTTATTTCATATTCTATTTTGTGTAAAATAATATATAGATTATCGTGTAGCTTATGCATATATTATCTACTAGGAAAACAAAAAGTAGTAAAAAGACATTGTATTAACTTGTGCCGACCACCAAAGGATGTGGTGCAGTGAATGAGACTGCTTCTCCCATAATTATAAGTCTCGGGTTTGAGTCGTGGGTATGGAAAAATTCTTGGTAGAGAGCGCTTCCCCCCGAATAGGGCCCTGCGTGGTGCGAATCCGGATATAGCCAGACTCCAATGCGGGTATCGGACACCGGATGAAAAACAAAAAAATTTTGTACCGATTTTAATGTGAAAATTAGATCTCCTCAAATCCAACCAAACATTGCATGAAGTAGGGTGTGTTTGGTATGAAGGAAAATATACTTCGGAAAATGTATTCCAATGTTCCATATTTGGTTGGCTTAAATATTTTTAAAAAATATTTTCCCTATCAATTCATTTTCCTTATCAAGAGAAAGGAAAACATTTTTCAAAGCTCCTTCTCAACCTTCCCCAACCTCACCAACCTACCCCCCTCCAAAAAAATTTTTTTTTTCATTTAAATTTCAGTTCCGTTACCACCCACCCTATTACCCCTCACCCCCAAACATTTTTTTACCTTATTTTTTTTCAATTTCAAATTTTTATTTTTCTGCACCATCTACCACCATTTTTTGTAATTTAAATTTCTATTTTTTTTCGTTTTACTGCACCCCCTCACCAGCCCTGCCCCGCCCCTTGCCCCCTTCCCCCAACCGCCCCCCCAATACCCCAAAAAAATTTAAATATATTTTTCAGTTTTAATTTTATTATTTATCGGTTTAAAGACTCAAAATTTTACAAGTTCCAAAATTATGAGTTCGGAGGTTTATGTGTTTAGAAATTATAACGTTTAGGGGTTTGAAATTCCGCGGTTTTAAAAGTTTAGTGGTTCGAAAGTTTGTGAAATTTGAGGGTCCAGAAGGTTGTTGGTTTGAAAGTTTATGCCTTCATGTTTATTATATCTAAATTACTTATGAATACTCTTGACAAGTCATTTTTCTTAATTTGCGTACCAAATACCGGAAAATGAATAAGATTACTACTTGTTTTTCAAGAAAATATTTTCTTGAAAAATATTTTCCGTTATACCAAACACACCTGTAATGTCGATTTTTATATGGAGATTATGTCTCCTAAAACCCAAACAAATGATTCCTCAATATATTTTAACCTTTTGTACTACTTAAACTACATTACACATTAGGCTATTAATTTGTAAATGTAGTACGGGCGAGCCAGTTTTCAGACTAGTCATTCAATAATAGCCAACGTTTGCAAAGTCATTGAAAAATAGCCACTATTTTGCAACAACACGAAAAGTTTTATGTGACGACCCAAAGGGTCATCACCTGTTTCTTTCTTATTTCGTGCTTCCGAGGCCTTAAAAACCTCATTTTAGTCACCTCGATTTACGTGTGCAGCCGGGTGCATTGCCGGAAAGCTTAAATGTGCAATTCTGTAAAAAATATTAAATGTTGATATTAAAATAAATAAATTTGACTTCGGTCAATATTTTAGGTAAACGAACCCGGGCCCGTGAATTGATGATCCCGGAGGATCCGTAGAAAAATATGGGACTCGGGCGTATGCCTGAAATCGAAATCTCAGGTCCCGAGCCAGAGAAATAAATTTTGAAAGAAATTATTTTTCTGAAATGTTTAAGGAAGTTTGAAATGAAAATATATTAGAACGTGTTGGTATCGGGCCCGTATTTTAGTTTCGGCGCCCGGTACAGGTCTTATATATATATTTTAAGATATTCCTGTGAAGTTTGGTTGAAATCCAACATCGTTTGACGTGTTTCGGACCTAAAACTCTAAATTTAAAGTTTATGAAATTGGAAGAAAAACTAGTGACTTTGAGGCTTGATTAATTGATTTTGATGTTATGTTAGCGATTTGATCGTATGGTTAAGTTCGTAGGATATTGTTGAGTCAGTGTATGTGTTTGGTTAGGAGCTTCGAGGGTTCGGGAGTATTTTGGAGGTATTCCGGGGTGGTTTTGAACTTGGAAAAGTTGCAGAAAATCTGCATCAGGTGCTCAAGTCTTTTCTTCTTCGCATTCGCGGCGCCTTGTTTGCGTTCGTGAAGCCTCAAGCGAGTCCTTCTTCCCGTTCGCATTCCCTCATTGCGTTTGCATAGAGTTATAGAATTCTGAGGGCCCGACCCTCCTTCCTTCTTCGCATTCGCGATGGCTGGACCGCGTTCGCGTAGGTCCCCAGCCTTTTCTCATCGCATTCACGTACAGGCCAACATGTTCGCATAGGCCAATCCCCTAAACCCCCTAGTCCTTCTCTTCGCGTTCGCGTCCTTCTCATCGTGAACGCGATAGTTTGTTATGCTTATCTTTCACAAACATGACCTTGCTCCCGCGATGCGAAGGGCAGATTCATCTTGTTATTTGAAATGCCCAAAACAGAACAGTGATGGAAAATTTTTACCAAATACACAAACCTTTTCTTCTCCAAAGCTTCTAGGCGATTTTTAGAGCATCTCTTCACCAAAGCTTCTTGGATAAGTATTTTTAACTTGTTTTCTTTATTTTCCATCACTATTTACCAAATTCCTAAGCTAAAATCATGTAATTTAGGGTAGAAACTGGGAGAAATGGGTAGAGTTAGGATTTTTCAAATTTTCTTGATTTAGACCTCGTTTGGGGGTCAAATTTGAAAACAAAATATATGTTCCGGCTCGTAGGGGAATGTGTGATATGAAATTGGTCCAAGCCTCGCGTTTTGACCAAGCGGGCTAGGGGTCAATTTTTAAAATTTTGGAAAGAAAGCTTGGAAATCTATATTTAGGCATTGGTTTAATTTGTTTAGCATATATTGATAATATATAGTAATTATTGTATAGATTTGACTGAGTTGGAGCCGAACTCGAGAGGGAAAACAGTTGTTGTGGATTAATTTACCCGTGGAAGTCGAGGTAAGTGTTTGGTCTAACCTTAGCTTGAGGGAATAGGAGTTGAGTCTTGTTTTCTACTTGCTAATTGTCGAGTTCAGTGTATAGAAATGGTGACGAGTATCTATACATCGGTGTCTAGCATGACCGTGAATTCATAAAATGCGATTATCAGGATTTTGTTGAAATTTTCATGCTTAATTGAGGGTCCCTATATAATGTAAAGAACATATGAAAGACATTATGATTATCCGATTCCCTGGAGCATTGGCTCGAATGATAAAGTGAATTATAAAGTAAGAAATGAAAGAAAGAGATGATTTAATGGTTATTCCCTTGCTTGGACGTTTTGCTGGTAGTTGATTTTCTTCCTTGCCGGGATATTGAGTTTATTGATATTGTTCCCTTACCAGAATTTAACTGCTTTATTGTATTCCCTTGACGTGATTTTCTTCTATTGTTGGTTTACTTCTTTGCCCCGTATTTGTGACTGTTATTTGGATGAGGGTGAATGATGTTGGTGGATCGGGTTGCACGCCGCAAAAATAATAAATTATATGGATCGAGTTGCACGCCGCAATAGTGATAAATGATATGGGCCATGTTGCATGCCGCAATAGTGATAAATGATATGGATCGGGTTGCACGCTGCAATTGTAATAAATGATATTCATAGATCGGGTTGCACGCCGCAAAAATAAATATTTGAGGATCGGGTTGCACGCCGCAACAGTTGCTAATTCAAGTGTGTTTTACTTGGAATATTCGTTACTTGATTAGCTGTAAATTCTTTGGCTGCTTCTATCTTTATATTGTGGTTTCCTAATTGTAACTGTTGCCTCCCCATAACATGTTCCCCCTTCTGTTATTGATTGTTACTCCCTGTATTTTTTTTCCATTATATGTTTGTATATGAATTGCACATGTTTATCTGGTAGTCCGGTCCTAGCCTCATCACTACTTTGCCGAGGTTAGGATATGCACTTACCATCACATGGAGTCAGCATGCTGATGCTACACTCTCGCTCTTTTGCGCAGATCCAGGTTTTGGTCAGCAACTCCAGTAGCGTGGGTGCAAGTTTCCAGTCCAGCGAGACACCGAGATAGACTTGCAGGCGTCCGTAGGCCCGGCGTCTCCACTATTCTCTATATTTGACTATTATCTAATTTATCCGAGACAAAACAGAGATGTTTTTTTCAGACCCTGTATTTAGTATTCTTAGATGTTCGTGAGTATGTGACTCCAGTTCTTGGGTAGAGATTCATGTTTGGTATTCCGTATTTTATTAAGCTATTTTAAATTTAAGACTTCCGCTTATAAATTTAATTTCCTTGCCTTTATTTTAATGTTGTTAATTATTAAAAAGGAATAGGTGCTTAATGAAAAGTGATTAAGTTTGACTTGCCTAGCTCCTACTAATAGTCTCCATCACGACCCCCGAATGTGAGAAATTCGGGTCGTAACATTCCAGCATAATATACTTGAGATCGGTGCACCTGTGTATGAACTTCCAGCATATTATGCTGGAACTCAGACACGCAGAAAGTTCTAGTATAATATGCTGGAGATTAGAGCACCATATATTACACTGGAACTCCCGTATATTATACTGAAACTCCAGTATATTATACTGAAACTCCAGTATATTATAGTGGCGTATTTTTTCCGGATTTTGAACAGTGTTTTCGTTCAGATTTATCTTTACATGAAAAATGGCTAAATTTCGATTACTTTTGAAATTGTGGCTATTTTTGAATGACCACTTGTAAATCTAACTATTTTTAAAGTTCCCCATATTAATTTTAATATTTATGGATAATTATCTATAGTTATTTTTTAATTGACCCAATAATTTAAGAGCTTTAACGTATAAAAAAAATTTAAATCGATAAAAGTATAAGGTCAAAAGTTGACAATTTCAATGATTATTGAAAAAAATTTGTAAAACTTAGCAGTATAAGCAACGACCAATTCCACGCGGATTACAGTGGTTGAACTTTTTTTCTCGTACGTCACTGTATACACAAATTTTCACCTTCTTTCAGAAATTCAGATCCCTCAATTTGCTTGATTTCATCAAACCCCTTTTCGTTTACCTGTAGTTGTTGTTGAGTATAGCCAATGGCCAATAACGAAGAATCAAACCCTCTTTTATCCCCTGAGGTGAAAGATGAGTTGAAAAAGTCCAATAAACCCGTTATTTCTTCTGCCGCCGGTGCAATCCCAGCTGCTTTTCCGGTGGGCTGGACTGCTGATGGGCTTCCTATGGGCCATGTCGTCGTGGGTGAGCCCAATAGGGGACACTGGGATTCTGGCCTTTGCGCTTGTTTTGGCAGGAATGATGAATTCTGCAGCAGTGATATTGAAGTTTGTGAGTTTTCTTTTCTGATTTTTCTTTTTTTGGGTTTAATCTTAGCGGCTGAAATTAGTTTAGTTACTTAGTATTAGGGCAAGTTGATTGATTGGATTCTTTTTCCTTATATCTGCTATGTTGGATTAAATGTTTCTCTTTTGATCAGAATTCGTGGATGATTCTCAAAGTATAATTTCAGGGATAATCACTCAAACTTTACTCTTTTTGAGAGAAAGTTCACTGAACTATTTTTTGTAACCTAAAAGTCATTCAAGTTTGTCTAAGTATCTTTTAGTAGTCCCATATTGTTTTTTGGATGGACACTTGACTCTGTGTTAGACAATCTTTAACTCATGAGTTAGCCTTTGGAGCTGAATTAAGCCCAAAGTTTATTTTTTACATGATATTAGAGACATGCCCATCCCAGTTCTTATTTAATCTTATGTTGGCCCCCGGTATTATGTTGTTCACGCTCCACTTGGCTGGCGAGCGAGGGTATGTTAATAGTCCCACAGCATTTGTGGGATGGCTAATTGGACTCTATCCTTACCTCACCTCATGAGCTAGCTTTTGGGGCTGAATTAGGTCCAAGGTTTATTCTAAGTAAGTTTTTTTAATAAAAAAGTTATTCAACTTTGCCCTAATATCATAGAAATATCTCTTTTGTTCTTTTAGTAACCTTCTGTGATATTCAAGCAAAGTTGAATGACTTTCTTTACAAAAACTTGTTTAGTAGCTTTCACGATACTTGGTAAAGTTGATGGCTTTTTCGTTACAGAAAAAAAGTTTAATGAACGTTGGTGTAATAAAGTGAAAGCTTGGTGACCTTCCATGAAATAACCCATCAATCAAACCACCCCTCAGTTCCAAGTTAGTTGGGTCGACTATTTGAATTGTTGTACTTGTTCCGCTCTTTTCATGACTTTTTTTTTTCCAAATACCTTGTTAGTCAATGAATATCTTAATTCTAGTAGCAATACATATATTCTAAGAGTTGATGAAACTGTGCGAGATGGATGTTAGGGTATGTTGGTCACTTGGTGATGAAGTATCGGTTTAGAAATTATAATTCAGATGTTTTCCCTGAGCCGAGGATCGATTGGAAACAGCCTCTCTGCCCTTTCGGGTAGGGGTAAGACCTGTCTACATATTACCCTCCCCAGACTCCACTTTATGGGATTATACTGGGTAGTTGTTGTTGTTGTATGTTGAATTGCAATCTTAAGTTAGGTCCAGCCTTTGCTTAACTCACTTATTGGCCCCCTTGACTGTGTTGAATTGCAATCTTAAGTAAAGTTTAGCCTTTGCTAAATCACTTACTTCCCCCCTTGACTGTGTTTATTGAATGATCTCGCCTAGATATGCGTTCTATGAGCTAATATGCTCCTAAATTTCATGAGAAAAAGAACTAGCAAGCAAATTTATGGACAACAACAATGTACCCAGTATAATCCCACAAGTGGGTCTCGGGAGGATAGTGTGTTGCTAATGTATGGACATTGATGATAATTGTAGATGGGAATTGTATTTTCCTTCAATGGCCAGCTAGGACTTAGAAATTTGTTGCTCAATTCCTACTCCTAATTCGTTTTTGCTTCCTCTGATGTATTTTTCTATCAATTTCTTCTGATGTAGTGATATAAATGCTGTACAACAACAACAACCTAGTATAATCCCACTTAGTGGGGTCTGAGGAGGGTAGTGTGTACGCAGACCTTGCCCCTACCCTGGGGTAGAGAGGCTGTTTCCAAATAGACCCTCGGCATCCTTCCCTCCAAGAACTTCCCACCTTACTCTTGGGGAGACTTGATCTGAAGAGCAACGGCTGGAACACTTTATTCTTAAATTGTATTTGCCCAATCTTTTGTTGTTGTTCAAGAATTCCCACTGTAATGTCCATTTGCGAAAATGCAACTGCTGCATCATGTTCGAGGTTATATTAATATTCTAGTCATATGCGTCTTGCACACACATCCATCTCCACATTTTGAACGATGTTTATAGATTATTGATGTCAAAAGAAAAAAAAACACTTTTTTCGAGGTGTAATTCATTCTGATGTAATTAGTTTGCATTCACTTGCAAATCTGTGAATAGTCCTCCCTTTGCAAGACGCACACATGCTCGTTCTTGTGCGTTGATGCTATATTTTGCAATATGGTTTTTCTGGTGACGCTCCAGACATACTTTCTTTCTGCAGGTTTACTAGGGATGGCTCCATGTGTGCTTTATGGGAGCAATGCTGAGAGACTTGGCTCTGCTCCTGGGACTTTTGCCAATCACTGCTTGCTTTACACTGGCCTCTACATGCTTGGACAATCCTTCTTTGGATCGAACTGTGTGGCACCCTGCTTTACATATCCCACCCGTACAGCTATACGCCGAAAGTTTAATCTGGAGGTAGGCTGCGTTTCTTAAATTTTTACCTTTCTGCAGGTGCTTTACTAATGCACATTCTATGTCATGGTTTTTTGGCCACAAGTGCACTTTCTACTTTCTGTGATATGCATTTCTTCTTTTCCAACTGCTGTGCTTCGTATCACTGCTCTTCTGCTGTATGTATTTTCCACATCAAAGCAAATAATCTATTTTAAAAAGTCTCATATGGAATTTGTTCACTGTACACTTTGGCCCAATTTGAGTGTATAGCTTTTTTGTGTCAATACTTCCAAACTGGTAGTTTAGGGCCGTTTGAACTTTGAAGTATATTTCTAACACACTGTATACTGAAGATTGTTATTTGTGATTGAATTTAAAAGATAAAGTGGTACAGATATCCCTACGAAAAATATAAAAAAAGATAATGTGGTTCAGACATAGTTCATTCATGTCAAGTAACTGGTGACATGACTAAAGAATCGGTGAGTTCTCTGTATTTAATATTTCATTTGAATGTATGTGTCTTTTTGGTTGCACGGATACTTGATTATTTATTTTCTTAGCATAAAGATAGAGATTTGAAGAAATTACAAAAATTGTGCCTCAGTCCCAAATAAGTTGGAGTAGATTTGAAGAGATTCATCGCCCAAAAAAAAAAAACTTAAAGAAGGTAGAGGTTTGAAGAAAATGTTCTGCTTATGTACTTCTGGAAAAAAGAGAGGAGATATTAGTAAAGTAATTGTCCGCACTTATGTTCTCTTTTTTTCTTATCTATCTATTACTTGCTCATTTTTGTGGTGGGATGTGAAAATAGTAGTAGATCAGAATGCCGTATATTGAGTCGTCTTCATCCCAACTAGGTGTACAGATACTGTCTTCAAAACCATTTGAAGTTTATCTCTTTTAGTTTTGGATTAAAGCTTGTAAACTTTACAGTGTACTTCTTTGATTAATTTGGCCTTATTGCTACCTAAGGTATGCAAAATGTCCATCAGCTGTATAACTTACTAAAATAACTGCCTTTTTTTTTGTTCTTCTTGCTGTTTCTGTGTCATTTCATTTTTATCAGATGAGGGGACTTTTGTATTCTTTCAGTTTCCTCCTACTAGTTTGTAGTAACACTTCTTGAAAGAAGAACTTTAATCCCCGTTAGAGCTTGTAAATGCAAATTTATTTCCTCTACAGGGGAGCTGTGAGGCGCTCAACAGATCTTGCGGCTGCTGTGGGAGCTTTGTTGAGGATGAGGTGCAGCGCGAGCAATGTGAGTCAGCTTGTGACTTTGCAACTCATTTCTTCTGCCACCCTTTTGCTCTTTGCCAAGAAGGTCGTGAGCTTCGTCGTAGGCTCCCTCATCCTGGGTTTAATGCCCAACAAGTGGTTGTTATGACCCCTCCGGTTGACCAGACCATGGGCCGCTAAGCACATGTATAATGCTTTAGATTCCATCCGTTTCCAACTTGGTTTGATTTGTATCCAGTTTCTCAAAGCTTTCTGAACTTATTGTACTTATTGAAAGTTCTACTGAGTTGTGCAAAACTTAAGACGTCTGTATGTGGTGTGTTTATAATGTATACGCGTAAAAGAGATGCATTCTGCTATAATCTGTGTTGCACTGTATAGAGTTAAGAGATGTGAAACATAGTATCTTAAAACTTTCCGATGTCCGTAAATGTGGTTATGATTAGTTTGTCAGTTCATATGTTTTCAAGAATAAATGGCATATGAAAAAGAAAACTTGGGTCCATACCAAAAATCTGTGAGCCTTGGAGCAACGGTTAAGTTGTCTCCGTGTGATCTATAGGTTACGAGTCCGAGTCGTAGAAGCAGCTACTAATGCTTGCATTAGGATAAGTTGTATACATCACACTCTTTGGGGTGCGGTTATTCCACGGATTTTGCGTGAACACGGAATACTTTGTGCACCGGACTGCCTGCTTTTTATTGGTTCAGTGATTTTATAGTGAACTGCTTTCTATGTGTTTCTATTTCCTTGTTCATTCTTTTGTTCCATGTTTGAAGCATGAAAGGGCAAAAACTTCTAAAAGCTCTTGGGCGCTGAAATGTTATCTCCTTGTCATAGCAATTAGTAAGTTATATAAAGCGCAGTCCATTACCTAGTTCCCGTTATGTTGGGGGTTCGATCCTTAAAGGGAAGGGCCGGATCACATTAGCTTTATATATTTGTGCAACTAATTGCACCCTATATTTCCACAGGACGATGGTACTAAAAACCGGACAATTGATTTTAAGGAAATAAACGTTATAATACATAGAATATCCCTAAATTCAAAAATAGAATAGTTTAATTTTCTCCTTACAAATATAGATGATTTAGACTCAAGAGTTTGATATTTGTTTCAGATAAAATTTGTAGCTTCAAACACAAATTTTGCTATTTTAGTCACGAATATCCAAAGTTGTGTCTGAAGTAAGAAAATTTGCAAAAAGTTTTAAACTTAGGAATTAAGATACAACTTTACACACTTACGGAAGCCGTTGCCTTTCCATTTGCCATCATATCCAACTCAAAACGAGTACATTACACCTTATGATAAAATGAATTTAGAACTCAAACCAAGAAGTTAAAAATTAAAGAAAGAGAGAGAGACAGTATTCCAGAGGACCTGGTTGCCCGTTTCAAGCCCTTGAACTGTTTGGAGGTCGAAGAAAACGGCAATAGAGGAGAACACAACAACTGAGGTCGGAACCACATTAACCTGATAACTTAAGTCAAACCGAGAAAAAAAACTCAATTACAACTTGATTTGCTTTGGTGAAAAACGCCTCGACCATAATTGGTTTGGTTTGGTTTTAACTAAACACAGTCAAACCGAAACCAAACCAACCTAACATTACATATATAGAAATTTTATATATATTTAATATATAAATATACTTATTGTGATATAATTTATAAATATTTCTTAAAAATTTTCATAATTTTATCTTTTAAGGTATTACTTCAAGGTTGAACTTAAAATTTTTGAATGTTCCAAATAAGTTTTATAGCTAGCATTTGCATTTGTACCCGTTTTTTGTGCCATATATTAACTTGTGCCCGCTTTGTAAAAAAATTGCAAGCGTATTCGCTTTTTCACATAACTTCAGCACACGGGCTGAAGTAGCAAAGGCAATCACACAAAACTTCAGCATTTTAGTAGCCGGGCCTGAAGTTCAGCTCTAAAGCTGAAGTTTTTATTTTATACCTGACGAACTTCAGCTCTAGTGCTAAAGTTTTTCTTTTGTAACTAGAAAACTTCAGCGCTGAAATTTTTGTCTTTGAAACCTGTCACGACCCCAACCCGATCGTAATGGCGCCCAACACACTACTAGGAAAGCCCGACCATTTATAACAATAACCCAGTTTATTAAACAGATGAAGATAAATGTCATTTTATTCAAAGGTCTAAAATACTGATAACAGTGCGAAAAATCTAACAAAATACAGTTTACAATCCCAACCAAGGACCCGGTGTCACGATCACGAGCATCTAATACAATATTTTCATCCTAATACAAATTCGTCTAAAAGCTGAAAGTACAGAATATAAAGATAGGGATAGAAGGGAGAATCACCGGCAGCGAACGCCCTGCAACTACCTCAAATACTCCCGGAATAAGAACTCTAGAAAGATGGTCAAAGCTCACTCAACATGTGAATGCCCTGGATCTGCACACAAGGTGCATGGAGTAAAGTGAGCACTCTGACCCAGTGAGTAATAAACATAACTACAGTCTGAAAGTAAGAAAATGCAGTAAATGCACAAAGTAATCTATATCTAACAGTTTAAATCCATATCAGGTGAAAACAGTACCAACAAGTAATACAGACAAGGTATAATGTATGAAATAATACGACATATATAATGATACACTCTAGTACCCACTGCGGTGTGCAGCCTGCTCCACTTATTTAACATCGACGGCGCTCACTAGGGGTGTATGCAAACTCCAGAGGGGCTCTTTCAGCCCAAACGCAATATTAGCCATGTCGTGGCATCAAACAGGCTCTCGGCCTCAATATCAATATATCATCGCTGCAGCGTGCAGCCCGATCCATATCAACAGAAACATCCTCACTATCGGGTCCTCGACCCATCTCAGTCAAATAAGTCTACAGCCAATCGGGCATGGCATACTATAGGGATCTCAACCCTCTTATCCTTTTCCATTTAATATTCATGTATAAAACAGAGTTATTATATTATTTTTAAAAGCTAAAAACATGACTGAGAGTATATGATATGCACACAAGTGAGGAAAACACACAAGGGTCCCCTAAGGATTCTACAGGTTGGCACAAGGCCCCAAACACGGCAATAAGCCCAATTCACAGTGATAAAGTATGCGTCTCAATCGCCAATATAGTAGAAATTAACACTCGGGATGGACCAAGTCTCAATCCCCAACAGTAAACGACCCCGCACTCATTGTGGAAGATGTGTCATGCCTTAATATAGTGTTACGATGTAAAATTCCGGGGTTTCAAACTCTCAGCGCAGCATTTACATCCATTACTCACCTCTAGCCGGCCAAAGACTAGCTCGCAATGCTCTTTTCTCTCAAATCGACCTCCTCACACGTCGAATCTGGTAAAAACCACAACATTATATTAGACTAAGGGAATATAACCTAATCGAAAAGACTCGAAAAACATCAAAAATCACGAAGTTGGCAAAACCCGAGCCCCGAACCCACTTCTCGAAATCCAGAAAATTTTATATCAATACGATCCTTACTCTCCACGAGTCTATACATATCAAATTCACAAGAATCGGAGTCCATTTGACCCCTCAAATACCTAGTTTACACTCTCTTAAGTTTCAATCCGTAACCTCCATTTTAGCCTTTAATTCCTTGGGTTTGCAGTGTTAATCCATGTTTATACACCATAATACCATACTTTAAGTCCAAGAATCCATACCTGATGATAGCCCTTGAAACCCTCTTCAAAAATTGCCCAAGACCCTCTAAGTTCGAAGTCAAAAATGTTTGTTCATTCAAAATTCGCGAAGAAGACTTAATTTAATATCTGCCCAGGCCTTTTCGCTTCTGCGCCCCAAATGCCGCCTCTGCGGTTCTCCCACCGCTTCTGCGGTTTCTCCCAAAATACCTAGGACCACTTCTGCTGTCCTATATCGCACCTACGATGACCACTTTTGCGAAAACCCATCCGCTTCTGTGGAAAATGCAAAGCCCCCTCTCAACCGCTTCTGCAAGCTACCCCACAGCATCTGCGGAACCGCTTCTGCGGTCCCTTTTCCGCAGATATGGAAATACCAGAACCAGAAAAGTTCAGCAATCACATAAGTCCAATTTTCACCCCGTTGACCATCCGAAAACACCCCGAGGTCTCCGGAACCTCAACCAAAAACACAGATGTGACCCAAAGCCTTACTCCAACTTGCTAGAATCATCAAATCACCATAGTTAACACGAAAATCATCTAATTTCACCAAATCAAAGCCCAAGTTTATCAAATTCTTCCGAAACTCACACTCGATCAAAAATCGACCTAAACACTTCTGATTCAACTAAAATTTTGCACACTTATCACTAATCACCTAACGAAGCTATTGTAACTCACCTCGGATCAAAATCTCACCCATCAATCGGATATCGACAAAATGCTAACTTTGCCAATTCAAGACTAATTCTACACCGAGCCTCAAAAATTACTTCCAATTGCGCTCCTAAGCCTTAAATCATCCCCCGAAACTAACCGAATCATCGAAAATCCATTCCGAGCCCTCTAACTCACAAGTCAATATCTGGCTGACTTTTCCAAACTAACCTTTACTTAAAGAGACTAATTGTCCCATTTCCTAACAAATCCAATCCGTATCAACTCAAACTCATCCAACACATATAATAAATCATGAAGAAGCAATAAAAGGGGAAAACGGGATAGAAACACGTAAGACAATGGGTCGGGTCATCACATCCTCCCTAACTAAAACAAACTCTCGTCTTTGAGCGGGTCAAGAAAGATACCTGAAGTCTCAAATATGTGAGGGTATCTGCTCCGCATCTACTGCTTGGTCTCTCATGTGGCCTCCTCCACGGGGCGACCTCTCCACTGTACCTTCACTGAAGCTGTATCCTTTGACCTCAATTTTCGAACCTGTCGACCCAGAATAGCCACTGGCTCCATATCATAAGTCAAATCATCATCCAAATGAACCGTGCTGAAGTCCAAGACATGACATGGGTCCCCAACATACTTCCGGAGCATGGAAACATGGAATATCGAATGAATGCCCGACAATCTGGGTGGCAAAGCCAGCATATAGGCCACCTCCCCAATCCTCCTAAGCACCTCAAAGGTCCGATGAACCGTGGACTCAGCTTCCCTTTGTTTCCAAACCTCATCACACCCTTCATGGGTGAAACCTTCAGCAAGACCTTCTCACCCACCGGGTAATATATATCTCGAACCTTCCGGTCTGCATAACTCTTCTAACGCAACTGAGCTATACGAAGTCTCTCCTGAATCACCTTCACCTTCTCTAAGGCATCCTGGACCAAATCTGTCCCCAACAACCTAGCCTCATCGGGCTCGAACCAACTGAATGGAGATCTACACCGCCTACCATACAAGGCCTCACAAGGTCCATCTGAATACTAGACTGATAGCTCTTGTTGTAGGAAAACTCCGTAAGTGGCAAAAAATCATCCCAAGTGCCTCCAATGTCAATCAAATAAGCACGCAACATATCTTCCAATATCTGACTGTCCGTCCGTCTGAGCATGAAATGCTGAGCTGAGCTCCACCTGAGTACCCAACTCGTGCTGAAAAGTCCTCCAAAATTGAGAAGTGAACTGAATACCTCTATTTGATATAATAAAAACTGGAACACCATTCAATCGAATGATCTCTCGAATAAAGATCCCTGCCAGGCGCTCCAAAGAATATGTGGTACACACTGGAATGAAATGCACGGACTTGGTCAGTCGATCCACAATCACCCAAATCGAATCAAACTTTTCGGAGTCCGAGGAAGACCACTCACAAAATCATAGCAAATCTCTCCCATTTCCACTCAGGAATAACCATCTGTCGAAGCAAACCACCTAGTCTCTGATGCTCATAATTTACCTGCTGACAATTAAGACACCGAGCTATAAATCCCACAATGTCCTTCTTTATTCTCCTCCACCAGTAATGCCTTCTTAAGTCCTGGTACATCTTTGCAGCACCCGGATGGATGGAATAACGTGAACTGTGGGCCTCCTCAAGAATCAAATCTCTAAGCCCATCTACATTAGGCACACAAATCTGACCGTGCATCCTCAACACACCATCATCACCTATAATCACATCTCTAGCATCTACGTGCTGAACTCTATCCTTGAGGATAAGCAAATATGGATCATCATACCGGCGCTCTGTAATGCGATCATATAAAGAAGACCGAGAAACCACTCAAGCTAATACCCGACTGGGCTCTATTATGTCTAGTATCGCCAACCGATTGGTCAACGCTTGAACATCAACTGCAAAGGCCTCTTTGCAACTGGGATATATGTCAAACTCCCCATACTAACCGCCTTTCATCTCAAAGCATCGGCAACTATATGGACTTTCCCGGATGATACAAAATGGTAATATCATAGTCCTTATGTACTCAAGCCACCTCCGCTACCTCAAATTATGATCTTTTTGTTTGAACAAATGATGAAGACTGCGATGATCGGTGAATACCTCACAAGATACTCCATATAAATAGTGCCTCCAAATATTCAAGGCATGAACTATAGCAACCAACTCTAAGTCATGAAGGTAGTTCTTCTCATGGGGCTTCAACTGATGAGAAGCATAAGCAATCACTCTACCCTCATGCATCAATACATAACCAATTCCGACTCTCGAAGCATCACAATAAGTGGTGTAAGAACCTAAAGCTGATGACAAGACCAATAGTGGAGCTGTGGTAAAAGCTGTCTTGAGCTTCTGAAAACTCTCATCGCACTCATCTGACCATACAAAACGGCACACCCTTCTGCGCGGACGAGGCAATAGATGAGAAACCTTGAACGAACCGGCAATAATAACCCACCAAACCGAGGAAACTATGAATATCTGTGGACGAGGGCGGTCTAGGAAAACATTGAACCGCCTCAATCTTCTTTGGATCAACCTAAATACCATCACTGGACACCACGTGTCCCAAGAAGGCCACAGAACTAAGCAAAAACTCACACTTGGAGAACTTGGCATACAACTTCTCCTTCCTCAACCTCTGCAATACTAATTGCAAATGCTCTGCCTGCTCCTCCTAACTACGCGAGTATACCAAAATATCATCAATGAATACATTAACAAACAAATCCAGATACGAGTGAAACACAGTGTTCATCAGATGCATGAACGCTGCTGCGGCATTGGCCAGCCCGAAAGACGTAACCAAAAAATCATAGTGACCATATCTAGTCCTGAAGGCAGTCTTAAGAATATTTGAATCCTTGATCTTCAACTGGTTATAACCCGAATGGAGATCAATCTTAGAAAACACCCTCGCTCCCTGAAGCTGGTCGAATAAATCATCAATGTGAGGAGAGGATACTTGTTTTGCACTGTTACTTTGTTCAACTACCTGTATTCAATGCACATTATCATTGTGCCATCTTTCTTCTTCACAAAAAACACAGGTGCACCCCACAACGACATACTAGGCAGAATAAACCCCTTTCTAGGAGTTCCTGAAGCTGATCCTTCAGTTCTTTTAACTCCGCTGCTGTCACACGATACGGTGGAATAGAAATGGTCTTGGTGTCCAACACCAAGTCAATACCAAAATCAATGTTCCTGTCCGGGGGCATACCCGTCAGGTCTACAGGAAATACAACAGGGAAGTCCCTCACAATGGGAACAAAATCTATACTGGGAGCCTCAGCTCCAACATCACGCACGAAGGGCAAATATGATAGACAACCCTTCCCAACCATGCGCAGGGCTTTCAAGAAAGATATATCCCTACTATGGACATAATCAGTCACACTACGCCACTCGATCCTCGGAACACCGGGCATAGCCAAGGTGACTGTCTTTGCATGACAATCTAGAATAGCATGACATAGAGATAACTAGTCCATGCCTAGAATACCATCAAAGTCTACCATTCTCAAAAGTAATAAATCAACTCGGGTCTCCAGACCCCCAATGGTAACGCTACAGGACCAATACACATGGCCCACAATAATAGTATCGCCCACCAGGGTAGATACATGCAGAGGTAAAGCAAGAAACCCTCGGGTCGTACCCAAATAATGGGCAAAATATGATGACACATAAGAATAGGTAGAACCGGGATCAAGTAAGACAGAGGCATCTCTGTGGCAGCCTGAAATAATACATGTGATAACGACATATGATGTAAAGGCATCTATCCTACCTCAGATAACATAAAATCTAGCCAGCCCGCCACCGTCTGTTCGGTCTACGCCCCTAGGGCGACCCCTGTCTACCCGACCTCCACCCCTTTCTGGCTGGGCTGGTGCTGAAGAAACCCGAGCAAAAGGCAACGGCTGATCCCTCTGCTAAGACTTACTACCACGACATCGAGGACATTGCCTCCTTATATGGCCAAACTCGCCACACTCGAAGCAAATAGAAGGTGCTGGAGAAGGGGACTGAAGGGAATCCCCGCCAGAATGACCAGCCGATGTACTCTGCATAGAAGAACCCTAAATTGAAGGGGCATATGATGAGCTCTGAGCTGGGAGGGCACTAAGTGAAAACTGGCCCTGCTGGAACCCCTGATGACCATGGCCTGAAGATGCCCCATGATACTTGGGACGAGCCGACTGATGAGGCCTGAAAGAATGACCTCTGCTCTGCTGAACCTGGCCCCTAGACGGAGCACCATTGAAGCTACCCGATCCTCGAGGCCTCTAGGCCTCCCTCTCCTATCTATCCTGATGGTGAGCTATCTCAATATCACGAGCAATATCCACTGCATCCTCAAATGTATGACTCAGAATCCTCTCTCGGGTCATCAGAATACGGACGGGATAGATAAGTCCACCCACAAACCTCCTAATCCTCTCCCGATCAGCCGCGACCATCCATGGAGCATAATGAGCCAACTCTGAAAATCTCACCTCATATTGTGACACAGTCATATCTCCCTGGCAAAGCCACTCAAACTGTCTCCGCAGCTCCTCCCTTTGAGATTACGGTACCCACTTCTCCAGGAAGAGAGTGGAGAAATCCTGCCATGACAAAGGCACTGCACCTATCGGCCTATGCCGCTCATATGCCTCCCACCAAGTAAAGGCTGCTCCGTAGAACTGAAAGGTAGTAAATGATACCCCGCTCGACTCAAAGATCCCTGCGGTCTGAAGCATACGTCGACATTTGTCGAGAAAACCCTGGGCATTCTTGCCCGGAACTCCATTGAAAGTAGGAGGTGAAAGCCTACTGAATCTCTCAAGATGTTGCTGCTCATCTTCTTGAATAGCTGGAATCAAATCATCCCGAACCGTTGCAACCTGCTAAACTGGTGGTGCCTCTGGTGCCTGCAAAACTTGTACTACCTGCTCAGGCGTGCGAGCAGCGGGGGTCTGATTGCCTCCCCCGGCCTAAGAAGTAGCTGTTGCAGTAGTGGCTGATATAGCCTGAGCCAGGCCAGTGCAAACTAATATAATCTAAGCTAGGGTCTCCTGAAGACCCGGAATCACAATAGGCACAACTGGTGCCGTAATAGGTGCTGCTGGAGTCTCTAGAGCTGGAGCCTAATCCTGAGCCGGGGCAACTGGTGGGTCAACAGGTGCGGCCCCCTCGGGTCTACCTCGACCATGAACGCGTCCACAACCTCGTGTGGCCTCAGTAGGTGGTACAGGTGGTCGCCTACAATGTCCGATAGCACGAGTTCCCGCCATCTGCGAGAGAATAGAATAACATAATTTAGTTCTCGGATCACCAAAGTCGCACAAGAAGAATTGTAAAAATATGAAGTTTCTTAAAGGTTCTGCAGCCTCCCAAGGATAAGTACAAACGTCTGTGTACCGATCCGCGTGACTCTACTAAACCAGCTCATGACTCGTGAGCCCAAGTAATCTAGGCTCGGATACCAACTGTCGATGCCCCTTTTTCCCCTCCTAAAAGAAAGCGAAATCAGGTTTACGACATTATGGGCAAAACAACTCTTATTCCCTTTTGAGGAATCGGGTTATAAAATTTAAAGAGTCGCTACCTAATAATTATAGTGCATTAGGATACTTTTAGAGAAAAGAAGAAGATTTTTTTGGAAGAAAACCAGAGTTTGGGTAAGGGCTTGAGATTATCTCGAGGGGAAAGTGTTAGGCACCCCTTAAGATCCACTAGTGTGGTTCACGGTCATGCTTAGTTGTAACTTTAAGAAGTGTAGAAGTAGACAAGCAAAGTTTGCACATAAGAAATATAAACCAATTGACAATTTTGAAAGAAGAAAGACACAAGTGATTTTTGGAAAAAAAAGAAGGAAAGCTTAGTTTGAGGAAAACGTTAATTTAGATAAAGGAAAATGCAAAGAAAAAAGGGTCCTAGGTTTAACTATAGTATGGATCAATTTGGTGCAATACCCATCAATCATTCTCACATGAGGTATTAGCGCACCAGTGATCATCTCCATATTCTACCCTCCCCACCCCGTAGAGGTTATTTCAAGTGTGTGTATTGGTCACGAGTTCTTAGTGCGTGCTACTACCCGTCTCGTCCTATAAGTCCTAGAGGGTATTTAGGACCGCTATTCCTATTAGGTGAGGTCTAGGTTGAACCCTTAAGTTTAAAGGCCAAAACACTAAGCGACATACAAAACAAGTAGGACTTCATACAAGGAGTCACATAAAGGCCTATAAAATGGTCTCAAATATCCCTCCACGGATAAACTCATAATTAGCACGTCTCAATCACATTTAAAGTCTAAGGAAGGGAGAATTTTAAAAGCTGGAGTGTCAGAAATATGTTTAAATAGAGGTTGAAAAGTTTTAAACAGAATTCGCAGAAAAGAGTTGGACGAAAATGTTTAGGACTTGAGAAAAATGCAGTAGATGCACAACAGTTTAGGAAATATTTTTTAACACACTCGAAAATATACTGTAAAATAGTTTTCAGAGAGGAGAGAACAGATGTAAAATATTTCAAGATTGCAGAAGTGTGAAAGAGGACGGTAAATATATTAGATTGAACTATTGTTTTGGAAAATCATAGAAGATACAGTATTCAGGTAAGTTTAAGAAAATAGTAGTCCAGTTCTGGACTAGAAAGATAATTTCGCAGAAACATATTTGCACAGATGTGATTAAAAGCAGGATGTTTCGTAGGAAAAATCAAGCGGACCATAGAGAGGCAAAACAAATACGGACAGTTTAAAGCGGTGGGATAACTTAAGCACGATTTAAGGCGATTAATCAATTTTATCTGACCCAAGGCTTGCGTAGGTGTTGTTTTAACCCTAAGAGAAAGGTGGACATACATGTTTGTTTCCAGTTTTACAGTTAACTAGGCTGGTGTTATTAGATAGAATACACTAACAAAGCGTTTCGACATTTGCAAATAAACCCTAAGTACATGGTATCTAATGCATGTAAGAATCCTAAAGCATGATATCTAAATGTAGTAAATTATTAACTGTTTGTGATCATAAAATAACAAGCTGAAAGTAAAGAGGCCTAGGAGCAGGATTTCTATTTGTGGGATGCATGTCTTATACATGGTTTCTATTGCACAAATAAATAAGTGAAATCCAATAGTCATGTTTTCTACCCCATACCCTTAACTAAGCATGCATAACCCTCCCATTTTCACTATAAACCCCCATAGTTCTTTACAAATTATTAAAAACCAAGTAATTAAATTACAGTGGTGAAGAATAAAAATAAGAAGCTATTCTATAGGGAGCCTTCAGCCAGGCCTAAATCTCCAACCTCACTTGTTTCGAGTTTCACAGCCTTTTTCAGGGTTTGGGTGCGGCAAAGTTCCCTAAGAGTCCCTTTGAACCACTGGCCCATACCAGGCACCCAAGATGGATTGTCATTGACAAGTGCAAGTGTGGAATTGCCAGCCTTGTGCATCAAAGTTCAGTGGATGATCAAGGCTCCCAAAGCAATGCTTTCACTAAGGGGGCAGAACCTAATTTCTAAGAGTAGTCTGATTGTGAAGGAGTTTGAAGAAATTGAGTTGGAAAAGAAAATTTTACATGCAGGACAGTTTAAGAAAAACAGTAGAGGGGTGAAAATTTTAACTGAATTTGAAAAGAAAACTACTTTGAGGCTAGTTATTGAAAGCAACAGTCACACAGAGAGGTGTATAGGTAAAGGGGATAAATCGCTCACACACAGTATAATCAAACATACATAAAAAAGGGAGGGTTCATGCTTCAAACATGAGTCTAGTTCTTACAGTACGAGACACCAAACCAAATTATCCTCAAAAGAGTTTTGAGGCTGTGGAGTGGCCAAAAGGATGCTAAGAGTATACAGAAACAAAGGGGAACAAGCATTGGGGTAGGCAAGGGGGTAATGGACATGCTAGACTGATTAATTAGGCTAACACAGATTCATGTTAGTTGCAATAGGAGCAGTAGAAAAACTAGTGGAAGCACACAAGGAACAAAAGAAAGTGCAGCAACAATAGAAGCATGTTGTTACATGACAGTTGGAAAATAATATAAACACAGGGCAGTAGTGAGCAAGGAAGTGAGCAGTAATATGCAGAGAGAAGCAGAGAGCAGAGCAGCAGTATACAGGAAGTGAGCAGTAGTATACAAGAAGTGAGCAACAGTATGCAAGAAGTGAGCAGCAGGCAGACCCAAAGCAAACAACATAGCAGAAGACAAGCAGCGTGACAAAGTGACCAAAGTTACTCAATTTTGGCTTGCAGCCAGTTGAGTGAAAGAAAATAGCGTAGAAACAAGGGACATAAATATGCTTGTATGAAAGAGAGGAGTTCAGAACACTGAGTGTGAGTGATATGCAATGTGTTCGCTGGTGTCTTGCAAAGAGAAAGGGGGGGGGGTACTTATAGTACTGAAAGGGAGGAAGCAAACAAGGCATCAGCTCCTTAATTAAGGGACTGATATCAATCACAATCAAGTCAGTAGTTGGACTTCCCTTTGATTAAAGGATCTCAAATCAAACGGTAATAATCAGTCATTCAAAAGGAAATAAATCATAAAGTAAGGTATAATCACATAAGGAAAAAGGAAGTAAATCATAAAGTAAGGTATAAGCACATAAGGAAATAGGGTAGCATAGAGTATGCAATAAAGATTATATACACGACCATCTAATTAAAGAAATAGATCGGGCAAAATCATTCAAAATTTTGTATACATATATAAGGCAAAATATCACCGTAATTCTGGAAAATAGTTTTCAAAATAATGAACAAAATTGAAACCCTAGCGAATCAGTATTAACTGAGGAAAGTAATCCATAAATTAAGGAAGAAATTCAAACTATTGGAAAATACGCGGAATCACAATTTGAAAGCAAGTATCACAGTCTCAAAGAGGGTTCGAGGAATCAGTATAAAATTACCATACAAGCAATAAGAGAAACATTTAAGTGAAGAACAAAGAAGGAACAACACACTAACAACAAGGAGAAGAACTCGGAGAGGAATCCAGAAGAACACAAAACAGACAAATAATGCAAACACAAACAGCCAAAATTTGGATTTTATCAAACTTATGCGAAAAATTTAGAAAATAGTACTGAGAATCACGAATTAGTACTCAAAATCAATAAATAAAGTGATTTCAAGAAGGGGTCAGGAACTCTAGTTTTAAAAAAGGAATAGAAAACGTTTAAAACTAGAATAATCGTAAGAAATAGTGCAAAACATGAAGGTGTGAGTTAAAATTATAAAGGAAATCAGAGATTTGACAGGTTTGGGGTACGATTAGGATTTCATAAGAAGCTAGTGAGAGGGGTACGAGAAACCTGGCCATGAAGCTCAAAGATAATGGTGTTGTAAGCATCATCGAACCAAAATCATCGGAATAAGGCCGAAATCAGACCCTCGGTGAGGCTTCGGCGACCATATTCACGGTGGAGGCTTTTGGGATTTTAAATTTTGGAGAGAAGCAATGATACAGGTTCCCATGGTGGCTAGAGATTGAGAGAAGTGAGGACGGAGCATGACTAGAGAGGCGATGAAGCTCGTCGGAGAAGAAGGAGTAAACCGAAGGTTCTAGAGAGAAGGGAGAGGAATCGTTAGAAAGAGAGAGTGGGATAGAGATAGAGATCGGTCTCTTGAGAATTGAGGGGTCGGGGGGTAGTCTTAGGATTTAATTAAGGCAATCTAATCTAGGCCGTTGATCTCATTTGATCAACGACTCAGATTAAATCAAAGGCGGACCAGGTAAAATCAAATAGGTATGGGTTGTTTGATTGGGTTTAAAAATTGGGTTCAAATTGGGTTGAATATGGCCACGATTTTGGCTAGGATTTAAATAAAATCTGGCCAACTTTTAAATAGCCAATTTCTCCAATTTATTTTATAAAAATAGCTAAACTAATCAAAAAAGCAAAACTAAAAATATAGAACTAATAAATAACATATAATATTTTTCTGAAAATATCAAAAATAATTTTATAGTTGTAAAATATAGTTAATTGCAAAATAGGCTATAATTGCAATTTCGTGCAATTAGCTTTAGAAATTCCAAAATAAATTTGTAAAAAATGTGCAAAAATCACATTAATTATATTTGGTGTAAAATAAAAGGGTGAAAAATAAATGGTCCACAAAAATGGCAATCTGAGAATAATATTGGGTTTTATACTGTTAAAATAGACAATAAATTGATTCTAAAAAATCTTTAAAATGAGAAAAAAAAAACAAAACCTTTGGGCATGCTTACATATGCGTATACATGCTATTTTGAAAGTATTTAGATAAGAAAATATATAGAAACAAATTAGGTATCAACAGCTTCCCCTCTTTACGTGAAGAAGATGAAAGAGTTGTCGGGTTAAGATAAGATGGCCAATTTTGACCGAAAACAGCGATTGTAAAAGAATTAAGACCGTGCCTTGGATTTTGGGATGCCTACATATCTCTGGTTTTACAGGAATCAGGCCATATGATGGAGGTTCGGAAGGACGGACGCAATGGTTGGGTTTTAAAAATACGTTCGGGTTTAGATGGGTTGAGGAAAAACCCAGAGCGGGATCGCTCCTGCTCAGACGGTTGTTCGGTAGCTGGGATACCTGTAAATGAGCGGATGCATATATTGTGTGTAATTTTAATATGATGCAGGTTCCCGTTGGACCATGGGTGGTGTCTTTGGACGGTTAGGATGATGTCCTCAGACAATAATGTCCTGGACTATGAAGAGCATAAAGATAAAGATTCGTAGGCCATGAAATGGTGTTCTTGGGCTATGCGGATGGTGCCTCCAAACTATGATGCCTTTAAACAAGTTGGTAATTTCTTTAGCCCGTGAGTGGCAATCTTTTAGCCGAATGAATGCAAAGGGTGGCGATCTTTCAGCCAGAGTGAGAATTTTAAAATGCAGGTGGCGATGTTTCAGCCAGTCGAAAAATATAGCGGCAATATTTCAGCCATGCAGGGCGTAGACAATGCTTAGTCTCGAAAGGCAGATAGGTAGCCTTATGCAATGTAGAGGTAAAGCTTAACCTCGAAAGGCAGATAAATAGCCTTATTCAAAAATGCAAATGGAAACAGAGCTTAGCCTCGAAAGGCAGATAAGTAGTCTTATGCAATGTGGAGGTAGAGCTTATCCTTAAAAGGCAGTGAATAGCCTTATACAAAATGTAGATGGAGACAAAGCTTAGTCTCGAAAGGCCGATAAGTAGCCTAATGAAATGTGGAGGTAGAGCTTAACCTCGAAAGGCAAATAAATAGCCATATGTAAAAATGCAGATGGAGACAGAGCTTAGTGTCGAAAGGCCGATAAGTAGCCTTATGCAATGTGTAGGTAGAGCTTAACCTCGAAAGGCAGATAAATAGCCTTACGAAAAATGCAGATGGAGACAGAGCTTAGTCTCGAAAGGCCGATAAGTAGCCTTATGAAATGTGGAGGTAGAGCTTAACCTCGAAAGGCAAATAAATAGCCTAATGTAAAAATGCAGATGGAGACAAAGCTTAGTCTAGAAAGGTCTATAAGTAGCCTCATGCAATGTGGAGGTAGAGCTTAACCTCGAAAGGCAGAGAATAGCCATATGCATTGCAGGAATGTAAAAGGACGAATAGTAGTAAGTTTTCATAGCTGATAGACGATTTAAGACTGCTGCGGAAGGTTGGGTGTGGATAGCAACCCTCTAAGGGATTCAATCCTGAAGAGTGAATGTGCTTTGATCTATGGCCTGAATTCCTGTATCCAAAGAAAAATTGTGAGTTCTGTAGAGGGGAGGTTAGTTCGTATCCTCTAGCTCTTGGCGTAGTGTATCGCGGGGGTAGCGTCGCTAAACGATGGTGATGCAAATGATATTTCTGCATGACTTAGTAAATCCAAGTGTGTGTGTGTGTCTGTGTGTGTATATATATATATATATATATATATATATATATATATATAAATGATTTTATTTTTGATGAACCAACAACTGCAACATGGTTGAAGACGCGGTGACCTTGCTTGCTCTGGAATTTTGAGGGTCCTCCATAAAATTCTACCCCAGTTTACTGGGCTGGTGCTGCTGAAGGCTGTGCTGATAAACTGAACACGAATCGATTCCAGAATTTTAAGGGTCCTCCTAAAAATTCTGCCCCAGTTTACAGGCTTGGTGCTGATGAAAAGGCTGAAAACTTACTTTTAAATTTTGAGGGTCCTCCTCAAAATTCTGCCCCAGTTCCGACTGCGGGGAAAAAATGGAATTTTATTAAAATATGACCGAACCCATAGGGCTTCCTGCATATTCACTCTTAAACGGGAATCAGGTCAGGCGTAGTTCAAATTATATCATGAAAGAAAAAGCTTATGAATAAATGTAGTATCTTTTCACAGCGTGTGAGTTGATTGGCTTCGGCCAGATAGCTCCGTCCATTTCTGCGAGAATAAGGGATCCTCCAGTTAGAACCCTATGAACCATGTATGGACCCTGCCAATTGGGAGAGAATTTGCCTTTGGCTTTATCTTGATGCGGAAATATTTTCTTCAATACCAGTTGTCCTGGCGTGAACTTCCTTGGCTTGACTCTCTTGTTGAAGGTTCTGGTCATTCTGTTTTGATATAATTAACCATGACAGACCACAGTCATTCTCTTTCCATCGATGAGGGTTAATTGCTCGTAGCGGCTCCTGACCCATTCTGCATCATCTAACTCTGCTTCTTGTATGCCCCTCAAGGAGGGAATTTCTACCTCGATGGGGATGACCGCCTCTGTACCATTAACCAGCATGTAGGGGTAGCCCCAGTTGATGTTCGGACCGTATTATGATATCCCAATTAGGCAAATGACAACTTCTCAAGCCGTTGCTTATGCCTTTCGATCATCTTCCTTAGTGTCTTGTTGATGTTCTTATTGGCTGCTTCTACAGCTCCGTTCATGTAACGTCTGTAAGTCGTAGAGTTCTTGTGTTAAATCTTGAATGTTTCACACATTGCCTTCATCGGGTCGCTGTTGATATTGGAACCATTACAGGTGATGAATTATTCTGGAATCCCGAACCGAAAAACCATACGATCACGAACGAAATCTGTTACTACTTTTTTGGTGACTGCTTTGTATGATGCATCTTCAACCCATTTGGTAAAGTAATCAATTTCCACTAGGATGAACCTGTGCCCCTTTGATGCGGTTGGTTCGATTGGTCCAATAAGATCCATTCCCCAAGCGGCGAACGACCACGGCGAGCTTGTTGTAGTAAGATCGTTTGGAGGTACTTTTATCATATCTGCATGTGTCTTACAACGGTGGCATCTCCGGACATACTGGATGCAGTTTGTTTCCATAGTAATCCAAAAGTATCCTACTCGGGGTATCTTTTTCACCAAAATGAAACCATTCTTATGCGGCCCATAAGTCCTTGCGTGCACTTCCTCCAATAGTTTGGTTGCTTCTCTGGCCTCGACAAATCTTAATAATCCCAAATCGGGAGTCCTCCTATACAGGATTCCTCCATTGTGAAAGAAGTTGTTGGATAATCTCTGGAGCGCTTCTAAATAGCATTGGAAAGTTCTGGGTACTCTCATGTTGTTAAGTATTCTCTGTTATCATGGAACCACGGTTTTCTGTCGGCTTCTTCCTCGACGTGAGCACAATAATCTGGTTGGTCGTGAATCTTGACCTGTATGAGATCAATAAAGTTGGTATATGGATGCTGGATCATAGACGATAAAGTGGCTAAGGCATCGGAGAACTCATTCTGTATTCTGGGAACAAGTTGGAATTCCGTCTTTCTGAATCTCTTCCTCAACTCCTGTACATGAGGTAGATACGGGAGTATCTTGGAATTCTTGGTTGCCCATTCTTCTTGGACTTGATGTATAAGTAGGTCCGAGTCTCCGATCACTAATAGCTCCTGAATGTTCATGTCAATTGCTAATTTGAGCCCCAAGATGCAGGCTTCATATTCGGCCATGTTTTTGGTGCACGAGAATCTGAGCTTGGTGGATACCGGGTAGTGCTGATCGGTTTCTGATACCAAGACTACTCCTATACTGACTCCTTTGAAATTTTCGGCTCCATCGAAGAACATTCTCCAACGATCATAGGATTTTGCAATGTCTTCTCATATGAAACCTACCTCTTCATCGGGAAAATACATCTTTAGAGGTTCGTATTCTCCTCCTACAGGATTCTCGGCGAGGTGATCTTCCAAAGCTTATCCTTTAACTGCCTTCTGGGTAACATAAACGATGTCAAACTCACTTAACAATATTTGCCATTTGGCGAGCTTGCTGGTAGGCATGGGCTTCTGAAAGATATATTTCAATGGGTCCATCCTAGATATGAGATAAGTGGTGTAAATACAGAAATACTGCCTCAGTTTCTGAGCTACCCAGGTTAGAGAGCAACAAGTGTGTTCTAATAAGGAATACCGAGCCTCGTACGGGGTAAACTTCTTGCTGAGGTAGTATATGGCTTGATCCTTTCTCCCGGTTTAATCATGTTGTCCCAAAACACACCCAAATGCTCCATCCAATACTGCAAGATAAAGCAATAGAGGTCTCCCTGGCTCGGATGTAACCAAGATTTGCGGCGTTGAAAAGTATTCCTTGATTCTGTCAAAAGCCTTTTGACAATCATCAGTCCATTTAGTGGCGACATCCTTGCTTAGCATCTTGAATATGGGTTCACAAATGACAGTGGACTGAGCTATGAATCGGCTGATACAGTTGAGTTTTCCCAGAAAGCTTATTACATCCTTCTTGTTATTTGGCAGTGGCAACTCTTGAATGGCCTTGACCTTTGACGGGTCCAATTCTATTCCCCGGCGACTCACAATGAAACCCAATAACTTTCCGGCTGGGACCCCAAATGCACACTTGGCGGGATTCAAGTTCAAGTTGTATTTCCTCTATCTGTTGAAGAACTTCCTTAAATCATCCATGTGATCTGCAGCTTTCTTGGTTTTGATGATGATATCCTCCACATACACCTCGATCTCTTTATCAATCATATCATGAAAGATGATGGTCATGGTCCTAATGTAGGTAGCACCAGCATTCTTCAAACTGAACGACATCATTCTGTAATAGTACATCCCCTATGGCGTGATGAATTCCGTTTTCTCTGCATCTTCTTCGTCCATCCATATCTGATGGTATCAAGAAAAAAAAATCGACGAACGACTGCAGCTCATGTTTGGCGCAGTTGTCAATTAATATATGTATATTTGGCAAAGGGAAGTTATCCTTGGGACTGGCCCGGTTGAGATCCCAGTAGTCGACACAAACTCTAACTTTCCCATCCTTCTTTGGTACATGCACAATGTTGGCTAACCATGTCGGATATTCTACCACTCTGAGAAACCTGACTTTGACTTGCTTGGTAACCTCTTCCTTGATTTTCAAACTCATGTCTGGCTTGATTTTTCTGAGCTTCTGTTTTATCGGCGGGCATGCCGGATTTGTCGACAACTTGTGAGCCACAATAGATGTGCTGAGACCAGTCATGTCGTTGCAGGACCATGCAAAGATGTCTTCATACTCTTCTAAGAACTCTGTGTACGCTTTCTTCTCTGGTGGTGACAAATGTACGCTGATTCATGTTTCCTTGACATTTTCTGAGTCTCCCAGAATAACAATTTCGGTTTCGTCCAAATTGGACTTAGGTTTGTTTTCAAAATTCTCGACCTCTCTGACAACTTCTTCTGGTATTTCATCCTCTTCCGAAGTTATGTCCGTTTGTTGCGTTGCCCCGTTGCAAGTTACTGTCATTGGTTTATCATCAAGATACATAATAGTAATGTTGTATAAAATAAAGTAAATTGTAGAGAAAAATAATAAGAAGCGAGATATAAAGATAAACTTGTAAAATGCATTAGATTAAATTCATACTGTTCGAAACAACGGAGCTTTTTTCAAAAGTAAAGACAATGCGAAAAAGTAAAATCAACTAAAAGTAAAATGCGATGCATATGCATCGTTTAGCCTTGCTACCCCAAAGCTCTCTGAGCTCAGGTGGTCTTGACTGACCAATTGGTGAGGTGATCCCCTTGGTTCACAGCTTGAATGGAAGGTCCTTCTTCCCCTTCCTCCTCGAAGATAACACAGAAATCCATATCTTCCTCCAGAAATAGGTTCTTCATTGCTGCCAGTGTCTCATCTTTCTCTGATCCATATATGACATCAGATGGCTGAAAGGTTTTCTCCAACTGAGGTAGATGGTTCTCCAGTGGGTAGTACGGACCGCGCCATAGTGGCGACCAATGGTTGAACTCTTCCCAAGTATATTCATAACCCAAGCCAAAAGTGGTACCATGTTTCTCCTACTTGATAGGCTCGGTGATGCCTTGGAGATTCTTGCCAAGTCCTTTTCCAGGCTTGTATCTGCTCCAATCCAGAATGCTCTCGATCTTGTTATCCCACCACTTGTCTTTGTCTATGGCGTTGACTTGCTCGATGTGATGGTAGGTTTCCCCACTGATTCTCCTTCTACCTCCAATCATCGGGATGGCTTGGCGACTGTATATAGGGTTGCTACCGTCGCCATGAATGATTACCTCCTGATGATTCCATTCAAATTTTACAGTTTGATGCAAAGTTGATGCCACAACCCCAGCGTCGTGGATCCAGGGTTGTCTCAGCAACAAATTGTAGGATGCTAGCATGTCATTGAATTGGAACTCGACATTGAACTGGGTAGTTCCCATCTGTAGGCAAAGGGTAATTTCTCCAATGGTGGAACTCTAAGATCCATTAAAAGCCTTAACATGGATAGCTCCATCTTTGATCTCGTGCAATCCTTTACCCAATGTCCTGAGAGTTATAAATGGACAAATATTGAGGCTGGATCCCCCGTTGACTAAGATCCTGGTGATAAAGTGATCCTCGCATTGCGTAGTGATGTGAAATGCTTTGTTGTGAACAAGTCCTTCTGGCGGTAATTCTTCCTCATGGAAGGTGATCTTGTGGATTTCCAGTACCTACCACACCATGTTTGCCATTTCACCTCCCGTTGTGTTGCTGGGAACATAAGCTTCACTCAGTATATTCATTAAGGCATTTTATGTGCCTCAGAGCTTTGTAGAATAGCCAGAATAGAAATATGTGCTGGCGCTTTGTTCAGTTGCTCGAAGACTGAGTACTCCTTGGTCTGTACCTTCCTCCAAAGGTCATCAGATCCAGTTTCAACAGCCCACCCGGAGGCTTGCTTGCTGGAATCAGCCAAATGTTTCGGGGTGTATACCCTGCCTGTCCGAGTCATACCCTGTACGACAATTGCTTCCTCAGTGTATGTCTTTCCCTTTCTTCTAGCCTCAGCGATGTAATCCCAAGGTATAGCATTTGTCTTGAACGGGGTCACTCCTGTCATGGAGACTGCGATTGGCACCCTGGGAGGTAACACCGTGACTTCAAATGGTGCGGGCACCTTTGGAACCCCAAACCCAACCTCAATTGGTTTTGGCGCCTTTGCAGAAGGTGCTTCAAACATAAGCGGTACAGACTCATTTACCACATCGCCCTTAGAGGGATGAATTTGATCAACAATGGGATTGAGGGTAACTACTGGCTTCTTATGTTCATCTCCTTCAACTATCAGACTGATTGACCCCTTCATATGGATTTCTCCACCCTTGTGGTCAGGCAGAGGGTTGTTGCGGACATTAGGAGAGGGCTTCTTTGCTATAATTACTTTATTGTCAATCATATTCTAAATCTTGTCTTCTAACAAGTGACACACATCGATGGTATGGCCTTTAATCCCAGAATGGTATGCACAAGTCTTGTTTGGGTTTATCCATTGGGAAGGATTTTCTGGAGTCACGGCTGGGATAGGGGTAGCGTAACCGGCTGCTTTGAGTTTTTCATATAATTGGTTAATTGGTTCGGCTATGGCAGTATATTGTCTGGGAGGCTTACGGTCGAAATTTGGTCTGGGTCGGGGAAAGTAATGGCGGGTAGGTGGTTACGGCTAGTGAGAAGGATGGGAATTGTATGCTTGGTACACAGGTGCGGTTAGGAATATCTTGGTGAAGTGGGTTGATATGTGGACGGTGGAGGTGATTGGTAAGCGGGTGGTGGAATTTTGTAAGTGGGTGATGGTGCTTGGTAGTTTAGGGTAGGTTGATATGTGAGTGGAGCTGAGGGATAGGTTTGTTACTTCATAGGGATATGTTCCTTGCGCAACCATTACAGAATTTACATCCTTTTTCTTTGACGAGCCACCAGACTGTAATTCCTTGTTGGTAGCTTGCAATGCCTCGAGGTTAGTGATCATACTACTTTTTATGCCTTCTTAAATCCATTCTCCCAACTTGATGATGTCGAAGAACTTTTGGCCCTCTATTAGCATCAGCCTCTCGTAGTGCTGCGGATCTTGAGCACGGACGAAGAACCTATTCATTTGTTCTTCCTCCAAGGCCAATCTGACCTTAGCAGCTTCTGACCTCCAATGCGTATCATACTCGCAAAAGGTCTCTGTGGGATTCTTCTTAAGGTTCTAGATATAGAACACATCTGGTGCGTTCTCATAGTTGAACCTAAATCGGTCCATAAAGTCAGACGCCATGTTTACCCAACTAGTTCATTTTTTTTTGCATCCTGGCTAATATATCATGATAAAGCATCACCCTTCAAACTCCTCATGAACAGTTTCATCGGATTTTCTCGCCCCTTCCGACTCCTACCAACTTGTCACAATACATACTCAAGTGGACCCTGGGATCACCTGTACCGTCGAACATCTCGAACTTGGGAGGTTTGTACCCCTCCGGGAGCTCAACATATGGCTGAACACTGAGATCTTCGTAATTCAATCCTTCGATACCTTCGCTACCTTCGAAACCTTTAACCCTGCTAGTCAATTTCTTGATCTCAGGGGCCAAATTCTGAATGAGGGAGCCCTTATCATCTGATTCAAGTGCATGTAGTGGGTCATAGTGTCCACAAAGATAGGGGTGTTATTGTCTTTTGTGTTGTTTTGTGGTTCTGGAATGAGCAGTGGAGGGTTATTTCATGTGTTGCAGGCTTGAGCGTGAGTGGGTTGCATTGGAGGTTGTGGGATATTTTGTGGAGGTGCGGGATTCTGGGTGTTAACATCAGGAGCGGCAAGAGTGATTGACATTCTTGCTAGGTTCCGAACTTGGTCCAATTCCTCTCGAAATCTTAGCAATGTAATGAGCAGCAGTATCCTTGGTAATTGCAGCGTTCTGGGAAGTTTCCCTCAAGTTCCTTTCTAGCGCTTGTATCTCCCATTTTGCCTTTGTTCCTGTTCTTGGTAGGACTTGGAGGAGGAGGAGGTGGAGGACCCTTGGATCTTGTGGAGTATGGTGATGGTTTCAGAATGCACGAACTAACCTTTGGGGAGGGAAAATAAAAACGAAAAACAAAAGGTAAAAAGTTAGTGCGGATTCTGATAAATAATATTGCGATAAATAATATTCTGATAAACACATCATGCGGGAGCATAAATCGCTTCCTAATTTGGGTGCCTCATTGTGCCCATGGTAGTCCTGGCGACAAATTAAATTTGGAGAACTTATAATGCTAAATGCCTCATTTTATTGATAAAAACAAGACGAGTCTTAAAATAATTGAATGATAGAAGATGTCACTAATGGCCGGTGGCCTTATTACATTAAGGAAGCATGAAAATAAAATCCTAACTACTTGGTCCCAAACGGATCTTCCCCAGATTCGGTACTGTTGCCTCCTTGTACAGCTACATCAGCAGCAGATATGCTCGAGCCAGATGTACGCTTGCACTTTCTTCAGCATTCTGGAAATCCTCAATTCTTTTCAAAAACTTTCCTTCTAGCTCCACTATACCTCGCTCCAGATATCCCAAACGGTGGTTGGTGTTGACAGCCATGTCTTTCCATTCATTGATCAATTTTTTGTGGGCTTCCTGTATTTCCCGATGTTCATTCTCACATTATCACATCCTCTTGCGTAGTTGATTGTATTTGACTTGCGCTTCAGTTTTCTCATCAATAATCCTATGACCGTGGACGAATCCTGGACGACCTAAACAAATGTGATCATCTTCCAACCAACCGGTATAGTGCGGCACACACCCGACATGATACCTGTACGGTTCAATAGACTCCCTCCCTAAGACTAGCTTTCAGTGCCACATATGCCGAGTGTGACGCTTGTGCGGGCTATCATCATCCTGAAAGTCATCCCTAAAATGGCTTATTTTCTCTATCCTAGGTATAATTTGTTTTCTTCCAGCTTGCCTCATGGCCTGTAGAGGGACATAAGGATGAGTTCCCCTCAGACCAATAAGTATGAGGAATGGTGCATCTCGAGAACGGACAATAAACTCCCCTATTGGGAACCACTCGAACATCCACTGAACTTGCTCTTCTTTTAGATTTGTTAAAAGCTCTACCTATCCACTGCCGTCCTCTGGCAGAGCGAACATGTTGGGCATGAATTTCATTCGCTTTGGGTGATGAAAAGCGATATGGTCATCTCAATCCCTGAGTATGATTTCCTGTCTATAGTCGCCTTTCTGAAGGTTTTCTATGAGCCAAAGTTGAAGTAGCAGATTACAACCCTCGAAAAGTGGAGCCCCTTGCTTACAGTTTCCCAAGGCTCGATAGATTTGAGCGATGATCATAGACACTATGCTGAAAGGCTGCCTGTCGATTCCTTCCATTAAGGTCTTGGTTACCAGGGCTAGTCTAGTGTGGATCCTAGCCTTCTTCATAGGGAAAATTATCATACCCAAGAAGCAAAACACGAACACAAAGACCCTTCTATGTATATGTCCCAAAGAAGCGAGGGCGAACTCGTCCATGTAGGTGCGATAGGACTTGCTGTGGCCATATCTCTCGTATAAGAAGTCAAATGGTATGTAGGAGTCCTTCAAGCAAGAGAGGTCGGGATTTTTCTTGAGTCCCATCATCTTAAGAAACCTCTACTTTTGTGGTTTACGGGCATAAGCAAACCCGGAGTCTCCGAAGGGATACCAGCTAGCCCCCCTATCTCTTCTAGCAAAGGGGTCATTTCCACGTTTCCGAAGTGGAACACAAATCGATCACTATCCCAAAACAAAGTGGCAGCCTCTATGATCTTGTTGCTAGGCTGGATTTCCAGAAGTGAGGGCAAATTCTCTAAGTACTTGCGGGCGAGGGTTTGATCGCTTCCATGAAGATCTTCCCACCAGCTTAGCAACCTTGGGTGAATGTTGGATACCATACCGGATCTGGTGACCTCGTTCCTCATTTTCTGCAAAAGAAAGTGTTAGGCCCTTAATCCCACCAGACTCGACTATTTAAATCAATAATTAGCAACAGACATTTAGTTCTCCAAATAAGTGCACATAATGTCTATTTGGGTTTCAGGGAAACCCGATGGACTTTTGGTTTAGGCTATCTTAATGAGTCATTATGCGGATAACATAACTGACTCGGCTAGGGTTGACCATGATGCATGAACAGTTTCAAGGGAATAAGGTTTCTACCTTTTGAAGTGTTAGACAAGGTACCCTTGAGCGGATAACTCAAGAGGAAAAGGCGTGGAACCATCCACTACACCGTTGATCGACTAGTTTTACCGCAAATATGCCTTTGCCACATTTAGGGGGTTATAATATTGGAAGGGCGTAACCACTCATTATATGCTTGCTATGTGATTTGTTTGGCATGAACGGAATATGATGTTGAAACATGCACCTACAATAATGAAGCAAGTTGCATGTATTTTCACGTTCATAAAAATAAAGATCACAATAAATGCTCGAAAATTAGAACAGGGTCGAAATAATAAGGCAGTAAAGGTGGAAATTAAAAGGAAAGAAAAACATGAAGAGCCAAGTTATTTTCATAGTAGAGGAAACAAAGACAGTAAGTAAATATAATTAAAGAAATAATAAAGTCACAAGTAGCATGTAATGGTAAAAGCCTAAAGAAATTCCCCAGCGGAGTCACCATGTTGTCGACGCCCCCTTTTTCCCTCCTAAAATAAAGTGAAATCGAATTTATGATATTATGGGCAAAACAAATCTTATTCCCTTTTGAGGAATCAGGTTATGAAATTTGAAGAGTCGCCAGCTAATGATTATAGTGCATTAGGACACTTTTAGAGAAAAGAAGAAGATTTTTTGAAAGAAAACCAGAGTTCGGGTAAGGACTTGAGATTATCTCAAGGGGAAGCTTTTAGACACCCCTCAAGATCCACTAGTGTGGTTCCCAGCCATGCTTAATTGTGACTTTAAGAAGAGTAGGAGTAGACAAGCAAAGTTTGCACATAAGAAATATAAACAAGTTGACGATTTTGAAAGAAGAAAGAAACAAGTTATTTTTTGGAAAAAAATGAAAGCTTAGTTTGAGGAAAATGTTAATTTAGATAAAGGAAAAAGCAAAGAAAAAAGGTTCCTAGGTTTAACTATAATATGGATCACTTCGGTGCAATACCCAGTAATCATTCTCACACGAGGTGTTAGCGCACCGGTCATCATCTCCATATTCTACCCTCCCCACCCCATAGAGGATATTTTAAGCGTGTGTATTGGTCACGAGTGCTTAGTGCGTGCCACTACTCGTCCCGTCCTATAGTCCCTAGAGGATATTTAGGACTGCTATTCCTATAAGGTGAGGTCTAGGTTGAACCCTTAAGTTTAATGGCCAAAATACTAAAGACATACAAAACAAGTAGGACTTCATACAAGGAGTCACATAAAGGTATATAAAAGGGGCTCAAATATCCCTCCACGGATAAACACATAATTAGCACGTCTCAATCACATTTAAAGTCTAAGGTAGGGAGAATTTTAAAAGATAGAGTGTCAGAAATAGGTTAAAATAGAGGTTGAAAAGTTTTAAATAGAATTCACAAAAATGAGTTTGACGAAAATGTTTAGGACTTGAGAAAAATGCAGTAGACGCGTAACAGTTTAGGAAATATTTTTTAACACACTGTGAAAGAGGGCGGTAAATATATTAGGTTGAACTATAGTTTTGGAAAATCATAGAAGATATAGTATTCAGGTAAGTTTAAGAAAATAGTTATCCAGTTCTGTACTAGAAAGATATAGAGGTGGGATAACTTACGCATGATTTAAGGCGATTAATCAATTTTATCTGACCTAAGGCTTGTCTAGGTGTTGTTTTAACCCTAAGAGAAAGGTGGAGATACATGTTTGTTTCCAGTTTTACAGTTAACTAGGCTGGTGTTAATAGATAGAATACACTAACGAAGCGTTTCGACATTTGCAAATAAACCCTACATGGTATCTAATGCATATAAGAATCCTAAAGCATAGTATCTAAATGTAGTAAATTATTAACTGTTTGTGATCATAAATTAACAAGATGAAAGTAAAGAGGCCTAGGAGCAGGATTTCTATATGTGGGATACATGTCCTATACATGGTTTCTATTACACAAATAAATAAGTGAAATCCTATAGTCATGTTTTCTACCCCATTCCATTAACTAAGCATGTATAACCCTCTCATTTTCACTATAACCCCCCATAGTTCTTTACAAATTATTACAAACCAAGTAATTAAATTATAGAGGTGAAGAATAAAAATAAGAAGCTATTCTATATGGAGCCTTCAGCCAGGCCCAAATCTCCAACCTCACTTCTTTCGAGTTTCACAGCCTTTGCCAAGGTTTGGGTGCGGCAGTGTTCCCTAAGGGTCCCTTTGAACCCCTGGCCAATACCAGGCACCCAAGACGAATTGTCATTGATAAGTGCAAGTGTGGAATTGCCAGCCTTGTGCATCAAAGTTCAGTGTGTGCTCAAGGCTCCTAAAGCAATGCTTACACTAAGGGGGAAAAACCTAAGTTCTAAGAGTAGTGTGATTGTGAAGGAATTTGAAGAAATTGAGTTGGAAAATAAAGTTTTACATACAGGACAATTTAAGAAAAACAGTAGAGGGTGAAACTGAATTTGAAAAGTAAACTACTTTGAGGCTAGTTTTGAAAAGCAACAGTCAGACAGACAGGGTAAAGGTAAAGGGGACAAACAACTCACACACAATACAATCAGACACACATGAAAAGAGGAGGGTTCATGCTTCAAACAGGAGTCTAGTTCTTACAGTACGAAACACCAAACCAAATTATCCTCAAAAGAGTTTTGAGGCCGTGGAGTGGCCAAAAGGATGCTGGTAAAATCAAATTATATGCATGATATACTAAAACAGTAATCTCAATCCTCGAAGGATTCACGTAATTGGCACTAAGCCCAAACATGGCAATCAGCCCAAATTAAGATGATACCAATTAATTTCAGTCAAATACGCGGTAAAATCAAAAATCAGGACGGAAAAAGTCACAATCCCAAATGGTGCTCTACCCCACGCTCATATCCGGCGTGCAAATAACCTCAATACAACACTACGATGTGCAAATTCGGAAATTCAAACCCTCAGGATATCATTTACTAGTATTATTCACCTCGAATCGGTGAAATCTCTAGCCCGCGATGCCTTTACTCCTCAAATCGGCCGTCACGCGCGTCAAATCTAATCAAAATCAGAGCGAATACATCACAATATGCTAACGGGACAATGCCCAATCGAAAATAATCGATAAATAGCAAAAACTCGAAACTAGAAAAACCCGAGCCCCTGGCCCACTTCTCAAAAAAATTCAAAACTCACATTATCGGATTCCTTATCTCTCCACGAGTCTGTACATACCAAGAACTGCATCGGAGCTCAAATGACCTATCAAATTTTAATTTGAAATATTAAAACGCAAGCCCTAGCATTACCCGTTTTTAATGAATTTTAACTAATTTCCATGCTAAATCTAACATAATTTTATGTATTTAGGCCAAAGAACTTACCTCCAATCCATCCTCCTTGAATCCCTCTTCAATTTGCACCAAAAAGCTCTTATGGTGGTCAACAATGGAGGAAATAATGAATGGGGTCACGAGTGAAATAATATAAAAACCACCCTGGCGCCCAGGTATTACCCTACACGAATGCAGTCAAAACCCCCATCTTCGCGATGAAAAAATCCGCTGACCAATAATTTACTCTACGCGAACACATCAACACAAATGCGAACGCGATGCTTTGAGTTTTCCCACTATGCCAATGTGAAGCACCGGGACACCAACTTATGCGAATGCGACACCCTCACCGCGAATGCGATGAACAAACCAGGCACGGCCCGGGGCCCTTCTACGTGAAGGCGAGGACACTCACGCGAACGCGATGGCCCAGAAAACACAACTATGAGAACGCGATGGACACCTCCACGAGCGCGAAGGCCAAAAGTGGCCTGCAACAGTTGTACACTTTTTTGCAATTTTCTTAGTCCAAAATCCTCCGCTTAGCTATCCGAAATTACCCCAAGGCCCCCGAGACCTCAACCAAAAGCACCAACATATCCCAAAATGTCATATGAACTTGTTCCAATCGTCATATTACATCAACCAACACTAAAATCATCAATTCTCATTGAATTCAAGCCTAGGTTCTTTAAAAATTTCCGAAACACGCATTCGATCAAAAGCCCGACCAAACGATGCTTGAATGACCTGAAAACTTGCAAAATGAAGCTACAACAACTGTTGGAATTCCATTCCGACCCTCGGATCAAAATCTCTCCCATCAACCGGAAATTGCCAAAATACTAACTTTGCCAAATCAAGCCTAATTCTACTTCGGGCCCCCAAAATCAATTCTGATCGCACTTCTAAGTCACAAATCATCCCTCGAAGCTAACCGAATCACCGAAAATCACATTCGAACCTTCTAACTCATAAGTTAACGTCCGGTTGATGTTTTTCCAAAAAAAGCATTCCATAAGGAGACTAAGTTTTTCATATTCCACCAATACCAATCCAAATCAACTCTAACACATCACATACTGATAAAAAAATTTAAAGAAGCATAAAATGTGGAAAATGGAGCAGTAACGCATGAGACGAGGGCCGGGTTGTCACATCCTCCCCAACTTAGACCAACACTCATCCTCGAGCGTACCCAGAGTTATACTAGAAGCCAACCAATAGCTGAATCACCTTACTAAGCATATACTCGGGGAGATCCCACGTTACCCTATCTTGCATAGGTCCGATAACACAACATAGATGAAATATCACAACCCATCTAGACCATGACCCGTGGAACCACATTGCACTTTCCAAAATAATATGCAGACCAGAACCTCACCTCTATACTCAGGATAAGTCCGAACGAGTTGTAATAACCCATACCGACAACCTCCCCTGCAATTCTATGATATACCACATAGCTCAAATACATGCAGCGATAACTCCCATTCGCGGTAGTCATCCACAACAACTATCTACCGATAGAAACCTCTTGTTAGTATAACTCTCGCTTCAACACTTTCATATCCTACCAATGATAATGAAACACATAGCAAACCGTAACCATTTCTCAGATCAAACATTCATGAAGCCACTTCCCTTTCGACTAATACCACAGCAGATTTTTGAACTGAACCTCGATATTATTCTTCCAACAAGCTGTAACCAAATATGTTCGTATCCATTAATGATCCCAAAGATCTATTCTGACCAAGCACACCACCCTGGTGACATGACACATCAATACGGCCTAAGACTCAACTTGCGTAACTACGCGCACCCATAAACAACGGTTTGAATATACACCAATCATGAAAATGACTCAACTAAAAGAGCTGCACATCAAGCTCGCCAGTACCATCACAACACAAGGCTGAGAATCCTTCTCTCATCATAGAATAGAGTACCCGAATCTAACCCGAAGGGTCTAATCTCCATGTATCCTGCTACAATGCACGATCCTATCCAAACACTGTTACACATGAAACACCTCAAGTTGCTATACTCGAAATTGACCACCACGCATGATTGACATCTGGAACCCAACAAATTATTATACCCATGGTGAAGCAAGTAATATACACCATCAATCCTGAAAGGACACAACCGATGCGCCATTCGTCGAGCAGCACCCAGTATGGATTTTCCTTAGAAACCAGGAAGCAAGGCATACAAATAGCATATGGAAAACTATTCTCAATATTACACAATTGTGGCTTGCAACTAGATCCAGATAACATAACCATGGCAGCATGCCACCCGATCCACACATACCCATGGCGGTGTGCCACCTGATCCACACATATGTCTCACATAAGGAGATGCATATAGAGCCAAATTTGCTCATTACAAAGAATATTGAGTATCGATCATAAGCATACTGAGTGCATACAATATATACATGTAGCGTTATGTGCTACAAAACTCAAGCACAACTGAGGTTTCCCTCTCAACTTTAACAATGAATCCCGATAGCACCGCACCATATGTTCCCATAGCCCGCAAATCATAACATCTCGCAACGCAGAAGACAACTCATAGATCTCTCCAGATCGCTGATAAGCTCCACAACGGTCGAGTCAACCCATCCTTCGACAATAAAATTCGGAACCAACCGGGCCAACTCACACTAGATCATGCATCTAAAAAGTCCCTTAACGCCGGAAATGGCTCAATATTGGCAACCTCTGCACTGACATCCATCATGAAGGCTCAATTAGGAAAAGCAATCCTCCCCATCCATTCACTGGGTCTTTAAAGGATAAACCACTCCACAAGAACATAACTCAAATCGTGGCGTTTCCGGCATAGCCCATAACAATAGTCCAAGATTAATCTAACACTGCGATAACCAGTCTGAACTCCAACATCACATCCAAAATCCATCATACCGGCAAAGAAAGGTTCACTCGAGCCTCCAAATCCCCATACTTGCTAAACGGTGACGATACACACGATCCACCATCACAAATAGCCCGAATGTGAGGACTTTTGCCTCCAATTGCACATAGCATACAAATCATCATACTTGATCCCAATTTCGTTGTTTGAACACGTGCCAGAATTAATTATCCAATAATTCCACGATACATGCTCAAAAATATCCCTGAGCCACCAAGCAAACTTAAATATCACCAGTCGATCTAACAAGAAAGTTCCGCAACACCACCGACGTACACCACTTAACCACATTGCCCTTTCTTTGAAACATATACTCTCATCGGATTGCTTGCAAACAACCGTACCATTTTCCTTGATTATCCGAGGCTATCCGCTGCCTAAGTGTTTTATGAACTTCCTTTCTGATCTGGACTGAAACTTACCAAATCAGGAACTTCCATTGACCCCTTTTAAAAGAAAAGCATTACACATCTCATATCTCTCACATGTGTAGAAAACGCACCTCCTCAACCAGAGTAGCTATCAACGAGAACTCTCCCAATTTCATTTGCGCAAACTAAACTGCCATGACTGAGACTTCAAACCAAATCTAGCTAATCAAGTCATCAAAACCCAAGAGCATTGCTACAAAATTACATTTGCTACCTCATTACCTTGAATACACACCAAGAATTAATCATACCCTCACCATGCCGATCCGGTCCGTTATCAAACTACTCCATTTATCTAAATTTCTTCTGATTCGTCTTCACCTTGATATTCCCTTTGCTGTAGTGCCCAATTTCCTCAATCCAGGCTTACCGCACGAGACCCAGGCATAAGACCACACTGTTAGGAAACACAACCCGCTAACTACTCTCTTAAATATTTCCAGCAACACCACATTCCTGAATACCTTACTCAGAAGAACTCTCAGCGAATCTAACTCTTTTTGTTTTACCTTCCTGATGCAGATTCATAGATACCATAATTAACATAAAATACCACAAGTCTTGAAATCTTCTACTGAACTCAGTTCCTAACCACATATGCAACTTTAGAACTCTCAATTGACATATGAAGACTCTTGAACCCATTAGAACCATTCTCGCAAGTCATTCACTCTTATTCAACTACTTACCTGATCAAACATGCATAATCACCCAAACTTCATTAGCACTCTGACCGAATAGGACATGATCTCATTCCGACGCGACTAAAAAGCTTCTTTCTCTTTACACCAAGCATTATTTATCAAAAACAGCTCAAGACATCCTATTATTTCCACACATCCACAAAGTACCATATAACCTTTGTCAAAAATTTTCTTCACTCGTGCCATCCTCAGCTCAATTTCTGCAACCAGAACTGATCCGCCAGTATATCTCGAAACAGAACCAACATAGCACATGACCGTACAATCAACTAATCAACAAGAACCTCCCTAACTTGGCTCGAAGCCATAGACCAAAATATTTCAATAGCTCATACACTTTGAATCCATTAATGCCACAATAACATAGTGAGAATAAGCTCCAATCATTTATAAGTTGTGAAACAGATCTTCTAACATGCACACAAGGACCAAACCGTGCCAGAACACTCCGCAAGAGATAGCGCACCTGCTTCGCCTCAACATAAACTTTCTATATACCTTCCACCGTCATACACCTTACATAGTCGACTAGTCTTTCTGAGTCTGAACTCAAACCGTAACATGCTATTTACTTCACTCCCAACTAGGAGACTTGAAAAGATTCTTCATGCACCCATAACTCGGGGAAGCACATCCGATCTCAATGGAAATCAAACACTCAATGGTTCACCTATCATCCAGTAGACCTTCTTCGACACCTCCAAGTCTTATAGGAACATCTTGCAATACCAACATACTCACCACATAGCTACCCACCCATCATTCCCACAATTAGGGACAATACTGAACATATAAGTTCATGACACTAGCTTGCACAATCAGCAGCATGATGCTCAAGCCATAAGCAAAGATCCGACCTCAAGTCCTCCAGACAGGCCCAACATCGACTCATAGAAATCACATCTTGCCCCTCGATCGGGGAATCACAAGCCCTCAAGGCACATCTAATACTGAGCCTTCCTGCATGCATGCGAACACATAGAAGGAATTTCAAGAGTTAATTTTCAAGCTGAATCAAGAACGCACGATAAGAATTCTAGAAGGTGAAGTTTTCCTAAAGATTCTGCAGCCTCTCGAGGATAAATACAGACTTCTCCATACCGATCTTCAAGACTATACTAAACCTGCTCATGACTCGTGAGACCTAGTAACTTAGGCTCTGATACCAACTTGTCATGACTCAATCTCCAAACCCGGTCGTGATGGCGCCTCTTGTGAAGACAAGGCCAGCCAACATATCAACAATGCCCCTATTAACAGTTAATAAACATAAATGAATGAATAATACGACTTAATGGCATCAATAACTGACATTTACCACCCAACACAACCCGACCAGGGTGTCACAAGTCACGAGAATCTAAAGAAGACTTAACACCACTACAGGGTTAATTACATATACGAAATAAAATCTAGAGTTCAAAAGATGACGTCCGGTGCCGCGGACACTAGAGGTCACCTTACTTGGCTACAGTAGTAATACCTCAGTCCACTAATAACCTGCTACCGGGTGAACAATACATGCAACCGCATGCGAGGTGCAGGGAGTAAAGTGAGTACTCCAACTCAGTAAGTAATAAAAGTAAATAATATCTGAAAGCAAGAAATAACGTAAGGCACTCCATCATGCTATGTAGAATAGTACAACCCTTTTGAGAAAACAGTAAACCCGTGAAATCCTTTGGAAAACATCTAGGCTCGGTTAAAACCATTTTTGAAAATATTTCTTTTCAATAGTTTAATCAAATGAACACGACACAAAAAGTGCAAGTCAGCACGTAAGTCAGTCCCTCGGGCACATTACTCCATCAAAAAATAACACCGGGGTATCCGGTAAACAGTTGAAAGAAGTAGCACGGATGCCAATGAAATGAGAGTGTTGTATGTCATGACAACTAGTACAACTAGGAACAAATGCATGAGTGCAATGAAATTCATATGATGGTACATTCCAGTACCTACTGCGGCATACAGCCCGAGCCAGCCATATTTATTATCGTCGACAGCGCTCACTGGGGGTGTGTACAGACTCCGTAGGGGCTCCTACAGTCCAAGCGCAATAACATGCCATCTTGTGGCATCAATCAAATCCTGGCCAATCATTGTTACCTGACCAATATATATCACACAGTGCCATTGTTACCACTGTTTCAAGTCACATCACACAGTGTCATTGTTACCACTGTTTTAAGTCACTGCTGCGGTGAGCAACCCGAGCCATCCATAATCAATCCAGAAAAATATCTTATGCCCCTTGGGCATTTATAAAGCAATAGTTCTTAGCCCGAAATAACATTTAAAATATCATTTGATTTTTCAAAACTTAGAAGTATGGCTGAGTTTGCAAAAATGGTGTTTAAAATCTTGGACTAAAATCAAATGATATGCAAGATATGCTAAAACAGTAATCTCAATCTCCGAAGGATTTACATAGTTGGCACTAAGCCCAAACATGGCAATCAACCCAAATTATGATGATAACAATTAGTTTCAGTCAAATACGCGGTAAAATAAACAATCGGGACGGAACAAGTCACAATCCCTAATAGTGCTCCATCCCGCGTTCATATCCGGCTTGCAAGTCACCTCAATACAGCACTATGATGTGTAAATTCGGGGTTTCAATCCCTCGAGATATCATTTACAAGTATTACTCACTTCGAACCGGTGAAATCTCTAGCCCGCGATACCTTTGCTACTCAAACTGGCCTTCACGCGCGTCAAATCTAACAAAAATCAGAGCGAATACATCACAATATGCCAAGGGGACAATACCCAATCGAAAACAATCGATAAATAAGAAAAATCTCGAAACTAGAAAAACTCGAGGCCCTGGACCATTTCTCGAAAAATTTCAAAACTCACATTACCGGATTCCTCGTCTCGCCACGAGTCTGTACATACCAAGAACTCCCGAATCCGAGCTCAAATGACCTATTAAATCCCAATTTGAAATATTAAAACTCAAGCCCTAGATTTACCCCTTTTTAATGAATTTCAACAAATTACCATGCTAAATCTAAAATAATTTCATGTATTTAGGCCAAAGAACTTACCTCCAATCCATCCTCCTTGAATCTCTCTTCAATTTGTACGAAAAAGCTCTTATGATGGTCAACAATGGAGGAAATAATGAATGGGGTCGCGGATGAACAAACCCCTCTAGACGCCCAGGTTTAACCCTACGCAAACACGGTCAACACCCCCGTGTTCGCGATGAACAAATTCTGCTGACCGATAATTTAATCTACGCGAACGCATCAACACAAACGCGAAAGTGATGCTCTGAGTCTTCCCACTACGCAAACGCGATCTCCTATACGCGAACGTGAAGTACCGGGCCACCAACTTATGCGAACCCGACACCCTCACCGCGAACGCGATGAATAGACCAGGCAAGGCCCCAAGCCTTTCTACACGAATGTGAGGCCACTCACACGAACGCAATGGCCCAGAAAACACAACTATGCGAACGCGATGGACACCTCCGTGAGCGCGAAGGCCAAAAGTGGCTTGCATCAACTGTGCACTTTCTGCAATGTTCTAAGTCCAAAATCCTCGGCTTAGCCATCCGAAATCACCCCGAGGCCCCCGGGACCTCAACCAAAAGTACCAACATATCCCAAAACATCATACGAACCTGTTTCAATCATCAAACTTTATCAACCAACACTAAAATCATCAATTCTCATCGTATTCAAGCCTAAGTTCTTTAAAAATTTCCGAAACACGCATTCGATCAAAAGCCCGACCAAACAATGTCCGAATGACCTGAAAATTTGCACAACGAAGCTACAACAACTCTCAAATTTTCATTTCGATCCTAAGATCAAAAATTCACCCATCAACCGGAAATCGCCAAAGTACTAACTTCGCCAATTCAAGCCTAATTCTATACCAAGCCCCAAAAATCAATTTCGATCGTACTCCTAAGTCACAAATCATCCCCGAAGCTAACCGAATCACTGAAAGTCACATCCGAACTTTCTAACTCATAAGTCAATGTTCGGTTGATTTTTTTTCCAAAACTGGCCTTCCTTAAAGAGACCAAGTGTCTCATTTTTCACCAATACCAATCCAAATCAACTCTAATACACCACATACTAATAATGAAATATGAAGAAACATAAAACGAGAAAAATGGAGTAGTAACGCATGAGACGACGGGTCGGGTCGTCACAGTATCAAAGTAGAGAAAGAAAGAAAATAGTGTAACTGAATAGCGTATTTAGTGGCTTAGGGCTAGGAGGTAACCAAAATTAAGTATTATGCTATAAACCTTAAAAGGTATCTATTGAATATAATTCCTTAAATGATATTTATTTAAAATAAATAAGGTGTTAACCTTTGTTATAGGAGGTAGAATTCCTACATTTTATAGGGTCTTTTAACAGGGTATTTGCATCTATACCCGCTTTTAGGGTCATGTTTTAACTTGTACCCTCTTTACAAAAAAATTACAAACGTACCCACTTTCCACGTAACTTCAGCATACGGGCCTGAAGTAGCAAAGACCATCATGCAAACTTCGGCATTCTAGTAAACGGGCCTGAAGTAGCAAAAGCAATCATGCGAACTTCAACGTTTTAGTAGACGGGCCTGAAGTAACAAAAATTGTTGAACGAAGTATGCTAAAGTTTTTGTTTGTAATTGTTGAACTTAAGCATTCTAGTGCTGAAGTTTTGTTCTCTATTTGCCGAAGTTTTTATTTGCAATTGCTGAACTTAAGTATGCTGTTAGCTAAAGTTTTGTGATGCTGAAGTTATTTAGTTCATTTATAAAAACTTCAGCACTAAATAAGCTGAAGTTTTTTGTCCTGGATTAATTAGTTTTGTTATTAAGCCTTTTCAAAAATTTCAGCACTAAATAAGCTGAAGTTTTTTTTTGGTCCTGGATTCATTAGTTTTGTCATTAAACTTTTTCAAAAACTTCAGCTGAAGATGTTGAAAGTATTTAGTTTATTTTTAAAAACTTCAGCACTAAATAAGCTATTATCTTTTTATCCTGGATTCGTTTGTTTTGTTATAAAGCTTTTCAAAAATTTCAGCAGAAGATGCTGCAGTTATTCAGTTCATTTGTAAAAAAATTCAGCACTAAATAAGCTGAAGTTTTTTTGTATTCATTAGTTTTGTCATAATCAGACTACTATAAAATAATCAGATTGTCAACGATATCTAGATCATAAAATTTAAGAAATAATAAATGTGAAAAGAATAGAATTGTCATGAAAAGAATCACTACATGTGACCTTAAACTTTCCGTGCATGAAATTATTCACAAAGTATAATCTACTAACTTACGTAATTATTTATAATTTATTTTAAATAATCTAATAAATATACTTATGGCAATCATCCGTTGAATTGAAGTTTCATAGTAGCACCAACAGAAGAAGAAGAAACAGGGAGAAGTTATTTAAAAGTGGTTATAAATTAAAACTTTTAAAAAGGTTAATATAGGTTATGAGGACGACCATGTCCCGTAATATTTTTACTCTTTTAACTCAATACATTTTCGACTGCCGACACTCGACAATTGGCGACTTCTACGTTTCAATGTTCCGATAAAATAGATGTAACTTATTTGGTGGCGTCCTTCTCTGGGAATTTATTGTTCCCAACTCCCAAATACATTAATTGCTTTTTGGCCATTAGAGCTGAAAATAAGAGTTCAATAATCACACTACTCTCTGTGTGTTTTATACTTGAATAATCCCTAAAGTATGTCCCAAATTTTGAGTTCATCCTTGGTTAAAAGTAAGTTGGAAAAGTAAGTTACCTGGATAGTAAGATTCTGGTCCGGGATGCACAAAGGAAACCGACAAATTGTATTAATTCAATAACTCGAGTCAAATCGAATAAAAAAAATTCGATTATGATTTGGTATTGGAAAAAAATACGACCATAATTGGTTTAGTTTGGTTTTAACTACAAAAATTAAACCAAAACCAAAACAACCCGACATTACATATATAGAAATCTTAGATATATTTAATATATAAATATACTTATTGTGATGTAATTTATAAAATATTTCTTAAAAAATTTCATAATTTTATCTTTTAAGGTATTATTACAATGTTGGACATAGAACTTTTGAATGTTCCAATAAGTTTTATAGCCGTTAATATTCGTAAATTAAGATAATGCTAACAAAAGCCCAAACCAAAATCAAATCAATAGTAATGCTACAAAAGACATTCAATTCAATACTACGGACGGGAATGTATTAAATATTTATTTTTTTTATTTTTGCAGTAATTTAAATAAAATTGCACAACTTATTTTTATTTCTTCTCTAGCGTTTAGTCATATAATTAATACTCCCTTATTAGTCTACTTATTTTAGCAGCACTTAAATTTTTTAGATTATGTTTATTTTTATTATGACTTTTTAATTAGTAATATTTGTATTACATAATTTTATTGTCTTTATTGTTGAATATTTTAGGTTAAGCCATGACACATCTCATATTTGTATTATTTTCTTAAAAATTACTTTATATAGTTGTATCTTACTAGGATTAAAAAAATATTTTGAGCTCAAGTTATATGTTTTGTTCTACAAAGATTTTACCGAAAAAAATTTCGAAAAAAACCCGAGATTAGAAACCCCGAATTTTATTAGTTTGGCTTGGTCTTTAGATTTAATAACCCGACACAATTATTTTGAATTGGTTTGGTAATTATAAAATCAGAACCAACCCCACCTATGTACACCCTTAATTCTAATATATATATGGGCAAATAAATAGTCTTGTTTGGCCAAGCTGCAAGAATCAACTTATTTTGAAAAGTATTTTTTCTCAAAAGTATTTTGTTCAAAAGTACTTTCGATGAAAATAAATTGTGTTTGGCTAATTTATTTGAAAAGCACTTTTGAGTAGAAATTAATGTAAAAATTACTTCTAAGTGTATTTTTCTCAAAAGTGCTTTTATCACGATCAGAATTTTTCACCATCGAAAGTCATGATGGAGCCTACTCGTGGAAGCTAGGCAAACCGTATATTGCAGAATTTCTAACCCATTTATTAGTCCTTTCTAAGAATTTAAACTAATATGTGATCAACAGTAAACCATTAATGTTAAATAAAAACAAGCGGGAGACTTAATTTGATAAATTAACCATAACCAATACGACTATGCCAACATACATCTCTACCCGAAATCCGGAGTCACAATATCACAGACTGTCTATGAATGCTACAAACAAATGTCTTACAAGAAAGTACAATCTGTCTCGGAAACAAAAGAAAACAGAATACATAATAATATAGAAAAGAACGCCGGGCCTGCGGACGCCTACAGGTAGAGGTGTTCATAAAAATCCGAAAATCCGAACCAAATCGAATGAAATTTGATTTAGTTTTGGTTTTGAAATTTAAAACCAATGAAATTTGATTTGATTTTGTTTTTAGTAAAAAAACTGAACCAAATCGAATATAGGAGTAGCTATTTTAAATTTATTATATATATATATATATATATATATATATATATATATATATATATATATATATATATATATATATATATATATAGTGTCAACAATATTATGGTAAATATATAATTTTCTTTTGTTAAGTGTAAGAATCTATTTCATGTTAAAATATTATATTTTTAATTGCGTCCTTAAATTATTCATCACTATTTGATTCAATTATCATCAATATATCTTGGTGGACAATTGATTTGATAGTGTTACGTTGAAAATGTAATCACCGAAATATGTGTTTGATAGTGTATGTGTTAAGTTTAAGAAAAAACTCATATAACCGAAAAACCAAAAAATCGACATAAATTGAATCAAGAAAAAACCGACTTAATTGGTTTGGTTTGGTTCTAATATTTCAAAAACCGACTTACTTGGTTTGATTTCTTTTTAGGAAAAAATCGATCCAAACCGAACCACGAACACCCCTACCTACAGGACTACCTCGGGATCTCTAGCTGGACCGAAGGCAGCCACCCAAATGCGACAGTCCAAAAGCTGCTCCGGAATCTCCACGTAGTGCAGAGTGTAGCATCAGCACAATCAACCTCATATGCTGGTAAGTGCCTGGCCTAACCCCGACAAAGTAGTGACGAGGCTAGGACTAGACTACCAAATAAACATGTACAGTTATATAATATGAAACGGAAAATAAAACAGGAACAACAAGTAAAGATTGGAGGGGGTAAATGGGGGTATATCAATATCAATAGTAAATTAAGAGAAAGGTAATAAGAACAACTTAGAATTCACAGCAAAACAGTAAGGAACTTGTAACCAATCTATAAACACTTTATATCATCAATTATTGTGGCGCACAACCCGATCCCAACACATAACTACACTTTGCAGCGTGCAACACGATCCATATTATTTATCACGGTTGCGGCACGCGATCCGATCCGATTATATTCTTATTGCGTTGTGCAACCCGATCCAATTATATCATTGTTGCGACGTGCAACCCGATCCACATATAGTAATGTTGCGGCGTGCAACCCGATCCAAATATTATATTATTACGGCGTGCAACCCAATCCGCATATACAATCAACAACAATCATAACAAGAGTCCCGAAAAGGGATCAAAAAGAACTATACTATCCCGGTAAGGGAATCGAAAACATAAGTAAATACATTGCGGAAAGGGAAAAACAACTATAACCAATCTTGCTCCAACATCTAACTACCTCTACTAACACCAATACTCAATCATAAGTACATTCCACGAGAATAATCAAAATTGTTGCTCAATATAGGGAATCATCAACTTAAGCATCCGTAGTATTATTTAAGAACACAATAAATTTCAATTTAAAATTCACGGTCATGCTCGACACCAATGTATAGATACTCGTCATCATGCCTATACATCGTACTCAACAAGAAATAAGTAGCCAATAGGACAAAACTCCTAATCTCTCAAGCTAAGGTTAGACCAAACACTTGCCTCGAACTTCCACGACCAACTCAAGCCTCAAACACCGCTTTTACTTTTGAATTTGGATCCAAATCCATTGTATCTAGACATAATCGACTTAATAACATCAATAAATACTAAACAATCCAATTCTAATGCTTAATTATATCTTTCCCATCATTCTTCCCAAAATGTCAAGAATTGACCTCGGGCCCGCTTGGTCAAAAAACGAGGTTAAGACTAAAACCCGATCACCCATTCACCCATTAGCCCAAATATATAATTAGTTTCAAAATTCAATCCCAAAATGAGGTCTAAATCCCAAATATACGAAAAGCCCTAACTCTACACAAATCCCTAACTTTCTACCCTTAAAAAGTATGGTTTAATCCTTGAAATCTAATAGGTGTTAATGAAGATTAAAGAAAACGAGTCTAAGATTACATAAATATGAATTGGTGGTGAAATCCCCTTTCAAAAATCGCCCAATTTGGAGTTTGGAAGAAGAAGTTATGAAATTGTAGGTTAAGTCCCGTTTTGCTTCTGTTTTAAAATCACTGGAAATGCCTTCATCACGGCCGTGATAAGCCTGTCGTGTTCGGATAGGCCTATCGCGTTCGCATAGTCCTGTCACGTTCGTGATATGCCTGTCGCATTCGTGAAGAGTTAGGCCTAAGTGACCTTCGCATTCGCGACATTGGGCTCGCGTTTGCGAAGCTTTGACTCCTCGAGACTTCGCGTTCACGGGCCAATGGCCGCGTTCGCGTAGAACAAGTGATAACCCCTCCCCCAGGTCAATTTCCTTATGTGTTCGCAAGTGCCTGGGCACGCGTGCGAAGGGAACTCCCCTCTCAGCCTCGCGTTCACATCTCAGGCTTCAAGTTCGTGAAGAATAAAAGTGGCACCCAGAAAATTTGCCTTACACGTTCGCGAGTGGAACCATGCGAACGCGAAAAACAAAATCTCTGTGCACTGGACAACTAAAACTTTCAACTTTCAAAAGTTCAAAACTTTTCGAAACCCATCCAAAACTCACCCAAGCCACCGGGGCTCTAAAACAAACATATGTACTAACTCAAAAATATCATATGAACTTACCCGTGTGATCAAATTTCCAAAATAACCTGTTAAACAATGAATTTAGCGTAGAAATCTAAGAAAAATCTCAAAACTTACAAAACAGGAATTTTCATAACGACCGGTCTGAATCACCTCAAACGAATTCCATTGTTTACAAAATTTCATAGACTCATCTTATTTCACATGTAAGACCTGTATCGTGCTTTGAAACCAGAATACTGGCCCGATACCATCAATTTCTAAATACATTTCATTTCCAAAACTCATAAAAATTTCCAGAAAATATTTTTCTTTGAAAAATTCATTTTCGAGCTTGGGATCTCGGAATTCGATTCCGAGCATACACCCAAGTCCCATATTTTTTCACAGACCCTCCATAGCTGTCAAATCACGGGTCCGAGTCCGTTTACCTAAAAATTGACCGAAGTCAACTTAAATGCATTTTAAGAAAAAATTTGAATATTTTTCACAGATTTTCACATAATAGCTTTCTCGTTACGTGTCCGGACTGCTCATGCAAATGAGGTGATGCTGAAAGAGATTTTTAAGCCCTCAGAACACAGAATTTATTTTAAAAACAAGTGATGATCCTTTTGGGTCATCACATTCTCTACCTTTAAAATAATTTTTCGTCATCGAACATACATAAGAAGGAAGTACACAAGTCGGGGAAAAGATGGGGATAACATCTCCGCATATCGGACTCAGACTCCCAGGTCAATGCCTCAGCAGGCTGACCTCTCCACTGAACATGAGCAGAAGGAAAACTCTTCAATCTCAACTGACGAAGCTGCCGGTCTAGAATAGCTACTAGCTTCTCCTCATAAGACAAGTCCCTGTCCAATTGGACAGTGCTGAAATCTAACACGTGGGATGGATCGCCGTGATATTTCTGAAGTATGGACACCTGAAACACTAGATGCATGGAAGATAAGATCGACGGAGATGCAAGTCTATAAGCCACCTCTCCCACTTGATCCAGAATCTCAAACGGGCCAAAGAACCTAGGGCTAAGCTTTCCCTTCTTCCCAAATCTCATCACGCCCTTCATACGTGGCACTCGAAGTAATACCCGCTCACTGACCATGAAAGCCAAATCTCGAACCTTGCAATCGGCATAGCTCTTTCGCCTGGACTGAGCTGTATGAAACCAATCCTGAATAATCCTGACCTTGTCCAAGGAATCGTGAACTAGATCTGTACCCAACAACCAAGCCTCTACAGGCTCAAACCATCCAACCGGATACCGACACCGCCTACCGTATAAAGCCTCGTAAGGAGCCATCTGAATACTCGACTAATAGTTGTTGTTGTAGGCAAACTCTGCTAAATGCAAAATTGATCCCACGAGCCTCCAAAGTCAATGACACAAGCTTGGAGCATTTCCTCAAAAATCTAAATAGTCCGATCAGACTGCCCGTCTGTCTTAGGATGAAATGTTGTGCTCAACTCAACCCGTATGCCTAAATATCGCTGAACTGCTCTCCAGAAATGCAAGGTAAAGTGCGTACCTCAGTCCGAAATGACAGACACGGGCACACCATGAAGACGAACACTCTCCCGGATGTAGATCTCAGTTAACCTCTCGGAAGAATAGGAGACTGCCATATGAATGAAATGTGCTGACTTGGTCAACCTATCAACAATAACCCACCAACATCGAACTTCCTCTGAGTCCGTGGGAGTCCAACAACGAGGTCCATAGTGATCCACTCCCACTTCCACTCAATAATCTCAATCTTTTGGAACAAACCACCAGGCCTCTGATTCTCATACCTAAACTGTTGACAATTCAAACACCGAGCCACATATGCATCGATAATCGTCTTCAATCTCAAGCAACAATAATGCTGCCGCAAATCCTTATACATTTTGTGGCGCCCGGAAGAATAAAGTACCGAAAACTATGGGCCTCCTGTAAAATCAACTCTCGGAGCCTATCCACATTAGGCACACAAACTCGACCCTGCAATCTCAAAACTTCATCATCACCTAAGGTAACTTGCTTGACACCTATGTGTTGCACCGTGTCTCTATGGAAACATAAATAGGAATCATCATACTATCAATCACAGATATGCTCCAATAAAAAAGAACGAGCAACTGTGCAAGCTAACACACGACCGGGCTGAGAAACATCCAACCTCACGAACTGGTTGGCCAAAGCCTGAACATCCAAAGCAAGGGGCCTTTCACCAATCGGGATATAAGAAAGACTTCCCGTACTGGCTGACTTCCTGCTCAAAGCATCAACCACCACACAGGCCTTTCCCGGATGATATAAGATGGTGATATCATAGTAATTTAACAGCTCCAACCACCTTCTCTGCCTCAAATTCAACTCCTTCTGCTTGAACTAGTACTGCATACTCTTGTGATTCATGAACACCTCACATGCCATGCCATACAAATAATGCCTCCAAATCTTCAACGCGTGAACAATAGCTGCTAACTCCAAGTCATGAACCGGATAGTTCTTCTCACGAATCTTCAAATGTTGTGAAACACAAGCAATGACCTTTCTATCCTGCATCAACACTGCACAAAGCCCAACACGAGATGCATCATATTAAATTGTATATGGCCCTAAACCTGTGGGAAAAACTAACACCTGTGCCATAGTCAAAGCTGTCTTGAGCTTCTGAAAGCTCGCCTCACACTCGTTCGACCACGAACTTAGTAGCCTTCTGGGTCAACATGGTCATCGGGGTTGCGATAGATGAAATCCCCTCCACAAACCGACGATAGTAGTCTGTCATCCCAAGAAACTCCGGATCTCTGTAGCTAATGCTGGTCTAGGACAATTCTTGACTGCCTCAATCTTCTTCAGATCATCCTGAATACCCTCTGCTGATACAAAATGACCCAGGAATGCAACTGAACTCAACCAGAACTCAGACTTCGAAAACTTAGAATACAACTGACTATCCCTCAGAGTCTGAAGAACCACTCTAAGATGTTGATCGTGCTCCTCCTGGCTATTGGAATATATCAAAATATCATCAATGAAGACAATCACGAACGAATCCTAGTAAGGCCTGAACACTTAGTTCATCAAATTCATAAAACCTACTGGGCATTTGTCAACCCGAATGACATTACTAAGAACCCATAATGCCCCTACCGACTGCCAAAAGTTGTCTTAGGGACATGAGATGCCCTAATCCTCAACTAATGGTAACCAGATCTTAAGTCAATCATTGAACATATCTTGGCCCCATGAAGCTGATCAAACAAATCATCAATCCTCGGCAATGGATACTTATTCTTGATTGTAACCTTGTTCAGCAGCCGGTAATCAATACACATTCTCATCTATCCATCCTTCTTCTTAACGAACAACACCGGTGCACCCCAAGGCAAAACACTAGGTCTAATAAAACCCTTCTCAAGCAAGTCTTGCAACTGCTCCTTCTACTCTTTCAACTCAGGCGGGGCCATACGGTACGGCATAATAGAAATAGTCTGAGTGCCCGGAGCAAAATCAATGTAGGAGTCAATATCCCTGTCGCGTGGCATACCCGGCAGGTCTGAAGGAAATACCTCAAGGAAGTCACGAACAATATTCACAAAATCAATCGAAGGAACCTCGATACTAGAATCTAGAACATATATCAAACATGCCAAACAACCCTTCTCAACCATACGCGAACCTTCACATAAAAGATAACACCACGGGTAGAATGACCAGGAATCCTTCGACACTTTAATTAAGGTAAACCCGGCCAGGCTAAGGTCACAGTCTTGGCATGACAGTCCAAGATAGCGTGGTAAGGTGATAACCAGTCCATCCCGATATGATATTGAAATCAACCATGTCCGGAAGCAATAAATCTACACGAGTCTCAATACTGTCAATCACAACTATACAAGAGCAATGGACTCAATCTACCACAATAGAATCACCTATCGGTGTAGACATATATACAGGGGCACTCAAGGAATCACTGGGCATGACCAGATACGGTGCAAAATAAGATGACACATAGGAGTATGTAGACCCTGGATCAAATAAACTTGAAGCTCTTGGCCACAAACCAGAACAATACCTGTGATAACTGCATCAGAAGCCTCGAAAATCAAGCCTGGATAGAAGATCATAACATCGGGGCTAGGCCCCATCACCATGTACTACATCTCTAGGACGGCCTTCAGCTGGCTAGCCTCTACCTCTAGCAGTCTGGGCTCCACTCTAACACCTCTACCTCCACCTCTAGTACCTCTACCCCTACCCCTAGCTGACGGAGTGTGTAAAGGAACACCTGGAGCCTGAAGCATAGCACGGGAACCCTGCTGCTGCAACTGAGTACCCACCAATCTCGGGAAAGCCCTCCGAATATGACCATACTCACCACACTCAAAGCATCCACCTGAATGTTGTGGCTGAGGAAACTGAGACTGACCCTGGCGACCTAAATGATCACCCGAAAATTCTGGAGCGGCGGTGCACTGATAGGAGCTGATGGTGCACTGTTGGCTGCTGATCAGAATACTGCATGTGAGAACTAAGGCCACCTGAAGCACCGTGAGAAACATGAAGTTTTGACTGAAAGAGCCTGAGAGGATGGCCTCTACATACAAATCCCTGCCTCTAGACGAGGCACCAATGAATCTGTCTGAATGACGAGGCCTCTTGTCCGACCCATGACCACCTCCCTGCGACCGAACCATCTCGACTCTTCTAGAAAGAAATCTCACTCATTTTCTTCCTAGCCATCTGAATACTAATAGGCTGAATAAGTCCTTCAATGAACTTCCTCACTCTCTCTCGGTGGGAAGTATGATAAGAACATGACGAGCCAAGTCGGTGAATCTTGTCTCATACTGGGTAAAAGTCATAGAACCCTGTTGGAGACACTCAAACTGCCTCCGATAGGCCTATCTCTCTGAGTGATGGGGAAAACTTATCCAAAAATAGCTGAGTAAACTGCTCCCAAGTCAAAGCTGGTGATCCGGCTGGTCTAGCCAAACAGTAATCCCTCAAGAAAGTTTTGGCAGATCCCGACAAGAGAAAAGTGACAAAGTCGACCCCGTTGGTCTCCAATATCCCCATGTTCCTGAGAACCTCATGACAACTGTCTAGATAATCCTGTGGATCCTCAGAAGATGCACCACTAAAAGTAGTAGTAAAGAGCTTGGTGAACCTGTCCAATCTCCATAGAGCGTCGACAGACATAGCTGCTCCATCACCGGTTTGAGCTACTATATCTGGCTGAACTGCTCCAACTGGATAAGCTGCTGGAGTCTAAAACTAAGGAGACATCTACTCCGGAGTGCGAGTAGCAGGAGTCAGGGCTCCTTCTTCAGCCTAAGAGATGGTTGGTGCTACATGAAACAAGCATTCCCGGGTGACACTCTCCGTAAGGCCTACTAGACACACAAGAGCATCCTGGACTACTGGGGAAGCAATAAACCCCTCTGGGACCTGAGCTGGGACCATCGAAAGTTTCTGGGCCGAAACCTCATCATCAAAGTCAACCTGAGGCTTTGTCGCTGGTACTGCTGGTCTGGGCTGAGCTCTGCCCATGCCTCGGTCTCTAGTACGACCTTGCTCTCACCCTCTGCCCCTCATGAGAGCTGCTGCTGGGGGCTTGGGTTGCTGATCGGTGGATGAGGAAGCACGTGTTCTCGCCATCTGCGAAAGAACATAATAGAAATTCAACTAGCATTAAGAAACCAAACCGCACGACAAGAAAGGATAAATGTGAAGTTTTTCCTAACTCTGTAGCCTCTTGGGGATAAATACAGATGTTTCTGTACCGATCCCTCAGACTCTACTAAAATTGTCCGCAAATTGTGAGACGTATATAACCTAGAGCTCTGATACCAACTTGTCACAATCCAAATTTTCTACCATCGGGAGTCGTGATGGCGCCTACTCGTGGAAGCTAGGCAAGCCACATATTGTAGAATTTCCAACCCATTTATTAGTCATTTTTAAGAATTTAAACTAATATATGATCAACAGTAAAACATTAATGTTAAATAAAAACAAGCGAAAGACTTAATTTGATAATTAATAATAAACAGTACGACTACACCAACATACATCTCTACCCGAATCTGGTGTCACTATATCACGGACTGTCTGTGAACACTACAAACAATTATCTGAAAGAAAGTACAATATGACTCGGAAACAAAGGAAAACAGAATACATAATAAGATAGAAGAGAACGCGGGGCCTGCGGACGCCTGCAGGACTACCTCGGGATCTCTAGCTGGACCGAAGGCAGCCACCCAAATGCTACGGTCCAAAAGCTGCTCAAGGATCAGCACATAGTGCAGAGTGTAGCATCAACACTATCGATCCCATATGTTGGTAAGTGCCTAGCCTAACCCCGACGAAGTAGTGACGAGACTAAGACCAGAACACCAAATAAATCTGTGCAGTTATATAATATGCAACGGAAAATAAAACAGGAACAACAACTAAAGATTGGAGGGGTAAATGATGCGGGGGTATATCAATATCAACGGTAAATCAAGAGAAAAGGCATACGAACAAATTAGAATTCACAGCAAAACAGTAAGGAACTTGTAACCAATATATAAACACTTTGTATCATCAATTTTTGCGGCACACAACCCAATTCAGACATATAACAATACTGTTGCGGCGTACAACCCGATCCATATCCCTTAAGCCTTTAAGACCACAACTTTTAAAAGTTTATTCTTTTTTCTTACACTCAGTGCCGAATCAAACAACCTCAAACAATATGAAACGGATGGAGTATAACCAAACTTGCTCCAACATCTAATTACCTCAACTAACACCAATAATCAATCATAAGTACTTTCCACGAGAATAATCATAATCCTTGCTCAATACAGAGAATCATCAGCTTAAGCATCCGTAGTATTATTTAAGAACATAATAAATTTCAATTTAAGATTCACGGTCATACTTGAAACCAACATATAGATACTCATCATGATGCTTATACGTCTTACTCAACAAGAAACAAGTAGCAAATATGACACAACTCCTAATCCCTCAAGCTAAGGTCAGACCAAACACTTACCTCGAACTTCCATGGCCAACCCAAGCCTCAAACACCGCTTTTCCTTTTGAATTTGGCTCCAAATCAATTGTAACTAGACATAATCGACTTAATAACATCAATAAACGCTAAACAATCCAATTCCAATGCTTAATTATGACTTTCCCTTCACTCTTCCCAAAAAGTCAAGAATTGACCCCTGCTCGCTTTGTCAAAATACGAGGTTCGAACCAAAACCCGATCACCGTTCACCCACGAGCCCGAATATATAATTAGTTTCAAAGTTCGACCCCAAAACGAGATCTAAATCCCAAATATACGTAAAGCCCTAACTCTACCCAAATTCCTAATTTTCTACCCTTAAAAACATGATTTAGGCCTAAAAATCTAATGGGTGTTTAATGAAAATTGAAGAAAATGAGTCTAAGATTACATACCTATGAATTGGTGGTGAAATCCCCTTTCCAAAATCGCCCAATTTGGAGTTTGGAAGAAGAAGTTATGAATTTTTTGGTTTAGTCCCGTTTTGCTTCTATTTTAAAATCACTGGACAGACCTTTATCGTGTTAGCGACATGCTTGTCGCGTTCCATTTCTTACCAAATTTTAAGGCTCATCTTATTTCACCTATAAGACCTATACCAGCCTTCGGAACCAGAATACGGGCCCGTACTATCAAATTCTAAATGCATTTCATTTCCAAAACTCATAAAAATTTTCAGAAAATAATTTTCTTTAAAAAATTCATTTCTCGAGCTTGGGACCTTGGAATTTCATTCCGGGCATATGCCCAAGTCCCATATTTTTTCACGGACCCTCTGGAACTATCAAATCATGGGTCCGGGTCCGTTTAACCAAAATGTTGACCGAAGTCAACTTAAATGCATTTTAAGTCAAAATTTCAATATTTTCCACAAATTTTCACATAATAACTTTCCGGCTACGCGCCCGGGCCACGCACACAAATCGAAATGATGCTGAAAGAAATTTTTAAAGCCTTGGAATGCAGAATTCATTTTAAAAATAAGTGATGACCCAAAAGAAGCTATTTTTTTCCAATTTCTCCTAATCTGCTTCTACTCAAAAGCACTTTTTTTTCCTCTAAAAAGCTTTGGTCAAACATTTCAACTTTAAAAAAAATATATTCTTTTTAAAAACAGAAGTGCTTTTGGCTTGAAAAAGCTTGGCCAAACAGGCTAGAGGTATATTACCAAGTCAAAAGTCATCGGGTTCAAGTGTAATGTTCAGTCATATCTCGAGAAGAAACTGCGCGCAAGGAGTATAATGTACATAAAACAGCGGCAACTAATTTGACAACAGAAATTGAAATGGAAATCAAACACCACAGGGAAATAACATTTGCCCATTCACGTTGTAAATTTCCAGAGAGTTTGGAACCTTATCCTGAACAAAGGCTGAAGTATGCACCATCTACACTTAATTTCCAACTACACCTTTGGCACAGAAGTAGTCCATCACCTCACTACTACATAGGTCAAATCTAAACAGCGAAACTACTACTGCAAGCAGGAACTGCTCTTCTTCTACCACCTAATCTCTAACAAAAGTTTTTTCTTTTTCTTTCCCGTAATTATCTAATGTAACTAGAAACAATAAATGTTCAAAAAGTAACAATAAATTAAGATCCTAGAAGTATTTACCCACTGCCATAGTATCTTTCAAGGGCTAAAATCAACAACTATGACAATTATGCAACCAAGAAAGTAGTAGTAAAGCATAAATCTACCTAGAAATTCTGATATCAGCAAACAGGAAAAATGAAAAGGAAGACTAGTTCTACTGGAAGAAGACAGATAATTCAGTAACTCGCAAGAAAACAATTTCTCAGTCAGCTAACAGAAAATAGCAGCATATACTAAAGTTAAGTTCTAACTATGATGATGGCAAATTGGTAACATTAACAACCATCTATTTGACACTGCCGCTGGATATTAACTAACATAGTCTTCTCAGATGAACAAGGGCAATAACCCCGATGTGACTAGGATATCTATTCTCCAGGTGCTGAAACTCCTTGCTTCAATCTTTCCCTCTTCATCTTCTTCTTGGAGACTGGCTTCTTTTTCTTTGGAGGAAGGGTTTTCTGTGCATACATGTAAAGCACATAGTTCCCAATAAGGAACGCCAACACAAGTCCGCCAACAACAGTTAAAACTATTAATCCTGGGTTGAATCCTTTCACTTCAACATCCTTGGCCATATTCTTCTGCTTCAACAGAGAACAAGGGTAAATATGTGTCTAAACCCTCGTCTATGATTAGGAAAGGACATAATTTTCATACAGATACAGAAAAGAATTTAAAAGGCCACAAAATATTCTTCTACCATCCATGAGTAACATATTGTGTAAATCCAAATTCAAAAGAAAACTTTACATCTTTCTAAGAACACAGATTTTAATTGCATATATTTCAGATAAATGAGCCCAACATGTTCTATATTGTAGAGTTCTGTGGGAAATAGCAGTAAAATACAGATAAAACATGATCACAAAATTGTCAAAAGAATAAAGATTGGGACACCAGCATATCATCTACATAAACCAACCGCGGAGATCTTTGAAGAGTAAAATTTTACAAGGCCAGATCTACTTCATCTTGGTATAGAAGGTAACAGAAATATTTTTAAAATAGTAACTCAGAGACGAGCTATATGAGAAACTCATTAATTATTAACAAATTCTGGGGTTTAGTAGTTAGACAAGTTTTGCAGCTGAATCAATCGCGAATTGGGCTTTACAGCTGTTTTGGAGCCTAAACATAAACAGAAGCTGATCTGAGAAACACAAGGAAGAACCTCACTGACCACGTTACTCCATCAAAATCATCTCATACCAAATCTTCTCAAACACTTTTGGTTTTGTTTTGGAAAAAAATAGAACAATTAAAACACAGAGCAAATTCTCCTGCAATAAACCCCAGTCCAAAACAAAAAAGTGGCACTTCAACACAACCTCCTGCAGATCCAAATACATAAATCTATGGTTCTCTACATTCTATATTACCAACGCCAAAACTTTAACAATGCTGTTTACATATTCTTATCACGAAACAAATTTAACATAAACTCGAACCACATAACACTTTCATCTCCAAATAAACAGGGAATAAATGATATATCTAGCTAATATAAGTGACAGATCACATCCGGAAAACAAAATTCATACATATCAATGTATATCCAAATGAATAAATCTACAGTTCTCAAAATTCCACACCAATTCCGACATTAACAATTACTGTTTACATCTTCGTATCACAAAATTTCAGCAAATTAAAAATACTCGACGCATAGCACCTCCGTTTAGAAAAAAATAATGAAATTAATGATATCTAACTAACAAAAGTGACAAATCACACCTCAAAATAACAAATTCATACGTATAAAAGCAGATCTGGTGAGAAATAAAACAAAAATGAAAGGAATTTAGTGAAAAAAACGTGAGATATGTAGAAAATGTACCACGTTATCAAAAGACGGAGGAGGATCAAAATCAGCTTCGGAATCCATGCCTTCAAACACCGATCGTCGGAAAAAAGCGATATAGTCGGAGATGGAGGACAAAATGGATTCACTGGATTGAGTTAAATACCACTTGATAGTAACAGCTAAGTGAGGATCAAAAATCAGCTTCATTATTTGCTAACAGGTCCTCTCTTTTCTGTTTTTTTCCTTTTGTTGACCCCAAGAGTTCCTTTTTGTTCGTTTTTACAAAATTTAGCAACTTGTTCATATCAAATCACTTGAATAATTTTATATTAGTGGCACGTTAAAAATAATTGCATGTCACGTGTGTGACACAAACAATCTAACATAATGCAAGTATTAGAGGAAGGGACGGATTTATAGGGAAGATTATGTTTACGTGAACTCATGTTTCCTTCGTAAAATTAGATATTGTGTATATATATTTTTTAAAATTAATACAATATTAACTGTTGGCACTTATGTTTCAAGAAGATTGAATAATGCACTTAATTAAATGTTGGAATATTTACTAAGAGAAATATGGATTAATTATCACTTAATATATTTTTTCTCTTTTTTTTTTAACTACTGCACCCATGTACTAGAATTCCTAGATCTGCCTTTGATTAGTGATTGCTTCTACAGTTCGGAGCCAGGTCAAATAAAGATAATTTTATCATTGCTCCATAGTTCCACTTTAAAATAATTATGTGTCTTTTATATTACTTTGTATTTTCATCATAATTTTACGAAGGATGATAAATTATTATGATTTAATTTCCACCTCGATTTGCACTTTATTGTGATAAATTAATGCGAGTTTCTATAATATCGTGTAATTACATTCTCTCCAATTTTATATCTGTAGAAATCTTTTAATTTGTTATGAAATAATATAAGAACAAGAACAATAATACAAGAACAAGAACAATAGAGAGAAAAGTAGAGAGAGGAGTATTCTTATTGATAATTTGGGATGGTTTACAATGGAATAGAACCCCTTTATTTATAGGGAGGTGGTGACTTAGCCACCAAGAAGTAAACCCTAGAATCTCTCTAAATATGGACATTCACCTAAAATAGAATATTTTATAACACTTCCCCTTAAATGTCTATTCAATAATGTGCCTCACTAAAACCTTAACTAAAACAAAATCCAATGGGAAAAAATTAAAGAAAAGGAAAAAGAGTACACATGTTTGAATATGCGCCTATTGGTTGCCTCGTTAAAAACCTTGCAAGGAAAACCCATTGGGACAAAACCTTGTAAGGGAAAAAGAGTGCAACGCGCATTAACTCCCCCTGAAAAGAGCATCAATTCATATCCTTGAGTCTTCGCATTCCGATCTTGTGAACCAGCTTTTTGAAGGTTGACGTTGGTAGAGATTTTGTGAACAAATCAGCCATATTATCGCTTGAACGAATCTGTTGCACATTGATATCACCATTCTTTTGAAGATCATGTGTGAAATATAACTTTGGTGAAATATGCTTTGTTCTATCTCCTTTTATGAATCCTCCCTTCAATTGAGCTATACATGCTGCATTGTCTTCATACAAAGTCGTGGGTAGTTTGTTACACTTCAAGCCACATTTGTCTTGAATATGATGTATTATAGACCTCAACCACACACACTCCCGACTTGCTTCATGAATAGCGATTATCTCGGCATGATTAGATGAAGTAGCCACAATTGATTGCTTAGTCGATCGCCAAGATATGGCGGTGCCTCCACAAGTAAACACATAACCCGTTTGAGATCGAGCCTTGTGTGGGTCGGATAAATATCCAGCATCAGCATAACCAACAAGATCAGGACTGCAATTATTGCTATAAAATAAGCCCATATCGGTAGTCCCTTTTAGGTACCGCAATATATGTTTGATCCCATTCCAATGTCTCCTTGTGGGAGCCGAGCTATACCTTGCTAAGACATTAACTGAAAAGGTTATGTCAGGCCTTGTAGTATTTGCAAGATACATTAGTGCGCCAATTGCACTAAGATATGGTACTTCAGGACCAAGTAGCTCTTCATTCCTTTCTTGCGGTCGGAATGGATCTTTATTCACATCAAGTGATCGAACAACCATCGGAGTACTTAAAGGGTATGCTCCATCCATGTAAAACTGTTTCAGTACCTTTTCTATATAGGTAGATTGATGAACAAAAATTCCGTTTGCCAAATATTCAATTTGCAAACCAAGACATAATTTTGTCTTTCCGAGATCTTTCATCTCGAATTCATTCTTTAGATAATCAATTGCCTTTTAGAGTTCTATGGGGGTTCCAATAAGGTTTATGTCATCGACATATACGGCAAGTACAATAATTCCGATGTTGTTTTCTTTATAAAAGCACACGGGCAAATGGCATCATTTATATAGCCTTTTTTTAATAAATACTCACTAAGACGATTATACCACATTCATCCTGATTGCTTTAGACCATACAACGATCTTTGCAATTTGATTGAAAACATTTCCCGGGACTTTGAATTATGAGCGTTTGGCATTTTGAGTCCATCGGGAATTTTCATGTATATCTCATTATCCAGTGAGCCATAAAGATAGGCAGTAACCACATCCATTAAATGCATGTCAAGCTTTTCAAGGACAGCAAAACTAATGAGATAACAAAAAGTTATGGCATCCATTACAGGCGAATATGTCTCTTCATAATCGACATCAGGCCTTTGAGAAAATCCTTGTGCAACAAGGCGTGCCTTATATCTTTGTACCTCGTTTTTCTCATTTCTCTTGCGTACAAAGACCCATTTATAGCCAACAGGCTTAACACCATTAGGTGTTTCAACTATAGGGCCAAAAACTTCACGTTTTGCCAGTGAATTCAATTCTGATTGGATTGCTTCTTGCAATTTTGGCCAATCATGTCTTTTTCGACATTCTCCAACAGATTGAGGTTCAAGATCCTCACTTTCTTGCATAATGCTAGATGCGACATTAAAAGCAAAGACATTATCCACCACTATGTCCACTCGATTAAAATTTGTCTCAATATCGATTGGATTTATTGATAGTTCCTTATTTTCTTGAGTCTCGGGCTCAATGGATTCTTCATGAATCTCAGAATTTATTAAATCATGAATTTCCTCATGAGATTCTTTCGTAGTGTCATTTTGATCGTTTGCTTTCCTCTTTCTAGGATTTCGATCTTTGGAACCTAATGGCCTGCCACGCTTCAGGCGTGCATTCGACTCATTGGATATGACACTAGATGATTGTCCAACAGGGACATCAATACGGATTGGAACATTCTCTGCGGGGATGTGGGATTTTGTTATCCTTTTCAAGTTCGTAACTGCGTCAGGCATTTGATTTGCTATTCTTTGTAAATGGATAATCTTTTGCACCTCTTTTTCACAAATAGAGGTATGTGGATCAAGATGAGATAATGATGCATTTTTCCACAAAATTTCCCGTTTGGTTTCACCAACTTCTCCCCCTAATTTTGGAAAAAGTGTCTCATCAAATTGACAGTCTGCAAATCGTGCAGTGAACAAATCCCCTGTCAATGTTTCGAGGTAGCGAATAATGGAGGGCGATTCAAACCCAGCATATATTCCTAACCTTCTTTGCGGACCCATTTTGGTGCGGTATGGCGGTGCTATAGGCACATATACTGCGTATCCAAAGATTCTTAAATGGGATATATTGGGTTCATGACCCAAAACCAATAGCAACGGGGAATATTTGTGATAATTCGTCGGTCTGAGACGAATTAGCATTGCTGCATGCGAAATGGCGTGACTCCATACCGAAGTGGGCAGCCTCGTTTTCATGAGTAATAGTCTTGCAATCAACTGCAGGCGTTTAATTAAAGATTCTGCAAGACTATTTTGAGTGTGAACATGAGCTACAGAATATTCCACTTTTATCCCAATTGATAAGCAATAATCATTAAATGTTTGGGATGAAAACTCAGCAGCATTATCCAGTCTAATAGACTTGATTGGATTATCAGGAAATTGTGCTCGTAGTTGAATTATTTGTGCCATTAGTTTTGCAAACACAAGGTTGCGTGATGACAACAGGCACACATGAGACCATCTACAGGATGCGTCTATTAAGACCATAAAATATCTAAAGGACCCACTAGGTGGGTGAATAGGTCCACAAATGTACCCTTGTATACGTTCCAAAAACGTAGGTGACTCAGTCCCAACCTTTGTTGGTGATGGTCTAATAATTAACTTGCCTTGATAACAAGAAGTGCAAGAAAATTCATTATTTAAAAGAATCTTGAAATTCTTTAACGGATGCCCATATGAGCTTTCTATAATCCGTCTCATCATGATTGATCCAGGGTGTCCCAATCGATCATGCCAAAGTACAAAAGTATTGGAATCAGTAACCTTTTGGTTTACTGTTGAATGTGCCTCAATTGCACTAATTTTTGTCCAATACAGGCCATAAGATAAAGACGGAAATTTCTCAATAACCCTCTTTTGGCCAGAGACATTCTTTGTATTGATGAGATATTCAAGATTATTCTCATCTATTGTCTCAATATGATAGCCATTCCGGCATATATCTTTAAAACTCAACAAGTTTCTCTTAGACTTGGAGGAGAACATTGCATTCTCTATGATAAACATTGTTCCTCTAGGCAGAGTTATAGTTGCTCTTCCGGAGCCTTCAATCAATTTACTACTACCAGAGGTTGTAGTAACATCTGCCTTACACATACTTAGTTGAGAGAAATATTTCTTTTCTTTGAGTATCGTATGTGTAGTACATGAATCAACTAAACAAATATTTTTACAGTTGGACGTTGATCCAAGCTTGCTTTGTGAGATATCCATATTTGCTTTCCCATGTTTGACATACAAAAGAAATACACGAACATGAGAATAAACAAATTCAATCCGTTTGTTTCACATTTAAACAATATTTTCAAAATCTGCTGAGGTTAGTCGATTAACTTAGTTGATAGTCGACTATCTTGGGAAGCAGTCAATAGGTTAGTCGACTAACTAAATCAGATAGTCGACTATCTTGCCTTGCGGAAAAGTCCAGTTTTAATGCAAAATATTAGTTAGTCGACTAACTAAGTTGATAGTCGACTAACTTAGTAAACAGTCATCAGGTTAGTCGACTAACTAAATCAGATAGTCGACTAACTTAGCTTGCGGAAAAGTCCAGTTTTAATGCGAAATATTAGATAATCGACTAACTATTAGGTTAATCGATTAACTCTACTGGAAAATAAAAATATCTTTGAAATTTAAGCATATTGAAACATTCTAAAGAACTAATACTAACATTATATCATAAACTAACTAATACGAGCTGATACTAATGACTATTAGTTTATTCACTAACTAATACAAATAAGTAAAATCAAATCAAACAATTCCATCTTCCTTCATCACAGATCCATCACCGATTAAGTGGTCTATTTTTCCCTCGGGTTGCTCAAAGAAGTCTGCCACATCCAAGTGGGTGATGTCAAAATTGTCGTCAGAGACAAAATTTGTTTCATGGCCTTTATTCTTTAGAGATGCTTGATAAAGATCAACCAAATATCTTGGTACACTTTTAACCAGTTCCCTTTTCCACCGCAACGATAACATATAGTTTCTGAACTATTTGCCTTTGGATCCTCATCATCTCGTTTCTGCTTTTGGTGGTTATATCTCTTTGGGGGGGTGACGGACATCAGGGAAATTTCTTCCTTGTCTACGTCCACGGCCATGACCCCGATTACGACCAGGACCATGATTAAAGCCATAGCCTTTTCCATGCTTGGCATAATGAGAATACACCTTATCTGCTTCAGGCAATGGTGTAGACCCAGTGGGTCAATTTTCGTGATTTCTCATGAGCAGGTCATTGTTTCGCTCAGCCACAAGGAGAAGAGAAATCAGTTCAGAGTACTTTTTGAAACCTTTCTCTCTGTACTGTTGTTGCAGTACCATGTTGGAGGCATGAAACGTTGTAAACGTTTTTTCAAGCATATCATAATCAGAGATATTATCTCCACAGAGTTTCAATTTAGAAGTAATTCTGAACATTGCAGAATTATATTCAGAAACAGACTTAAAGTCTTGGAACCTCAGATGAGCCCAATCATATCGTGCTTGTGGCAGAGTGACCAACTTCAGGTTGTCATATCTCTCCTTCAAGCCTTTCCACAAGATGAGTGGATCTTTGACTGTGAGATATTCAATTTTCAAACCTTCATCAAGGTGATGGCGCAAGAAAATCAAGGCCTTAGCACAGTCTTGGGTGGATGCTTTATCTCTGTCTTTAATGGCGTCTCCAAGACCCATAGCATCTAAGTGGATTTCAGCATCCAACACCCATGTCATATAGTTCTTGCCCGAAATTTCAAGGGCAACGAACTTTCTTTTCATAATATCAGACATAATTAAAACCAAATTCGGAAAAAGGGAAATACCTTAATTTTTCTCAAGAGGATTCTTGAGACGGTAGAATCTCGTGCTGATAACGTGTTATGAAATAATATAAGAATAAGAACAATAATACAAGAACAAGAACAATAGAGAGAAAAGTAGAGAGAGGAGTATTCTTATTGATACTTTGGGATGGTTTACAATGGAATAGAACCCCTTTATTTATAGGGAGGTGGTGACTTAATCACCAAGAAATAAACCCTAGAATCTATCTAAATATGGACATTCACCTAAAATAGAATATTTTATAACATAATTTTCTTTGTGGCTTTGTTTTGTTTCATCTCATTCCCCTTTTTCCATTCAATTACCAACAAAATAAAACGTAGACCACTTTTTCCTTTTCTGTTACATTATGTGTTTGTCTTGTTTGGGAAATTTATGCTTCTAATCCTTTGAAATATTGATAATTTTTGTTCATTATGGTACATGATTAATTAAGTTTTGTGCATTTTTTTATTCCGATGCTTGCGAATCATTACAATTTTAACTAAATATTAACTATTAAATTTTTAATTAATTATATTTTCTGTTGAATTATATTGTTATTATATGATGGTAATATAATTTTCAAAATTAATTTATATAAAATAATTCATGTATAAAGGACCAAAATCACACATTTTAATTATTGAACATTAAATATATTATGTCAAATATCATAAAAACTAAGATCACAATTTATACAATAACTAAGGAATCAATATACCTTTTGTTTTGTTTCACTTTATCTTGAGCATTAGGAGGGTAGTTTTGAAAAACATGTTCCGTTCGACCACCTATAAAATAAACCTTTTTCGATGTCACCAAAAAAAAATTAGGAAAATGTAACGATCCGACTGCTTGTTTTGAGCAATTGCGGCCTGTTCGGTAATTTAAGGTCACAAGTAGCTTCACAGAGTATATTATGACTTGCGTGCATCATCGGTCGGGTTTTTGAGAAGTTCGGAAAGGATTTTTAGGAATGAATCTTATTTGAGAAGCTCGAAGTCGAAAGAATTGATCGGGGTCGGAATGCAATTTCGAGAGTTAGAATAGCTCTGTTATATTATTTGGGACTTGCCTATAAAATTTAGTATCATTTGGAGTTGATTTGATATGGATCGGACACTTGGTTGCGATTCTAGAAGTTCATGGTGATTTTTATTATTTTGGATCCGATTCGTGGATTTAGAGGTTATTTCAATGTTACGATCTCGCGAACGAGTTCATATTATATTTGCAGACCTGCGTAGATGTTTGGCATAGAGCCTCGAGGGCTCTGGTGAGTTTTGTACGTGTTTCGCAGTGTTGGAAGAAGGTTCAGCTTTGTTGGTATCATTGTTCTCGCATTTGCGAGATCATTCTCGCTTTTGCGACGATGGGATGGGGTAGGGGAGTTCGCAATTGTGAACCACTTCATTGCATTTGCGATTAGGCAACTCCGCATTTGCGACACAAACTGTTTCTTTTGCGAAAAACTCAAAGCTCGTATTTGCGAGTCTTGTGTCGCATTAGCGACATGGACAGAGATGGTCAGCCTTCACTTTTTTAGTGCTTTTGTCATATTTGCAAGCATTACAATTGCGATCCAGATGTCGCAAATGCGACATTTGAGGCTGGAATTAAGATTCACATTTCGAGACTTAGCTTCATTTTATCATATTTTGAACCCTAGGGTCGAGAGTGGACGATTTTGACAGAGGATATTCATATCAAATCATTGGGTAAGTTCCTCTAATTAATTTTAAATTGTATTTTGTCATAATACCGTACATTTAATATCGAACTTATGATAATCTAAAGGAAAATTTGGGAAAATTATAAAATTCATCAAAAATGAAAAATAGTGATTTGAAGGATGAATTAGTATCAGAACTTTATAATTTTTATATGATTGAACTAGTATCGGAATGGTTTTCGGGTTCTGTGAATTTTATCAAGTTACGAGTTGCGGGCCAGGAGAGTTGACTTTTTTTTGACTTTTTGCAAATTGTATGAGGATCATAACTTTATTAATTGAAATTATTTTCTCTTGCATTGTTTATTGTATTTAAGTCGTCTTTGGCTAGATTGAGCCGAGCAATGGTGAATTGACAAAGGAAAAGCTAAATTGAGTATTGAGTTAGTCGAATTGAGGTAAATATCTTGTCTAACTTTGTGTGGAGCAAACCACCTCTTAGGAATTGGTTAGTTGTGTTATCTTGCTATGTGAATGTCGTGTACGCAAGGTGACTAGTAGGTACATAGTCTGTATGTGGTATTGGCTGATTTAGATTGTCTAGCCTCCTTCCATGCATTTGATTAAATTAACATAACATGTGGTATATCGTTGTTAAACTACTCTTACATGCTCTCTATGATGTTGTTAGTACTTATTTATCTCTTACTCGTTATTTGGCCCGTATATGCGTTAGTTGAAGTCATTGCCTTCCTTATTATCTTGTTACCTCTTAATTGTTGAGTTCTTCTATGACTATGTGCATATCTGTTACATGTCCAAATTATTGTGATTGCTGCTTAGTTATCACGTGGCTTACATGTCTTGTTATTTTGTAAAAATTGTTGTATTTCTTAAATTATATGTGGTTCCATTGTTGTCGTGTACTTATACCTAGATTATAGAAATTCTGGTAAATTTAGTTATTGAATTGTTGTTATTGATTTAAATTATTGTACGGGGGATCAAGTTGCATGTCGCAACAGGTGAAATAAGGGAGATAATGGAATAAGGGAGGCTATTCATATTGTGATAATATTGTACGGTTCGATCGGGTTGCACGTTGCAACAGGTGAAATAAGAGTGGATTATTATTGTGAAATAACTGTGAAGTATGATATTGATATTATATGGTAGGATCGGGTTGCGCACTGCAACATATTATATTTATTGTTATGATATTGATATTGTACGGAGGGATGGGGTTGCAGCCACAACAAGTGAAATAAGGGTGAAGTGATATGGTTGAATAAGGGTGAATTATGATATTGATATTTATGGTGGGATCGGGTTGCACGCTGCAACATATCTTGTATTTTGGTATCCCCTGTTTTATTGTATTTTCTTTAGTTCCTTTGTACGAGACATTGATAATTTGTATTTCTGATTTTTATTGTGTATGAGGATCGAGTTATTGTCGTTTACTTATTGCTTGTCGTCATTTCCTGAGATCTGTTTCCTAATACTATCATTATGGTGAATTGATTTCCAAACTGAATTTACTATGTTGAATCATTATCTCCTGCATTGCCAAGCAATTAGTAATATAGTGATTTAAATAAAAGAATTAAGATCATGCTACCTTGTGTGACTTCTAAGTTAAAACGCGTCATATATTTCGGTATTTACTATTTCTAATAATTGTTATATTTTATTTCAATTAATTTCTCAAATTAATTTCCTTAACCCGTCGGAGGTATTTATTTTACTTAAAAAAGAAATATATTATTATGCCTTAGTTTAATAAACTCTATATTAAATACAATAGTTTTTCCGATGTGGTATTTTATTTGAAAATATTGCTTTCCTTCACCCAAACGATTTTTAAAATCAACTTTTCTTTCTTACTGATATCCTACTTGGTATAGAAACTGTGCTGTTATTTTATTATATATAAGTAAAATTTCTTGGACACCGTAATTAGCATTTGACACGGATATTATGTGATGAGTAGCATGTGAATTTTCCGGGCAAAGTGACATAGAAATATGTGGGCACAAGGTACCATGTGTGTTAAATATTTGGAAGTTATGATTATGATATAAGATTACGAGGATTGAGATTATTGGAATTGTGTATTAGAAAAGATTCGATTGGTTGATTTAACATCGTTTTCCCTACTTGAACTCATTTATGCTTCATCCGGACTTCAACTATATTGTTTTTTAATTACTTGGTTAATTCTAGTTTCCATTTGTGTTTTCCTCTTATCGTTACTATTGTTTGCAATTTGATATCCTTCTACTATTAGTATTACTTTGATATTTCTTTCTTATTAGATTTAAGTCATATCATACAGGTTATATATTCGGTGGTGTCTTGATTTGGCCTCATCACTACTCTACTGAGGTTAGACTTAATACTTACTAGGTACCAATATGGTGTATCCATGCTACGCTTCTGCAAATCATTTTGTGCAGAACCGATACTTCGGACCGAGCTGGTTGGTTTGAGACTTATGCTTGGTGAGGCTGGAGACTTCTAGGTACACCTGATGGATGTTTCCAGGCTTTGAAGTCACATTCTATTGTATTTATTTTTATTATTTCCTCTTATTCCGGAACAAATGATGTATTCATTGTGTATAATTACTCCTAGAAAGGCTTATGACTTGTACTAGTGGTTTTGGGATATTGTATCATGTTGAGTCTATTGGTTTAAATTAGAAATTTCTGGTTCATGCTTAATTGCTGTTGGTTGAACCTGTCATCATTTGGTACGTGTTAGGCTTACCTAGTTTAGAGACTAGATGTCATCACGACTCTTTTGAAGGAATTTTGGATCGTGACTGGAAAAAAAAGGAGAAGAAACAAGTTGATATGAATGATTTTTTCTATTTTAAGAAAGAAATAAGCTCTAAAATAGGAAATTCTTCCCAAACAATCAGACATAATGTCCGCAATGTTAAAAATATGAACGCTTAATAAAGTTGATGAACCTGTAACAAATTTGATTTCTAAGGCTGACAAGAAAATCGTGGATATTAGCACAAGAAATGTGACGACCCGGCCACTCGTCACGTGAGTTATAGCCCCGTTTTCTCCGTTTTGTGCCTCTATATGTTTCATTATATGTGTTGGGTGAATTTGAAGTAATTCGGATAGAGTTCTGTTAGAAATGAGACAATTAGTCTCTTTAAGAGAAGGTTAGTTTGGAAAAGTCAACTGGATGTTGACTAATGAGTTAGAGGGATCGAAATGAATTTCCGATAATTCGACTAGTATCGGGTGATGATTTGTGACTTAGGAGTGCAATCAGAATTGAATTTGGAGGTATAGTGCAGAATTAGGCTTGAATTGGCTAAGTTCGAATTTTGGCGAATTCCGGTTGATAGGTGAGATTTTGATCCGAGGGCCAAAATGGAATTCCGAGAGTTGTAGTAGCTCCGTTAGGTGATTTTAGATATGTGTGCAAACTTTCATCTCATTTGGAGGTGATTAGGTCAATTTTTTATCAAATACAAGTTTCAAAAGTTTTAGTTTAACTTAGGCTTGAATCCGTGGTAATTTGATGATTCTTGTGGTGTTGGATGTGGTTTTATGACTCGAGCAAGTTTGAATGAGGTACTAGAACATATCTGTTCTTTTGGTTGAGGTCCCGAGGGCCTCAGGGTGGTTTCAGATGGCTAACAGGAAGTTCGGATGTTGGTTTTTGCTGCAGAAATGCAGTAGCTGTTGCAGGCCATGTTTGGCCTTCGCGTTCGCAGGGGTGTCTCGCGTTCGCGTAGGCTAGGGTCCAGTGCCCTTCGCTTTTGCGTGGACCGGATGCGTTCGCGTAGTGGTCGTTTGGGAAGGAGCTGGCCTGGTGCTTCGCGATCGCGTGAAGGGGCTGCGTTCGCGTATGAGGAGGAGCCCAGACCTTCGTGTTCGCATGAAGGTAACGCGTTCGCGAAAGGTAACGTTTGGCAGCTGGAATTTTTGGCATCTCGAACACGGAAGGGCCTCGCGTTCGTGAAGAAGGAAATTCGCCTAGGAAGAAGGGTTTTTATATGTTATTTCATCCGCGACCCATATTACATTTCTACCAATTTTACTCCGCCAAGAGAGCTTTTTGACCGATTTGAAAAGGATTTTCGATGGGTAATGATTGGAGCTAAGTCTCTTAACATAGAAACACCATTTTGTTGAAGAATACCAACACTCAAATTCATGAAAAAGGGCTGAAATTGTGGAGAACTAGGGCTTGGTTTTTGGAAACAAATTTTGGTGATTTGAAAGGCCATTTGAACTCCGTTTTTGGTAAACTTTATATGTACAGACTCTTGGCGAGATGAGAAATCCGTTGATGTGACTTTCGTAATTTTTTATGAAGTGAGCCCGAGGCTCGGGGTTTACCTAACTTCGTGATTTTTAGTGTTTTTCGAGTAATTTTGATTGGGTTATGTTTCTTTAGCATATAATAATGTATTCGTTGTGATTTTGACTAGATTTAACTAATATTTGTTGATACATTTGGGTAACTTATGACTAGATTCGAGTGGCTTTGTTGCGAATTCGAGGGGTAAAGCTATCTTAGAGGCGTGAGTTGAGTTTGAAGCTTTTGAAGTAAGTGTTTGATCTAACTTTGGCTTGAGGGAATAGGTTTAGGACAATATTTTCTATGTGCTAAAATATGGAATAGCTCAGTGAACGAACTTCACCAGATGCAATTTTAAAAAATCTGAGCACGTTGGCCGAGGAGTGACCCTTTTATGGAAAGGTGATGACATGGCGCTTCAAGAGCCACACCTGACCATTACGCAGTTTGAAATAACATCATTTCATCAATCGTCATTATGGCTCATGTCCCCAATACGTTACATCATTTCCCGTGCCTCTTTCGTTTCAAAATTAATGAGGCAGCGTGTCTGTGAGGCCCCGTAAAAGTTTTCACTCGAAACAAAATCCGGTGGTGCCAAGTTAGGATCATGGGCTCGGATCCCTTTGGATTGAACAGTGCATTAGAAAGTCAAGAAATAATATTTTCCAGAAAAGTGCAAGAATGCGGTCGCATAACAGGAATGCAGACCGCAAATCTGCCGCAAAGTAAGTCAGTGTGTTGGTCATTTAAGGTCAATTATGCGGTCAAATATGTGATAGCATAATCGATATGAGGACCGCATAATCGTCACATCATTTCCTTGGGATTTTGTGAAGTTCAATTTTGCGGTGCATTTTGCGGCCGCAGAACATGAATGCGGACCGCAAATTGGCCGCAAACTCAGTCAGGTATGTCTAGTTCTTTTGGGAGTATTTTGCGGTCCATTATGCGGGCGCACGTTGACTTCCTGATCGCAGATCCAACTCGGGGATTCAATTTTATAACTTTTTAATCTGACCCCCTATCGTTATATTCGGTAGTATAACTCATTTTGAGCATTTTTCTGGACATTTTTAGAGTGAGAGTGAGGGGTCTAAGAGAGAGAAGGTGCTCCCTATCAATATTAATCCAAGAAAACCTTGCTAAATCATCAAAAATAATCAAGTGAAGCATCAAAATCTTCATCCCAAGAGGTAAGACTTCTTCACCTACACTTAGCTATATTGCGTCATTAGGGAAGTAATTCATGGGTATAAAAATTAATCTCTTGCATGCATATTACACCATAGAATATTGGAAATTAGTGAACTAAAAGAGGCCAATTGGGGGAATAGAATGATAGAAATTCCTCTCAAAAGGGCCTAAGATCACAGTGCACCACTAGTGTTTGCTAAAATGCTTGAACCAAGCTAGAATCTCAACGTTGTCTCTAATTCTTGATTCAATTTGTAATTCTTATACAATAGATCGAAGTGCTAAGGGTTCCGGAATTTTGTAAAGAGTAAGGAAAGCTATATTGAGGTATGTATAGCTAAACCCCCTTTTATTAGAAACTGAGCTCCGTTGGCATTTACAAAAGTGTGTTAAGATTTGAGTTAGTTAATGTATTAATTGTTATTGCGCATTAATTGATTTGCAATTATATACACATATAGTTGAAGAATGTACCTCAATTTGAGTAATGTATCATTTTTGATAGTTAGAGAAGTATGTGAAATAAAATTGTGTGTTGAAATGCTTAGGCTATAAGCCAAGATTGAAACTGAGAATTATTCATGCTAGCTATGTGCTCACTTACATGTGCTTGTAACTTGAATTACTTTTGTGTATGCCTATGATCACAACTTGCAAGATAAATATTGAAAATGGAAAAACAATGTGATAATGGTGTCCCTAAGTGCCAAGGAATTGATATGACATATGTGAAATAAAGATTCATGTGTGATGACTAACGAGAAAGGAACAACACCTAGATAAGGCAGCCTAGCCGATCGGGTCGTGATCGGACACCATGCCTCACACATGGTGGTAATATGCCGATGTTGAATTTCGGATAATGGAAATGAAATGGTGATTGAGATATATTCCTCCAAGTGAGGCGACTTAACCGGTCGGGTCGTGATGGGACTCCGCTCAAGATCGCAGTGTTATCGAGAACAGTGATGAGAATATGAAAGAAATGCCCTAAACTAAGTTATGGAAATTACGTGAAAGATTGTATGATTTGCATATTTGATTCACTCATGAAATTTGCTTATCTTGATTGATAGTTATTTCTAGTAAAATGGTGTTTAATTATAGATACTAGTGCTATTCCATGGTACTAACGTCCATTTTTGCCGGGGGCGCTATATTTTTAAATGAATGTATGTGGATCCATAGCGGATAGTACCGATTGTGTTTAGCGGAGCATCCTTCTTCTCAAGGTCTTGGTGAGCCCCTTTCTCTTTCAAGGGGATTATATTGTGTATCTTTTATTATTGTAGACTTCCACTTTTGAGGTATAGACGAGGCCTTGTTACGGCATTGTTATACTTATCTTTTGTATTCTTAGAGGCTCCGTAGACACATGTGTGGGTTATGTACGGGTACTGGGGAGTCAATTAGCTATGACGTAATTATAAATTCGTGCTATCTATAAATTGTAACTGCACTAGAATCTTTGAAGCTAACGTATCTACGGCTAAATGTTGAGGTATGAAATGAACTAAAGATGTTGAATACACTATCCATCCTTGTCTAAACAAATGGAAGCATGGTTTCCTTATCCATACTAAGCTGGGTAGGAAGTGATTGGTTAGGCTTGCTCAGTTGAGTTCACTCGATTGAGCGCCGGTTGCGCCTCCCGAGGTTGAGGTGTGACAGTTGTAGCTTTCTCGTTTGGGGCGCCATATTCTTATAAATATGGATAGGTATTCTGCATTTGAACTGTTGCATTTCAAGAGCCTTTGAACATGAGTTTTTCCTTCTTCAAGTTCCAGCATCTGTGTTTTCTATCTCCCTTCAACATCTTCTTCTATTGTCATCTCCTTCATCTTTGCATTTCGTTTTCACATCCTAAAGGGTTTTTCCGTGCCATGTTTTGATTATTTGAGCACGAAGGGTCATTCTGTGCCTCGATATGAGAGTTATGTGAGGAAACCACGAGGGTGGTGCCGTGCACTATATTTGGCAGTTTCGGTGAGAATTGAGAGTAAAAACACGGAGGTTGGTGCCGTGCAGTTGTTGATTTACTTGCTCTCTACGGAAAAACATATCTGAAGGGTATTTTTGGAAGTTCAAGGCCAATTCCTCAACCTATAAAAGGTTTAGTTCGTCCAAAGGAGCAAATAAATAAGTTTTAGGGTTTAGAACAAGGGGAAAAAAAAAGAGAAATAAGAGGAGCAAGTTGGGAAATTCTTCTATGAGTTTTTCTTTCCTATTCCTATTTTTTATTGTTGGTTATGACTTTTAGTATTGTAGTTTTACATACTATTATGAGTAGCTAAATCTTTTAATCTTAGGTTATGGTGAAACCCGTTGGGGATGAAAATATAATATTATATTAATATAATTTTGAGTTGGTTGTTAATCTTTATTTGTTCAACTACATTTTAATGAGGGTTAATTGAAAGTATCCTCAATTAGCCGTTCCTATTTATTATGTATCTACTTGAGAGATAGTGCATACTTAGGTAGTTGTTTGAACAACATCATTCCCGGAGTATAGGCGAGAGTCATAACCGAGGGTTTAGAGGTTGGATTAAAGATAACGATATCTCGGGTGCGATTTAAGTGAACTGTAATGTGAATTTAGCTAGCGTAGCTTGAGAGAGAGCGTCTAGTAAATTATCATAATTGCTTGAGAGAGATTTATAATAGCTGGATAGTTCATGATTGATAGAAGCAACTAAGTCAAAGCTATAAGAAACATGCAACTAATGAAATCAACAACCCGAGAAACCATTACCTTAGACCTTTATTCCAATTGTTTACAATTCAAGCATAGTTAGTTTCAGCTGTTTATTTATTTTCAGTTTTAGTTGTTAGAAATATCATAAACTGTTAATTATTAAATCTCAATATTTATAATTTAGAAAATTATTCAATCTTGTATTCTTAGTGTTATTCAACAAATACAGCTAAGCTTTAGTTTTCTGTTGATTCGATTTTGAACATAAATACTCGGATTAGATTTGCCGCGACGCTTATAATAAGTTTTGTCACCATATTGTACAAGTGCTTTTTGTGGGGTCAAAAATCTAGAGCCTATGGGCAGAAAATAGCGAGTGAAATTCTAATCTTAGCACCTGCTGCCATGTTGAATATTTATGTTGATTGTATATGGTGAACAGGAGAGTAGCGTCAAAAAGCATTATTCCACCAAAGTGGTAATTATTGCTCTTTCGTCTCCGCATAGAACCTAAAAGACACCTTTTGCTCATGGTAGCCTCCTTGCATTACACTATATATTATCCTTAATCTTGCTCTTAATCAGTTTTAATATATATTTTTTTAAACTATTTTATAGTGAATTTAACTTATATATACTAATATCATCACATTGTCTAAAAGATAACTTCAGACATTCATAAATAAAAAGTAAGATTAGTAACCTATAATATGAAGTGGGCTTACTAGAATTAGCTAAAAAACACCATGATCAACATACATAAATTAAATCCTTTTATAACTAAATCATGAAACAGTTCCTCTACACGATAAGAACACTCTAAAACAACATTCATATATATATTAATCATTCACTATAAAAAATTATATTTTTCTCGAAACAAATTTTTATGTTATATTTTTACATCTATATAACAACTTTTTATCTATAAGAGAAATAACCACCTTTATAGTGGTAAGCTTTTTATAAAGTTATCCCTCAATAACGGCCATGTAAAATTTCTAAGATTACCGATAATATGGCAATAATTTTTAAAATTTTATTGCACCACTTATAATTAAAAATATTTTATTAGTGTAAACTTTCATAATTAAAGATTTTATTTAACTTGATTAAAAGATATGCTTGTATAATTTCGTTTTATTTTAGAAAGGTTTTATCATGCACAATGTCGGATATTTGAAGATCTACACATACAATCTTTTCCAATGGACAGAGGTTCCATCTTGTATAATGCTTAAGATTCAAAGATTCGCACATATTTCTTGAAGAGTTTTTCCATCAATCTTAAAAGAATTTAATTTTTAGTACCTTTAAAATGTGTTCTTTAGAATTTAAATTGTTGTACATTCAGTTGTGAATCTATTAATAATGCATTGGTTTTCTTTAATATTTATTAGTAAAATATTCATATCTTTTGAAATTTTAAATTTGACTAATTTCTTATCTTTTATATGTAACTTTAAAAAAGAAAGAAATTACTTTTTTGATAATTTTTATTTATAACCACCAGAAAATATTTAAACGCCAAATGTTATTATAAATTTATAACAATCATTCGCTGTAAAATCTAAATATATCGAAATAAATAATGATGTTATAAAAAGATTTGACTAGGATTATATGAAATCTCGATCTAATCAAGAATGTTTTCTTTACCTTTGGAGAATAGAATTTGAAAGAGAAAGATAATCATTTTGCTCAAGCCATTTTCTAGAAGTTAATTAGGTTGGTGGTGCATTACAATTACTAGTAATCTACCAATTAATCAAACCTTTCTTTTGTCCATTATCACTAGGCCATAGCCTCATGTATTCATACCTTACCAAACTTCTACTCAAAGCCCTTGTCTCTGCTTTTGACTAAAGAAGTTGCCATTGAAAGCAACTTGTCATCCCTCTACTCACCCAACCAACGCCAAGAAAAGGACTCCCAATGATTTTATAAAACTATTGTACACAAATCCTTTTCTTAATAAGTGTAATGTCTAGACCAACTTATCTTACTCCGATTAATTTTACAGGATATTTGATTCTTTCTATCGACATAATTACGAAAAACTCTATTTATCGAGACTCGAACAAAAAAAGAAGCAATGTGATACACAAGACATCACACGTTCACGCAAAGTTCAGAAAACTAAAGTGCCACGTTCACGCAAAGTTCAAAAAACTAAAGTGCAAAGGCGACTAGTTTCCACAATCACGATTTTCTACCAAGGCTTTAACTAATGGAAAAAAATCATCTAGAATTGAGGCCTCGTGGTTTTCAACTCACTTCATTAACCAAAAAGCATGTGTTTTAATTAATATGGGCATACATTATACAACTTAGACTAATTTTCTTACATACATAAAATAATAAATAAATGAAAATATGAACAAAAGACAAAACAAAAGATGACAAAAAGTATTCCAATCTCCTTTTCTTGATATTGAACTAGACTAGGTCCATACCCACACCACCACCATTGAAGCTATTTTCAGATGAAGACGTGGAAAGTGTGATCATACCATTCAAGTCAGAAACACTATCTTGCAAAGTCATTAGCAGATGAGATGTGCTAAAACTCATAGTTGGCTTAGCTCTAGGGACAATTGGAACTTCAGCCTCACCAACTAACATTTGAACCACACCTCTCATTGTTGGTCTAGCCATAGGGTCAGGGTGTGAACAAGCCAAACCAACTAACAAAACCCTTCTCATTTCTTGTTCCTCAAACTCACCATTCAATCTTGAATCAGCTGCTGCTAATAACCTCCCTTCTTTATGTAATCCCCAAACCCATTCCACCAAATTGCTATTTAATCCAACTTTCCCAACCCCATTTGTTTCTTTCTCAATTGGCCTTCTCCCACTTGCCACTTCAAGAACCACTGCGCCATAGCTAAAAGCATCAGTTTTTTCACTTGCTCGACCGGTTAATAAATATTCAGGTGCTAAGTATCCCATTGTTCCTGCTGCTACTGTCGCATCAGGAGATTTGTCATGTTCAATTTGTTTTGCTAACCCAAAATCACCTAATCTTGCATTAAACCCTTCATCCAACATAATATTACTAGTCTTAATATCCCTATGAATAACTTGATTTTCACATTCTTGATGTAAATATGCTAAGGCTGAAGCAACACCTAACAAAATTTTCCTCCTATGTAGCCATGGGAGTACTATTCTTGACTCAAATAATGCCTTATCAAGACTACCATTTGGCATCAAATCATAAACTAATAAAATTTCACCTTTCTCATGACACCATCCTTGAAGTCTAACAAGATTTCTATGCCTAAGTGTTCCAATTATTGATAATTCAGATAAAAACTCAGCTTTACCTTGTCCATTATGACTACACCTTTTCACTGCTACAATATCACCAGTCTCAGACAAAATCCCCTTATAAACTGTCCCAAATGCACCATGCCCTATAATCCTCGTCGAATCAAAACCTTTCGTCGCAATTTTAAGCTCCTTATAGCTGAATTCCTTAGGCATTTTGATAATATCAGACCCCAAATTTTCAGAATTCTCCACATTCTTGAATTTTTTCGAATACAACCAAACAAGTACTAATGTAGCAAAAGCTAAGAAAAATGCTCCAGCAGTTACAACACCAACAACAGCCCCAGCACCTTGTTTACAAAAACTGTTATGGCATTTGCTACTACTACTTTTTTGCTCTGAATTCACAGTACCATTAGACTGCAATGGAGCCGTCGAAGGCGGCAGCGATGTAACAGAATCTGCCGTGGGATTCATCAAACTAGCCGTTGGCGGCGGAGGAGGCAGCGCCGCCGCCGGAGATTTTGGATTTACATCAAATGATGAACTGAAACTCCACCATTCAATACTATGAATCTCAGTACTCCCTTGTGTTGAACCACAAAACCCCACAAACATAAAATCATTTACATACTCAGAAAGATCAATAGTAACTGATAAAAATGGTTCTTTGGGCTTTAAATTAGAATATGAAACAAAAATATTCAGCTTTTTGTTAGAACCTGAATATTCAACCCATGAATTTACCAAATCACCACTCTTGAGATCAACACCAACAGAATCAAGATCACCAACTTGAGTTGAAACCATTGAATTTAAATCTAACCCCACATGATTCCCATTAATATCTTTAAATTCAACATCCATAAGTGTATCAAATTCAATTGCAAAATTACCATTTTGGGTCCCTTTTGCATCCATAATTCCCAAATAGCCGCCGGCATCACCTACTGATTCATCATCCGGCGTGATGACAAAAGCTAAACCCCCGCCGATCGATGAAGGGTTCAGATTTGTAACAGAAAATGAGAAAAACGTAGAGAAACTCGCCGGAAAATCAAGACCTGGCTGCCGGAATCTTACTGGTTTAGAATATAAAACTTTTCCGGCACCGGAATTTGGCACGGCGAGCTCACGTGTCAATTTGATTTTGTTGCCACCCATATGAGCATCTCCTAATAGCTTTAAACTGTTCAAAGCTAAAGTACCAAAATCAAACTCAGTAGTAGACAGTACACTGAACCCATTACTAGCCAAGAAACAAAATAATACTATCAGTAATGGGTAAATCTCCATAAAATAAAATCAAAGCACAAACTTTCGTATAATTTGTGATTAAATGTAAGTATTAAGAAAGACTCATTAGAGAAAACAGATCAATTATCTGAAAAGTGAAGATTTTTTAGAACAAAAGATAGCTATTCAGGGGATTTCTCGCACAGAGTGGGAAAAAAGGGGGGTGAAGTTGAGGAGAAGATAATAATTTGGGCATAGAAAGAGTAAGAAGAGTGAATGGAAAGTAGGAAAATAAGCAGAGGATACCGGTTGAGAGACACGTGTTTGCTATAACGGTAATATTTTTCTTTGTAAAGACACTTTTTTTTTCTGCTTATAGTTATGCCCTTCTTTAAGACATGGAGGTCCCATGTTGTCATAACGAACGTAGTAGTGATTAGTTCATGCTTCTATGGTACCAGAAATAAGTAATAATAATTTTAAATTAATTTAAGATAAATTTATTTTATATTTGATTAGGAATAATTATAATATAATTAATTTCGAGATTAGTTATTCTGAAATTGTAGTATTTTTTTATCCTTATAAGAAAGTATATAAGTAATCAGGGGATACTTAATTATGGAATAACTTTGTTTTCCAATCAAACGATCTTATTATACTAGAATTAGTTATACTGATTATAATTATGCTAGGACTAATTATACATGTATCACTTTTATTGACTGCTTTGTATGTTGTATTAATTTTGATATTGTCAATTCAATTGCTTTATTCTGGGAATAACTAATCTTGAGATTATTTTCGCCCTCTGGTGCTATTTTTAATCATAGGGTTAACTTATTCCAATATAGTATATAAACAAGGGAGAAGGAAGTGCTAAATTTTTATCCCAGTATTATTTTTATTTATCCATCATACCAAACGGCCCCTAAGAGAGCGTATGGTAGGATGTATTAGCGAAAATATGTATGTATAACTTTAGTATTATTAATTTATTATTTTGTAACTTTTTAAACTTATGTACAACTAATACAAATATTAGTTATGCACTGTATTTTATACTATCTTTATAATAGCAAACTATATCATTAGCAATAATATGGTTTAAAATACATAAATAAGCATATATAAAGACAGAATTGCCCGCGCAAAACCTATACACAAAACCAAATAGTCGATAAGAAATATTCTCAGCATAACTAATTCCAAAATTACTAATACATCTAATTTAATACTATTCGTATATACCCTATCAAACGACACTTAAAAGGTGTTCAGAGGATAGAATTACAACTTGTTTGGATGGTTGTTATCTATCATACTGTATCATACCTGTTACTTTAAATACAATATTTATTTTTATTGTTACTTAAATTTTATTGCATCATATCATTAAATCCGTCGTTATGTAACGACAAAAGTGCCACTTTATGTAACGACCAATTTAATATGGTCGCATTGTTACCTTATTAATTTTTTCCTCTCATATTACTCTTATTATTAAATAATTCTATTTTATCTTTTACCTTACCTTTTATATAATAATTATACCTCGTACCTTATTTTTTATTTATAATATTACAAGTTTATTTTTTATAATGTTGGTGCATGCTATCATGCAATGACGGCCAAGGGCAGAACCAGAGTGTGATATGCGGGTTTGACAAAACCTAATAGCTTTTGTTCAAATCATATATTTATCTTAAGAAATTCATTAAATATGTATAAATTATTAATTTAGAACCCAATAAACTAAAAGGATAATAATTCCAAACCCATAAGGTACAAATCCTGGCTCCGCCTCTGACGACGGAAAACAATATAATATATTTGAATATTGTATATATTAGAATAATGCAGTATAATAAAATACAATTCTATACAATACATTATGAAAAGATACATAACAATCATCCAAACAAACAAGTTGTTGATGTTACAATAGTAGGAGTTAATAATAGTGAAAATTTTGGACAATTTTACTTTGATCTCTGTGCTAATGCCCTAAGTTTGGTTGTGACATGTGATAAGTTATGTGCCTTTTTGTATTTTGATGATCTAACAAATTTTATGATAAGAACCAGATCGGGAACCTGTTATGTATCCTCAAAGTGCTCAAGAACAATAAGTCTCATGTCTAGCACAAGTTCCAATAACTTGAGTAAAAAAAGACATACCGAACAAATGGACATCATTTCCCTTGCTGACAGTACAAGTAAACTCTTCACAGTTGTAAAGTCGTTGCACTGTTTATCTGTACACACACAATAGTGCAAAATAGCACAATAGTCACGTTATATCAATTTAGAACCTAGTAAACTAAAAGGATAACAATCCCGAACCCATAAGGTACAAATCCTGGCTCTGCCTCTGACGACGCCAAACAATACAATATATTTAAATATTGTATATATTAGAACAATGCAGTATAATATAATACAATTCTATACAATACATTATGAAACAATACATAACAATCATCCAAACAAACGAGATATCAATGTTACAATAGTAGGAGTTAATAATGATGAAAATTTTGGAAAATTTTACTATGATCTCTGTGCTAATGCCCTAAGTTTGGCCTTGACATGTGATAAGTTATGTGCCTTTTTGTATTTTGATATTCTAACAAATTTTATGATAAGAACCTGACCGGGAACCTGTTATGCATCTTCAAAGTGCTCAAGAACAATAAGTCTCATGTCTAGCACAAGTTCCAACAACTTGAGTCAAAAAAGGCATAGGGAACAGATGGACATCATTTCCTTGCTGACAGTACAAGTAAACTCTTCACAGTTGTAAAGTCGTTGCACTATTTATCTGTACACAAATAGTGCAAAATAGCACAACAGTCACTTTATGGAGCATGACCAGATAATTGCTTACATCACCTAAGTGACCTCATTGTATATTACCAATATGAAACAAGGGAAAATCCATCACTTGAACCATTCGAAATATCAAGTTTCTCTCTCAACTGTGCTGGCTATTTCGAGTGCCATCAAGACTTCAAGAACAAAGAAACAGCAGAACAAAGGACCAGTTTCCAACATTGTGTTACCCATATGTCCTTAGTTTTGTTGTACCTATATTAGAGTGAACTATTTGCAATTACTACTAAGCTTAGTTAGAAGCATTTTTTAGGAAATCATCTGTAAAACAATAAACCTTGTGTTTGTATTTTGGCTAGAGTTAATCAAAGTATGAGCATTATAGTAGAGTTATTACAAAGAGGCTTGTAATAGAGCTATTATAAGTAGGTGAGGGATTAAGAGGTTAATTTCCAAATTTCAAAAGTTTGTAATCTAAAGCTTACTCAGTTAGTGAAGTTAAAATCCTATTAGTGTAGGTCGTGGTTTTTAATCTATTGACTGTTGTGTGTATTTTGTGGGAATTAATAGAGAATAAGGTTCTCCATACAGTTTGGCAGACCCTAAGTTTTTATAAATTGGTATCAGAGCGGGTTTTTCTATCAGGCTAACACCTAGAAAGGATCCACATGGATGATCCACCGAACTTTGAAGAAGGTCAATCAACCTACAGACCACCAAGATTCAATGGAAAATAGTACGGATGGTAGAAGACATGGATGCATGATTTAATCATGGCTGAAGAATTAGAGCTCTAGGATGTTATCTGCAATGAATCCTTCGTCCCTATAAAGACCATTGGTGAGCCAGCAGTGACAGCCCTAAAGATAAAGAAGGAGTACAACGATGATGACCACAAAGCTATAGATAAGAATTTTTTAGCAAAAATGATTTCCATTTGTGGTATTGAACCAGACGACTTTAAAAGAATTTCTGCCTGTCAATCTGCCAAGGAGATATGGGAAGCTCTCTAAAAAACACATGAAGGAACTATTTAAATAAAGCAGTCAAAGATCGACATGCTCACCACTGAGTATGAACTCTTCAGGATGAAGGATGATGAGTCCATTCAGTACATACATACTCAATTTACCTCCATCCTCAATGCGATTCATTATCTAGGAGATATCATTTCTAGGAACAAACTTTTCAGGAAAATACATAGAGTATTACTTGGTTCCTGGGAAAGGAAAGTCAATATCATCACGGAGGGAAAGGATCTGCAAAAGCAAACCATTGGTGAGACCATCTGAAATCTGAAGACCTATGAAATGAAGAAAAAAATGATCATGAAAGAAGAGACCCAAAAAGGAGAAGAGTCTAGTCCTCAAGGCATACAACAATGACTCAAGTGGTGAGGATGCTAACATGGCTTATCTGACAATAAGATTTCAGAAAATGGTATGCAGAAATGGAGGCATTCCAAAAAGAGGTATATCCAGCAGACCGAAAGGCCATGACTTGTGTCATAAATGTGGGAAGATAGGATATTTCATCAAAGATTATCTTCTGCACAAGCAAGATTGGTACAAGCACACCACAGACAAAACAACTAAGAGAAAAAATGTCGATAATAATGTTATGAAACAAGCTCTTGCTGCATGGGGAGATTCCTCCAGTGAATCTGAAGGACATGATGAATAATGTGACACCTACATGATGGTCGTTGAAAGCAAAGCATAAGAATATGTCTCCATTTTTTCCCTGATGGCAAAATTTGGCGAGGATGAAGATGATGATGACAATGAGGTAAATTTTCTCGAAGTTCAAATAAATTTGAAGTTTTACTCTCAAAAGAAGCTTATATCCTTGGAAAATATTTTAATTGATGTTTATCATAATCTCATCAATGATAAAAATGTGTTAACGGTACAATTGGGAGAAATAGAATATAAGAAAGATGATCTGGCAGTCGTAGTGGTCAATTTAAAAGAAACCATTAAGGATTTAAAGAAGGAAAATAATATTCTAACTAAGAAAATTGAAAAAGAAGAGCATGAGAGAGATGACTTGTTGGTAGTATTTGTGGATCTAAAAGAAATAATTGAGGAATTAAAAAGGGGAAATAGTTTTGGGAACACCCAAAAGAAAAAGGAAGTTGCAAGTGAGGCACACATTAAGCTTGAAAATGAGCTCAAAATGGTGAAATCTAGTTTGTGTGTCAAACACCAAAGAAACAAACAGCTTCAGTAAGATCTAGGCAGAGTTAAAAATAACCTAGAAAAATCTCTAAAGTGGATCTGATTCTCTAATGCAATCATTTCCATGTGTAGAAACAATGGGGGGGGGGGGGGGGGGGGGCAGGCAGGGAATCAGGTTCCAAAAGGAAAAGACTCCCTACAAATCACATAGCAAGTATGTTACTATCCCTAATAACTGTTTTGCACTAACTGTGGTAACATATGGCACTTTAAAGAAACCTATAAAGCTAGATTTCAGTCCCAGCAGAGGAACAAAGCTTTTGTTGAAAAAGTAACTACTGATAAAGAACATATTCCCTCTAATAAAAAACGTGTGATACTTCCTTTGACAAGAAGAAATTTAATTCACTCTTTTCCTCACTACAAGGGACCCAAATTTGTTTGGGTTCCTAAATCTAATCCTTGATTTCCTTATGCAGGGAGCAGTGAAAGGAAGCAGCCAAAGATGGTATATGGATGGTGTGCTCTTAGCATATGACTGGAAGCACCGATGATTTTCTTTCACTCAAAGCCCTGCAAGGTGGGAGTGTGTCCTTTGGTAATGGGAAAAAGGGATACATTCTGGGAGTGAGAAGAGTTGGGAAGACACTCACTCATTCAATTGAAAATGTGTTCCATGTGAATGACTTTAAATATAGCCTACTGAGTATCTATCAAATTCGTGACAAAGGAAACAAAGTATAATTCTTATCAAAGACCTACATTGTTACAAATCTTGTAACTGGTGAAGTGGTTCTGACGGTAAAAAGATTCAAAAATATCTATGTTGCTGATTTTGATTCTTTGAACAATGGGGATCTTACATACTTGAGTGTTGTTGATAATGAGACTAAACTCTGACACAGAAAATTAGGACATGCAAGCTTTTCATTGCTGAACAAGTTGGTCAACATGTACCTTGTTCATGGTCTGCCTAACTCAAGATTCAAAGATCACAAGTTGTGTGATGCATGTGCAAGAGAAAATCAAGTCAGGTCCTTCTTCAAGCCCAAAAAGGAAGTAAGAACCTCAATGCCACTTGATCTCCTCCATATGAATCTGTGTGGACCTATGAGGGTGCCAAGTAGAGGAGGAAAAAAGTACATTTTCGTCATAGTAGATGACTACTCCAGATTCACATGGACCTTGTTCCTTAGAACCAAGGATGAAACTTGATGGCGGACCCTGTGGTTCCTACCCCCGAAGGTTCTCATACCGACGCTCCCACCGGTCCTATTGATATTGATTCTCATGAAGAGACCAGTAGCTCGGACAAGTTGGAGGATGACGAGGAAGAAGATAGTCTGGGGTTCTCTAGTGATGAAGCCCCTCCGCTTGTTGATAAGGGGAAGACGGTTGTTCAAGAGGATGAGAGTACTAAGGCTACCACAAACAATGAGGAGAGGTAACATATGAAGATTGCCCTGGAGAGGTCTTTGATTGACAGACGGGGTCCGACAGCTCCTGTCGTACCCCTACCTACACCAGGTGCATCTAGTAGCTCTCAGGTGCCAGCAGATGAGATTGTTCCCCCAGCCGCAGTTCCAGTCCCACAGCCATTTCCTTCCCCACTTCAGAGCAGCCACCAGCAGAGGAGATCACACTCCCAATGGATCCAGTGCCAGTGCTCACCACCACATCATAGGGTGATCCCTCCAGCACTCACCCAGCTACCGACTCCTATCGCACTTAGTGTGCCTCAGGGAGCTTCCCCTCAAACTATACTCTTTATTTCTATGCATTAGGGACAATGCATCGTTTACAGTTGGGAGTGGGTGGGTAGCCTTATATGATTTTTGTCATGTATATAGTTGTGTATATTGTTGGAAACTCATGTATCTGTGATGTATGACATTGGTATATGAGTGATGTATGATTTTTGGTTTTTGATAAAAGTTGTTGAATTTGTGTTCTTATTTGTTTAATGTCATTTTGTGAATCAATTCCCCTTGGTTTTTCTTTTTCTGGTTCTTTTCCAAGGGTGTAATAGTAGAATCAGGATCTTAGGTGTAAATCAGTGTGACCGGTTTGGTGTAATTGCCTAGTATCGAGCATGTGTGTCTATACATAGCACATACCTTCCTATTGTCCTTTTTGTCGACTCTTCCCAATGATAAATAGGATTGATGACTTTCTTAAGGGAATTTTCTCTATGGTCAATTCTGTGAAACTAAGGCTCACTCTGTGACTCTATGGCAACCTAGAATTATACTTGTATGAACGCATTGAGTTGCAAAATAGTTACTCGGAAGTGTCAAATTATGTGAATGAAGCAGTTTATGTACCATGTGTGTGTGAGTTCTTTGTTTGTGTATAATTCTCATATTTACTTCTGTCATCTAGAACTTGCCCGGATAGTCTTTCACTGCTAACGATAGTATGTTTGGTTGGAAGAATGATCTTAGGCATTCGTTGGAATTATGTGCGAAACCTCTTTAGACTTTCAAGCCTACCCGTGCATAAAATACACCACTAGCACCCAATGTGAGCCTTTTTAACTTTTCTTTGGCCAACTCATTACAAACCATTCCCTCTTGAACTCGTCCCTCTTTGAACACTAAGAATGAGGCTAAAAGCCTAAGTTGGGGGTAGGTCAAAGTGGAAGACCGTTAAGGGTGTATGTGAGTTTAGGGCATCATACCTCAAAAGAGTTTGTGAATTTATTCAAGCTCCAAAAAAAATGATGACCAAAAGCAAGAGTAGAAAAGACAAAGAAAAGAAAATTCTAGTAATGCTTACGTTACAAAAATTGGGAGTCTTGAACTAATGAAAAGGTATGTAAGGTAGCTCTATACTGGAGGTTAGATAAAAACAAATATATGGGGGCTTGAAAATGAATGCAAAATAATGGTAAGATGTGATTAGTGTTCAAAGAGGGTGAAGTCACTTGTACCCAAATGTCTATCCAACCCATCCCTGAACCTACATTACAAGCCAAAAAGCCCTTATGAGACCTTCAACAGAACATTCTGGAATAAGCGGAGAATTAAAATAAGGGCAAGCTTATGGTATGACATGTTGTAATACTTGAAGTTCTTTCTGAGAGTGAGTGTGTTTGAAAATAGTCCCTCGTTGCCGTCTTTGTAAATATTGTGATTCTGGGACTTTCTTTCTGGTAAGGGTATATGTGGAATTGAACTGAAGTTGAGCTTTATGAGTCAATTGAATGTGCACTCGGCTAAGCGTAGCATCTAGTCACAATGTTGAGGCTCTGACTTCACAGGATTGATTAAGTTTTCTCTGTACATACTTCTAATCTAGGAAGGATGAAGCAATTGTAAATGCATGCTCGAAGAACTAGCAATGAACACCATCCCCAGCCACTACTGTTTCGTTTGTAAATAGAGTTGGGAATAGGTTGAGTATTTTTTGCTTGCTTGAGGACAAGCAAGAGTTTAAGTTGGGGGTGTTGATGCGCCGGAGAATTTCGGCGTATTTCAATACTAATTGCTTAGATTCTAGCTTGTATTAATGCAGTTATAACGAATACACATGTAGATCTGTTGTTCTTACAACACAAGAGGAAGGGAAGACCAAGGATATGAAAATGGGCAAAAAGAAAAGAAAAGAGCATGATTTTAATCAAATTTCCAAAATACGATCTAGTCTGCGGTCGCAGAACACACATGCGGACCGCAGACTTGTCTCTCACATCGTAGAGCTTTACAAAGTCTAGAGCCAAAAATCATGTCAAGAATGCGGCGTGTTCTGCGATCGCAGAATCAACATGCGGACCGTAGATTAGCCGCAGAATGAACAAGAAGAAACTCAAGGACAAAGATGTGATGCAAATCTGTGGTCGCATAACTCAAATGCAGACCGCAGATTGAACCTGAGTTAAAGGTCTGGCACCGAAGATCTGTGACGCGGCTATTCAAGATGCGGACGCAGACCTGTTCTGCGATAAGTCTGCGGTCGCAGACGCGACCTGGAAGGGAAAATTTATCCATTTTCTGTCCCGAATTTGGTCCACCTATAAATAGTTTTAAGAGACTTTTATGGGAACACCTTGTCTTACCTTTTAGCTACACTCCAAGACTTTAATATTCTCCCTTTTTGGAAGCTTTTGGGTGAAGAATCTTCTCTTTGTAAGCATTTATGACACTTATTATTAGTTGGTTTTTGTGTTTTACCTTGAGTAGTTAGTTTTAAATACTAAGATTGTGGACCCAAAATGGGTGTTATGTTAATGGGTGTTTGGCATTGAATATATATATAATGGGTGGTTGATGTTTATTTACTTCTTGTTCTTCATTCATTGTTGGTGGTTGCAACCATTAACAAAACCCATTAAATTCTTTCTTTGCTTGGGAAAGTGGATCAGAATTTGGTAGAAGTAAATATCAATGACTCAAGGCTTTAAACCTTGTTTGATAAAATCGCTTAGGAATAAGTGGGTTTTAATTGGAATTTATTGATGGTTCTTAATAGCAACTCTTTTATAATTGGACAAATCATAAAGAGGAAATACTACTCATTCATTGAAAAATATTGGGTAGTATCTTAAACTTCATTTGCACATCTAAAGGACCTCCCATTAGAAATATATCATATTAACACATGTTGACATTACACTACATTAAATGGGACACAACTTTGGTTACTTTTATCCAATTGTTTACTCCTTAATTGTTAAAATTAGTTGTTAATCAAATTATACGTACTCTTGTCACCATACACCATGTTGTCTCTTGTTACAATTAACCGAATAGAGATCGAACTCGAGTCGAGCAACACACTAAACAAGTAACCTTTTCACACCTATTCCATGTGGGATTCGACCCCAACCTTGTTGGGTTATTATATTTGACATCGACCGCCTTACACTATTTATAAAAGTGTAATATGAGCGTATCAATCTTCCCCCATCCCATTAAAATTTACGATTTTCTTCCTCTTCTCTGTCTAGCCAACGATTCTTTCCCTTTCATAAAACAACCAAATTCCTTATGAAATATTCGAAGACCAAGAGGAGTAAACAAAGCTGTTCAACTGAAGCTGTTAAAACCAATATCTTTTTGCGTTGATTTGGGAATACAGAAGTGAGGCAAGGCAAGGAAAATCCTACATCTGAACTTGAGTTAGAATTGAAAGGCTTAAGGCTAGGGCACAAATAAGTAGAAATAGTGATTTTCTCCATTTTGGAGTAGAAATTGAGAAGAAGGAATCTAGGGGAAAAGGGACATTTTCTTTTTTGGGTTCTTGATTTGGTTCTACATCAACATATATTCCACCGAACAAAGACGACGGAATTAATAGCTACGGAATATATGTCAATGTATTCAATTCGATGTAGTTATTAATTGTTCATCATGGAATATTTTTTAGTTATTTTTCGACAAAATTAATAGCTACGGAAGAAATTGACATATATTCCGTCGTCTTTGTTCAAGTCAAGAACCCAAAAAAGAAATAGCTATTAGGGTTGTTCTTGAACAAAGACGACGGAGTTTGGGGCAGAGCGGCTTGAATTTCCTATTAATATATTTCAATGTATCTCTCTGTATTTCCATGTATTTCACTGTATTCACTATCTTTTTCTCATTGTATTTTAATGTATCCCTCTATATTCTATGTATTTTATTGTATTCACTATCTCGCTATATGCCATGAATGTATTCATAAGTTTTTTTTAATGAATATAATTTATGTATTCATATGTATTATATTGTTTCTCTGCATATTGCTATATTTTTTAGGTATTTTTCGGTTGAGAATCTTTTTTATAATTTAAAATATAAAATTTGTGTGTTATAATGAGTTTGTTGAGTTATATTAGGAGTCTATTATGTTAATTTATTCACTTTCCCTTTTCAAAATAGTGTAATCCCCTATTTCACGCTGTGAATGCAGTCGAGTGCAATAATCTGTCCAGCTTTAATCTATGTTTCACTCCATGAATACGCTCGAATACAACAACTGATTAGCTGTACTTCCTTGATTCACACTTATTTTTGCTACTATATTCATGAATACAATAGCTTAAATATATCAAATACATCTTACAATCACAGAAAAATATCTATAATTCGTAATATTACAAATGATATGTCACGACCCAAACCCGGCTGTGATGGCGCCCAAGCCTAAAGCGAGGCAAGCCTGACCAACAATCGCTTTCGATTTAACACTAAGTTTCAAAATCGACAATTTAATAATATTATAGAATTTTATAATAATAATTCAAAACTATTAATAGAGTAATATGGATAAATACGAACAACCGACAAACACAATTAAAGGATATGGGGTCACGAGTCTAGAGCCTCTAAACAAAACTGGATAATAATATCTGAATGAAAATATAAAAAAATCTGGAAATGTATATAATAATAATGAACTGGAATATGAAGAGCAACCAGGTCTTGCGAACGTCAAGCAACTACCTCAACGACTCTGAACAATATCTAAAGACTACGAGTGCTCAGCTAAGCCTCTGGTGCACTTGAATCTGTACACAAGGTGCAGGGAGTAGGAGCATATATAATGTCTGAAGATAAGAAATCCACGAAATGCCACAAAGCAAAGCTAAAACTAACAGTCCTATACCTTAACTACGAACTAACAACAAAGCAATATCAATTATAACAGACAAGTATCAAATAAAGATGTAATGCAATACACATGAATACGCTACAACGTGCAACCCGACCCGTTTAACGTCGACGGCGCTCACCAAGGGTGTGTACAGACTCCGGAGGGGCTCATTCGGCCCAAGCGCAATATCAGCCAGGTATTGGTGTAGAACAGGCTCTCGGCCTCAATATCAATATGAAAAACGCTACGGCGTATAGCCCGACTCATGCTCAGTCCACAGTATGCAAAGTGAGTCACATAACAGATTCAATTAAATTCTCAGTTTCCAATTAATAAGGAAATATAACTTAGTTAATTTATTTCAGGAAAAAAAAGTGACTTAGCATTTAATAACAGCGATTAAACACAGGACTGAGATCAATGATTATGCAGATCATGTTATCACAAAGACATTCATCCTAGACGGATGCTACAGATTGGCACAAGGCTCCAAACATGGCAATAAGCCAGATATATGCACTACAGGGTACGTATCAGCCGCCAACATTTTTATTTAGCTCTCGGGATGGACCAAGTCACAATCCCCAATCATTTACAATCCTGCACCTGCCATGGGCTGCGTGTCACGCCCTAACAAAGCATCACGATGTGATAAACCGGGGTTTTAAACCCTCAGGACATCATCTATACAAACTACTCACATCTAACCGGTCGTGGACTGATCCGCGATGCCTTTTTCCTTTGAATCTCCGTTCACGCGCGTCGAATCTAGTCAAAACCATAACGAATATGTTATTATAGGCTAAATAAACATAACCTAGCTGAAATTATTCACAAAACACTAAAAATCATGAAGTTGGCAAAACCCGAACCCGGGCCCACTTCTCGAAAAATTTTGAAAATCACATATTTGGATTCCTCATCTTGCCACGAGTCCGTACATATAAAGTTTGTCGAAAACAAAGCTCGAATGACCTTTCAAATCCTCAAAATTCGTTTCTAAAAATTAAGCCCTAGTTCTTCACAATTTCTACACAATTTCATGGAATTGAGGATTGATTCTTCCTAAAAATGGTATTTTTGAGTCAAAAGACTTACCTCCAATCAATACCCGCTGAAAACACACTTCAAATCGCTCAAAAAGCTCTCTTTGTTGCTTAACAATGGAGGAAATTATGTTTGGTTCGCGGATGAAATGTTATTAAAACCCCTTCTCTGCCCGGCACTTTCCTTCTATGCGATCGCGTCCCAAGGAACGCGATCGTGGAGAAAAAATTTCAGACCCTAAAGTTTCCTCTTACGCGATTGCAGGTGAGACCACGCGATCGCAGAACACTGACCAATGACTCTACGCGATCGCACTGACCAAACACTCAAGCCTACACGATCGCAGCCCCCCCAGAACTTTCTATGCAATCACAGCCCCAGGCTCGCGATCGCAGAGAGCAATTTCTGCTCTGCAATTTCTGCTGCACTATTCCTGGTCAAAAATCCCCGTTAGCCATTCGAAATCACCCCGAGGCCCTCGGGACCTCAACCAAAAGCACATATATGTTCTATTACTTCATTCAAACTTGCTCGTAACACAAAAACACTATCTTAAACATCAAAATCATCAAATTACTATAGATTCAAGTCTAAGTTAAACTAAAACTTGCATTTGATCCAAAACCCGACCTAAACACCTCTGAATGATCTGAAAATTTGCACACATATGAGAAATCACCTAGCTACTGCAACTGTCGGAATTCCATTCCAACCCCTAGATCAAAATATCACCTATCAATCAGACTTCGCCAAAATCCTAACTTAGCCAATTCAAGCCTAATTCTACACCGGACCTCCAAATTCAGTTCCGATTTCGCTCCTAAGTCACAAATCACCATCCGAAACTAGTCGAATCATCGGAAATCCATTCCGAGCCCTCTAACTCATAAGTCAACAGTCGGTTGACTTTTTCAAACTAACCTTCTCATAAAGAATCTAATTGGCTCATTTCTACTCAAACTCCATCCGAATTACCTCAAACTCTTCAAACACATATAATGGAACATATAAAAGTATAAAATAGGAAAAACAGAGCGGTAACTCACGGGACGACGGATCAAGTTATTACATGATATTTATAGATGGCTAGTTACTCCTAAAAGATGGTGCTTTATGAAAATTTTCTAACTTGATATGGGCCAACAACATTACTGAATGCCCATAATATGGTTAACAACAACAACAACAACCCAGTAAAATCTCACTTAGTGGGGTCTGGGGAGAGTAGTATGTACGCAGACCTTACCCCTACCCTTGGGTAGAGAGGCTGTTTCCAAATAGACCCCCGGCATCCTTCCCCGCAAGAACTTCCCACCTTGCTCTTGGGAAGACCCAAACTCACAACCTTTCGGTTGAAAGTGGGGGTTGCTTACCATCAAAGCAACCCCTCTTGTCGCCCATAATATGGTTACGATATTGGATTTGCCCAATCACCGATTGCAGTCATGTACCTTATTCAAGTCCAATATTACTGGTAAAGTAAGTTGACAAAAGTTAATTAAGGCCCAACTTCCACAAAACGGAATCAGAAAGTTTTGTGCTTAATAGCAATGTATCTTGAGATACTAAATTTTTAGTCCCATTGTTTACTTTTTCTAATCGGTGTGCATAAATTATGCGCTGATTATACATATAATATATTTAAATTATATATATATTATATATTTACCGGTTATTTGTAGTTTAAGAAATTAGGTGAGCAGCTATTTAAATTAATTTTTAAAATTTTTGTGTTTGTTCTAAGAAATGCTGACAAATTAAACCTTCTCTGAATTGTAGAATAGTATGAAAATTAACAAAGATGGCTACAAAAACAGAACTCGGCTTTAGTACACTTGATTTTGCTGGTATTATTAATACACACTTGAAAATGCAACACAACAACAGAAAAAAGTACGAGAAAACAAATACAAACATTACATTCTTAGCTGCTACTAAGAAATGAATTTTAAGCACTATTTACATAACGGCAAACTTTTCTAATCTCGCCTTGATCTCCAGTAAGTGGATTATTTTCAGACAAAATGACAAGAGCTCGAGCAAATTGATCATGAAAATAGCCATTATCAGCAGCCATTTTTTCCACAAATGGAGAAGTATTTGGATCACTAACCAATTCTTGATCCACAATTAATAGTCCCTTGTGGTTCAAGATGTTTTTGTAGTACATATTGTCTAGGATCATTGTTGTTTCACGGTCATTTCTCGAGTATAAAACTGCCTCTGGGTCAGGATTTGGTGTCGGACATCGACCTTTAAGGTACTTAGCATAATCGGGGTCAAGGGTAGGATCAACTGTTGGGTAAAGTCTGTGGACTAGGTTCACACAATGAACTCGTCCCACTGAGTGAGCCCCTGTATACAAATAAAATAAGATAATTAGAAGCCTATTTGGGATAAATAAGTAATTACGAGCTTGGATAAATATATTTAAAGCGATAATAAATAGGTGCAATGATGTACCAAAAAGAGCAACAGTTCCTTCAGTATCAACACCAATGGATTGGAATCGAGAAAGGACCGATGACATAGAATCATTGTGGTTAGGAATGGAATTCTCAACTTCTGCTAAGTAGCTTTCTTTGCTGTCTTTCCTTCCTGTTCTCATTTCGACACGTGGCCCTCCTAACTATTGCGTCACAAAAATTAAACAAATTATAAAGTAATAAATTAGTAGTAATCTCTTTCATAGTTACATGTTATAACATGTTAAAATACATTAGGTCATCTAGATGCACAAAGTATTGCAAAGTTCAAAAAAGGATACATCTCAAAAAGTGTGTGGTATAGACAGCATATTCTAATGTGAGTATTAGTAGTTGTTTCCACAGTTTAAACTTTGAACTACAAGTCATACGGACGTATACCATTACAATCAAATCCATTGAATATGTTCCTTTTCTCTTCTACTGTTGAGAGTCGTACGGGTGAGGAGGTGAACTCTAAACGTACACACACAGATAGGTCTAGGTAAGCGACTATCAACGCATGGATAGCATCTACTATCAATACATTAGTCTAACACTGTTCGTAGAGATAGGTCGTAGAGATCTACGAAGGGCTATCTTTAACATAAATAGCACGGTTAATTATAGAATGGCGTGATGGCCGTAAGTGTTGGGAATAAACCCCCACAGAAATAATATTCACAGTAATAAAAGCGGAATAATAATGTAGTACCGAGATACGGTAATTAAAAAGAGTAACAACGACACCAAGATTTTTACGTGAAAAACCCTTTTGAATAGGGGAAAAAATCACGGCCCCGAGAGAAGCAACTAATATCACTATAGTAAGGAATTTTGCACTTTGTAGTTCCGAGTAAAATACTCCAAAGACCACTAAAACACTCCAAAGAAATAACCCACTTTTGATATTCCCACCTTACTACAATTTCGGTCACTCTCTATTTTTCTCAGAGACTATTTTCTTATACCTTGCCTGTGAAACCTCACTCTTTCTTTCTCTCTTTGTTGGTGTATAGAAATGAGAGTTGAAGCTCTCCTTTTATAGCCAAAGTTTCACTCTCTAAAGCCTACAATATTTGATAATCTACATACACTTTTCACAATTCAACAAAGTTGGCTACCAACCCAAAGAAACTCAACAAGGTTGGCTACCAAACCAAACTAATTCAACAAAGTTGGCTACCTAACCAAACCAAGTTAACAATGTTGGCTACCAAACCAAAGAAACTTTTATTAGGCACATGCCTAATACTTCTTCAATGAGATGGACATCATCACTGAGAAGATCATAAATAAGGTAAATAATCTGAAGGGGATATCTAATCAGGGTGTCGGCATCACACATATAGCATGTGTGCCGTGGCTGAGAGGGTGGTCATAGATCAGCCCTCAACTCTTATTTCGAAATTATCGAACACGGTGACTTATCGGCTTGGGGCTTTTTTTCTTTTCAAGCTGAGTACAACTTTACCGTTGCTTTAAACTTCTACTTCAACAAATTAAAATATACTGATAATATAAAATACTTTTACACTATCAATATTAAATCCAGAGCAGAGGAGATGGACAAGAAGGTGGAATTTGATCAACTTACCCAAAGAAGACCATCTCTAGCAGAAAGAGCAACAATATCAGCACAAGAAACAGTATTGGGACATTCACTTTCAAGTGCCTTTTTAATAGTCTCAACATACTTAAAATTTCTCATTCCAAAGTTCTTTGGAGAGTTCTTCTCTGATTCCTGTCCATTTGCTGTGTCCAAATATATTGATGCATCACATGACTGCAAGAAAAAAGCATATTAGTTTTTAAATTGGTCATAATGTTATAGTTTTCACTATCTGTTAGTTTTCTTATTATCTTTCGCTTCAATATTCTTGGTATTTTGTTTTTGTTACTATCGATTATATCTTTCGCTTCAATATAAAAGTTCATTAATATTGCAATAAATAGCAATATGAACCTATAACTTTAATATAATAGGCATGGGTGGGGATGAGGCGAGTAAAGTTTTTGCTTTAGGCCCCAAAATTTTTGAGACCCCAAAAAGTCTTAATAGTAAAATAAGTAATATTTGACTTAGACAATTTTGAACTTTGTAAAAAAAGTATAAAATCTGTGTAAACAAGGTTTTTAAAAAAACAAAGAGTATTTACTTTTTAACATAAGAAATATTCTAGAACTTCGAAATAAACTAGTCAAATCTTTGTTTTAGCAAATAATTTTTTTTACATCAAGTTCTAACATCTTATTAACTTAAATTAACCCTTGATAATATAAATAAAAATAGTAATACTATATGAAGCTAAAAGTATCAATAGTATTATTATATAAATAAGTATGGAATGAAAAAAGATAATATCAAAATTTTTGCGTATACTTGTATAGGTGTATAAATTTAGATTCTTATTAAAATTCGCTTTAGGCCACTAAATTCGTTGAGCCGCCCTTGACAATGGGTTCAATGCTAAAGCCTTTTCAGGTTGAACCCATCCACCTCTGGAGCCGAGGGTCTATCAGAAATAGCCGTTCTACCTTCTGAGAATATGGGTAAGGTCTATGTATGCATTATCCTCTCCAGACCTCACGTGTGAGATTTCACTGGGTTTTTTATTATTATTATATAATGTTGTAGCTAGCAATGTTATTAATCTACTTTTAATTAGAGAATTAAGGATATTAACTAATAATTACCTTAACCATGCAATCATGAAATAGATTTCTAATCCAAGAAACTGCTGTATTGCCATGCTTGTGGTACAACTGTGCTACTTGTTCTTTAATGATTTCCTCAGCTCTTGGGCAACTCTCTGAGTAGTAATTAAATTGAAGTTCACTTCTTACTGCAATTAAAACTCAGCAATTAGTACATATGTACAATAATAGATGTTAATAAACTTCTTTATTACTAGGGAAAAGAAGTGAAAAAAGGTTACTAATAGTCTCCTCTGTAGTATAAAATTTAAGTTTTGTGCAATAATAGAGTATATATAATATGTTACGTTAAGTTGCATACAATAACATATAGTAGTAACTTTTTATAACAAGCATGATATGTTTGCCGAGGGTAAGTTGATAACATGGAAAATAGGGTAAATAATCTGCAATAAGATGTTAAATTACACAAATTGTGTAAAAATTATTTACGCTAATATAGATTTGAAAACAATTTTTTAGCACTATGATTGAGTATCTCCCAACTTAAAACATATGTTGTTCGGATTCTCCAAAAATATTATCGGGTAACATAGCTTAAAACACAGTTGTAATTGGTCTAGAAGTTAGTCAAGAATTGAACGAAGTAAAAGAATTCATTAAACTTAAATGTAATTGGAGAATTACCATAGTAAATATGAAGAAGTAAAGGTAATAACAGAAGGAGAAATCGATTGTAGTTGTTGGCTGCCATGTATCTGTGTATAGTGAAAGCCTTGTACTTTGCCCAATGCTCAATTGCCCAAAATTAGCTTTATATAGCAAATGGTTTTAGAATTTTTCTGGAAGTAGACCAAGGAATATTGGGATTGAAAATTTGCCCCACTAATTTAGCCGCCAGCAGCCACTAATTTGGACCTTTAGACCACGTTTGTTCACCACGCCAGTAGTTGCAGTCCCACTGAAAGAAACTGCAATTCATCACCATTTTTAAACTAAGAATAAGAAGACAGATTAATTTAGCAGGTGAATGGAGCCCGTTGGAGCAACGGTAAAGTTGTCTTCATGTGGTGAATAGATTACGGGTTCAAACCGTAAAAGTAGCCATTAATACTTACATTAAGTTAGGATGTCTACATCACACCCGTTGAAATACGGCTCTTTTCTAAACCCTACATAAATAAGGAATGCTTTATGTACTAAACACCAAGCCAAAAATTTAAGCAGTTAAAAAGAATATTTTATTCACTTAACTATACCTTAAATTAAAGGTATCATTAACTTCACCAATAATGCTCCCTCTTAATAATTAGACTCCTAGTCAACCTCAACTATAGACACAAGTGACCAATTATCACTAATAATACCCTCTTTTAATTGAGCAAAAAAATAATAGCAGGAGATACAAGGACCACTTAACTTCGAGTACATCACAAGATTACAAGTTGGGAACTTTGTGGGCTATACCCTCCCCAGTCCCCACCCCATCCAACCTAATGACAGAGACATCCTTAGTAAGGAATATAATCCAACATAAAATAAAATTAAAAATTAAAAAAATGAGTAGTTTGGTGTACAAAATATCAGGTATTCACGTAAGGTTCGAGAAGGATTGCACTTCTAAAAGTCTGATGCAGACAGTCTACAATAATACAAGTATTAATGACTGCTTGTATGGTTCGAACATGTGGCCTTTATTCAATATCGCTTTAAAAATTACATATAAGTCGATACTGTTTGAAAATAGTATAAAGTAATATCAATTTAAGACATAAAGTAACGCGATAAAATTTATATATATAGTTCTAGGTTCAAATTAGCTTATAAATTTATAGTAATAAAATTTTGCGTACGCCAAAATGGTTCTTTTCTATTTGAGTTTGGGTGGGGCGGTTCATGCACTATGTTAAAGGGGATAGGAAGAGAAGTTGGTGTTTATAAAACAAGGGATTTGAACTTTAAAATACTCCATAACTGAATGAAAAGTATCAGTTCTCATCCACTCATTTCATCTTGCAAATTAATATATTCTCACTTGTGGCGCACACACTAAGATTAGTGGGAAAATTCTAAAATGGGAGTGCGACAGGAAAAAAAAATATCACTTCGGTATATAAAGTATTTTGTATTCGCGAGAAGAGCCGCACACCAAGGATATAATGTAGTCAGTTTACTGTAGTGGATATTTTTATGACTCGAACACGTAACTTATACAACAACGAAAGGTGTAAATTAAGCATAACTAGTGGTTAGCATTACGATGATTATTCAGCAAGACATCTTGCTTAAAAGCTCTTCAAATGGCCGTCTAATTAACTATGATTTAAGCAAATCTGTTAATCTTATATGGAAGTTTGTATTAATATTTTTTTAGTTTAAGAGGACAAAAGGAGGATTAAACTATCATGCATGACATCAAAAAGGAGAAATATGTGGTTTAAGATGTTGATATGAAGCTTTTGTGTCCTAATTAATAAGCAATTTAGAATATTATACGACCTTGTCTCAGTCGCTGCAGCTCGTCCACTTTATAGTTTTGTCAAAGATCCATGCCATTTAATATTGTGATATCAACTTTTTCATATTATTTTTCTTTTTCCGAAAGTGGGGCCTTGATGTAACTGGTAAAGTTATTGTCATGTGATCAGAAGTCCACGGGTGGAAACAGCCGCTAAATACAGGATAGGACTGCGAATAATAAACCTTTGTGGTCTGACTTTCCCTAAACTCTATGCATATATAAAGAGAGCTTAATACACCAAGTTGCTCTTTTTTTTTTTTCTGGTTTTTAATTTGTCTTTGGCTTTTGGCCTAATAATTAAGAAAAAGATAGGTGGGGAAACACATGAATAGATTAGTTGTCCTCTTCTAACTAATAAAATTCCGATATATCCAATAAGTACAGTCAAGTAATTACTTAATCAATAGAAAATTATCATATACTAACATAGTGTTAAATCAGCATAATTGAGTTGAAATTTTCATATTTTTATGTTATACACTTATATTCTCATATGTTACATATAATAATATACAATGGCGGATCTACTCATTAAAATTGGGTGCTCGAGCACTCATTAACCTCGACGCAGAGTATGAATAGTTATATAGAAAATTTGAGAAAACGTATAAAAATTTACAAAAGCACCCATTAATTTTATTTTAAAAAAAATTCAGCACCCACAAACTTGAATTCCTAGATCCGCCACTGATAATATACAAAAATTATGAATAATACTAGAGAATATAACAAAAAGAATATGAAATTTTCAACTCAGTTCTGCTGATTTAACACTATGTTCATTTTTATTAGCCCTAGCAGAGATTTGCATTGCAGACACAGCATTAGCTTATATAATTCATGGTCATTCCTATATCTCATCTCTTTTGAAAATCAACGTAATGCAAATCATGCAAAAATACTTAATTTGAATTTGAGTTAAAACATATAGGCAAATGGTCATGTAAAATTATAATAACAACTAGGTGTATTATTCGGAAGAAAATATAATAAAAGGGCAGTTTGTTGCTCAAAGCATTTCGCAACTCGCGTTCATGCAGGGTTCGAGGAAGAAATGCACCCTTAAGGAGTGTGATACAGGTATTCTATCTTGACACAAAAGTTAATGATTTATTTCACGGCTCGAACTCGTGACCTATAGATTATACAGAAACAACTATATTGTATAATAGACAAAAAAAATAGGGAAAAAAAGATAAAGAAAGCAAACCTGCAATAATGAAAGGTGTTGTAAGAGAAAGCAGAAAGAAATTGTATTCTTCTTTATAAGAAAGAAGGTGTTGAAGCTGATTATACAACGGTGTCTATTGCCCCATCAATTTATAGAAGATTGTCTTTGCTTGGGTCAAACGGTGTAAAACTGAATTTGATTTTTATTAGTTTTATATAGCTTCCAATTATTTTAATTTTTCTTTGATGGTACGACTAGTTATAGACAACGCATTCGATGACATTTGATCATTTATTTTCTTAGCATTTTATGAAATTATTATGAATATTTTTTCTATTTGTTTTTAGAATTAAGATGTACAAACCAAATACATATTTGTTTATTAAGATATAATCTCTAAATCAATACTAGATAATTAAAATCGTTTCTTTCTACAAGAGAAAGATAAAAAATAATACTACATCATAGAGAAAATTTTAATTGTTAAGACTTTATATACTATTATTTTTTTCTCTACAGACTGAAAAATACTTTCAACTGCATGCGAAAACCAAGTCTTTGCTAGCGTTTGGCCATAAATTTTTAAATTTATTTTGAAAAATTAAATTTGGGTAAAATTTGATTTGAAGATGAAAATGTGTTTGGACATACGTTTTGAAAACATATTTTCCAACCTTATTTTGGAAAACATGTATATAATTCCCAAGTTTTGAAATTTTGGCCCAAAATCAGCAATTGGGGTGAATTTTTTTTTTTTTAATAAACAGATTTCCTATTTCATTCCTTCAAAAAAACTGTCCAAATACAACCATAGACGCTGACCATCTATTCTCTATTCCTAATCAGTCCACTGCATTCCAACTATCAGGTTTTACAAAATTGTTGTTGTATCACTATTGATAGTGTATGTAGCATAACAGACTAAGAGTACTCCTAAGGGTAGTAGTCTAAGTTCAGCAGCGCATCCTTCCATTTGTGAACTGAAGCTCCTTTTAAGTGTAGGTGAATGGCTATTTCTTTACAGACATTGTTGCTAAGCATTTTCCCACCTTGGAATCTCTGTTTATTGCGCTCTCTCCATATCACTGTCATCAAAATTCCAAATATACAAGCAGTGATTTATGCTACACCAGTTCTCTTCTTTGCTAGCTTACTGACCCATTCACATTCATGTTTCCAGTCAAGAATGGGTCGCTTATATCCCAGCCAGTTTAGTAGACGACCCCAAAGTGCTTTAGTCTGCGAGCAATCAAAGTACAAATGATCAAAAGTCTCACGATCATACCCACAAAAAGTGCAATCCTGTGGAATCTGAATGTTGAGTTCCTGGAGTCTGTCCATAGTTGCCAACCTCCTATGCAATGCAAGCCACAATATGAATTTGTATCTTGGATGTAACTGAGCCTGTAGCATGATGCTCTTCCACTGGACTTTATGATATTAAGGATGTTGGAACATGTATAGTTTCTTAATGCTGAAAGATTCACCCCTCTGTAACTGAAGCAGTCGACTTTCTAGGTTTCCTTGAAGGTCTGCAATGCCTTTTATCAACTCTCTCGACTCGAAAATCTTCCTTATTGCCCAAGCAGCAGTTTTAGGAAATTGGGGTGATTTGAAATTTTGCCAAAATGTGGGCAAAATTTATGATCAAACATGAGTTTGCCAAATAAATTCTAAATTTATTTAGGCAAAACTCATGACCAAACAGGTCCTTAATATGTAGTTTAGATGAATATTACATCAATTAATTTACTGAGAGGCATTAAATAAATAAAGAATATCAAAGTCGAAATTTAAAGAGTATGCCTCTTATGCCCACTTCTCAGGATATAAAAAAAATGGTTAGCCGTCTATATTATCCACTAAAAATAAATTGGATAGATAATTTTTTTTTAAATAGGTCGAATATGGATAAGATCAATATTATCCACTTAAAATAAATAATCAATGGATAACCGATTGATATAAATTTTGCAATTTTAAAGACACAAATCGGAGATTCCTCAAGTTTTGAAGACCAAGAATCCTTCCAAAATCAATCATATTCAAAAAGTCATGGTTAATATGGATATTCATATTATCCGCTGGTTAACCCATAAAATCGAATAATTATCCATTTTACTTTACTAGTTTTTATCCAACCATATCCGATTCAACATACCTATTTGCCACCTTCTGGGTAACTCTCTTTCTTTTCTCTTTTTTTTAAAATTTTTTTCATAATATTTAATAGTGTAGCATTCTCTTTTAAAATTTTGTTTAATCTCCTGTTTGAAGGCTAAATAATTTCAAGGCTTCGCAAACAATTTAATTGAACCAAATTTATTTAGAGCAAATAAATAATTCTAGAAAGAAAAAAAGAAATAAATAATAAATTGAGATCTGGATAATTCGGATCCAGATCCAAAATATCTGTATAAACAACTAGTTGACCAACTGATTTCACAAATTCTGAGTTTTTATTCTATTAATATTTAATAATTTAATAAATCAATCACATATAGTTGCATCTTTTTTATTTGTATTTTGACTTTAGGGGCAGCTTGTGCATTATTTGGTCTGCACAACCATGTTACACTCTTTACAATTAGAAGATTTTAAAGTGATAGTGCGGAATTGTGGAAAGGGTTCATAATATTAAAATTATAATTTACACTATTATCATTATTAATTATTATTATTATTATTATTATTTGTCAAATCTCTTAGAAAAAAATAACGCTTCAAATAGGAGGAAATGGACAAACTAAATTATTTAGTTTATACGCAATATATATTGTTTCAAGCATATTTTTTATAAGTCATGACGATATATTCGTTTAATTCCCCCTTGAGATAAGCCTAGCTACTCTTCAGCTTTATAAATTATTTAAATTTTTGTCATTGTGCCATTATTTTAAATTTAATTGTTTTGATAAGGAAAAGGACACCCAAAACCAAAATAAGGAGAACGAAGGAAAACGCCTGTTGAAGATTGAAGTAATTTACACTTATAAAATTAGCCTAGTTGTTCTTCAGCTTTGAAAAATATTTTAAATCTTATCATATAATTTTATTTTAATTATTTTTATAGGGTAAAGGATATCCGAAATAAAGAGAATGAAAGGTTAAAAAAAACTATTGAAAATTAAACTTTACCCTTCTAAAATGAGAATTTTACTAATCACCGACACTCCATCCTCTTATCAATGTACCATTAATTAAAATACTAAAATGTGAATGGGTGAGATTTAGTTTGATTTTTCTTTTTCTTTTAGACTTTAATATACCTACATCTGATTTGTTTAATAGGATAAGATTAACTTGGTTTGTCATGTCAATCATGAGCTGTTATATTCCAAACTTTGAAGAAGACTGAAATTATATCTTTCTAAAAGTGCACTTTAAATTTAAAACGGAAGTCTCAAGAAAAATTATTTAGTCTCCAAAATAAAATTTAGCTTGAAATTGAAAGCACCTATAACATTTTTAGCTTAGTTATTTTCTCAACTTTTTTTTATTCTTCTCTTTTTATTGTGGATTCAGAATTTAGTTAAAAAATATTAGGCCTTTAGATACTTAAAGAACCGTAGAGAGTTTTGGGAGAAGTGTTAGTTCTTGTATTGCTCACAAAAGTATATATAGAGTACAAGGAAACCAAATCCTACCAACTATAAGAAATCAAATCCTACCAACTATAGGACTGTACAATAATGAGAGAATATTCTACCAATAATAAAAAGATACACAAATTATATTCTAATACGCCCCCTCAAGATGGAGGGCCGGAGGACACGCCAATCTTGGACATCAGCAGAAGAAGCCAAGGACGTGATAAGTGCTTTGTGAGAGCATCAGCAAGCTGATCAGCAGTGTCGTATGTGCGCGCGAGGATGTCCCAGGCCTCCTTAAAGGTTTCCGCAGCGGCAATAAAGGAGATGATCGTCGGTTTGATCAACGAGATGATGGCACTGAGAATAATATTGTCATGGCGAATCCATTAAGGATATGCTGGATTGGGTGAAGTTACCTCCTTGTCAACGATAGTGACTGGTGGGCACGGCTTCGATCTGCCCAAGAAGCAGAGGAGGTCGTAACCCGTAAGAAGGGTTCGGAATTGGAATTTCCACGCCAGGTAATTAGTGGAATCCAATTTGAGTGGGATCTGAGCCGATGCATTGATGGCAATCGACTGGAGAAGAGCGTTCGAAGTCATAGCAGCCATGAAGCGCGAGGCAAAGGAGAGGAGGCGCTGAACGACGTCGAGAGAGAGAGGGCTGCCGGTTAGTGCAGCGCCTGCGCGGCAAGATGCCAGAGAGAGGCTTGCTTCTAGAAGACGAAGTCTCCATTGTTGTTGTAGATTTACAAAGTAAAAAAAATGTTGATAGGAAAAAAAAAGGAATAATTTTCTGAATTTAGAAGAAATACCTTGCTAGTGCCGATTATGTAGAAGGTCGGCGGCGGCGGGCTGCCGATTAGTGCAGCCGCCGCTGCGGGTAGGGAAAAAATTAGGGTTTGTTTGGCGATAAGCCACTGGCGTATGATATCATGTAGAGAGTTTTGGGAGAAGTGTTAATTATTGTATTGCTCACAAAAGTATATATAGAGTACAAGTAAACCAAATCCTACCAACTATAGGAAACCAAATTCTACCAACTATAGGACTGTACAATAATAAAAGAATATTCTACCAATAATAAAAAGATACACAAATTATATTCTAATAAGAACAACTTCGCATTCTTTACCAATTGTTAAAAACTAAATACTACAAAAACAAGGGGCGCCCTCAATTCCCACCCCAAACATGTAAGAATAATACTAAATACATAGGAATTAAAGTATGCAGAGATTGTGGAACTATGTTAGGCACATTAATTGTTACTATTTTAACCAAGATTGGGTAAATTATGTTTGAAAAGGTGCTTATAGCATAGAATTTAATTATGTGAACAAAAATAGATTCTTGATTATGTGTTCTTTGCTGAATGTGAAGTCTAAATCCATGAACCCTTAATAATAATAATAATATTGTATTGAGCAAATTTGGTTCCCTACGCCCATTATATTATCTACATACGTCTTCGGCGTAGAAAGCGGCCTAATTATGGTCGACTCGAGTAAGGTCGGCCTCAGGTAATAGATGGGCCGAGTGACATGACTCACTGCAACGTCATTTCAAGCTCTAACACTCATACACCAATGCCACCAACCCTTGTACTTTCTTTTGATTATTTCGAGGAAGGTCCCTTAGTATAAAAAGGGGACCTTCCCTTTGTAAAGGCTCGTGTGTATTTTACTATTGAAAATATACAACTCTCTGTCTATCTAATTCTCTCTTTTTCTCTCTCGTGAAAAGTTTACTGTTTATCTTATTGCTCTTATATCTCAAATTATTGACACTATAATCACAAATCTTGGTCATTTCAGGTTCTCTAGCTCATATTGCTCTTGATTCCGATTAACCCATACTACTTCTTATTATTTTAGAGCTATTTAAGTATTCAGATAACTTTTTAGCCAAACAAATTGGCGCCGTCTGTGGGGATTTCGAGAATCAAAGTTGTAGAATGTTTCTAGAGATCCTTCGAAAAACCACTCTCCACAACCTAAAATGGCTGAGAACAACGCGAGAATGAAAGCTATATTGGATGTAAGAAAAGATCTCACAGGCACTCTCAATGCAGCTGCTGAAGGAGATGTCCTACACGCAACCCCCAGTACCCTAGTAAGAGTGGAACACCTACCTTCCTCGTCAGAAGATCTGGTGGTTCCACGAGAAAGAGAGGCTTCAACATATACAACAAAAGAAGCACCCCCGGAGGTAAAGAGGTTACTGGAAGAGTGGCTGACAAATACTCTAAGCAGTCTGGCTAAGAAACCTCCTCAAAATGATACATGCACCCCAGCAACGGATCACGGTACAACCGAAGATGAACTCGAAGTCACGAGAACGAACAACGTGACCGCCGAGGCTCAAGCTAACGACGGCACACTCATAGCCATCCTAAAAAATGTGGAAGAAATGGAAAACGAAAATAGGTTGCTTCACGACCAGATGAAGGAGCACCAAGAAAAGGTGGATAAGATTCCAGGCGCGCCTAAATTGCTACCAAAGCGAGACTTGGGAAGGTTCGTTGAACAACCCCACACAGAAGGAGTTGCGCCATATCCCATCCCAAAGACCTTCAAAATGTCCCCCTACTTGAAGGTGTATGACGGGACCACCTGATCCACTATGTCACAGCCGTCAAAGGCAACGATCTATCAAGAGAACAGGTACCATCCGTACTTCTGAAGAAGTTCGGCGAAACGCTAACAGGAGGGGCCCTAACTAGGTACTCACAGCTACCAGCCAAAAGCATCTCCACATTCGAGGAGATGGCGGATAAATTTGCACCGCCTATGCAGGGGCAAGGAAAGCGGAAGCACGGGTCAACTACATTTTTTCTGTGCAACAGACCCCAGGAGAAGGACTCAGGGAGTTCCTAGCTAGGTTCAATAGGGTCAGGATGAGCCTACCAAACGTGTCCGAAGGCATGGCAGTTGCATCCTTTCAGAACGGGCTCAGTAGAGACGGCTCAAGGGCAACCAAGAAACTACTCAGTCCTCTCCTGAAATATCTCCCACCATCTGGGAAGAGATACACAATGCCTACTGCGCCGAGGTACGTGGGGATGACAACAAACTTAACGGCCCAACCCGACGGTTGACGATGGTACACCCAGAAATCCGAAGGGACCGGCGCTGCGAGGGAAGGCGGGAGCAAGTCCCACGCCTCAACAGGGAAAGACACCAACAATAAATCAGGTCCACGCATCCGCCACCGCCGAGGCATGCAGACGCCCTACAACGACACGTCGACCCACTAAGGAACGACAGAGGTATGCCCCCTTCATTATATGCACATAACTTTTGTGTATCTCCTTCAGAAGTGGTGTACGCACTGGAGAAGTTGGGCAACAAAGTACAATGGCCAGCAAAGATGACGTCTGACCCCGCCACCAGAAAATCAAACGCCCAGTGCGAATTCCACCAAGAACGGGGGCACAGAAGGGAGGAATGCGAAGGTCTCCGACATGAGGTGTTCCGAATGCTAAACCAAGGTTTCTTGAAAGAACTTCTCAGCAACAAAGGAAAGCTCAACTTCGCACGAGCGCGGCAACAACACCATGGCCCGCCAAGGCCACCCTCACCAACACAAACCATCAACATGATCATTGGAGACAGTAACGATTCGGCGATCAATCACGTCAAATTCACCACCACCCACAAGATAAAACGAACCATCGCTCACGAACGGTATAACGACTTCGAAGATAGTATCACCTTCGATAAGTCTGATGCCAACGGTTTGTGTTTTCCTCATTATGATGCCTTAGTTATTATTTTACACATAGTAGATACTGATGTTAAAAGGATCGTGGTCGACAATGGAAACGGCGCATGTATCATTCATCCAAGAGTCCTTGCACTCATAGGACTCAAGGATAAAATAATTTCACGCTGAATAACACTAACAGGTTTTAATAATGCAGTGGAAAGAACCTCAAGCGAGGTGACGCTGCCCGTTCTGGCATGAGGAGTTACGATGGAAACTACTTTCCACGTAATGAACCAAGAAACGGCATACAACGCCATTATCGGACGCCCATGGATACATGACATGAGGGCCATCCCCTCCAATTTCTATCAAGTGATCAAATTCCCAACCCCATGGGGAGTGCACAGCATACGGGGAGAGCCCCGCACCACCCAAGAACGCTATAAAATAGCTCAGGATTACACGTACACCAAGCAACTCAAGGGAGCAAGTGCTTAAGCATAGCTCTGTCGGGGACTAAAGTCCACCCGGTAGAGAACGCCATCAAAGATCCTTAGGACGTTGAGGCTATCAAGGCTACGGTCGAAGACCTCGACCCCGTCCAGTTAAACAACAGCGATCCCGCAAAGAAAGCTTACATAGGCCACGGCCTATCAAATCCAGGTTAGTACTGTGAATTTTTATCTAATCATGCGAACCTATTCGCTTTTTCCCATGCAAATATGCCGGGAATTCCATGAGAAATTGCCTCCCACAAACTCAACATCGACCCATTGCACCCGTCTGTGCGGCAAGTAAGAAGAAAATTTAACGCCGCCATCAACGAAGCGGTGAGTGAAGAAGTAGACAAGCTGCTAGCTAATGGCTCCATCAGGGAATCCAAGTACCCGGAATGGATCGCTAATGTCTTAATGGTCAAAAAGAAAAACAGGAAGTGGCAGATGTGTGTAGATTTCCCCGATATAAATCAAGCATGTCCAAAAGACTTGTTCCCGCTACCCCACATCGACGAGCTGATAGACGCAACGGCAGGACATGAGCTACTAAGCTTCCTTGATGCGTATTCCGGCTACAATCAGATCATGATGGCCGAAGAAGATGAGGAGAAGACAACTTTCATCACTCACCAGGGGATGTATTGCTATAAAGTAATGCCCTTCGGGCTCAAGAACGCAGGGGCCACTTACCAAAGGCTGGTGACGGCAATGTTCAAAGAACATCTCCGCAAAACAATGGAGGTCTACATCATCGACATGTTGGTCAAGTCATCAAAAAACAAAGACCACCTCACCCACCTGAAGGAAGCCTTCAAAATATTAAGGAGGTACGGCATGAAACTAAATCCCGAAAAGTGCTCTTTTGGAGTAGCTTCGGGAAAGTTCCTGGGATTTTTGGTATCACAAAAGGGCATCAAAGTCAACCCTGACCAGATCAAGGGCATAGAAGCCATCCCAGAAATGCTGAGCAGCAAAAAGCAGGTGCAGAAGTTGACGGGCCGGATAGCCGCCCTCTCCAGGTTCATCTCACTCTCCTCCGACAGGTGCCACAAGTTCTTTGGTGTATTGAAAAAAGACCAGGGACTGCAGTGGAACGGAGAATGTGTAGAAGCCCTGAAGAACTTAAAAGCATACTTATCACCACCGCCCCTACTGGTGAAAGCCAACCCCGGCGAGCCATTGCTGATATATTTGGTCGTATCAGAAGTCGTAGTCAGCGTTGTCCTAGTGCGCGAAGATAAAGGTACGCAATCTCCTATTTATTATATTAGCAAAACTTTAGTATATGCCGAAACCCGATACATCCACCTTGAGAGATTAGCCTTAGCACTCAAAGTAGCTCACGAAAGCTACGACCATATTTCCAGTTCCATCCCATAAGGGTAGTAATGACCTTCCCTCTAAGGAGCGTCCTACACAAACCCGAACTCTCAGGGCGACTCGCCAGATGGGTCGTCGAGCTCAGCGAGCACAATATTACGTACCTCCCAAAGACCGCCATCAAGTCGCAAGTCTTAGCTGACTTTATCTCCGACTTCAGCGCGGAATTCCTGGCAAAGGCAGAACTAAAGGCATAATGCGCATCCTCCAAAAATGACCTATAGGTCCTTTATACGGATGGCGACGCCAATGCATTGGGATCGGGACTGGGACTCGTTCTTGGGGTCCCCACGGGTGAAACAATTTGCAAGTCCATACGATACCCGGAAATGACTGACAACGAGGCCGAGTACGAGGCCGTTATTGCATGCATGAAACTGGCCACCAAGTATGGGGCTCGCCGAATTCTCCTCCACTGCAACTCCGAGCTTGTGGTAAAACAGATCATTGGGACTTATCAAATCAAAGAACATAGGTTACAAAAGTACCGGTCAGAAATCCACAAACTGATGACTACATTCGACGAATGCCGCTTCGAACAAATTCCTAGAGCACGGAATATCGAAGCGAACGGCCTGGCAAAGCTGTCTGTCGCGACCAGAAACATCAACAAAGAAAGTGTGGTCACACTCCTACACTCAATTATCAATCACACCGAGGTATTTTCCTTAAACCTCACTTGGGACTTGCGCAACCAGTTCATATCTTATTTTTAGGATGGGATACTACCCCCCCCCCCGATAAAAAAGAGGCAAAAAAACTTCGCATACAGGCCGCCTGGTAATGCATGATCAACGATGACCTTTATAAAAGAACGTTCGGTGGTCTCTTAGCCAAGTGCTTAGGGCCACAACAAACAAGACCGGTACTCGAAAAAGTACACGAAGGCCATTGCGGCGCCACACTGGAAACCGCGCCCTCGTGAGGTATATCATATGCGCCGGCTACTACTGACCCACCATGAAGAAAGAAGCAGCTGAGTATGTCCGCCGATGCGAGCAATGACAAAAGTTCACCCCAATGATACACCAACCAGGTGAACCCCTCCATTCCGTCTGCCTCCCCCTGTCCATTCATCAAGTGGGGAATGGATATAGTCGGCCCGCTACCCTCAGGACGAGGAAAGGTACAATTTTTACTTGTTTTAACTGACTATTTCTCCAAGTGGGTGGAAGCAGGTGCGTACGCAAAAAGTACGCGAACAGGAAGTCATCACCTTCATATGGAAGAACATCATATGTCGTTTTGGCATCCCCAAAGAAATTAGCTGCGACAACGGATGCCAGTTCATTGGTCAGAAAATGACCGAGTTCTTCAAAAAATGGCGCATCAAAAGGATACTGTCCACGACATATCACCCCGCCGCCAATGGTCAAGTAGAGTCTTCCAACAAAACAATTCTAAACATACTAAAAAAGAAGCTCGAAGATTCCAAGGGGCTATGGCCGGAACTACTACCCGAAGTCTTGTGGGCGCACAGAACCACACCTAAGTCCAGCACCGGGGAAACCCCCTACTCTCTAGTTTATGGAACCAACACTGTCATACCCATTGAAGTGGGCGAACCCATCCTAAGGTATTCACACACCAGCAGGACAGAAAATGACATCAGCAGACTCCAAGATCTTGATGAAACCGAGGAAAGAAGAGAAATGGCCCACATCAGGATGGTAGCCCAAAAACAACAAGTTGAAATATATTACAACAAAAGGGCAAAAATAAGGCCACTCACAGTAGGGGATTACGTCCTCAAAGCCAAGACTTTGGCCTCAAAAGACCCAAGTGAAGGGAAATTGGGCACAAACTAAGATGGACCCTACAAAATCATGGCGGCGGCCGGGAAAGGAGCATTCCAGCTAGAGACAATGGAAGGAAAGACACTCCAGAACAACTGGAATGTCACTCACCTCAAACATTTCCACTTCGAAAAAGGTGTCACCTAAGTCGTACTCTTTTCCCCTTACCCGAGGGTTTTCCCAATTGGGTTTTCTCATGAAGGATTTTAACAAGGTGGCAAAAGGGGTCACTTGGAGATGTTTGCAGCACAAGTGCATCATGTCCGCCTCTCCATGTACTCTCCAAGCCAGACATGATACAGGGACTGGATTAGTGTCATCTCCAGATGTATAGAAAGGCTACGGCCATCTCCAGATGTATAGAAAGGCTACGGCCATCTCCAGATGAATAGAAAGGCTACGGCCATCTCCAGATGAATGAAAAGGCTACGGCCATCTCCAAATGAATGAAAAGGCTACGGCCATCTCCAAATGAATGAAAAGGCTACGGCCATCTCTAAATGAATGAAAAGGCTACGACCATCTCCAAATGAATGAAAAGGTTACGGCCATCTCCAAATGAATGAAAAGGCTACGGCCATGTCACGACCCCTAACCCCGGTAGTGATGGCGCCAAACACCTTATAAGGCAAGCCCGACCATATAATCAATTCCAGACAAAAACAATGACTAAATTACCAATTTTAAGATAAAATCTTAGTTTAATAACCATAGGAATACTGCGGAAAACATATCAACAGTTATAACATCCCAAAAGATCTGGCGTCACAAGTCTGAGCCTCTAAATACAATGAACAGTGACCAAAACATAGTAAAGTCTAGACATAGAAGCAAAAGATAAATGAGAGGAGACATTAGGTTCTACGGATGCCAGCAGCTACCTTGATAACTCCAGAATGGATCTAGGCCACAGCAGATAAGCACAGTTGCGCCTCCGAGATCCATGTATCTGCACACAAGGTGTAGGGAGTATGGGGTGAGTCTACCAACTCAGTGAGTAATAGCAATAAATAATAATTGAATGTAGGAAATCCGGTAAAAGTACTATGCAGTTCTAATTGCAACAGCTGGAACAGTAAATAAGTACAAAGTAGAGGGAAGAATCTGATAAATTACTTTCCTTTCAATACGACCAGTTACTAACATTGTTGCGGCGCGCAGCCCGATCCCACGCGAGATATATGAGTATACTGCTGTAGCGCGCAGCCCGATCTAATATAATATATATAATGCTGCGGCGCGCAGCCTGATCCAATAAATATAGCCGGTTGCGCTCACTAGGGTGTGTACAAACTCCGGAGGGGCTCCTTCAGCCCAAGCGCTATATACTGCAGCGTACAGTCCGATCCATATATCACTGCGGCGTGCAATCCGATCCATATAATATACTACTGCGGCGTGAAGTCCAATCCATATAATATAGTACTGCGGCATGCAGTCCGATCCAATACATGTATATGTATATACTGGTACGGCATGCAGTCCGACCCAATATATGTGTATATTTATCAAATAGCCTCACTACAGGGTCCTTGACCCTTCTCAGTCAATATGGACTTGGCCTCTCGGGCCCACTCAGCTAAGACAGGGTATTCAACCCTAGGTATTACTCAATTAGAGTCCAAGTTACAAAGTCCGATTTATTTCATAATTTACAGTCAAAGTCAGGACAGATGGTATGTGTCCAATAGGTAAAGCGAGGTCAAACAGCTCAACATGCTCCCTAGGAGTTCTACAGATCGGCACAAGGCCCCAAACATGGCAACTAGCCCAAAATAATCAAGCACAAGCTCAGTCTCAGTCAAGAAGTACAGTAAGTCATCAATCGGGATGGACCAAGTCTGAGTCCCCAGCAGATACATCGCCACGCTCATCACAAGACGCGTGTCTCATCTCAACATAGCACCGCATAGTGCAAATACGGGGTTTCAAACCCTCAGTATATCATTCATAACCATTACTCACATCAAACCGGCCAAAATCCTAGCTCGCCTTGCGCTTTCCTCGCGTATCTACCTCCTCGAGTGTAGAATATGACCAAAACCACAAGGAATATGTCAAAATAGGTTAATGGGACATAACCCAATAGAAAGGACTCGAAAAACACCCAAAAACACGAAGTTGGCCAAACCCGAGCCCCGGGCCCACTTATCAAAAAATTACAAAATTCACATTTTCAGAATCCTCGTCTCGCCACGAGTCCGTACGTATAAAACTCATCAAAATCGGAGTCCAATTGCTCCTCCAATTCCCCAATTTTCATTTGAAATTTCAAGCCCTAGTTCATCAACTTTTACACCCAATTACAGAGAATTAATGGTTGATTCTTCAATAAAGACGTATTAAGGCCAGGAGACTTACCTCCAATCACTCCCGTCGAAATCCCCTTCAAAATCCGTCAATGAGCTGTCAAGGTATTGTAAAAATGGAGGAATTAATATGAAGCTTGCAGATGAAATAACCCTTAAAACTTAACTGCCCAGGTGACTTTTCCTCTATGCGATCGCGAACTTCCTCCTGCGATTGCATAAAACAACTTCTCAGGCCTCCCCCAATGGCCTATGCGAATGCGACCTTAACCCTGCGGTCGCACTGCTTCACCCACTAAACATACGCGATCGCAAACAAGCCTCTGCAAACGCAGAGCACAACTCCCTCAACCTACGCGATCGCACCTACGGACACGCGATCGCATTGAACAACCTCAGGACCCCTGCCAGGCCTTCTATGCGATCGTGGATCCAAACCTGCGATCGCATAGAACAATTGTCTGCAACTGCTGAACCTTCAAAATCTGCAACATTTCCCAACTTTGAATCCTTCCGATAGCCATCCGAAATCACACCGAGGCCCCCAAGACCTCAACCAAAAGCACTAACATGATCTAACACTTTATTCAAACTCGCTCGGGCCATAAAAACACCAACATTAACATCAAAATCATCAAATTCCTCAAATTCAAGCCTAAATCAAACTATGACTTTTTCCAAATTCGCATTTGATCCAAAACCCGACCTAAACATCTTCGAATTATCTGAAAATTTGCACACATATCAAAAATCACCTAACGGAGCTACTGCAACTGTTGGAATTCCATTTCGACCCCCGGATCAAAATCCCGCCTATCAACCGGAATTCGCCAAAATTCGAACTTAGCCAATTCAAGCCTAACTCTACATTGGACCTCCAAATTAAATTCCGATTTCACTCCCAAGTCATAAATCACCATTCGAAACTGGTCGAAATATCAGAAATCCGTTTCGAGCCCTCTAACTCATAAGTCAACATCGTGTTGACTTTTCCAACTTAAGTTTTTCCTTAAAGAGACTATTTGTCTCATTTCTATCCAATTTCTACCCAAACCACTTCAAACTCACCCAACACATATATCAACACACGGGGAAGTATAATACGGGGATAACGAGGCTGAAATACAAAAGACGACGGGTCGGGTCGTCACATGCCATCTCCAAATGAATGAAAAGGCTACGGCCATTATGTTACATGGCTATGGCCATCGTATTCATAAGGCTACAGCCATTATTTTATACGGCTAAGGCCATAAGGATACGGCTATTATTTTACATGGCTATGACCATCGTTTTCATAAGGCTACGACCATTATTTTATACGGCTAAGGCCATCAGGCTACGGCCATTATTTTACATGGCTATGGCTATCGTTTTCATAAGGCTACGGCCATTATTTTATACGGCTAAGGCCATCGGGCTACGTCCATTATTTTACATGGCTATGGCCATCGTTTTCATAAGGCTACGGCCATTATTTTATACAGCTATGGCCTTCAGGCTACGGCCATTATTTTACATAGCTATGGCCATAGTTTTCATAGGGCTACGGCCATTATTTTATATGGCTAAGTCCATCAGGCTACGGCCATTATTTTACATGGCTATGGCCATTGTTTTCATAAGGCTGCGGGCATTATTCTATATGATTAAGGCCATCAGGCTACGGCCATTATTTTACATGGCTATGGCCATCGTTTTCATAAGGCTACGGCCATTATTTTATATGGCTAAGGCCATCAGGCTACAGCCATTATTTTACATGGCTATGGTCATCGTTTTCATAAGGCCACGGCCATTATTTTATATGGCTAAGGCCATCAGGCTACAGCCATTATTTTACATGGCTATGGCCATCGTTTTCATAAGGCTACGACCATTATTCTATATGGCTAGGGCCATTAGGCTACGGCCATTATTCCATATGGCTAAGGCCATCATGTTTAAACGACTAAGGTCATCGAATTTTATAAGGCTAAGGCAATCATTGCTACATGGCTAGAGCTGTCGAATTATGAAAAGCTATGGCCTTTATTTTACACGGCTATGGCCGTCAAGTTCTACACAACTGCGGTAAAAAATACAATAACGTGCCAAAAAGTAGAAAAGATTACTAACAACAAAAATCATATGTCTTTATCAAAGGGGTCAAACACCCATGATACAAAAATCAGTATTTACAGGCATATTTACAAGGATACTAAAAGTCCACTACTTATCCTGCTCGGCCTGGACTTCAGGTGGACCGTCCTTATTTCTAGGAGGGCACGCCTTAGAAATCCAAGGGCTGGATTCCAAACGATTGACGTATGCAGAGTTGCCCCCCTCCCGGGTCGGCGATTCGGGACTATAATTGGCCGCTTCACGATCGACTCTAACCAACTGGTGGTAGCTCTCAACTTCCGCTTCAAATTCTCGACCAGCCGCCAAGAATTCCTCGAGCACGACCAGCTGGCCTTAGCATACACCCACATCTCGTGTGCTTCACGAGATGTATCAGCCTGTGCAAGATCTCGCTTAAGCTCCTCGACCTCGGCCTTCGTGGCATTGAGTTCCTCCGTTAAAGCCGCAACCCGAGTGCATAATTTTTCTGCCTCCTCCGCCACTACACGGCCTAGATGTAGCTCCTCGTCCTTGGCCTGAATAAGAACCTCCATCTCTGCGACCCGAGCAACAATGGCCATGAGCTGTTCATCATCTTTCTCCGGCTCGGCCACTTTTTTCTTCAACTACTCCTCGGACTCCACGAGGCCCTCACGAACCACCCTAAAGTTAGGGTCATGCTTATACATATCGTCCAAGGTCTGGTGCGCCTAAAGCGTCTTGTTATACTTCTGCACCAGCCTATTGTATCTGGTCGTCCTCTCCTTCCGGTGCCGATCCCTCTCCACCTCAAGGACAAGAGTTTGGAAAAGAAACCAAGTAAACACGGGGAAAATCATCCTCCACTAACACAAAAAGAAAGGTCATCTAGCAAGGCAAAGGCATACCTGTAAGGCCACACCTGCCACCCTTTGGGCCAAGACTTTGTCGCTAAGTTCCGCTAGGGTCACACGCTCGGTGCCAGCACACAAGAGCGTCATACTGGTGGCCGCCTCCTTGCAATTCTCGAACAAATTATAGTGACTTGGAATCACTATGCGACGAGAAGACTGGCCGACCACCATCTCTACCTGGTCTAATGACCCACCTCCTTTGCCTGCGTCTTCCGTGGCGGCCCCTGGGCCCGCCACGTCCATGCCTTCGTTCCTTATCTCTATGGCCTCCCTCCTAAAAACGTCCCTTCCTAAGCGAATGGCCTCTGCCATAAAAATCGGAATTGATTCAGGGCGAGATGGCTTAACCTTCCTCGTCTGAGTAGCCATGGCCTTGCCGGTAAGAATCCGACGTTGCCTCATCACCAATGTCTCCTCCTCTTCACAGTCCCCCTCCGTGGGATGCAGAGCGGGCTTAGAGGGAGTCGGTTCCGCAGAGGACGTCCCTATGGGGGCAATCTCAGGAACAACCATTGGTACCTCCACAGGCATTGCCTCGGGTGCGACCCCTAGCACGGCCTCAGGAACTGTCTCTGGAGCCGCTTCTAAAGCAACCTCTTGACTTAAGAGGGGCGAAGTACTGCCCCTGGACATACCGACATGGATTAAGTCCTCCTCATGGCCGGATATCGCCCTAGAAGGGCCGGCCACGGCCTTCTTCTTCTGCTTCTTCATCTTCTACGCCTTTTTAGAGGCATCCCGACCTGCTAAAACATGTATGAGACGGGCAATAAAATTATGGGGGGCCCTAAACCATAACAAAAATTAGGTAAGACCGTTACATGCCGATCCATGAAGCCTAAGGAATTCAGGCCATGAACGGCATTCTTCTGCAAACGGTATCAACGCTTACACCCATAACCTAATGTCGTCAACCCTTCGAGGAGGGCGAGTTGTCACTGCATGAGAGCAAAGGGAAATTTTCAACGGTGAAAACGGCGAGGTGAAGTCGTCATTGTAAAAGTTGCGCATAGTAATACTTATGTGCATCGTTCCACACCTCTGGAAACCCTTCAGGGTCGGACACAAGGTGCTCAATAAGAATGAAGAAGAATCTTATCCAGAATTTGCTGTTGGCCTTGTCGTCCACCTGCGACCCAAAGCTTTTCTTGCCCCGACTTCTTAACTGGAGCATCGAGCCCCTCATGAAGACTGCATTAAACATTTGTAGAAGGTGATGAACGGTAACCTCCTTCCCGGCCTTCGCCGCGTAGATAGTAAGCACCCTACACACCTTCAACGCGTACGGAGTAAGTTGGGCCAAGCACGCCCTGAACCAGCAACAGATCCCCTCCACCAAAGGGTAAAGCGGGAGGTTGTCCCCGATTTGAAAGGCATACTCATAAAAAGCTCAATACCCGGGCTTGTGCACATTAGCGTGGTCTAGCCCCGCAGGGACCATCTCAATGTGATCAGGGATATTATATGATTCCCTGAGAGTGGCCAAATGAGACGGCATCATATCACTGTGCTCCTAAGGAGAGAGTTTACACTTATTCTTAAAGTCACTCATTTTACCCATGTCGAGTGGGAGAAAGTTAGCCGTTGATAGCGGAACGAAAACTTCCTCGGCCTCTCCATCCCCTGAGGATGACGAAGCCCTAGAGGAAGCAACGTCCTTGGTCCTGGTATCATCATGACGACGCTTGGCCATAGTGGAAGTTATAGGAAAAAGGTGTTTCCAATCACAAGTTCGATCCCTAAGAATGGAAATTTCAGAGAAGAAGGAACAACAAGCACCAGAAAGAGATAGGGAAAAGATTAAGAAAATACTCTCTGAAAAGGTTCGAAATATGAATCTAATTCAAGTTTCCCTCTATTTATAAGAAAGGATACAAAAAAATCGAAAGGGCATGATTCGAAAACTAGCGCAGGAAACCCAAACGTCACGTCATAACCTGAACCGCCTCGGGAGTAGAGGTAATGATCACTTACGTGATTGATGATGATATCTTAAAAAGAAACCCCAAAAAAAGGAGGTAATGTGTCAGCGGCTTGACCTCTTCACATATGAGCACGTCTCTTACAGGGGTATCAACAGGAGCGGCCAAATTTTCATAGGTGTCGAGCATGTATGTCCATCCATTGGAGACGCCTCTCGACTGAATCCATAATAAACGAAGGGACTATCTGTATTGGGCAAATTTGGTTCCCGACGCCCATATATTATCTATATACGTCCTCAGTGAAGAAAGCCTCCTAATTATGGTTGACTCGAGTAAGGCCGGCCTCATGTAATAGACGGGCCGAGTGACATGACCCATTGCAACATCGTTTCAAGCTCTGACACTCGTACACTGAGGCCACCAACCCTTGTACTTTCTTTTGATTATTTTGAGGAATGTCCCTTAGTATAAAGAGGACCTTCCCTTTGTAAAGGCTCGTGTGTATTTTACTATTGAAAATATACAACTCTCTCTCTATCTAATTCTCTCTTTTTCTCTCTGTTGTGGAAAGTTTACTGTTTATCTTATTGCTCTTATATCTCGAATCATTGACACTATAATCATAAATCTTGGTCATTTCAGGCTTTCTAGCTCATATTGCTCTTAATTTCGATTAACACATACTATTTTTGATTTTTTAGAGCTATTTAAGTATTCGGATAACTTTTTAGCCAAACAAATATATCCAATTGTAAGTGGAGTCTGAGGAGGATAATGTGTAAGCAAATTCATTCCTAACTTGTGCAGGTAGAAAGGTTGTTCTGATAGACCCTCACCTCAAGTCAAGCATAACCGCAGCAGCAAAAAAAGGAATATAATAGTCAAAAAAGTCATGGAAAAATACGCAATAACAACATCGAGATAGTAATTAAAGTTTTGAAATTTCTTAAGTTTAGAGAAAATTAAGCAAGGAGGGCATTTGGTCTAGTGGTATGATTCTCGCTTAGGGTGCGAGAGGTCCCCGAGTTCAATTCTTGGAGTGCCCCTTTATTTTATGGGATTTTTACATATACATCCCATATAGCAAACCTTATAACCACTCATGTTTAAGGTTAGTGTTTATTACATTTAAGTATACCACCTTTCAATTTATGTACCAAAATTTATCTTTAAGGTTTAAGGATCAACTATTAATTAGAGGCTTGATTTGTGGAACAAAATTTTTTCATATTTTTTTTTACACGTTTTTCTCTTTCTTCCAACCAAAACCGATGCATTTCTCCCCTTTTTTAATTACACCCCCCCTCCACCCATGTTTATTTACCAAGACAATATTCTCTGATTTCTCTGGTTTAATTTCATCCTCCATTGTCGAAGGTTGCCATTGTTTCAGATCGAGAGTTTCATCCGCCATATTTTCAGTCCTACGGTTGCATCAAATTCTCAAACCCTCTACAAAACAATTTTCTCTCTCTCAGTGCTTCAATTTCATCCGCCATTTCCGAACCCTCTTCAAAGTTTTCTCAAGAAAACACATATTCAGTCACTGTGTTGTAGTTTTCTCAATTTCATCCGCCACATTTCTCCCCTTTTTTTCTCCTCAATGTGTTGTAGTTTAATATTTTTTGCCAAAAAATAGAATGCAAGTGTTTGTTTGGTGTTTAAGTGTTTTTTGTCTAAATGTACTGTATTATTGCATACTAGGGTTGTTTATACAAATTGTAGTTAATTGTAGTTTTTTGGAGTTAATTTGTAGTTAATTGGCAAAATGTACTGTTGAATCAAATTTGTAGTTAATTGTAGTGTTTGTAGTTTAATGTAGTTTAATGTACTTTTTATTTGGAACTGTGACTGTTGACTCAAATTTGTAGTTAATTATAGTTTTTGTAGTTTAATGTAGTTTACTGTACTTTTTATTTGGAACTGTGATAAAAATACAGTGTATAAAAGTAGTTACATTGTACATGCTCAATAATTCTCTAGTTACAGTATAGTTGCTTGTAGTTATAATGTAGCATATGTTGTCTGTCACAATGTAGTTGATATGTGGTCTGCAATTTTATAGTGTTGTTTAGAACTGTGATTAGAAGACATGATATATATGTAGTTACAGTCTAGTTGATTTGTAATTTGTAAAGTAATTTTTACAAATCAGCTACAAACAAACTGCATATAAACGTTAACTACATTTACCCACATTTGACTACATTTTAAAAACACACTGGAAATACTGCATATAAACGTTAACTACATTCACCCATATTTGACTACATTTTAAAAACACACTGGAAACACTGCATATAAACATTAACTACCACATTTGACTACATTTTAAAAACACACTGGAAATACTGCATATAAACGTTAACTACATTTACCCATATTTGACTACATTTTAAAAACACACAGGAAATACTGCATATAAACGTTAACTACATTTACCCACATTTGACTACATTTTAAAGACACACTGGAAACACTGCAACAGCTACTGTTTTTTTTTGTTTTTTTTCCTGCATCAAACAAGAATATATCTGATGTGCAACGGAGGACAATTATCTGCAACGGAGGACAATTATCATTCACAATGTATTTTATTTCTACAATTTTATCCGATGTATCAATCGATAATTGTTCTGCAATTGTAGACTGGAGAATTCCGTACCTTGCATTATCATCAACCAAAATGGAATCAACTTCAAAATCTCGGAATCTGTCGTAGTTATCCCAATAACCATTACATTTCAGCATTATCGGAATTTTTGACATTGTAGAAGAATGAGTGATTTCCGAAACTGAAATCTGGAAGAACTACAATTTTATTGACTATCACACTGTAAATTCTGATTTTCAGTTTTTGATGTAGAAAAATGAAAGATTTTTGAAACAGAAATCTGGAAGAACTACAAAATGGAAGAAGAATGAGTGATTTTCGAAACTGAAATTTGGAGAGATTCACGCTGGCTAAGATTGTTTACCGTTTTTGATTGATGCTTTAATTGGGACAGAATCAAATATTAATTGGGAGCCTTAAAATGTAGCGCAATTTTAGGCTATAAAATCAGCCATATCCGTTTTTGATTGATGCTTTAATTGGGACAGAATCAAATATTAATTGGGAGCCTTAAAATGTGACGCAATTTTAGACTATAAAATCAGCCACATATGGTTTGGTACATATTTGATAACGAAAATATGGAATATTCGGGTAATAACCAAACAATTTCTCTATTTATTTTAGTTTTATTTATTAAAATAAGAAAGTAAAAAAGGTTGTGCAATATCATTCGATTTTCAACCTCCTTAGTTTAGTTCGTTACTCCATTATTATTCTTATTTCGAAATTCTGAATCAAATGAAAAGAGAAAATATGCAGGAAGGGAATTAAAAAGAATATTTGCATCATGCTAAATGGAGTCACATTCGTGATTGAAATTAATGTTAAGATGGGGAAGTCTCTTCGTCCTTAACGAAAAGTTTAGAATTAGTGTGAACGGTCTAAATTTCGACCCTTATTTGTTTCTTCATATGGTAAAGGAGAGCAAAGCCTGTATTTTACTTCCTCTATTGATAGAAAAAGGGCGTTGTTGCCACTGTTTCAGTGACTCATAGGGCTTTCCTTTGCTCAATCTTTTTGATTCTTGAGAATGACCGCACTTCTCCCAGGACCAGAAAATTTAATGTACGACAAAACAAAATTTTTAACATTGGTGGTTTCTCCATCCTTAATTAGAAACGAATGTTTGACAAGAGGGAGAGGAATTATTCGTGTTGAATGATTAATGGGAATATGTAATCTCTGGAAAGAATTTGGAAATTTGTTTAAAGCAATAAAAAACTATTGTGATTGAAAATGATATTATCCACCCATGACATAGGAGGGACAAGAGGGGCTGCTCTGATAAGCAACCCCACTTCCAACCGAGAGGTTGTTAGTTCGAGTCTCCCCAGGAGCAGGGCGGGAAGTTCTTGGAGGGAAGGATGTCGAATTTCTATTTGAAAACAGCCTCTCTACCCCAGGGTAGGAGTAAGGTCTGCGTACATACTACCCTCCCCACACCCACTAAGTGGGATTATACTCGATTGTTGTTGTTGTTATTGACATAGGTAGAAGAATTTTGTCAAGAAAAGTACAAAAGGCGTGACCCAGCTTAATGAAAATTTTATATGGACGGAAACTAAGGTCTCACTCCCCCTTGTAATTAGGTATTTGATTTGACTGATTAATTTGATACTAGGACACGACTTAATCTTTGTTTTTCAGCCAAAATTAGCCAAAAGTATTAAGTTAGTTACCTTCAAGTCTTCAACTTGAGCTTTTGAGTTTATAACCACATTGCAGCCTAACCTGTACTTCGATTTCACAGTGCAAACAAAAAGAGAGGAAGGGCAATAAAAAACACCTTTAGACAAGGAGGGGCAATAAAAAACACCTTTAGACATTTGAAAGAAATGACTGATGATATGAAAACATTTGCTGTACAAATTTTGAGGTGATACTAGTACCCCCATTTGAGAATTGTCTATTCTAAATACATATTTACACAAGTTTGTCACTAGGCCATACTTGAATAGATCATTTTTCTTTCATATCGTCATCCAATGCAGTTCTCTTGCAGATCGGACACGAGTTCTTCATCGACAACCATCTTCTTATGCACCCGACATGAAAATCATGGCTGCATGATTTCAAGCTCCCAACATCATCCGTGTTCACATACTCTTCCTGTCAAATACAGTGTTGACATACAAAATCTACTTGTTAGAATTCTGTTGTTTTACTCACATGAAAAAGCAATTGCTATATTCCACAACTAATAGATTGGTAAAACTGTTCGATGCACTATCTGATCTCAACATTAAGGAAGAAGGATTCGAAAGGCCGACCACTACATAAGCCGCTGGATGACCTTCATTCATTAGTAAGCCAAGGTCCCAGGTCTCCGAGTCAGCCCGCGCTTATTCAAAGAGTAAACTTGCATAGCGTCATAATGATGAAAGGACTGAAGTTCTGAGTGACTGTGTCAATTATTTTTACACTACTGGTGTAGCTTAACCTTAACCTATGATAGCATGTTAATTACTAGTTTTACCAGGTTACAAAGTACTGGTTATACACAAATTTGCGTGTTATTCTTGTATAAATGACCTAATTGTTTAAATATTTTTTACACAGTGCATTAAACTTAACTCATAATGAGAACACCTAGGAAGCATTTTATTCTCGATGCGTGAACTCATAATCTCTAATGGTTGCCTAATGTATGATGTACATTCCAACAAGATGAAAGTACTCACCAAACAGATAACACAAGCTCCCTCCTCATGAATTTGATCAGAGGAACAATAAATTGACTCGGTCATGCACTTTGAAATCAGCTCCTCCGACAAGCCAGTACTGACGTGACCAATTCTTTCTCCCAGTGCAAGAAGTTCCTTCTCAAGTCAAATATCGAAGTTGAGTAGATGGCTGCAATGTTGAAAACAGAAAGCAAGATAAAGGTGCTAGTAGAGTCTCAGCATTACCTCATAGCCCATGTTGTCAATGTCAAGTCTCATGTCCCTATGCTGATCAAACAAGCTTCTGGATCCGTAGAAAGTAGAGCGATCTGGAACAATAACACCCTGAAAGATCCGACAGATTCACATTCAACATGCCTTGAAGGTGATATGTTCAGAGATCGTAGAAATGATTAACTACAATATCATATGAAAGCCAACTTACCATCTGCAGCTATTTGAATTTCCCATGATGCCAGATTAGAATAAACAAGTGCCAATACAAAAAGGCAAATAAATCCACTAAATTATAAGTTTTGAAAATTAAGGAGCTCTGACTGAATCACATCAAGACTGACTGGGATATTAGAAGGATCACAAGTCAAACAGACAGCAGAAACAGCTTAAATAATGACACAACCCTACATATCATAAATCTGGGCGCATGCATATTCCCAGTTAATCTTTTCAAAGTGAAGCACATAATTCGCTGCATTAGCTAGTTAAATAAATGTACAAAATACACCTGGTAGCATCTATGACTTACCTAAAAAGGTGTTACACCAGTCTTGTAGCATGAAGCGGAAAGGTCATTTATTTATAAAAGGAAAAGAAAAGGAAAGACGGGGACATTCTTGTGGCATGAAGCAAAAAACTAGATGCATGTCCTGATGACAAAAGGACAGTGTGTATTTATATAGGGAGTCTACACAGGAGCCGATCTCCTCAAAAGGACGACATGACAATTTTTTGTATAAGATGAGTATACACACCTCAGATGCAAATTGCTCACGGAAACCTGCCTCACCAGCCAATGATCTGTACCTATCACTAGATGTCCTAGTTCTCCCATTTCGGTCACTACTGCGTGGTCCTAGAGTAGACAATGGACGTGAATGTATTGAGGAGTAACCTTCAGCAAACAACTGTGATGCGTCATCTGAAGTACCAACATGCCCATGGCGCAAATAGCTTGACGAAGTCCTGAAAGAAAGGGAAGATCTTTGACTGTAGCTACTTCGGACTCCCCTCGAAGATTGCAAGTTGCCAGGCAAATGTTGAGGAAGGGAACTTCTGTTTGGGGTGAAATCATTGTGGTAACTCCCCATCTCCAGCGAGGTAGATATATTTCCAGTTACCATATCGTAGTGGTTCATATCGTAACAAAAGCCTGTATCTGCAGCTTGCAAAACATTACTAATTAAATAATACATAGTAAACGATAAAAAATAATTTAAGAAACTAACCAGAAGCGAAATTCCTCCCATGAGTGGCAACAGGGGGCATGACTGCATGGTTCCATTCCCTTGTTGAAGAATTAGAACTTGGAGCCAGATAGTTCACTGAACTACAATAATCAGTGGTTGTTCTACTGCTGTTAGAGTGATGTGAAGGATTACTTGTTATATGCGCCCTTCCCACATTACTTTGCAGATCAAATGCAGATCTGCTTCTTACATTCCTCTGAGAACCTTCACCTCCAATAGACAGAGTATTACCTCTGTAACTAGGATGTAAACCCCAAGACGTGTAATGAGAATCTGGATTTTGTTTCTCATGCCAAGAGTCAGAAGGGATATCAGATGAGCTGCCAGCATCGAAGTATCTGCTCGTACTACCACTTTCGCCACCTGCAGGTATACCAGGACTCTTACGTTTGTATGGCCCTCTCCCGCTGCCCATTGTGAGGTCAACGAGGCCACCATCTACCCCATGATACGTCTGACCTCCATGGGTTGATGAAGATGCTTGATGTGGATAACTCTCATGGATCATATGAAAACCTCCAGTACCTGAATGCAGAAAAGGATCATGAAGAGGACCTTGAACCTGTGGCAGACAGTGTGGAATTTCCATATTTTGATTTGAGGAAGAATATCCACTTGGCCTGGAGGCATGACTCCCCAGAGCAGAATGGTGTGTCCCGTCGATTGACATATTGTCCACTGGATAAACAAGATTACTGCTTTCAGGAGCACCAGCCCGTGCTGCAATAAAGGAGACATCAACATGAGAAGGTTCTTTACTATTTATTTATGTCCCCCCTATTTCAGAACATATAAATGGGTCAACAAAGTATAAGTCCTATTTTATACAGCCAGAAGGCAATATTTTGGTCACTACTCTTAAGCACTTCCACAAGAGTATTCTGTCAAATTGCTAATTTCCATGTTTAGCCAAGGCTAGTTCCACTAATTAAAGCTAAAAGTTGCTGTTCTGAATCCAGCAGTTTAGTTCAAGCCCATCCACTGGTACTATATGTAGGTAGATTTTACATGGACCATTTTCCCTACAGGAGAAAATCCACCATGAAGCACCAGAAGGGCAGATCATTTTGCCACATGTATTCTCCATCTTTTACAATATAGAAATATTCAATGAATTATAATATGATCATAGGATCATCTCGACAATATAACGAGTTTTACTAGCACCACATGTCAATAACCAGAAGGAAGGGCAAGAATGACAAGGAACAAAATCATGGTATGCTTAGAAAGGCAGGACTAATGGCATGTTATGAATCCAAGGCATGTAATAGATTTAGTAATAGACTAATTTCAGATAAAACCTAACAAAACTTTATTTTAAAAGTGAAAATCAGTACACCTAAAAGGAATATCAATTGTTACCGAAAGACAAAGGTGGCTGCTCTGGAAGATTCCATCTCTGATCATCTTCTGTCTCAAATATCTGAGACGTGTTGAATAAATTTCTGTGCCCCATTGAACGTGAATGGCGGCAATAAATTTATAACTTAGTGAAAAAAAACCTGCATTCATATAACAGAAGTCACTTCAAAGAAAACATGATGAAAATTATTTTGCACTTTTGGTTTCACCTTGTCATTTTGTTTCTTTATACAGAAAGGAGATATAAATAGTTACCCACAATTTTGACCGTTAATCTATAAACCACAAAATGACACATCAAAGATCCACATCGACCAAGCATGACTGAAAATAATCAGCTGAAGCTAATTTTAAAAGTACCTTAGACAAGCAACTTTATGATATTCTATAACTTTTTCACTCTCTCTTTCCCTTTCCCTTTAGTACGCAAAAGGTATTGGAAAAATATTGTCAATCTTACTGTATCTTCAGAACCCCGACATGAATTCTAAACAATTTCTCATCAAACAAATTTCAGACTTTTTAATTCCACAAACTACTCGAAAACATCTTGGTACAGCTACCAACTAATAACAGATACAAGCCAACATAGACGAAAGATCTTATCAAAAGTAATTTTAAGGAAAAACAGGGATTAAGCTTGGATTTCACAACAGAACAAAAAAGCTCGAATTAAAATTGTCAAGCCTCTGACATAAAGTAATCAAGATCAGACAGCTAGATGCAGTAAAATTCTTGCACTGAAACTTACTTATCAGCATGCAGAATTAAGTCAAAACACAACTAACTCATAATATTAATGGCTAAAAGACATAAGCTCTTGATTTGGCCAATCTGACACAGTTGACTGCTGCTATATGCTAAAACCGTGTTTTCCTTTTGATAGTTTATGTTAAAAGTAAGAGAATTAACGTTGTTATATGTTGAATATATCCGATTAATGGCATGAAATATTATTTTGTGGTTCTGTAATCCAAAGAACTAGGATATATTCTTCAGCCAAGATATTTTCTTAATTCATGTATTGCAAAATTTCCTTGTCTCATTTTAGCCAAAACTCCAATATCAAGAGTCTAATATATTTTTCACTGCTAATTCGAAGAAGGCTCTCTCCATTACTTGTCTTCTTTTACACGGTAAGCCTCTAAAAACTTGATCGACGCATAAGTAACTTCCTGCATACATGCAAATGGCTTTTTGCAAATTGTCCACTAAAAATTTTCCCTTCTTTTTACAAGTTACTATTTTGGTCTCTATGACCAGATCCTTTCCAGTGGCACCATCCTTCTGGCCACTATTCTAGAAGAATTTCGAGCAAAATATTCTCCAAGGTTTTTTCTCATCTTTTTCTTTATGGTTTCTCTATTTATTAAATTAAAAAATTTTAACTAATAACCACTACCAAGGGAGTTCTATAGAAAAAACAAAAGGAGAATTTTCAAAACTGCTAAAAATACAGGGAATCTAGTATATCCGTAATAGTTGACATGCTATTTCAGAAGTCTTTTCTTCTTTAACCGAGGGTCTATCGGAAACAGCCTTCAGAGTAGGGGTAAGGTCTGTGTACACACTACCCTCCCAGACCCCACTTGTGGGATTTCACTGGGTGGTTGTCGTTGTTGTTGCTATTTCGGAAGTCTCACTGAACCACATAATTATATTTTTTATACATCTGTCTCTTACTTTGCCAGATTTCTATCTCTGCAGCAGTTCAACAACTGCTTCAGATTCTGTGGCATAACCCAAAAAACACCAAAGATGTATAGAAACACAGCATATCTGAAACATTTGGTAGCAGTGAAGAAACATGTGACTGATTCAGAGGATTGTTCACATAGAAAACATGTACCGAGTAGAGTAAATCCTCCATAATATGAAGCTTATCTAATGTTAAACAAGCATCATGTTTTTACTACCATCCAAAACATGCGATTTTTTTTCTTCATGATATTGAAATTAGAACTCCTTAGAACATTGTTCCGGCAACTTTTTATATTACTCTTTGGTTGCCACTTCATGTTAAAATAACAATGATTACTGGATCTCGACGCTGAGATCATCTATCCCCGTAGCCTTCCCAAATTGTCTTGGAGATCCTCAATAAGCCACAGGAAAGGTAAAACAATAAATGGAGTGTGTCTAAATGGTTTTACGATAAAAGCTACCAGTAAAGTAGAGAATAAAATATAAGATCTACCATAAACTTAATGATACTAATTTTCTACGACTCTCAATGGAGACAAATCTGCTCCACTGTTCAAGATATTGACATTTGTAGCAGTGTACAACAACAACAACAACCCAGTATAATCCCACTTAGTGGGGTCTGGGGAGGGTAGTGTGTACGCAGACCTTACCCCTACCCTTGGGTAGAGAGGCTGTTTCCAAATAGACCCCCGACATCCTTCCCTCCAAGAACTTCCCACCTTGCTCTTGGGGAGACTCGAACTCACAACCTCTCGGTTGGAAGTGGGGGTTGCTTACCATCAGAGCAACCCCTCTTGTCTTACATTTGTAGCAGTGTATTGGCTCAAAATCAGTACGATGAAATTAGAGTTAAAATACCTTTTGGGAGGTGCACAACAACCATGATCTAACTACAACTTAGGAGTGGCTGCAAGTGAGTTCCCTACAAGAAACCTAGCTCTTTCCCTAGGAGGCAAATTCAACAATGGAGATCGTTGCTACTATTAGCGAAAAGTTCGAGAGAATATGCATGAAGTGGGGGGAAAAGTGCATGTCAAAAGAGGGAAAATTACTTTGAAAAAGAAACTGTAACGAGTATTTTCATTATCAAGCATTGGTGGCTAAAAAACTTGAAAACCTTTTGAGGGCAAATGAATGAGATAGGAAATTTCACCTGGTTAGTTGGGAGAGATAGAGCACCTGTAGGATCGGAAGAGCCTCGGTAGGAATCATAGTTTTAGCATTTGGGGAATAAAAATGTTCAACTGAGCCCTCTTGGTATGGTTATGGAAAGCTATAAAAATAAGAGAATGCTCGATGGAATGAACTGATCAACGGAAAGTATATGAATTTCTAGAAATAAATTAATTGTTACACATCATAGATTCGCTGTAACTTGTAAGAACTAAGGGAACACTTTTGCTCTTTTTGTAAAAATGGGACTTAGCACTGTCTTTGTGCTAATGATATATAACATTGTTACCTTTCTCAAGAAAAAAAGTATAACCACATATTTTGGATGGTTATGGAAAGTGGCAACTCCCTCTTAGAAAACAAGCTTAACGGAAAAGATTATGAAGAGAAAGGATTTCATGAGGTTCGTAGGAATCTCTTTTAGGAACTGTATTCAATGTTGGCTTGGTCATACCGCTCTAACAGCTGAATTTTCTCGTCTCTTTCGAATCACAACTGCAAAGGACGCCGTAGTTGCAGAGATTCATAATAAGGAATGAGACTGGCAACCAAAAAAAAAATTAGACAAGTATATAACACTGAAAATTGACAATGTGGAAAGATTTCCTCACAGGTATATAAGCTTTACAGAGTTACGGTGATAAGAAGGCATGGAAGATGACCTTCTCAAATGATTCTCCAAGAAGTCTTACCATAACTTCCTGTTTGAGGGGTAATGATGTAAAGACCATTTGGACGTCAATATGGAAATTGGAAGAGTAGAAATTTATTTGACCTATAAAAAGGAATAAAACTCTAATGACAGTAACTTCCTAGAACCCAACAGAAGCTCATAAGAGAGAAAAGTTTGTCATAATATATCTAACTCCATCCTCAATTTTCCTCTAAAGACAGGAGACATGGGACTGATATGTTTATCTCCTTTGTTTCTTTAGTGAGTTAAGACCATTATATGTGGACAGTTACAGCTAGTTTTCTTTTTACATAGAAATATACGCCCTAGAATCCCTCCCCTAGCTGAAGAATATCCTTTACCAGACTAACATAACTCCTCCAACTAAGTCTTAGGAGAAATTGATTTTTGTTTTTGATAAATAGAACTAATTTATTTTTAATTACTTGCAACAGAGAAAATGTATTGTTGTAAAGGCAACAACAACACCATTGAATTCTATAGGATTATCCATGATGTGAATCGCTTCTAAGCTCATTAAAACTTTATGCTACTATCATTCATGGACAGTAAATAAGTTGTCTGAATATATGAGACTAGAGAACAATAAGCAAGCTAATGGTAGTAATGATACTCCTATGCACATAATCATATTACCCAAATTTGATGCAGTTATGATAATTTCCTTCGCAAAGTTAACTCAGTAAGAATGAGAAAAGGGAAAGAGCAAGATCTGTCCTGGGGATGGATGTCTATGATCATTCCTATTGAACTACTCAAAATTGAATACGAAACAAGCACAAGCTAAACCACTTGATTACTCCTGTTTCAACTAGATGATAGAAAATACTAAAGACAGCTCATTGTTTATGAAGTGACTGAAGGCAGCTAATTTATAAATCTAAAAGGAGAAACATTTCACCACAAGTACCTTTGACGAGCCATACCACCAAATAGACAAGGCCAATTTGGTTCCCCTCATCCCATGCCAGTCTCACTGAAATATGGTCCATTAGGAAGAAGCCACTACAATTTTTGAATCCATCAATCTTTCTGTTAATGACTGTTTCAAGGTGCAGAACTCAAACAAATGCAGGAGCAAGAGCAAGGGGTGGAGGAGGAGCCTGAGATTTTCTATGGAAGCACTTATTAATGTTTGTATGAGATATACCAGTGGTAAAAGAACATAAGAGTGTATTTACAAAGAAGCAATTCTTAATGTTTGTATGAGAAGGAGCAAGAGATTGACTAGTCAGAAAGACAGAAACTTAATGGACAATGAGCGTACAAGACAAGCAAAGGAATAATCTTGTCAGAGAGAGAAAGGAAAAAAATTTGTTAACAGTACCGGAGGTGCTTTGTGCTTGAATGAGTTTAAAATGAAGTATTGCCTAGTACAAAATGGCGAGTAGAAGCAAAAACTGTAAAATGGCTGTTAAAAGCGTTCCATGATTGCATCTACTTGCAATGTAAAATATAAGAGCCATCACCTCAGAAGATTGTGGGTAGTACCAAAAGATGAATATTGCAGGGCATCAAGGAGCCCCCAGGAACAATAGGAGAAATCTTGAAGCTGCAGAAGCAACAGCAGTTGGAGATTTTTTTACATCAATAGGAGTTCAGCCATAAGACAGAGGCTAACCGGTACTACACATGTTTCCTGATTCATCTCAACCAACTATGGTAGCTGTCCTCCAATATTGGGTAGACCAAGCAACATTACGATTAAGTGCTCTATATAATTGCAGCATACTTAGCAATATACTAGCATCAATGGCTACATCTTAGTGGGCCACTAAGAAAATGTACCATCCATTGCAACCCCAGTTGTGTATTGTGATGCCACTCAAAGAATCTGTTAATCAGGATCGCTCTCACTTTATTTCGTTCTAAGCCACAAATAGAGTAAGATTACAACCTATTCAAAGGAGCACAAGTTCACTAGGTCAACAGGCTCAACTAAATGAATTACCAGCATACGAATGAATCAGGATAATGAGATCAGCTGTCAGTGAGAAAAGAGAGAGAACATTGTGTCTAGCGAGCACTAAGTATCTGCTCAGTGCCTCTACTCTGAGCCTTAATAGGAAATGAGGAATGTAGTAATAAAGTTGCAAACCCTCCAATTAGCACACATTCTATTGTGCCCCATTTAGAGTTATTCGCCTGCAAACAATCCAAGTGTGCACGTACAAGCAGCAGATCTAGATGGCACCACCTCTGCCCCCATGTCACTATCAACAAACCCACTCCACAGGAACATGACCTCCCGGTCAAAAATGTGCTTCGAAAGCAGCATGGTCAGCAAGAACCTCATCCCCTATCATCAATCAAAAAAGGGCATAACCAAGACACTCTTTCCAAGTGAAAGTGGCCCCATACAACCAGCAGTTGTCATAAAGCAAAGGAGTCCCACAACTAATCAGAAAGTACTAGGATTGTAGAATGAGCTTCAGTCTTTCAACAAATGATCACTCACAGATAGTGGCAGCCTGTAAATGACCTTCAGTTTTTCAACTTCTCAACCACAGTTAGTAGCAACCAGTAAAGGAACTTCATGTTTTCACAACTTCAGGTTTTCGACCTTCAGAGAAGCATTTTAATTGTATAGGTGATTTTCACAGTGCAAGGTCATTAATTCTGCAAAGATAGCAGAATCTATTTCCTATGAGCTCTTCAGGCTCAAAGGTTGAAGGGTAGGAGACTGCAATAGCAGCAGCTCAGACTAATGAATCGGAATAAGAACACCATAAGAATGAAATATCTTCATAACCTGCCAGATTGACCAAAATGTTGCCTGCAACATCATTTGTGATTGAGGTCTATACAATAGCAAAGCTAGCTAGCTATCCACCATTTAAATACCCTGCACGAGCTCCCAGGTTATTTTTAGTAAGAAAGATGAAAAGAATCAGAAATATAATTATATGACTGTATCCTAATTATCTGAGACGAGAATAAGAAATACGGACTGAGATACGGAAAAAGAGGAAGAGCAGTAAGATGCTAGAGCAAAGCTGGAAACCAAAAGAACAATGTAAGATGAGGAAATTGTTCCTTAAAATAAGTACTACAGATAGATATGGCTGGACTGAGAAAGGTATGTACCAAAACCCTCACCTGTTCTTGTAACCTGTCCTCATTCCAAGCCCTCACATCATCTTATGCCGTGTCAAAAGTAAGAAATGTCAATGAAAATGACATTTGATCATCAGGTCAACTCCAACAAAGCCCTAATTTGAACTATTTAGCTCAGGAAACCCATTCTTATGACTCTAGGGCAATATCCTTCATCTGACAACAATAAGCCACCAGCCTCCCTAGCCTGCACAGCAAAAACCATCTAAACCTAGATGCTCTGGAAGGTAATATTGAAAATGCTAGTAAATATAATCTAGGGACTCGATGCCTAATAGATTACAAAGTGGGGGCTGGGCAGGAAGATTGGAGATAGATATTTGTTAATATAGAGCCAACTTTCACTTGGCTTCAGATAAATATTTGCATACGTCATTTAAGGTAGTTCTATCCAATTCTTTCAAGTTCACCCTGATGCATACAGTCCCATACTATAATCAATTAATGAGGCAACAAATGCTAAACAGGATCACAGAACAAGAAAAAAAAGATCATTTATAAAAGAGAGTCAACAATGCAAATATTGTTCAAATTACAAAGTTTGTGGGATAAAGGCAAATGCTTTCCCAGTTCCGAACTAGTCCAATGAAAGTAACTTGGCATGGTGTCCTACAAAAACAAAATACAATATAAACAAATATAGACGGTTCAGCGCTAAGATTGAACAAGGGACTGACCGATTGTTGTTTCTTGCTTCATATTTAAGTGTACAAAAATGCAAGAAAAACAGCGGTTAGAATAAAAGGGAAGGAAATTTTTGAAGAATAACATTGAAATATCATAATACGCGGCATCATATCCCCCTGGGATCCAAAGAGAGCTACGCCCCAATAAGAGAACTTTTGACAGCTAAAAGCTGCACCGCACAGGTACATGCTCCACCTAGATTCTTCTAACAGTAGATCTTAAAGCTAACAATTTGAGAGCTTACGTAGGAAAAGGACATGCTTACGTGAACCGAAGAGACTCTCTCACGCGATCAGCAACAAAGAAAAAGTATTATGTCTTCGAGTCCTTGCAGGATCGTTAACTCTGTGGCCATATGGTAAAATATGCAAACAAAGCCTGCTTCATTTGCATTGGACAAAGTTTGCATTAAAAGTACTACCACTAATGGTATATACAAATCTTGGTTTTTAAGAACCACCGTAATACTATATGCACCAATAACTCCACAATCTCAAGGCTCTGATTTTCTCATACTAGTACCAACATCAACAAGATTGTCCGGAAGGATCCTTGCGAAATGCAATACCAACTATAAAAATACCAATCTAAAGGAACTAGAAATGCATTCGCCATGAACAGCATAAAACTGATTCTAGGCAACATTTTGGATTTGACTTGAAATTGGTGGACTCAAATTGTAATTTCTTATCCAAATAAGTTGCATCACAATGAGATTCAAATCTTAGTTCATTTGAAAAGTTTGACACTAAGACGTATACGGCATGTATCAATAACATATCATCTTTGCTTGGTCTCTAGACCACTGAGGTGAATTTAACTCCCGCGGAGTTATGAGTATACCGCCACCCCTTATTTGAGAAAAGGTGTTTCATGCTGATCCATCTAAAATGACAGACACACCGTCAAATTTGGGGAAAATGGTCTTAAACCTACACGATATAAATAACTCAAAATTGTACTCCCCCCATTTCATTTTATGTTGCTTGTTTGGCTTAGCACGCAATTTAAGAAAGAAAGGAAGACTTCTCGAACTTGCGATCTTAAACACGTCATGACATTTCTTGTGACTATAAAAGCATGTTAGTAAGGGAAAAGATAAATTTTTCCCAAAAAGGTTTCATTCTTTTTTTTTATTAACCGTAGTATCCCAGCAGAATGCACATACCTCGACTAATTCCACAGGATTGCTACCTCCGGCCAGCAACAAGTACGAGATAACTTTGCCCACCAAAGTTTGGACAGATGGGAAGAAAACACCTCATGTTTTCTCCTCCGCTGAGATTTGAACCTGAGACCTTATGGTTTTCAACCCACTTCATTGAATAATCGACCACTAGGCCAAACCCTTGGTTAATCATTCTTTTTAAAAAAATAAAAATAGAAAGGAAACAGTGCCAAATAAAATAGAACAAAGGAAGTATTAGATTATAATTACTCTAAATATGATTGGAAAACGTGTCAATGTTTTATACCTCACTATGGTTTATTTTCTCCACTTAATTTACATGCAGTATGCTAGCGTAATTAATTATCAATCTCAAGTTGACAAGCCACTCGAGCACATTAGAGAATCTCTAGTGCTAAATAATCCTTAAGTACATAGTATTGAAATATTATGGACCCAAATGAAGCACTTATAATAATGAAGATTCGTATAGCCGAACCCAACTAGCTTGGGATTGAGGCATAGTAGCAGTTTTGTAGTTGTTGATGTTGTAAGCTAGCGTAATTATCAATACCTCTTGTCATGAGTTATCAAGTTATGATTTAACGCTCAGGATCAATTTCTCTTCAAAAATATAATCTTAGTAAATCAGTGCACCACTGATAATTTGTATCTCATTCCACTTGAAGGAGAAAATGTATATCTATTTCAGTTGCCTTCCAATCATACGAAACAAAGCTAAACCATGAATATTTCACATAAGTGAAATAAACCAACCAATTTCTCTCTTTTACCCTCCCTCTCTCCCTCCCTCTTTTTTTGATAAATAATCGATGCTTTAGGAACTCCAATATGCAACACATACTTTTCTGGACATCAAGATTTTCACAATAAGAATTTACAGTTAATGTAGAAGATTACCAAATTGGGATGTTCAATTTTGTTCCTTTTTTAAACATTTATGCACTATGCGCGATGAATAACTATAAAAATTACTTGTTTCAATGATGGCGGTATTTAGGTCAACTTGGACGCACCTCAACTAGTTCCATTTAATACATGCTGCCTCCAATCAACACAGATAGCGGGTAACTTTGTCCACCATGGTTTAGGCAAATGTAAGGCTAGAGCTAGCCTACTAAATACGGGTTCACCGGAATCCTCTGACTATTACTTAACTGGATTTGTATAAGAAATTTGTTAAATATGTATAAATATTCAATTACGAATCCACTAGCTAAGAAGAGTTATGGGTTCTGTGGCAACTTCAGAACCACCTACAAACTTTAAATTTTAGTTCCGCCTCTAGGTGTATGGAAAGGCATCACCTTGCTTTTTGCCTCCGTTAGGATTTGAACTTGGAATAACTACAACAATTATATTCTTCTTAATCCATGAGTAAATAGTCAACAGATCCAATTTTTTTTGTTGATTATATCAAGTCTCTAGATTTACTTAAAACACACAAAAAACTAGGCACTTGAATAATTTAAGTTTCATTTAGAAATCTTTTTAAGGTTCTTAGATACAATAAGTTGAAATAAGCAGAAAACAATTAATTCATGCAAAAAATGTAAAATAAAAAATAAATCACATACTAAACGATCGGATGGGAAAATAACAATCAGCTTAGAAAAAACGAAATACTATATATTCCTCCACCAAGTGATAAATGATTGATTACAAATATTAAGGATAAATAATTGTTGTTGTTTTTTTCAGTTAGAGAATCTACCGAGCAAAAGCGAAAAAACAACCGCAAAAGAGCATGAATTTTGATTTTAAAAAAGGATCGAGCGAGAAAAATCAGCTTTAAACCCAATAACTTTTCCCCAACAAAAACCGAGCAAAAAATATGTACAATAAATAAAGGAAGAGAAAAATCAAACAGGAATATGAACTTGATAGATATTAAACAAGGAAAAAAAGGATGATCGATGAATTACCTGGAAAATTTGCCGGGGAAGAAAACGATCGCTTTTGCTTCTGGATGATCGGTTAATTGTGTTTGATCAGAATAATTAATTTATTACAATTTGATATATGGAAATAAAAGAAAAGACACACACGTAAGGAGAGAGAGAAGAGAGAGAGAGAGGGAGCAATTATATGCGCACAAGGCAATGAATTACATAGCGGTTGGTTATTTTATAGTAGTGCTAGTGACTTATATTTTTTTCTTTTCCTTTTCCTTTCAATATACAACAATAACATACGAGTGTATTTTCACAAGTAATTTGAGAAGCTTAATACATTCACAATTTTACCCCTAAATGGAACAAGTAAAAAGGTTATTTTCGATAGACCTTCCGGGCATGCAACAGTAAAAAAAATAAAAAAGAGAAATATGATAATAAAAATTTTATGAAAAGAAACAATAACAACAACAAAATAGCAATAAATTAATGCATAAGTAATATCGGGTAGTAACAGAAATATAATAATAAGATAAACGAGAATAATACTAAAACTATTGGTATAAAAATAAAGTATGTTGTAACACCCTGCTAATCTTGTGTACGGTAGAAATCGGGGCTACCCGATTTCATGGGCTCGAGGGTCACTTCAAGACTGAGATCAAAATAGACTAGGAGCGAGCTCGATGTATACGGCCAAAATCATATGCCTCCGATTTTGTAGGCTCGAGAAGTCGCATCGGGGACAAAGTTCGATATAGACCAAGCTTGGGCTCGAAGGTATAATAGGAGGCTCAAAGACCTAAGTGTTCGAGGAACATCGGGGCCAAGTACGATCGACTCCGAAATAGTGTTGTTACGAGTTTGTTACGGAATGACAAGATTCCCGTCATGTTCCCAAGATCATGGCATAATTCCGGAATAGATTTGTACGGATTAGTACAAATCCATACTAGACGGTTATACAGTTGTCCCCAATAAGATTCCTTACTGTAAATAGAAATGTACCTTATTTTAGGGTTTTCCTATCATATAAAGGGGACCCCAATCATTTGCAAAGATATCTAATTATTGAACAAAGAATATACTCTATACTTTTCGCATACTGTTTATCAGAATTGTCCTTTACATTTATTATTCTTACTTTATTGTTCTTAGTTCATCTCAAGGTCACTAAGCTCGAGGTCACTACTGCTGAGTAACATTGGTTTGATTCACTTATTTCTTTCATTTCTATTTCATATTTCTTCATTATTAATTGGTATTGGGGTAAGTCACATATCTTTAAAACCACTAATCAAGTTTAATTTTTACTCGTATTTTCGAGGTAAACAGTTTGGTGCCCACCGTGGGGCTAAAGATAATAGTAATTATTTCTTTACTGATTCTCATTATACACGTTGTTTTTACACTTTCTCTTGTCAAGATTTTTTTATTCTCGGGCTGAAACATGTCTAGATCATAAAACGCACGTGTTCATGACAACGTAAGTCTTGGAGAAAACAGCAATGTAGGGTCGTTGTACCACCGATAAACCCAGGGGAAGTGCCAAGTATGGAACCAGTTAATGTTAGTCTACACGTTGCTCTAAACGCGGATTTGGGCACAGAGCCCGGGGGAATGCACGCAGGGAAGCCCGATCTGGGGGCTAAGAAACACAGGGTATAGGAGATTGGGGAATCAGCCTCCAAGTAATATCCGAGATGCTACAAGCTCAGCAGATTGTTATCACTCAACTTCAAAGTCAGGATAAAATTTCAAATGTGGTCGAACCAGGGAACCCTCGACATACTAAGCCGGTGCCGGAGAGACCAAACGGTAAAGCTCGAATATTGAACCATGATTATGAGGATGCTCGAGGAACTCGCCAAGAGAATCAATTCTGAGGAGAAGAAGATTGAGGATAATGACAAAAAAATGGAGACTTATAACTCCCGTGTTAATCAAATACCGGGGGCACCCCTGATCTTAGAAGGACTAGATTCTAAAAAGTTCATACAAAGACCCTCCCCCTAGTGCGACTCCAAATCCAATCCCCAAGAAGTTTCTTATGCCCGAGATTCCTAAGTATAACGGGACGACCGATCCGAATGAACACACCACAACGTATACGTGCGCCATCAAAGGAAACGACTTGAAAGATGACGAAATTGAATCCATACTGCTGAAGAAGTTCGGGGAGACTCTATCAAATGGTGCCTTGATATGGTACCATAACTTACCCGCTAATTTTATTAATTCGTTTGCCATGCTTGCAGATTCTTTTGTAAAATCACACGTTAGAGTCGAACCTTTTCGACGTAAGGCAGAAAGACAACGAGATGCTCAGGAAAAGCATATCTCGGTTCCAATAAGAGAGAATAGATTTGCCTTCGATCACCGATGAGTGGGCTGCTCAAGCTTTCACTCAAGGTCTCAACATTCGGAGTTCTATAGCTTCACACCAGTTGAAGCAAAGTTTACTCAAATACCCAGCTATCACTTGGACCGACATACATAACCGGTCGAAGATTAGAGTTGAGGAGGATCAACTAGGGACTCTTTCGGGGTCTGTTTATCCTAGCAGGCCCATAGGTAGGATCAAAAGGGATGTCGACCGAGAGTTGAGGTCAAATAGAGATCGATATCAACCGTATAACCAGACCGTAGAAGCAGTGGGTCTGGGCAATGCTTTGCACGCAATAAGGGGAGAAATGATCGAGGTCAAAATTCACGGGGGCTTGATGCCGAGAAGGATTGTGTTAAATATCCAACATCTAAATAAAGGTACGACCCCAGTCCAATCCTTTCTATTTTCTTGACTAACAATTGCAGGTTTTCGACAATGATCGGCATAAAGCTTTGGACCTTAAAGAACGTGTTGCACTATTTTTTCCTTAGACCAATTTTTATCCCAAATGGCTTTTTTCCGGCGATGTTTATAATGAGGCAACCATTGTCGTGTTAGATTAGAGCAATTCAAAGGTATCTGAGGTTCCCTACAATAAGCCTTGAGTGCTAAAGGGCATTCCTTGAATGTGTACTTTGTTGCAAGGAAATCACTTTAGGACATTGGGTCTCGATAGGAGAACTTTGTAATGGGCCAAACGGTCGGATGAACCATATTTGTATAAAATAGTCGAGCCCCGATGGTGAAACATGTGCGCACGTATCAATTATCCAACGAAACATTCTTTATATATCAAACACTTTGTGTATCAAAGAAACTTGCTACTATACGAACATCATACTTGTGATTCCACGAGAAACGGCTCAAGGGCCAAAACGCAAATACACCTCAAATACTCGGGGACTGTCATCGACAATCAACACATTCGAGTATCTGAACTCAAATTTATAAGACCTCAAAGAGGCATCACTCGACACAAAGGACAAGTCCATCACACTCGAGGACTAACTTTTCGGACAAGTTTGAAAAGTTATCGGGAAACAAGCCCAAGAGACATACCCGTCAGCTACGGCCATATTAAAGGCTACGGTCATATTAAAGTCTACGACCATATTAAAGGCTACGGCCATATTAAAGACTACGGTCATGTAAAAGGCTACGGCCGAAATAATGCGACTCGGAGACGTCCGACTTCCGTCATAAATTAAAGGCCTTCAAACTCAAGTTCGAATGGTCATTCAGGGACCATCGATCAGAAACGTTTGAGGGAAAAACTTATGATCGGCCATTACCATCTCAAACTTTAGACATTCAAAAGGAATTTTACGATAAGGCGCTTTGACCCGCACAAAAGGGTAACAGATTCAGAAGTCATGGAAGGAAAAAGTCTTTGTATAAACTTTTTTACAAGAGCTATAGATCACAATCAAGAGTTTCTCGCAAGGGCCGATCAGCCTCTAAAGCAAAAATTTACTAAGAGCACGAAACCTAAGCGGCATAGTCCTTATCGGCAGAAGTGTCTTTGCCTTCAAAACCTTCCCCTCCGCCGGACTCGCAAAAAGTTCTCGGAGTTTCCTTGAGAAATACCAACTTCCAAACTCTTGTTTCCTCAGTCGCTTACATCACGATGATGATGTCGTGGAAAATCGGGGTAAAGATCAAGGACTCAATTCGTTTCTTGTCGTTATACTCTAAGAAACACGGGAACTATCTGTATACGGTAGAAATTGGGGCTACCCGATTTCGTGGGCTCTAGGGTCACTTCAAGACTGATATCGAAATAGACCAGAAGCGAGCCCGATGTATACGGTCAAAATCGTATGCCTCCGATTTTATAGGCTCGTGAAGTCGCATCGAGGGCAAAGTTCGATGTAGACCAAGCTTGGGCTCGAGGACCTATGTGTTAGAGGAACATCGGATCCAAGTACGATTAATTTTGAAACAGTTCAGTTATGAGTTTGTTACGAAAGGACAAGATTCCTGCCACGTCCCCAAGATCATGGCGTAAATTCCAAAATATATTTGTACGAATTAGTACAAATCCGTACTAGGTGATTATATAGCTATCCCTAATAAGATTCTATACTGTAAATAGAAATGTACCCTATTTTAGAGTTCCCCTATCATATAAAGGGGGACCCAATCATTTGCAAATATCATCTAATCATTGAGCAAAAATTATACTCTCTATTTTTCGCTCCTTTACATTTATTATTATTATTTCATTATTCTTAGTTAGTCTCGAGGTCACTATTGCCGAGTAACATTGGTTTGACTCACTTATTTTTTTTCATTTCTACTTCGTATTTTTTCATTATTAATTGGTATTGAACTACGGTACATATCTTTAAAACCACTAATCAAGTTTAATTGTTATTCTTATTTTCAAGGTAAACAAATCTTCTATCCTAATTCTCGACATCCACATCCCCCTATTAGGGGTGATGTCGTCGGTAAGCTTAAGATGTGCCATTTCCTACCTAATCACCTATCCATAATACTTTTTCGGTCTTTTTCTATCTCTCCTTAGACCCAACGTATTCAATCTCTCACATTTCCTCACTAGAGCGTCTGTGCATCTTCTCCCTACGTGCTCGAATCATCTCAACCTCACTTCCTGCATCTTATCCTTCACGGGGGCCACCCTTAACCTTTTTCCGAATATCTTCGTTACTGACCCTATCACTTTTAGTTAGAGGCGGAGTTAGCATTTTCAGTTTATGAATTATGCACCACAATTATTTTTATCTACCGTGTTCTATATATACTACTTTTATATAATTTAATGAATCTTTCAACATAAATACAGGGTTTGATCCAAAGCTACTGGATTATTCTAAACCCATAGCTATAAGTATGGCTCCGCCTCTGCTCCTAGTATGCCCACACAAGCCATCTCCACATCCTCATTTCTACTACCTTCATCTTCTGGACATGAGAGTTATTGACTAACCAACACTCCACCACATAACACAGATGGTCAATCGTTATTATGCAGAACTTACCTTTTAATCCTGGTGGTACATTCTTATCGTATAAGGCACCGGATGCAAGCATATTTTTTTTAATATTTCTCTTTAAATTTTTCTTCTTATTTAGTTTAACTAATACTCACAAATTGTGTAAATAAATTAATACTATTAAATTATTTTTATTTGTTGTAATAAATAACTTGTTTTATTTTTAAAATTATAAATTCTAATTTTATGAATGATAATCATATTGTTTGAATTACTTAATTGTATAGAAGTTATATTATCGGTAAGCTAAACTCTTCTTTTTTTTACTTTTTTTCTGCTTTCATGAGAATTTTTTAGCAACTTGATTTGCGAATTTGTCCAAAAATTAAATTGTACACAGGGGTGCATAGGCGAATTCACGTGGAAGGGCACGTGCACCCATACTCCTCTCCTTAGTCTGTGTATAACAGGGATATTTTTCGGATAAAGTACTTAATTTTCCACGTGGGAACCCATGATCAAAAGAGCATTTGGTGTAGTGATAGTTTTGTGCACTAATGACCCCACGTATGGTGTTCGAATCCACTCCCCTATCTTCCATCTCCAAGACATTTTTCTATTTCTATTTCTCTTTTTTGTTCTTTTCAGTTTTGTTCAAATCCCATGCCCTGTCTTTCTTTTTTCTTTTCCATGCATTATTCTCTTTTTTTGTTCATCCTTGATATATCCTTGAATTAAATATTGATTTTAACACTTGTAACTAAAAATAATGATGCTATTATTGATAGTTCTCCAATGTAAGCTTTAGAAAATCAAATCAAACGGTAGGAGGAATAATGGTGCACGCATCCTGCTAAAATTCCGGATCCGCCACTGAGCGGGTTGTTAGTAAACTGTATTTGTAAAATAATTCTGGAAATATAAATTAATATAAACAGAAAAAATGATAAACAGAAATGACATAAACAGAAATGATCATAAACAATTCGAGCCCACTGAATTCACAATGTCTCCTTAAGGAATTTAATCTCACTCTAGCACCCGAGGTTATGGATTATTTCCTCCCAGGATAAAACGAATTATACACTAGTGTAGTGGTACTCCAAACACCAGTGGTTCAGCAAACACAAAGATCAGTGGCAAATCACAATTACTTTTTGCTTTATTTTTGCTAAAAGTATGCAGAAGAAGGAGAAGAAACTCAGAATTAGTAAAATTATGAGCAGAATAGTATTGTATTTATAACAAAAATTTGGGCTGAAATCAGAAGAGGTGCAACTCTTCAGAATGGTTGTTTCTGCAAAATAACCATAGCATAAATGACATTACATAAATGGCTATTTACTCAACAATAAGAGGGAAAATTGATGAGTAATTAATTTCTGTTACAAAAATAGAAATACGAATTGAATTTAATATTAATATTCTGTTATTAACAAATATTTAATAACACATTCTGTTAATATTTTACTATTAACAAATAAATTTGGTCCAAAAAGTTAATCAATCAATCGATTATTTGACTAAATCCGAAGCTGAAGCCGAGTGAGCGAGCGAGCGACGACGATGGTATGGGGCTTGCTTTCTTCTTAACTCTTTAAGAGCTAGAAGAAGAGCAATTGCTTATAAACCCATAAAAAAGTCTTTTCATCTTCCAATATGGGACAATGTCCATATGCCGTGAAATTTCACTAAAATTTTTTATTTCTCTCCATTTCTCATTCACTGTCTTTTAAGTATTTAATATAGTAATTAAATATCTTAAAAACCCAACAATCCCCCACATGAATAGAGAATGGGCATATCACGGAAGTATTCATGAAAAATTGTGTGATTCGCAAGTAAGGATTAACTGCATCTGGATAAGTAGGTTTCCCTTTGAACTTTCCGTAGTGAACCTATGTCGAATATACTTGATCAATCAGTAGATTTGATATCTTTGAACCGTCAAACTTTTGTGTATACCTAGACAATCACAAGTCACACAACTAATCCTTAACCGTCTTTGATTCTCATTATTGTATTCGTTTCTGCCATGAACACCACCTGGTTTCATAAGTGTGTAGAGAACTGGCCTTACAAAGTTCTCCTTGAAGCGGCTAACACTTCACACTTACATAGGTGATTCCTAAACGCGTCATCCCGTAAATACATTATTTGATATACCCCGTATCAAACTTATATATCATTAGAAAGCCTTAATGCTTTATCCTTTGTACTGAACATTATCTCATCACGAGAATGGACCAAAAGTTTAGTTGACAATGTTGAACTGTCATAAATGACTTTGTTTAGTCTCCTTGAACCTAGATCTTGGGATCTCCAGTCTTATAGGTAGAGTTACCGCCACTATGACTTGTTCTCGGCCACAGTCCCATTCCCTTTGATGACTTATCAACTACCTCTCTAGTTAGGCCTTTTGTAAGTAGATCCGACACACTATCACTTGACTTTACATAGTTAATCGTGATAATTCCTCTAGAGAGTAATTGTCTAACGATTTTATGTCTTCGTCGTATATGGCGAGATTTACCGTTATACATAATGCTCCCAGCCCTTCCAATTGCCACTTGACTATCACAATGTATGCATATTGGTGCCAATGATTTGGGCCAAAATAGAATATCTTTCAAGAAATTCCGGAGCCATTCAGCTTCTTCACTAGCTTTATCTAAGGCTATGGACTCATCTTCCATTGTAGAGCGGGCAATACAAGTTTGTTTGGATGACTTTCAAGATACTGCTCCTCCACCAATAGTGAATACATATCCACTTGTGGACTTAGAATCAGTTGATCCGGTGATCCATTTGTATTACAGTATTCCTCAATGAATGCAGGATATATACTGTAGTGCAGAGCAAAGTCCTGGGTATGTACTAAATACCCCAAAACTCGTTTCATGACAATCCAATGAGATTGACCTGGATTGCTTGTATATCGACTCAATTTACGTATAGCACGAGCTATATCTAGTCGTGTACAATTCATGATGTACATTAAGCATCCAACACACGAGAAAATTCAATTGTGATATGCTTTGGCCTTTGTTCTTTGCTAATGCAAGATTTATGTCAATCGGAGTCTTTGCAACTTTAAAGCCCAAGTGCTTGAATTTTTCAAGTATTATCTTATAATAATGAGATCGTGACAGTGCCAGACCTTGAGAAGTCTTATATATCTTAATTCATAGAATTAAATCAACAACTCTCAAATCTTTCAAATCAAACTTGCTAGTTAGCATACGCTTAGTAGCATTTATGTTGGCAATGTCATTACTCATTATGAGCATATCATCCACATATAAGCAAAACTGACTATATGATTTGGAACATTTTTAATGTACACACATTTATCACATTTATTTATCTTAAACCCATTTGACAACATTGTTTAGTAAATTTCACATGCCATTGTTTGGGTGCTTGTTGTAGTCCGTAAAGGGACTTAACAAGTCTATAGACCTTATTTCCTTTATCTGGAACACAAACCCTTCAGGTTGTTCCATGTAAATTTCTTCCTCCAACTCTCAATTTAAGAAGGCCGTCTTAACCATCTGATAATTTCAAGACCATAAACTGCAGCTAACACTACCAACGTTCGTATGGACGTAATTCTTGTAACTCGAGAGTATGTATCAAAATAGTCAAGACCTTCTCATTGTCTATACCCTTTGACCACAAGTCTTGCCTTATTTTTGTCAATAGTGCCATCATCTTTCATTTTCCTCTTAAAGATCCATTTAGAACCCAACGATTTATTTCCAAGAGGAGAATCAACAAATTCTCATATATGGTTGTTCAGTATGGATTCAATTTAACTATTGCATACCTCTTTCCATAACAATGATTCCGAAGAAGACATAGTTTCTTTAAATGTTTGAGGCTTATTTTCGAATAAGAAAGTCACAAAATCAGGTCGAAATGAAGTAGACGTTCTTTGACGTTTACTACGTCTTGGATCCGTCTGGTTATGTGAACTTTCTTTTGTTTAGGAACTTGCACTTTTGCCAAACACCCCCACACTTTAAAATAATTCAAGTTAGGCTTTCTTCCTTCCCATTTTCACATGGATTGTGTTTTGCTATGGGGTATTCGATTTAGTATTCGGCTAGCCGTAAGAACGACTTTCCCCCACAAGTTCTGTGGCAAAACAGAACTTATCAATAATGCGTTCATCATCTCCTTTAATGAACGATTCTTTCTTTCTACATTCCCATTGGATTGGGGCGTGTAAGGAGCCGTTGTTTGATGAATAATTCCATATTCTAAACATATTTGTTCAAAAGGAGATTCATATTCACCACCCATATCACTTCTTATCATTTTGATTTTCTTGTTAAGTTGTGTTTCAACTTCATTTTTGTATTGCATGAATGCGTGTATTGCTTCATCTTTACTATTAAGTAAGCAAACATAGCAATATCTAGTACTATCGTCAATAAAAGTTATGAAATACTTATTTCCACCGCGAGATGGTATTGACTTCATGTCACAAATATTTGTGTGAATTAAATCTAAAGGATTTGAATTCCTTTCAACTGTCTTGTAAGGATGTTTGACATAATACATACTTGACATTTTGATTTTTCATATTCAAATTTAGGCAATACTTCAAAATTAATCATTTTCCGCAAGGTTTTATAATTAACATGACCCAAACGTATATGTCATAATTCATTTGACTCAAGTAAGTAAGACGAAGCTGAAACATTATTATTATTTTTCACAACTATTACATTCAGCTTGAAAAGACCCTCAGAAAGGTAACCTTTTTCTACAAATATTTCATTCTTACTTATTACAACCTGATCGGAAATAAAAGCATACTTAAATCCATTCTTAATAAGAAGTCCAGTAGAGAATAAATTTTTCCTAATTTCGGGAATATGAAGGACATTGTTCAAAGTCACCACTTTGCCGGAAGTCATTTGTAGAAAAACCTTTCCACTTCCTTTAATCTTGGCCTTTGCAGCATTTTCTGTGAAAATTTTCTTTTCGGGTCCAACATGAGCATAAGTAACAAAAGCTTTCTTGACTGCACAAACATGACGAGTGGCTCCAGAATCAATCCGCCACTCTTTAGGATTGCCCACTAAGTTGCATTCGGAAAGCATGGTGCATAAGTCATCAACATCATAATGTTTTTCTACCATATTTGCTTGACCCTTCTTCTTGTCTTTCTTCGGAACACGGCATTCCGTAGATTTGTGTCCAGGTTTTCCATAGTTGTAGCAGTTTCCACTGTACCGCTTCTTACTTGGGTTGTATTTCGGACCAAAAGCTTTCTTCCTCTTATTGTTCTCTTCAACAATATTTGCTCATATTATTGTTGAACTTACACAGCCTCTTTTTTCAGCAGCTTTGTTGTCCTCTTCAATTCTCAAGTTAACAATAAGATCTTCAAGGGACATCTCCTAGCGTTTGTGTTTCAAGTAGTTTTTGAAGTCCTTCCACAAATGAGGCAATTTCTCAATCATTGCTGCTACTTGGAATGCTTCATTGATGACAAGACCTTCAATGAAATTTCTGTTAGTAAGAATACTAAGATTACTACTTTCAACATCAATATTAATTTGATTCATACATTCGGCAAAGAGATCGTAAATAATCATTTGTAGTTCTTGGACTTGGGTAATAACATATTTGCTATCTACCATTTTATAGTCCAAAAACTTTGAAGCCACAAACTTTTTCAACCTGGCATCTACAGTTTTGTATTTATTTTCAAGCGCATTCCACAGTTCTTTTGACGTTTCCACGCTACTGTAGACATTATACAACGCATCCTCCAACCCGCTAAGAATGTAATTCTTGCACAAGAAATCTGAATGCTTCCACGCCTCAGACACGAGAAACCATTCTTTATCAGGAGTTTCATCGGCCAGCACAGGAACATTTTCCTTGATAAACTTCTAAAGACTTAAGGTAGTCAAATAGAAGAACATCTTTTGCTGCCAGCGCTTGAAATCAATCTTGAAAATTTTTTCGGGTTTCTCCGCCGGTGCCAATGCTGCCGGTGTTCGGCTCGTTGAAGCATTGGTAGTCACCATAGGATCATTTCTGTAAAAGAATGATGTTAAAATTACGTAGATTTTAATGAAGTACGAAACCACAAAGGTTTTACTCTCTAGAAATAATAATACAAATACAAGTTATTTATTACAAAACTTAGCTCAAAGTAATAAACAAAAAGATAGACAACAAAGTAGAGAGAAAGAGAGAAGAGAATATATTTCTTCCATGTATCCAAGTGTATTACAAAATGAGTTTTCATCCTCTATTTATAGTACAACATATAGGTATACCAAAAGAATTTCATAAGTATGTCATTAAGTATTTGAGATCATGGAGGAAGATCATGGGTAAATTATGAAGGTATGGGAGTTACAACAATAATGGTGAGAAGTAGTGGGGATTATCTACATAATGGAGAAGAGTAGTGGGAGTAACTTCTTTAGGAGTTATAGACATCCACTACAAAGTATAATATTTCATAACACTCCCCCTTGGATGTCTATAGATAATGTGCCTCGTTAAAACCTTAACTAAAATAAAACCCAATGGAAAAAAATTCTAGAAAAGGAAAAAGAGTACACATATCTAACAAAATGCATTTTTGTTGCCTCGTTAAAAACCTTGTAAGGAAAACCCAGTAGGAAAAAACCTTGTAAGGGAAAAAGAGTGCAACGCGCATTAACTCCCCCTGAAAGAGCATCAAGTCACATTATTGAGCCTTCGCATTCCAATCTTGTGCACCATCTTCAAGAGATCGTTGGTAGAGATTTGATAAATAAATCAGCCATATTAACTATAATGAATATTTGCACCTTGAAATCATAACTCGTGGTAGATATATAATGTCTTCACAAATATCGTGGAATGGCTTTTCAATATCTCCATAAATGTATCATCGCTATCATATTATCATGCTTATAGTTATAGCAAGATACATTTGTGCATAAATTGCACTGAGGAAGTGGTACCTCAAGATCAAGAATTATAGATGCTTCAAGCAACTTAAATCCTTTATGGATTGTCATATAAGTTGAGTCATATAAGCCATATTATAGACTTTAGATGCATATCAAGTTTTCATGTCATGCTAGACGTATAAGATATCGAAAAACTGATTACACATACCATTGACTTTATACTTTCAAGTATTCGAACTACATGTCCAAAACTACATGTCTTTCATATGGAATCAATTCTACTTGAATTGTATCTCTTCCATTTGGCCAATATTTTGTTGTATTCGACAAACTTAAGATCCTCATCGATATTTAGCGCTATCATAGATGTCGTCGACGAACATTTTATATCGGTTCCAGTAAATTTTCATAAAAACATAACATGGAGATCTCTTCATTCATATATTCAGGTACCTGAATCTCTCATGAGATTTTATGAAGTGTTATGTCATGTGATCTTCTAGATCACTTGCCTCCTTATTATGATCACTTTGATCATTTGCTCATCTTCTTTATTAAGAAGTTCTTTTTGAAACCGATTTGTCTATACGCTTTAAGCGTATCAAAGACTTTGTCCTTCTAGGACTTAATATGAGCATTTGCAGTGAGAATATAGTTACTTTCTTTGGGTCAGCAAATGCGTATGGCATGCTTTGCAATATGTTGCAATTGAATTATCTTTTTATGAACTTCAAGTTCATATTATGATATTCGAGGATCTATATATACAAATGATAATTCGTTCCATGTAACTTATTCTCAAGTGTTTATCATGTCTCCCCCTCATGTTAGAAAAACTAACTTGTTTCCTCAACTCTGGGAAATCATCTTTGTGCATTATCATGTTAATATACACTGCACATCAATAATAATAAGATGAAATTATTTGGTTCCTGACCCTGAACCACTTGTGAGGGGAATACTCTCGTGTATAACGTATATCAAATTGATATAGATAACTTTGTTCTCATAAGCAATAATTTAGCTATTAAGTGGAGGCACTCAATAAATTATTTTGCTAAACCAACTATGATGTAAACCAACTTATCAAGATGAACTATCTTGAATAGAAAATCTGGAAATTATGCTCGAAATTAGATTACTGAGCAAGTTACCTCGCAAGCACCGGCCAGGTTGCAGGTTAATAATAATCGCACATGTAACCATATCATAGATGCATCATATGTGGTATACATGGCAGGCGAATGGGCCCATATTCGCCTTTGATATTTCCAGAATTTATGGGATTCAACCCCAACTTTAGTTGGTCAATTAATTAATGAGAACAAGTATATAAGAGAATTCGTAAAGAACTTTCTTGTTCTTTAATATTTACCCATGTGAATTCTCTATTATTGTTGCACATCATACTTAAATTGATATGGCTAACCCGAATGCTAATTGAATAAATTATCAATATTGATAAAATTCAGGTTTACATCATGACATGTGCAATTATCGATAAACTCTAAGTTTATTATGATATGGGTTTTTATATCAATAAACATCCACTTTATTGTGGCATTCTTTTGTTTGTATAGTACAAATTGGAGAATAAAGCTGGTAGCTTTTCACATGCATATTATCATGCTACAAGTTGTAGTAATAGAAGATATCAAATCTTTCTTTTATTTATAGTCTCAATATAATCAATCGCTTCACATATACTTTGGAAACTGAATAAGTTTCTTTGGGTACTACAATACAATATCTTATTGGTAATCAATTATGTTTCTCCAAATTAATATAATTGGCTCTTAAAGTTGTACCATTATTGTCATGTCAAAATTATATGCAATATATGTTTCTTGCATTATCATTGTCCTTTAATAATCATATTGCCAAAATATTTTGGCGTACAATAGGTACGTGACCAATGACCATTCATGCCATAATAATGACATTATTTTCTTATATCATCTCAACCCTCCTTCTAGAGGTGAGTGTGGTATATTCAATACCAATAGCATGTTCATATTCTTCCAATAATGAATATGTATTCATAAATCATATGTTGTCACATTCACACCATGAATGGATCATAATCATCTATATGTGCTGTATAAAATCTCATGTCAAATCGATGACATATATTACTTTCACAGAGTGAAGGAATATTTTGAGAATCCTTATTATTCTCATTATCACAATGATGACGATTATAATTTCGTCTATTGCCACGTTCATATCCATTGATACCTTCACGGTAATAATTTTGTCTTCTTTCAGACTTATTACATAGTGCTATCATATTTTCTGCGGGGATATGTAATTTTGTTATCCTTTTCAAATCAGTAAATGCGTCTGGCATTTGATTTGTTATTCTTTGCAATCTCTTGCACCTCTTTTTTCACAAATAGAGGCACGCAGATCAAGATGAGATAATGATGGATTTTTCCACAAAATTTCCCGTTTGGTTTCACCACCAACTTCTCTCCCTAATTTTGTGAAAAGTGTCTCATCGAATTGACAGTCTGCAAATCGTGCAGTGAACAAATACCCTGTCAATGTTTCGAGGTAGCGAATAATGGAGGGCGATTCAAACCCAACATATATTCTTAACCTTCTTTGCAGACCCATTTTGGTGCGATATGGCGGTGCTACAGGCACATATACTGCACATCCAAAAATTCTTAAATGGGATATAATAGGTTCATGACCCAAAACTAATTGCAAATGAGAATATTTGTGATAATTTATCAGTCTGAGACGAACTAGCATTGCTGCATGCAAAATGGCGTGACCCAAAACCGAAGTGGGCAGCCTCGTTTTCATGAGTAACGGTCTTGCTATCAATTGCAGACGTTTAATTAAAAACTCTCCAAGACCATTTTGAGTGTGAACATGAGCTACAGGATGTTCCACTTTTATCTCAATTGATAAGCAATAATCATTAAATGCTTGGGATGAAAACTCAGCAGCATTATCTAGTCTAATGACTAAGTCATTTATCGGAAAATTGTGCCCGTAATCGAATTATTTGTGCCATTAATTTTGCAAACGCAAGGTTGCGATATGACAATATGCACACATGAGACCATCTTGAAGATGCGTCTATTAAGACCATAAAATATCTAAACGACCCACTAGGTGGGTGAATAGGTCCACAAATGTCCCCTTGTATACGTTTCAAAAACGCAGGTGACTCAATTCCAACCTTTGTTGGTGATGGTATAATAATTAACTTGCCTTGATAACAAGAAGTGCAAGAAAATTCATTATTTAAAAGAATCTTTAAATTCTTTAATGGATGCCCATTTGAGTTTTCTATAATTGATCCAGGATGTCCCATTCGATCATGCCAAAGTACGAAATCAGTAACCTTTTGGTTTACGGTAGAATGTGCCTCAATTGCACTAATTCTTGTCCAATACAGGCCACAAGATAAAGATGAGAACTTCTCAATAACCCTCTTTTGGCCAGAGACATTCTTTGTAATGATGAGATATTCAAGATTATTCTCATCTATTGTCTCAATATGATATCCATTTTGAATGATATCTTAAAAACTCAACAAGTTCCTCTTAGACTTGGAGGAGAACATTGCATTCTCTATGATAAATATTGTTCATTTAGGCAGAGTTATAGTTGCTCTTCCGGAGCCTTCAATCAATTTACTACTACCAGAAATTGTAGTAACATTTGCCTTACACATACTTAAATGAGAGAAATATTTCTTCTCTTAATTTTCTCAAGAGATTCTTGAGATAGTAGAGCTTCGTGCTGATAACGTATTACAAAACTTAGCTCAAAGTAATAAACAAAAAGATAGACAACAAAGTAGAGAGAAAGAGAGAAGAGAATATATTTCTTCAATGTATCCAAGTGTATTACAAAATGAGTTTTCATTCTCTATTTATAGTACAACATATAGGTATACCAAAAGAATTTCATAAGTATGTCATTAAGCATTTGAGATCATGGAGGAAGATCATGGGTAAATTATGAAGGTATGGGAGTTACAACAATAATGGTGAGAAGTAGTGGGGATTATCTACATAATGGAGAAGAGTAGTGGGAGTAACTTCTTTAGGAGTTATAGACATCCACTACAAAGTATAATATTTCATAACATTATTAAAGCTTTATTTTACAAAAATAATCCTTAAAAACCAATACGTTAACAAATGATAGCTATCATTTAATGGTCAGATTGCAACATTTGTTAACAAAGTAATCCTTAAAGTCAATTTGATAAGAGAGTTCGTTAAAATAATAGTAACGTTAATAACGTACTAATCCATATTAATGAGTATTCAATTGTCTAATTTAATTTGTCCCAAATTGAGTTCAGAATCAAACTAATTTTCTGCTACAAACATTTTAAAATAATTATTATAATGAGTCATTAATATAATAGTAAGAAAATAAATCTAGACATAATTTTAGAATATGTCTTTTTGAGATATCAAAAATATTTTTCTATCAATCCCCTACATATCTCAAAAAGACTATAAAAATAAATAATAAAATAATAAAATAATTTGCTGGATTTCACAAACGAGAATAATGCTTTGAACCTGATGTCTCCTGGAGTATGAACCACACCTAGATAAAATAAGATTAAACTTACAGAAAAATTGGTGAAGTTTAAAACTTTTATGAACCAATAATTCTTTTGTAAGCTTAGTGTCTAATCTATCACATTATACCAACACACTTGTTGTTTGACGCGGCTTTGTGCTAATAGATCATGCGCGCACCTGGTTTTCATGAGTGCTCTAGAAATTTCGCCATAAATTTCATAGGAGCAGCCCCACTCCACACTCATATAGGTCAATCCATCAAGTGTATTCTGCAGCACCATACACCACCTATAAAGGCTATGAATTATATATACACACACACACCATAGGAAGGAACATAATTTAATAGTGCACATTTGATCAACTAATGACTTGTTGTTACCCATATGAACCTACTTCATGGGATATCCAATCACATAGGTTAGGTTACCATCATAGTTGATATAACTCAAATTGGCAAAAGTCCCATTCCTCTCGATGTTTCGGATATTAATTTTGTTCCCAAAGGTTTAGTCAGAGGATCGGTCAAATTCACTTATGACTTCACATAATCTATGGAAATAATTTCATCTTTCAGCAGCTGCTTTATCACATTATATCTCAATCGGATATGTCTACACTTTCCATTAAAGGATTTATTTTTAGCAATGACCATTGCAGCTTGGCAATCATAATGCATTGACACAGAAGGTGTCGGTTTAATTCATAGTGGAATACTCGCCAAAAGGTTCTTTAACCAAACGGCTTCATTGCCAGCTAATTCCAATGCCACAAACTCATATTCCATGGTGGATCTAGCTATTATAGTTTGTTTAGCTGATTTTCATGCCACAACACCCCCACCAAGGGTGAACACATAACCACTAGTAGATTTTGTCTCATCTGAATAAGAGATCCAGTTTGCATCATTGTATCCTTCTAATACTGTGGGAAATCCACTATATTTAATACCATCGTTCATGGTACCTCTCAAATATTTCATTACTCTTACTACTGCATTCCAATGATCATGACTCGGGTTTTGAGTATATCTACTCAATCTACACACAGCATATGCAATATCAGGTCTAGTAAATTCATCAAATGCATTAGACTACCAATAACTTGAGAATATTTATTTTGATCAATAGCATCTCCCTTATTATTTTTTAACTGACTACTAGCATCATAAGGAGTGCTTACAGGTACCACATCAAAATTATCAAACTTTTTAAGAATTCTTTCAATATAATATTCTTGAGTCAACATCAAACTATTGCCATCTCTTATAATTTTCATGCCTAAAATAACACTAGCTTCTCCCATGTCTTTCATCTCAAAATTAGAAGACAAGAAAAATTTGGTTTTATGTACTAAATCAAGGCTAGAACTAAAAAATAAGCATGTCATCCCCATAAAGGCAAATAATAACACATGTACCATCCACACATTTTGTATAAACACATTTATCTACTTCAATAAATGAAAAACCATCATTAATCAATACTTGATCAAATTTTTCATGCCACTGTTTAGGCGCTTGTTTTAGACCATATAAAGATTTTAGCAATTTACATACTTTATTTTCTTGACCAGACACTATACAACCCTCAGGTTGCTCCATGTATATTTTCTCTTCCAAATCACAATTTAGAAATGCAGTTTTAACATCCATTTGGTGAATAAAAGTTTATAAATAGAAGCCAAGGCAAGTAAAACACGAATCGAGGAAATTCTAATTACAGGAGCATAAGTGTCAAAATAATCAATATTTTACTTTTGAGTAAAACCTTTTGCAATAAGTCTAGCTTTGTATTTATCAATGGAACCATCCGGATTAAGTTTCTTCTTAAAAATTCATTTACAACCAATGGGTTTAGCTCCCGGAGGTAAATCAACTAAAATCCAAATACTATTTTTTAAAATTGAATTTAATTCTACATCAATAACTTCTTTCCAAATGAGGCATCAGACAAAGAAATAGCTTCAGAATATGTTAAAGGATCATTATCCACAAGATAAGTATAAAAATCATTACCAAAAGATTTTTCTTTCCTTGGTCTTTTGCTTCTTCTTAATTCCTCACTTTCAAAATTATTTTGTGCAATTGGAACATGTGAAATATTATCGTTTGGAATAATAGGAGTATCGTAAATTTTCTCAAATTTTAAAGGAAAAATACTTTCAAAAAATTCAACATTTTTTGTTTCAATCATAATATTGTTTTCAAGTACATCACTTTTGACTACTAAAAATCTGTATGCTACACTATTTTCAGCATACTCAATAAACATACAATCAGTTGTTTTAGATCCTGTTTTTCTTTTCTTAGGATCGGGTAACATAATATTAGCAAGGCACCCCCACACTTTCAAATATTTCAAATTAGGTGGATACCCTTTCCACAACTCATAAGAGTTTTACCCGTTTTTTTATAAAGAATTCTATTTTGTAATAAAATTGCTTCACCCCAAATATTATCCGAGCACCATAACTAACAAGCATAATATTCATCATTTCTTTTAAAGTTCTATTTTTCTTTTCCGCTATACCATTTGATTGTGGAGAATATGGCGGAGTTATCTCGTAAATTATGCCTTCTTTCTCACAATAATCATTCAATAAAATAAATTCATCACCTCTATCGGATCTAACTCTTTTGATTTTCATATTCAATTGATTTTCTACCTCGGCTTTATAAATTAAAAACTTATCAAAAGCTTCATCTTTATTTCTCAATAAATAAACTTTTAATATCTAGAAAAATCATTTATAAATGTCACATAATATTTTTTCCCTCATTTAGTCATAGTTTGTTTCAAGTCTCTTAAATCAGTATGAATTAAACTTAAAAATTCAGATTCTCTAAATACTGAAGCACGTGATTTCTTAGTTTGTTTAGCTTTTGCACTGTCCTGCATCTCCTACCTAATGCAATTGACCGACCCGCCATTTCTTTCCTTCAATAATGCCTTCGCTTCACTTCAAGATGCTATTTACCAAGGAAAGACTATCTTTTTTGAATGGAAGAAGCCGAAGGGGTGAACGAGCGATGCGGTAACGAGCCGTAAGAAAGATGAGCAGAGCATTCCTTCCGCCGGCCTTTATAGGAGTAGGGGAGCGTGGTGAGATAGATAGACGTCCAATCCTGCAGCAGCTAGTTGCTCGGCCTTATTCTTGGGCTGACCACGCTTATCAATATTCGAAAAATTAATATTTGAAATAAGACCTTCAGAATGCATTTTTTTAATATAGGATAAACTAACATGTCCTAATCTAGCATGCTATAAATTAAAAGAATCAATCAAGTAAGCAGAAGTACTACCATTTTCAGTAATAACATTGAGTACAAATAAGCCATGGTTATAATAACCCTTGCCAACAAAACTATTATTCTCGATCAACACGACCTTATCAAATTCAAAAACAACCTTCACCGCCACTTTTCCTAATAATCACACAGAGATCAAATTGTCTCGGATACTAGGATCATGCAACATCATTCAATGCCAAAGTTTTGCCAAATGTGAGTTTGAGAAGAACTTTGCCTTTTCCAAGAACTTGAGTAATTCTTGAATCACCAAGATAGACAACTTCTTCTCCTTCCTCAACTTGGGTGTAAGACATAAAGTCTTTTTTGTTAGCACATATGTGCCTAGTGGCACCAGAATCTAACACCCAGTCTTTCACATTGGCCACAAGGTACACTTGAGAAACAACCGCAATAATTATATTATCCACTTTGGCTTTAGTTAAATTTACTTTAGCCGTAGTGGGATTGTCATTCCCAATTCTTTTTCGGCATTAAGTAACATAGTGGCCAGGTTAATTGTTGGTTTTGGGCTTATAACCATTTCTTTTATCATACATGTTACTTGATTTTCTCCGACAGTTGTTATCCTCCACAAGGCTGCTTCTAATAGCAATTTCTTTTTCTGTTACAATCATTTTTTAAAATAATTATTATAATGAGTCAGTAATATAATAGTAAAAAAATGAATCTAGACATAATTTTAGAATATGCCATTTTGAAATATCAAAAATATTTTTCTATCAATAAGTGCCTCAAAGGTCTCAACCAATAACTTGTGCATTAAAAATGATTGCAATAACAAAGCCAAATATAACGAGGAAACATATGCCAAAAAAATTACATAAAAATATAACATTATGTGCACACTATGCCAGAAAAATGTTACATTATGTACACACTATGTGCACAGAAGTCAAATTTATGCGTATAAAATTAGTTCGTATCCATAATGTGGATATTGATTTATTTTCTTGTATATATATTATATTTTAAAAAATTATATAAATATTATTAAAGAATGTATATTTAACATGTACTTTTTGTGTATCATTTTGAAAGTATTTTTTGAATTTGATGTTGAGTTAAATGATATAATAATTATAAATAGTGGATTAATTTATATCCAATAATAGTATTTTATTGGAATGTATGTTATAGTTTGGTACATAAATTTAATAGGAGTGTCTAATTAAAAGGTAATGGACATACTATTGTATACCTAAAGAATCACCATAACTTTTTTATAAAAAGACTTATTTTATATTTTCGCTGTGAATAAATTATATAAAATATATGAGTTTTAAGTCTATGGCCGGTTAAAATCTGAATTAAGAATAAGAAAAATAAAAATGACGAATGACATTATCGACTTTAGTTATAGATTTCTACTTCATCTTTCTTTTATTTCAATTATTTGTTGCTTAGAATCAACAACAGACTATTTTTTGTTGTTTTCTTAAATTAAAAATCAAAATCAAATTAAACAAAAATATGACAATATTTTTTCGGTTTGAGTTAGTTTTTGGTTTAGTTTGATCTCCATTAATGATGTTAATAGTTTGATTCGCTCGATTATTTTGTGAAATTTCTACCGTATTAATTTTTCGATTACTCTATTTTATATTATTAAAATTAAGTTTTTTAAATGCATTCCAATCATTTTGGTTTCTCTTAGGTAATGCTACGATCCAATAAATTATTAATTTTTTTTAAATGAGTCAATAATAAAAGTTAAAACACCATAACATGCGTTCTTGTATATGATTTTGGAAAAACTTTCTAGATCTTTTTATTGTTCAAAAGATGATAAAGTAGTGGAACATGAAAGATAATCGAAATTTCATCCCGCTGTTCAACAACAACAAAAACACAAATGAAACAAAAATAAGAGAAATATAAGTCACACAAGTAGAAATATATTAATAAAGTTGGAAATCAATTAAAGAATATTAGAAATTATGTATTCAACATGAGAAATCTAATATGAGAGAAAACATATAAAAAGGGAAATTACCAGTTATGTCAATTTAGAAGTAGCTAATTATAAAACTTGGCCAATTGATAAAATATTACTATTATTAGTTAAAATGGCCAATTACCTATTTGTAGCAAAAAAATATCAAAATCTTACTTTCGTTTGGGTATGTGCTATTAGAATAGATGGAGTATATCTTAAGGAGCTCGAATATTAGTTTTGGGATGATTTGGTGAAGTTTTGAGGTGGTTTAAATTGAAAATTCGAACTAAAAACTGAATATGAAAAAAAAATGATACGTGTATCACATTGTGTATCACATATTTGTATTGTTTGTGTATCACATGTATATCCATGTATATCTGTGTGTGAGATACATGCGTGATACATGTGTCACAGAAGAATTTTTTTACATCAATTTAATTATGAATTTAATACAAAGTCAGTCCAAATCACCTCCAATCTTCCTCAAATTTTATATATTGACTTATCTATTTGTTTTCAATGAATTTAGACTATACCCATTAAAAAAATTCCTTGTTATTTCGATTTTTAAAATATTAACTAGAAATTAGTAAGTTAAAACTTATATGGTACATTTATGTAAGTTTCCCTTTAGATTCCATATGGTTTAAGTTGATCCCAAAGTGAATAGACACTTGCAAATTTTTTGTACAAAGCAGTATAACTTCAAATTTAACCCCAAAAGTCGGGTTACTTGAGATCCAGGAAAGGAAATTTGGGCCCATTATCAAGCCCCAAAAATTGGGCCGAATCTCAAACATCCGCATACTCGCAGTCTTTGCAAACAGTTATTCGAAATTCCATCTAACAATCCATAACGGCTTGCCTTAGGGTACTTCTCAAAGCCTCCCAGTATTCACTTGCTCAGTCCACTTTCATCGGCCGCCGGCGGCCATCTCCGACACCGTTTTCTTCTTCGTACGCATATCTCCGTCGCTGTATTTTCTCTTCTAAACCCGATAATATGGTGAGGTTTTTTCATTTACTAATATATATCGTTTCTGAAAATTCAAGCTTTCTCTAGTTTTTTTTTTAATTGATTGAACTGAACTGATTTTAGGCTGACTCGTCGGGTAAATCACACGAGACAGTAAAAAATTGTAAAACGGAGGTAAGAATATTTGGAGTTAGTTTTTCTTGTGATGCACATTGGGGTAGAATCTGTTTGATTTAAATTATTGAGTTTCTGATAGGCGGCGGCGGCAGCATTAGATGGAAAGGAATTAACCCCAGAAGAGCTCGAAAAGAAAAAGAAAAAGGAAGAAAAGGTTTGAACACTGTTTTCGTTTATGTTTACTTGTGACGGATGATTTCTCACAATGAACCAATGCGATTCCATAATATTTTTGGCGCCAAATATCAGTTCCTTGTTAAAGAACAATATTCTTCGTGATATTCAAGTGTATGGATTCTAACTTAGGACTATTGCAGTTGATTGATCGATTCGAAATATACGCATTGACACAATGAACCAATGTGATTCCATAATATTTTTGGCGTTCAAATATCAATTCCTTGTTAAAGACCAATATTCTTTGTGATATTCAAGTGTATGGATTCTAACTTAGGATTGTTGCAGTTGATTGATCGATTCGAATTATATGTAGAATTTTTTTGACACTATCAGGTCACCGTTACTTGCTGTTGCTGTAGCAGGTAGCTTGCCTTGTTTTCAGGATTATAAATCCCACTTTTTATGGAGGGTTACCTATAAAATTTTCTGTAGAACATAGATCTTTTTGCACTTCCTATATATTTCCTGTTCCTTTTATCCTATGAGCCGAGGGTCGATTGGAAACAGCCTCTCTGCCCTTTTGGGTAGGGGTAAGGCTGGTCTACATATTACCCTCCCCAGAGCCCACCTGGTGGGATTATACTGGGTAGTTGTTGTTGTTGTTGTATATATTTCCTGTTCCTGAATGTATTTACTGGGCTTATACTTACTAAGTGGTCCTTTTTGTCTATTGGTTGGTTTGTAGGCTAGAGAGAAAGAGTTGAAAAAACTCAAGGCTGCGCAAAAAGCGGAAGCAGCAAAAAAGGTATAACTATTTTTTATTTATCCAATTATGTTTGATACTTGTCTGTTTGGTAAATGTCTGTCTTGGTGGTATGGCTTCTGAGCCGTTAATACCATTTGCTATATATCAGTTTTGGAGGAAAATAAATTACCAAACACTAGGTATCACTACCAAAACCTTCAGCAAGCCTACATAGTGATAATATTATCAAAGTTTTAATAAGTGTTTTCTAATTTATGGTTTTCTTTTCCCGAGCTTCTCTGACACAGTTCGTCTGCATTAAGGCACAGGGCGCCTCCAATGTGTCAAAGACTGCTAAGAAGAAGAGCTCAAAAAGGGAAGGTGAAGAGGAGAACCCTGAAGATTATGTTGATCCAGAAACACCTCTGGGGGAGAAGAAGAGGCTCTCCCGTCAAATGGCAAAGACTTTTAATCCCAGTGCTGTAGAGAAATCGTAAGTTTAGAATTGTTTTTCACCTTTACTTTCTGATTACTCCATGTTTTTTTCTAAATACTGATTCAGAGTACAAGTCTTGTTAGAGCACAATTATGATTCTTTATGCTAACCTGAATAGGTGGTATTCTTGGTGGGAGAAGTCCAATTTCTTTGTTGCAGAACCGAACAGCTCTAAACCACCTTTTGTGATAGTAAGTTTATTTCTGACTTGTGCTTTTGTTCTAAAGGAAGATGTTGGTGTTGTGAGAAAGCACGGGAGAAGAATATAACTGATATGTAAACATGATACAATGAGCCCTATATATAATACACATAACCTAGCCTACTCCTAATACAGTTTAGACTAGACTTCTAATACAGTTAGACTTCTAACACTCCCCCTCAAGCTGGTGCATATAAATCATATGTACCGAGCTTGTTACATATGTAGTTAATACGAGGACCAGTGAGGGACTTGGTGAAAATGTCTGCAAGCTGATCATTTGACTTTACAAACTTTGTAGCAATATCTCCCGAGAGTATCTTTTCTCTGATAAAGTGACAGTCAATCTCAATGTGCTTAGTTCTCTCATGGAACACTGGATTTGACGCAATATGAAGAGCTGCTTGATTATCACACACAAGTCCCATCTGACTAACATCACCAAATTTCAGCTCTTTGAGCAACTGTTTGACCCAAACAAGCTCACATGTCGCCATAGCCATTGCTCGATATTCTGCTTCTGCACTAGACCGAGCAACCACATTCTGTTTCTTGCTTTTCCAAGATACCAAATTTCCTCCTACTAAGACACAATATCCAGAAGTAGAACGTCTGTCAGAAGGCGATCCTGCCCAATCAGCATCGGAGTATCCAATAATCTGCTCATGGCCTCGATCCTCAAACAATAAACCTTTACCTGGAGTTGATTTTATATACCGAAGAATGCGAACAACTGCATCCCAATGACTATCACATGGCGAACCCATAAACTGGCTCACAACACTCACAGGAAAGGAAATGTCAGGTCTTGTCACTGTAAGATAATTTAGTTTACCAACTAACCGCCTATATCTTTCAGGATCGTTAAGAGGCTCCCCCTGTCCTGGAAGAAGTTTAGAATTCGGATCCATTGGAGTGTCAACAGGTTTACAACCTGTCATTCCTGTCTCCTCAAGAATATCTAAGGCATACTTCCGTTGTGAGATCACAATACCAGAGCTAGACTGTGCGACCTCAATACCCAGAAAATACTTTAGTGTGCCCAGATCCTTAGTCTGAAAGTGTTGAAAGAGATGTTGCTTCAATTTAGTAATACCATCCTGGTCATTGCCGGTAATAACGATGTCGTCAACATAGACCACTAGATAAATACATAGACGTGAATCAGAATGCCGATAGAATACAGAGTGATCAGCTTCACTCCGAGTCATGCCAAAGTCCTGGATAACAGTGCTAAACTTACCAAACCAGGCTCGAGGAGACTGCTTTAGACCATAAAGTGACCGACGCAAGCGACATACAAGGCCACGAGACTCCCCCTGAGCAACAAACCCAGGTGGTTGCTCCATATAAACTTCATCCTCAAGGTCACCGTGTAAAAATGCATTTTTAATGTCCAGCTGATACAGGGGCCAATGGCGAACAGCAGCCATAGAGAGAAAAAGGCGGACTGATGCTATCTTAGCCACTGGAGAGAAGGTATCACTGTAATCAAGCCCAAATATCTGAGTATACCCCTTGGCCACAAGACGAGCCTTAAGACGATCAACCTTACCATCTGGACCAACCTTGACTGCATACACCCAACGACAACCAACAGTAGATTTATCCGAAGGAAGAGGGACGAGCTCCCAAGTACCACTCGCATGTAAAGCAGACATCTCGTCAGTCATAGCCTGTCGCCACCCTGGATGAGACAATGCTTCACCTGTAGACTTAGGGAGGGCAACAGAGGACAAAGAAGATAGAAAAGCATAATAGGGTGAGGACAAACGATGATAACTTAAACCAATATAATGGGGATTAGGATTAAGGGTGGTCCGTATACCTTTCCGAAGTGCAATCGGAAGAGACAAGTCCGCAGTAGGAGCAGGGTCAGGTGCAGGAAGTGAATCAGCCGGGCCGGATGCTGGGCGAGGACGACGATGATATGTCAAGAGTGGAGTGTCTTGTGCATGGAGTCTAGGAGGAGCCACAGTAGGTGGTCCAACGTTCGGAATGGGTAAGACCTCTGTAGCGGAAGGTGAAGGAGGAGATATAGACTCCCTAAAGGCCGGTATAGGTAAAACTTCAGATATAGCCAGATGGTCAGAATGGTCAGAAGAGGTAAAGAAAGGCTTAGACTCAAAAAATGTGACATCGGCTGACATAAGGTACCTACGAATATCAGGTGAATAACAACGATAGCCCTTCTGAACACGAGAATAACCAAGGAAGACACACTTGAGAGCACGAGGAGCTAACTTATCGTTCCCAGGAGCTAAGTTATGAACGAAACAAGTGCTCCCAAACACACGAGGGGGGACAGAGTATAAGGGTGACTGAGGAAACAATACCTCATGCGGAATCTGATTTTGGATGGGAGATGAAGGCATCCGATTAACCAAATAACAAGATGTGAGAACTGCATCGCCCCAAAAACGCAGCGGAACATGAGATGCAATGAGAAGTGTGCGAGCAGTCTCAATAATGTGCCTATTCTTTCTTTCTGCAACCCCATTTTGTCTGCTTTCTCCACTACTACTCGTGACGCGAAGATTTTCATCAACGGCGTTGAAGTCACTCAGCCGGATCTGTTCAATAATGGCTTGATCCCGTGCTTTCTCACATGGTATCAGAGCTTTGGTGAGAATAGTATAGCTGTGCGTCATTCCAGCTATTTCCGGGAAGAAGACCTCGTCGCCGTGCAATTTTCCGGCGACTTAACAGGCTGTCCGTAACTTAAACTACCTTTTCTGTTGGTGTTGTGCAAAATCCGAGACCACCACGAGGTTTGGGAGAGAATTCCGACCAACCCCAGAAAAAAATCACCGGAAACCGACGCTTCACGCGCCCCCACGCGCGGCAGGACTCTCGGCGCGTGAAGCCCACGCGCCGGCGCGTGAGAGCCTTTCCGGCCACTTTTTCCGATCGCTCCAGAAGGACAGTTTAGTCGGAATATAATTCCGACCCTACCCATCCACTTTTTGTTCGATTCCGACAACTTTGATTTTTTCCGGCGACCTACAGTGATTTTTCCGGCAGCTACAGTACTTTCCGGCCAATATTTCTTCAGGACAGTTTACTCCTACTTGAATTCCGAGCCTATCCATATTTTTACTTTTTAATTCCGACAACGTTGAAATTTTCCGGCAGCTACAGTGCTTTTCCGGCAGCTACAGTGCCTTTCCGGCAGCTACAGTGTTCCTGTTTTCCGGTAGCACCAGTTTTCAGTCCTCTGTTCAGTTTCAGCGAGTTTTCAGTTGATAATCCAAACGATGTCTTTGGGACTAGATGCTTTCGGGCCTAAAAACCAGGGTTCTGGCAGTTCCGGTATTATGATTACCTCAGAACCTTTAATGGGAGGTTCAAATTACCTAGCTTGGGCTTCGTCTGTCGAGTTGTGGTGTAAAGGCCAAGGTGTTCAGGATCATCTAACCAAAGAGTCTGGTGACGGAGATGCAAAAGCCATAGCACATTGGGAGAAGGTTGATGCTCAGTTATGCAGTATTTTGTGGCGATCTATTGATTCCAAGTTGATGCCCTTGTTTCGTCCATTCCAAAAATGTTATTTGGTTTGGGAAAAGGCTCGTACTTTATACACTAATGACATATCTCGTTTCTATGATGTGATATCGCGGATGACAAATTTGAAGAAACAGGAATTGGATATGTCTACTTACTTGGGTCAAGTGCAGGCAGTTATGGAGGAATTTGAGACGTTGATGCCAGTTTCTGCTAGCGTTGCAAAGCAGCAAGAGCAACGACAAAAGCTGTTTCTAGTTCTTACTCTTGCTGGGCTTCCTCATGATCTTGACTCAGTACGCGATCAGATTTTGGCTAGTCCGACTGTCCCCACAGTTGATGAATTATTTTCTCGCTTACTTCGCCTTGCTGCAGCACCAAGTCACCCAGTGAGCTCATCACAGACACTTGATTCATCTATCCTCGTCTCCCAATCTGTGGACAATCGGGCTTCTCATACTATAGAGTATAGACGAGGAGGAGGTCGTTTTGGAAGATCTAGACCCAAGTGTTCTTATTGTTATAAACTTGGTCACACTCGTGATGTGTGCCATTCTTTACATGGTCGACCAACAAAAAATGCTTATGTTGCTCAGACCGAGCCTACAGGTAACCAGGGATTTTCTGTATCTGAAAGGGAGTATAATGAGTTCCTTAAATATCGAGCAAGTAAGCAGACGTCTCCACAAGTAGCCACTGTTGCTCAGCTCTGATACCATGTGAGAAAGCACGGGAGAAGAATATAACTGATATGTAAACATGATACAATGAGCCCTATATATAATACACATAACCTAGCCTACTCCTAATACAGTTTAGACTAGACTTCTAATACAGTTAGACTTCTAACAGGTGTGAATAAATATCAAGGTCATATAGGATAAATAAGGAGTTGTATTCACCTACAAATGCAACTGTGTGTACTTTGATAGTTTGATTTCATACGTTGGGATGGCGCCGGTGCGGTGCAGGTTCTGTTTCGCAGCATTTCTTCCACCTGCCCTGGCCTGTTTATTTATTTATTTATTTATTTTGTTAGTTTTATTTCTTTTTAATCCTTAGGCTGGAATTTTCATTTTGGTAAGTGACTTAAGGTTGCTGGGGAATTGTTGATGTGATTTTTCTCATTTCACAAAGGTATACACTAAAATCTTTTAAACTAACACAGTCTTAATTTGTATCGGAAACTAAAAACCATAAACAACTGAGTGGAAGCATTGTGTCTATCTTGGTTCCATCTAGTTAAATCTGAACTTGTAAGATGTCATTTTTGCGGAGGAACCTGGAGTGCTACAAGCTGTTCCAATTAAACTAGGAAAATCCTTGATTAAAATAAGAAATCATAAATCTGAATTAAGGACATAAAAGTAATATCTCTTGGAGTCAACAACAGAATAATAATAGAATATATCACTTTGATTTTCATAGGTCAATTCAGGTGTAACAAATAACAAGCCTTGTAGGAGTTGCTAGATTCGCCAGTGCAATCTAGTCAAAAGCTTTTTATTAAACTACAAGGATAGCTTCAGTATTAATAGATAGAGAACCGAGAGAGGAAGGTGAAAGCCGAAGAAAGCTTGCTTGGGGGGAAGTTGTAATTTTGTAAAATTTTTAATCTTATCCTGCACCTGCACTGCACAAAAAGATTTGTTTCAACCTGCCCTGCAGAGGCGTATGTCTAAACCCGCCCTGCCCTGCATATGACTAAACCCCCTCAGCCTGCAGCCACGCCGCTCCGTTGCCATCCCTATTCGTAGGAGAGTTTCTTTAAGGAGAAGCACATGTTGGTATCTCACAACATAGCAATTTTTACTTACTGGGATTTTAAAGTTTGAATATATGTACATCCAGGTCTTTTTATTTGTTATCTTACCTTGCTTTGTGTCATGATGTGGGTTTTGGAAACCTTTTTTCTGCCCTCTTTCTAATGGATATCAAAAGTACCCCAAACAATTTAGTAGTTATAAAAGAGGAAGGCAAGTTTCAGTTGCTTATTTTCCTTCAACATGCTAGGACAGTTTTGTCAATTTCAATTGCTCATTTCCCCACGATTTCACAGGGGAGGATGTTACTATTCCAATCAGAGGGAAATTTATTTACCTTCTTTTATTTTGGATGGGGTGAAATTTTATTAGGCAAGACCAGAAACAAATGTCGCTGGTAATTCACATATGAATGTAAAAAAAGTTCACAGATTCTGCAGTGAGCTAACAGAGTCAAACATATCAACTCAAAATCATTTACAACAGCCATTATTCCCAAAAGATGGCAAAAGAATGCAACAACAACAACAACAACTACCCAGTATATTCCCACCAGGTGGGGTCTGGGGAGGGTAATATGTAGACGAGCCTTACCCCTGCCCGAAAGGGCAGAGAGGCTGTTTCCAATCGACCCTCGGCGTATAGGATAAAAAAGGAGACGCTGCATTAAGAAAACAAAGGTAAAATTAGAAACACAAGCAAGACAAAACAAAATAATAAAGCATAAGTACTCCCGCAAAATAACGTAAATAATTATGAAAGCATAAGCAACATAAATACAGTCGCATGCAATAATAACAAGCAGCAACTACCATACTAAAACACTAATCACCTATGAGCCCCTAGCCTACAATCTTGGCAAAAGAATGCAGTTGAGCTTAAAATTGGAGTTGTTTTTTCTCCAGAATACCCACCAAACTGCTGCTGGATGGGATTCCATGTTATCATTGAGACACTGGTTTACTTACTGTTAATCCTCATATGGCCCAAATGTTAAAAAAAACTACTGAGGTTTATGATGACAGACTTAACTGGTATCTTTTCATTTAGACAATTACTTGGTGAATTGTGTTACACTGTTACTCAATAATTTGTAAGGTAAATAAGCTGAAGCCAAAGTCTTGCTTGTTACTATGTACATGGTCTAGCTTGGACTCCTTTCTCCTGAGCTGCTTACCTCTCTGTTTAAATACAGGTCTTGCCCCCACCAAATGTGACTGGTGCTCTCCATATCGGACATGCACTCACTGCTGCCATCGAGGTATAAGAGTCTCCGAGCCTAGTTCTGAGTGTTCATTTGCTTATACGAATTTTATATTTTACCTTTGTTTCCAGGATACGATTATTCGTTGGCGGAGAATGTCCGGATACAATACATTGTGGGTGCCAGGGATGGATCATGCTGGGATTGCAACACAGGTTGTGTGTCAAACATGTCAAATCATGACTTTAACATTGCTGTTGTTTGTTTGTCACTTGCAGAGTTTATGGAACTGTATGAGATTTTCTAATTGTGCATTGCGGATGCTGAATCTAGGTTGTTGTGGAGAAGAAGATCATGCGGGAGAGGAATTTGACTAGACATGATATTGGGCGTGAGAACTTTGTATCTGAAGTGAGTATATACGGCTAAGTGCTAGTAATTCCTTATTTAATGTCTTAAACTTATTTTAAAGTCTCTCATTACTATCTCTTCATTTCCGCAAGAAAAACCACTTCAATGGCTATAATATCCTTCCAATTGTTTCCTTAATAAAACAAAATATCCTTCCAAGCATTTCCTCTTTCTCAGTCTGGAACGTATCTGTTGAAAAGTTAAAAAAAGAAAATCAAATACTGATTTCTAACAATTCTCTGCACCCATAGATTTATTTATTGTACTTGCTAAGGTTTTGTAGGTCTGGAACTGGAAGAATGAGTATGGGGGTACTATACTGCAGCAATTACGTCGCTTGGGTGCGTCACTTGATTGGTCTCGCGAGGTACAAATCGAGATTTTACCTTTTTCTACCTCGGTTGGGGAAATCCTGAAGTTGTTGTAATTATACTTTATTTCTTGTGCTGTACTGCTGTAACACATGTTCTCCCAATTCAGTGCTTTACCATGGATGAGAAAAGGTCTAAAGCTGTTACTGAAGCATTTGTGAGGCTGTCCAATGAAGGTCTTATATACAGGTATATAGCTCTTTTTCTTCCTCTCTATCTGCCTCCTCTCCTCATTATGTGCATGTGAATGTCTTCTTGCTATGGGTAGGATGTAGCCATTTTCTTGAGTATGTATGTTTCTTGAATTAGTTTGGCTCTATATTAACCTTTTGTTACCATCTATCAAGGGCTCCACGTATGGTGCATTGGGATTGTGTCTTGCGTACTGCAATATCTGATATTGAGGTGAGCCACACAGGATCGGGTTTTAGTTGGTGTTGCAAATACTTCTTTATACACTGTATAAATTGCTTTCTGTTTGTAGGTTGAATATACAGATATCAAAGAGAGGACACTTCTGAGTGTTCCTGGATATGAGGAGCCTGTGGAGTTCGGGGTGCTGACATCGTTTGCTTACCCCTTGGAAGGTGGCCTTGGTGAAATTGTTGTGGCAACTACTAGGATTGAAACAATGCTTGGTGATACTGCAATTGCTATACATCCTGAAGACAAAAGATACAGTCACCTTCATGAGAAATTTGCTATTCATCCATTCAATGGACGAAGGCTTCCAATAGTTTGTGATGAAATACTTGTAGATATGAACTTCGGGACTGGTGCTGTTAAGGTACTTTATATCATTATATTTGAATGTTGAGAAATAATTGCTTGAGTCCCAGATATTCATAATTGCTTGAATATCCTTGTAGATAACTCCAGCCCATGATCCAAATGATTTCGAGGTTGGACAGCGTCACAAGCTTGAATTCATAAGTATTTTTACTGATGATGGGAATATAAGTAGTAATGCGGGCCCAAACTTCGAAGGAATGCCTCGTTTCAAAGCCCGTGTCGCTGTGACAGAAGCTTTAAAGGAAAAGGTATCTTCATAACTTCTCTATACTGTATTAGCGGTAATGAAATGTTAATGGACAACATGCATGTATTGATATATAGAAATTTGTTCTAATTTATGATCATTTATGAGGTCTTGCATTTAAAAGATCCATGGGTGTCTCTTCATAACCAACAACAGGCCACCTTTAAAATAAAAATAAAAATACAAATAAATAAAAGATACATTGATGTGATGCACCCACTCCGAAATAACCATGTGTATCTGATGTCCAATATGAGTTTGTCATGATATATGAAGGATATTGAAACCTAATAGCCATAAAGGTTTGACCCACCTTTAATGCATTCTAGTTCTATTTGAACCCATCATTCCATGTCCAGGAAAAGGTAAACAAATTTTTCTCAGGCACGTGTTAAGATAAATGAAAAAAATATTTGAACAATGTAAGATGTATGTTGTGCATGTGTTTCCGGTGCCTAAAACATCCTATTAGGCATTGTGTTTACGACCATTATGTAGCATCCATGCTCCAAAAGTGATGGAAGCCTAATACATAAGTATACTTCTTAATACAATTTCAAATTTGCTATAAGCACACATAGAAATAATGTATATATGTACATGTGTGAGTATGTGTCACTAGGGGCAGATCCAGGATTTGAAGGTGGCGAGTGCCATATTTTTTACCATAAAGAATTAGTAGGTAGTAGTGCATTTTTTTTATCCATAATAGTAGTATTAATGTTAGTCATGTACCTTCTTATTTTTTAGTTTTCTATCACTGCCAATTATTTCTTTCGATTCAGTTTTCTTATAATCTTGCTGATGTTATGGTGCTATTGTTTTTTTTAAGAAAAAAATCTTTCTTTGAGCTGAGGGTCTATCGGAAATAACCTCTCCACCTTCTCAAAGTAGGGATAAGGTCTACGTACACACTACCTTTCCCATATCTCGCTCGTGGAATTACACTGGGTTTGTTGTTGTGAATTCTGGATCGCTTCGAGGCATCAGATAAAGAAATTGAATCGAGGAGGAAACGGAATGTAGAAAAAAAAAGAGGGAACGGGATAGACGAATAGGGAAAAGGATTGAAAAAATAGGAAATAAAAAGACAAGGAAAAGGGAAAGAAATAGAGAAAGGACAAAAAAAGATAGTTGGAAAGTTACTGATTTAAAGCAAACTCACTTTGTACCTTATACTATAAAAACCCTTTATGGAATATGTTTTCAGCCATTGCATTGGCACCTCTTAAGTTTGAGACTGTGGGCGGCAAGCTAATATATTTAACATATTTTAGAAAATAAATATATAAAATTTGTCCAAGCTGGCAGGCGCCATGTCAAACCCCACTTTACAAGGTGGATCCCCCATTTGCTTCGATGATTTTATTATCCTGTTGTGTTACCGCTTCTTTTTCCGTGGCTTCTTCACCACCATATTTCTTTTTCAACATTGTGACTATGCTTTTCTTATGGTCTATCGGAAACAAACTCTCTACCTTCACAAGGTAGGGGTAAGGTCTAGGTACACACTACCTTCCCCAAAGTCCACTTGTGGGATTATACTAGGTCTGTTATTATGCGAAGCTAATTAACACATAAATTGCAGCAAAGCAAATTCAACGAATAGGTAGAGTCAACGGGGCAATATAGATAATGCTACCTACAAGCGAATTAGTTTCAACATTGGGCAGTTCTATTCATTAAAAAAAGAGTTGCTGCTGCCTCTCGGTTGAACAAATAGGCGTGGGGAGGGTGTGGTGGGGGGCTACAAGCCCTTGAATGCTGGGGTGGGGGTGGGGGGCACTTCGAATGGCATGATCTGCATGCAACATAATAATGGAAACAAGTTATGCCCTAGGGTCACAGTGGCATAGGATATATGAGCAGATCTCCAGAAGCCTTGGTAGTGGTTTTCCATCTTTTTGTCGAAAAAATTGAACACCTTATACTTTAGACCTAGTAGAACTCTATACTAGGGGGCTTACGAGCCCTTGAATGTTGGGCTGGGCCACTTTGAATGGCATGATCTGCATGCAACTTATTAATGGAAACAAGTTATGCCCTAGGGTTAGTGGCATAGGATATATGAGCAGATCTCCAGAAGCCCTGGTAGTGGTTTTCCATCTTTTTGTCAAAAAAAGTTAACACCTAATACGTTAGACCTAATAGAACTCTATAACATAGAATGGGATGGATTTTGAGTATTTAATTATTTGGAATTGGCCGAGAGCACATTTTGTTCCAACTTCTCTTTTTGATATGTGCATCATCTCAGTTTTAGCTTTATGAGTTCTTGAGACTTTTGAATTGTGCTTAAGTTCTTACCTATAAAAATGGGTTACAATTGAGGTAACCCCCAAGAAGAAACTGTGTTATGTAACATTGCGCATAGACTGGAATAAGTCAAACATAGTAACCTGGGATGAGACTGAGTTGCGTCCACTGTTACAGGGTCTCTACAGGGATGCTAAGAATAACGAGATGCGGCTTGGGATTTGTTCAAGAAGTAATGATGTGGTGGAACCTCTTATAAAGCCCCAGTGGTTTGTCAACTGCCAAAGTATGGCCAAACAGGCTCTGGATGCTGTTACGGATGATGATAACCGGAAAATGGAGATCATCCCAAAGCAATATGTTGCTGAATGGAAAAGGTAATTTCTGATTCGGCCAAAAGGATGCTTTGATCTCGTTGATTATTAATAAATTCAAGGGTTTAAATGATATGCCAAGTTGTCACCCCCATGGTTCTACCATATGTAGACTAATGCATTTTTGATGGTTTTAATGACTGTTTTAGGTTCTTCTATTCAGTACCGTCTTTATTCATGTTGGAAATGGATAGTTTATCATTTGCTTTTGTGCAAGTATCTCATCAGATATAGATGCGTACATGCATAAAACTTGGTTGTGATTTTTGTTATGGATTTTAATCATAAATTTTATACAGGATATTTGGTGCCATTTTTTCATTTCTTGATACATCGCTTGCTTATAATCTGTTCTGTTCCATGTCACGAAGACTTATGTGGTGAACATGCAGATGGCTTGAGAATATCCGTGATTGGTGCATTTCAAGGCAGCTTTGGTGGGGTCATCGTATTCCAGCTTGGTATGTGACACTGCATGATGATAAGCAGAAGGAATTTGGTGTATGCGACGATCACTGGATTGTCGCTAGAAACGAAGAAGAGGCTCGAGATTTGGCTTGTAGGAAATTTTCAGGGAAGGAGATTGTTGGGCTCACTCAAGATCCAGATGTGCTGGATACCTGGTTTTCGTCTGGTCTTTTTCCATTATCTGTATTGGGGTGGCCAGATGATACTGCAGATTTCAAAACATTTTATCCAACTTCGGTTCTTGAAACTGGACATGATATTCTCTTCTTCTGGGTTGCACGTATGGTGATGTTGGGAATAAAGCTGGGAGGTGATGTACCATTTACGAAGGTTAGCAAACTTCATCATCCCTCATAGAAAAAACTAATTTTTCTTATTGAGCTTTATGCTCTTAGTGGAGTTTGATTCTTTGAATCTTTTTGATGATCAGTTGGTATCATTTTCCCCAAGATAGCCATGATCCATGGTTTTTTCAGTGCCTAAAACAGAATTTCAAGTGGAGTGCTTCTGAAAGTTATATTTAGTAATCCGTATTTTATCTGCATTTTGTTATGAAACTTGACAGTACGAGGCGATTCTGAGCATTTTCCGGTTGTTACGGGGTTGCACCAAGGGTCTGCACTCGGCCCTTTCCTATTTTCCCTGGTGATGGATGCCATAACACATCTTATATTCAAGGGGAGGTGCCATGGTGCATGCTATTTGCTGATGATATAGTCTTAATTGACGAGACACGACGCGGCGTCAACGAAAGGCTAGAGGTTTGGAGACATGCCCTTGATTATAAAGGTTTCAGGTTGAGCAGGACAAAGACGGAATACCTCGAGTGCAAATTTGGGGCTGAGCCGAAGGAAGCGGGAGTGGAAGTGAGGCTTGACTCTCAAATCATCCCTAAGAAGAGTAGTTTCAAATATCTTGGGTCAGTTATTCAGGGGATCGGGGAAATCGACGAGGATGTCACACACCGTATAGGGGTGGGTTGGATAAAGTGGAGGTTAGCGAAGGGAGTCTTGTGTGACAAGAAAGTTCCAGCGTTACTAAAAGGTAAGTTTTATAGAGCGGTGGTTAGTCCTGCAATGCCGTATGGGACCGAGTGTTGGCCGGTTAAGAACTCACACTCACAGAAGATGAAAGTAGCAGAGAGGAGGATGTTGAGGTGGATGTGCGGGCATACAAGGATGGATAAGATTAGGAATGAAGATATCCGAGAGAAGTTGGGTGTGGCCCCTCATGGAGGACAAGATGCAGGAAGCAAGACTCAGATGGTTCGGGTACATTCAGAGGAGGAACACTGATGCACCGGTGAGAAGGTGTGAGCGATTGGCTGTGATGGACATGATGAGAGGTAGAGGCAGACCCAAGAAGTATTGGGAAGAGGTGATAAGGCAGGACTTAGCACGTCTTAGGATTGCTAAGGACATGACCCTTGATAGAGATTGTGGAGGTCGAGCATTAAAGTTATAGGTTAGGTTAGGTTGGGGGGAAGTTGTGGATATTTCTTTAGCGCACTAGAGTGAGAATAGCTAGCTATAAGGTAATCTTAGGATGTTACTGGATTAACTACCGATTCAGGGAGCTATCTGTTGGATATTAGTATACCTTTCATCTATTTCATCTATATCATCTATTTCTATTTCGTATATTGCTGCTATTTTGTTATTTTATGTTATATGGTGTATTTTATGTTATTTTTAGTATGAATTTATTGATAGTACTAACTTATTGTCTCTTGTTGATGTCTTGAGCTGAGGGTCTCCTGGAAACAGCCTCTCCGTCCCACGGGGTAGGGGTAAGGTCTGCGTATATATTACCCTCCCCAGACCCCACTTGTGGGATTTTACTGGGTTGTTGTTGTTATGAAACTTGATCTTCCTGTTGAGATCACAAAAAGTCGTTCTTTTTAAAATGCTTTGCAGGTTTATTTGCATCCAATGATCCGTGATGCACATGGACGTAAGATGTCCAAGTCATTGGGAAATGTTATTGATCCTCTTGAAGTTATTAATGGAATTGAACTTGCTGGTCTTCATAAGAGATTAAAGGAGGGTAACCTGGATGCCAAAGAATTTGAGAGAGCAAAAGAGGGACAGGCAAAGGACTTTCCTAGTGGTATTCCTGAATGTGGTGCAGATGCTCTTCGATTTGCCCTAGTCTCATACACTGCCCAGGTTTGTCACATTTGTAATATACAAGTTTAATAAGTCGTTTCTTTTGACTTTCTTTGGATAGTATTAACCTTCTTAATTTATCCTTCCAGTCCGATAAGATCAATCTGGATATCCAAAGAGTGGTTGGGTATCGTCAATGGTGTAACAAACTGTGGAATGCCATTAGGTTTGCCATGAGTAAACTGGGTGAAGATTACACCCCTCCAGCAAAGATAGTTCCTCGTGAAATGCCTTTTAGTTGCCAGTGGATAATCTCAGCACTTAACAAGGCCATTGCGAAAACTGTCTCATCCCTGGAATCTTATGATTTCTCCGATGCAGCAACAGCGGTATATTCGTGGTGGCAGTTCCAGTTGTGTGATGTGTTCATAGAAGTAATCAAGCCATACTTTGCCTGTGATAATCCTGAATTTGTATCTGCAAGAAGATTTGCTCAAGACACCCTGTGGCTTTGTTTAGATAATGGATTGAGATTACTCCATCCATTTATGCCATTTGTCACTGAAGAATTATGGCAGCGCCTTCCTGCTAGTGGGAATTCTATAAAGAAAGAATCAATAGTGATAAGTGATTATCCTTCAACTATAGAGGTATGATCTAAGCACACATTTAATGTCCACTAGAAAATAGACATATTACCTCTGTTGGTTGGCTGTTTAAGTAAATGTATACTTCCTCTTTTTATTTGATTTCGGTTTAAGTGTAGTTTTTTTCCTCCTTTTCCTCTTTCTTTTTGCTGTTTGTTTTGGTGTGATGGTATAGATGCTTAATGATTACCATGAGCTGCGTAGTATCTGTCTCTGAAAAATCAATATATGGAATCACGCACATATCTTGTTAAACTTCTCACCAAATATATGTGAAATGAAAACCACGTAGTCTATTTATTTTGCAAGAATATGTATTTGGATATGTTGCTTGATTGAGGATCTGAAAAAGGTAGCTTATCAAGCTTAGTCTAGTAGTAGAAAACAGGACTTGTGTAATGCTCCATGCTAGCTGCTATATGATTCTTATGTTGTCTATTAACTGTGTTGCTATGTTTGTTCACTTTTCCAGAGCTGGAATAACGATAGCGTGGAAGCTGAGATGGAAAAAGTATCATCCATTGTTAAAGGATTGAGGTCGAAGAGAGCATTGTTGCCTCCAAAGGAGAGATTTGCAAGGTAAATGTTCAAGCGTTTCCTGTGTCTTCTGGGTGAACTTATCTTTTCATATAAAGAGCATTTCAATCGACATTATCTGCTTATCTTTGGTATCTCTTCGGCGGAAAAGTTCTGTATGGTGTCCATTGGTGTGTGAAGTCCATGTTATATATGCCCTATGCTCACTATTCATTGTCTGTCGGGTATTAAGAGAAAAATCCGTCATGGTTGTGACATGGGTGGATAACGGGTGGGTCGGGTCGGATATGGACGAGTTAACAATAAAAACATACCCAGACTAATCCCACAGGTGAGGTCTAGGGAGGGTAGTGTGTAACCTTACCCCTACCTGGTAAGGTAGAGAGGCTCGGATATGGACGGGTGAAAAACGGATGATTCATTAACGGAAAAATATCCGATCCGACCCATATATAAGACCAATAAAAAACGGGTTAACCGACGGATAATACAAATATCCACATTATCCATGGCTTCTTGAATATGATCACTTTTGGGAGAATTCCTAGTCTCCCAAACTTAAGAAATCCTCAATTTGAGTCTTTGCAAATGTAAAAGTTAAACCCATTGGTTATCCATATGGATACTATGAATCTTATCCATATTTGACCCATTTTTTAAAAAGTTTATTATTCAACCCTTTTTAGTGGATAATATGAACGGATAGCTGCTTTTTTTAATACATTTTGCCACCACTAGGTTGTGAACATGAGCAACCTTATCCACACATTAATGGTTGAGGTACCATAGAGATCACTTTTGAATGAACAAGTAATATGCTGGATAAAGATCATGCTTCGTGTTTAACATCCGTTGAATATGCGGTTGGTCAATTTCGGCATTGTGATTATTAGAGATGTAGAAGGTTGAATTTATCTTTCAATTGGTGGCAAGTAAATTCGTCCCTCCACTGAATATGCGGTTGGTCAATTTCGGCATTGTGATTATTAGAGATGTAGAAGGTTGAATTTATCTTTGAATTGGTGGCAAGTAAATTCCTCCCCACAGTGGAAAGAGTTAAAAGTAGTCACAATTTTGGTGGGAGTACAATAAAAATAAAGAAATTTCAAGTGCCTTTTCAATTAAATATTCGACAATTAAGGAACTAGTTAATTTCTTCATTCCTAATGCAATCTCTCTCATCTTAGTTGTTTGTAATGTCAGTCTTTCCTTCCCATCGTTAGGAGATTGGAATTAGCTACTTCAGCTTTCACATTGGTGTAATTGATATTTATCTTTTGAGTTTTAATTTCTCTAGGGACCTATGCTAAATTCCACTAGATATATAATGTATATTACTAGGACGTAGGATACTAGTGTGTTATGAGTATGTGTTTGTGAATCATTCAGTCAGTTATTATTTCAGCACTTTCTTAGTGCTGCAGTTTTAATACAATTATCATTTCTGAGAAAAATAAATTGATCATTCAGTCGGTGATACAGCCTTTTGATGCATATAAATGATTGCAATAGTGGTTGATACGTTAGGCTTTCTTTGTATTGCTTGATATGGATAGTTTGGTTTGAGAAGAAAACGCTTTTTCATAAAGTCAATTAGGATCTTTGGCTTTCCAAACTAATGGTGTTGAGTTGCTTTCTTTAGGCGAGAAGCATTTGCACTTTGCCGGACAAATGATATTGTGGAGACGATAAAAAGCCGCGAACTGGAGATTTGCACTCTAGCCGCATTGTCATCTTTGAAGGTATCTCTTTCTGTGTCTAGCTTGGTTTATTTTGATTCTTGACTTCTTAATCTCCTCCTTATGGTATCTTCTCGGTTTGTGAAAAAAGAGAAGTTCATATTGGTAATGGTGCTTATTTATGGACCGTTTTGAGGGGAATGGTTCATGAGCATTAGCTGGAAAATAAATCCAACCAATGCATGTCGTTTTGATGTGAGTTAGCATGACTGTGCTGTAAAAACTAGTTTTGTTGTCTTGCAATTGCATTACAACATGTTATTCATTCTTGTCTTCCCTATTCTTTTCTTGATAAAGTAAACAATTTTGTTAATAATAGGAAAATCTCACGTGTAGAAAAAGTATACCAAAAGTAGAGAATCTATCTCCTTATTTTGTTGGTACCTTTCCTCTCCCACATGGTATGAAGCTGGATACCTTCAAACATCTTTCAAACATACTGTATGTTGCCCTAAATATCACTTGGCCTTTAAAATGTGATGACCACTCAGCAAGTCATGATCAACAACAACAGCGGCCCCAATCTGTCGAGGATGAAATAGATTGAGACCTTTGTCCTTTTGAGGGAAAAGTGGAACTAGATGAGTGATACTTATTGACAAATACCATAGTCCTGCTTGTGCTTATCATTTTAGTGCAAGGTTTTATTGGAAGGGGCAGTGGTTGGTGAGGCAAATAGAGGTTTGACTATTAATTATGTGGATGGATGTGGGTGTAAAATCAAGAATAACATAGATAGCAGTAATAGGGAACCAACAGAGACTAGTGCATTTTGAATATCTGAAGTACTATGCATGAGTCGGCTATTATGTTGGATGGATGGCATATACATGTTTTTTATTAAATTTTCTTATTTTTCTTACAATGTACGTTGCTTGATTAATTTTCATCAGGTCTCAAGTAACAGTGAGGCAGCTCCAACTCAGTGGCTAACGGAAGTTGTGGATGAGTCTGTCACAGTTTTTCTCGAGGAAAAAGGGACTACTATTAACCCAAAGGATGAAGTTGAAAGGCTCAAAAAGAAGAGAGAAGAGACGAGGAAGTAAGTGAAATTTCATAGACTAGTCTATCGTTTGCAAATTTTGATTTTCTGACTAGTAAAATACGTGCCTTTAATTGCTCTCCTTGGACATACTATTTATTTTTTCTATCAAAGAGAAGCAAACTAAAAGCTTTTCTTTTTTGGTATTTAATTGAATCGCTAATAAGCATTTCGGCTTGCAAAATAGGAAATTGGTGTTTGTCTTAGTTTTTGAGCTACTGAAACATGAGGAAATTTTCAATCAGTTGAGTTGCAGAGGTCATTGAATTACATTGAGAAAGATGTTGGGTGAATATGAAGAATAGTGTAAAAGATCAATCTAGCTTTTGACTTGATATTACTATCACTTTTCCAGATATTCATCTTCTTAATATACATCTGGCATGTTATTTCCTTTGATAATCCGAAATCTTGTTCCTCCCTTCCCTTATATCTAGGAGTGAGTGCTTTCATCCGGAGGCAATTCAACCAAAGTCTGATTCAATTATTACTGCACTCGTTTGAAAAATACTACAGAATGCAGTTTGACTTTTTTCCCCTTCAGCTGTCTTCGTTCAAAATACTCAAGTATATATCGTGAAATTTGAGTCAGTTTATATTGTGAAGTTTACAAGCTGTTCAATTTGCCATCTACCGATCCTTCCTTCTTTTGCAGGCAATATGAGAACTTAAACAAAGTCATGAGTGCCTCTGGCTACAAAGAGAAAGTTCCAGCTAACGTCCATGAAGACAATACATCGAAACTTGGTGTCCTCAAGCAAGAATTGGAATCATTTGAAGAGAATATTGAGCGTCTCAGACGCCAAATTGAGGCACTATAGTTGCAGTATTTCAGGTCCTGCGTAAAATTACCGGTGATTGTAACCTCTCGATTTTTTCGCCCATTTTGGCCCCATTTAGCTTTATAGCTAAGTTTGTTTTTGTTGAAGTTAACTTACGTTGTTACCGGTATGCTACTGTGCTGTAGGTCTTAGTATGCCGACGATTTTGAAATTTGTGATACTGATAAGGGGGTCTCTATAATTATCAGAAACTTTTCTTTTGAGACACTTTGAATCTTTCTGTAAGGCTATTAAAGTTGGCCCAGATGAATATTATATACTACTAAAGTTTCGTTGTGAATCACATTTTGCCCGTTACGTATCAGCTATTTATCGTTGAACTTGGTGTAGAAAAGAAGAGTTCGAATTATTGTAGTTTCTCGATTTAGTTTACTTTCGACATTTACCTTATAATGATCAATTTAATTATCAGTATTTCTGCCTTTAAATAAAAAGTTTCTCAAGAGATTGAAAATTGTAAAGATGTAAACTGTAAAGGAGATTAAAGATGTTTCATTTTATTTACAACTTAGTTTGGTTGTTAAAGCCTATCAACAATAACAACTACCCTGTATAGTCCCACAAAGTGGGGTCTGGGGAGGGTAATATGTAGACGGGCCTTACCCCTACCCGAAAGGGCAGAGAGGTTGTTTCCAATCGACCCTCGGTTCAGTGAAGGAAAGGAAAAACAAAAACAAAAGAGCATTAGTAACTCCCAACAGAAATAACGTAAATAATTATCTAAACATAAGAACCATAAATAAAATAGCATGCTGTTATAAAATAATATAAAAGACAAGAACAATAATGCAAGAACAAGAGTTCTTGCATTATTAGATGCTTAACATGGAGCAAGAGTTCTTGCATTATTTGAACCTCTCTTTCACAAATAGAGGTATGTGGATCAAGATGAGATAATGATGCATTTTTCCACAAAATTTCCCGTTTGGTTTCACCAACTTCTCCCCCTAATTTTGGGAAAAGTGTCTCATCAAATCGACAGTCTGCAAATCGTGCAGTAAACAAGTCGCCTGTCAATGTTTCGAGGTAGCGAATGATGGAGGGCGATTCAAACCCAACATATATTCCTAACCTTCTTTGCGGACCCATTTTGGTGCGGGATGGCGGTGCTATAGGCACATATACTGCGCATCCAAAAATTCTTACATGGGATATATTGGGTTCATGACCCAAAACCAATTGCAACGGGGAATACTTGTGGTAATTCGTCGGTCTGAGACGAATTAGCATTGCTGCATGTAAGATGGCGTGACCCCATACCGAAGTGGGCAGCCTCGTTCTCATAAGTAATGGCCTTGCAATCAACTGCAGGCGTTTAATTAACGATTCTGCAAGACCGTTTTGAGTGTGAACATGAGCTACAGAATGTTCAACTTTTATCCCGATTGATAAGCAATAATCATTAAATGCTTGGGATGTAAACTCAGCAGCATTATCCAGTCTAATGGACTTGATTGGATTATCTGGAAATTGTGCTCGTAGTCGAATTATTTGTGCCATTAATTTCGCAAACGCAAGGTTGCGTGATGACAATAGGCACACATGAGACCATCTACAGGATGCGTCTATCAAGACCATGAAATACCTAAACGACCCACTAGGTGGGTGAATAGGTCCACAAATGTCCCCTTGTATACGTTCCAGAAACGTGGGTGACTCAGTCCCAACCTTTGTTGGTGATGGCCTGATAATCAACTTGCCTTGATAACACGAAGTGCAAGGATATTCATTATTCGAAAGAATTTTGAAATTCTTTAACGGATGCCCATATGAGCTTTTTATAATCCGTCTCATCATGACCGATCCTGGGTGTCCCAATCGATCATGCCAAAGTATAAAGGTATTGGAATCAGTAACCCTTTGGTTTACTGTTGAATGTGCCTCAATTGCACTAATTCTTGTCCAATACAGGCCACAAGATAAAGACGGGAATTTCTCAATAACCCTCTTTTGGCCGGAGACATTCTTTGTGATGACGAGATATTCAAGATTATCTTCATCCATTGTCTCAATATGATAGCCATTCCGGCGTACATCTTTAAAACTCAACAAGTTTCTCTTAGACTTGGAGGAGAACATTGCATTCTCTATGATTAACGTCGTGCCTTTGGGCAGAGTTACAATTGCTCTTCCGGAGCCTTCAATCAATTTACTACTTCCAGAGATTGTTGTAACGTTTGCCTTACACATATTCAGTTGAGAGAAATACTTCCTTTCTTTGAGTATTGTATGTGTAGTACATGAATCAACTAGGCAAATACTTTTACAGTTGGACGTTGATCCAAGTTCGCTTTGTGAGATATCCATATTTGCTATCCCATAGTTTGACATACAAAAGAGATACACGAACATAAGAATAAACAAGTTCAATTCGTTTGTGTCACATAATATTTTCAAAATCTGCTGCTAACAGTTGACTAACAAAATCAGATATGTTATCCATAATTGATTACTTTGCAGTTTGAAAATTTCAGTTTAAACATTTTCTTCAAACAGTCGATTGTTAAACACAAACAATCGATTGTTGAACATTGACAATCGATTGTTAAACACACACAATCGATTATTTGCTATTTTGAAAAACTTCAGATCACACTGTCTTAAGACAATCGATTGTTATGCATAGACAATCGATTGTTGGCTATTTTGAAAAATTCCAGAGCACACTGTTTTAAGACAATCGATTGTTAAGTATAGACAATCGATTGTTGGCTATTTTGAAAAATTTCAGAACACACTGTTTTAAGACAATCGATTGTTATGCATAGACAATCGATTGTGGATTATTTTTGAAAAATTCCAGATTACACTGTCTTAACGACAATCGATTGTTAGACAAAGACAATCGATTGTGGATGATTTTTGAAAAATTCCAGATTACACTGTCTCAACGACAATCAATTGTTAGACAAAGACAATCGATTGTTGATCAATTATTTCAGCTTTAATGCGAAAATAGTAGATAATCGACTAGTTTTTCAGGCTAGTCGATTACCCCTACTGGAAAATAAAAATTTTATTGATATTTGAGCATATTGAAGATATTCTAAAGAACTACTGCTAACATTGCATCATGAACTAACTAATACGAGCTAATACTAATGACTATTAGTTTATTCACTAACTAATACAAATAAGTAGAATAAAATCAAATAACTCCATCTTCTTTCATCACGGACCCATCGCCGATTAGGTGGTCTATCCCCTCGGGTTGCTCAAAGAAGTCTGCCACATCCAGGTGGGTGATGTCCTCATTGTCGTCATAGACAAAATTTGTTTCAGAGCCTTTTCTCTTTCGAGATGCTTGATAAAGGTCAACCAAGTGTCTTGGTATACGGCAAGTCGTTGACCAGTGCCCTTTCCCACCGCAACGATAACATATAGTTTCTGAACCATTTGCCTTAGGATCTTCATGACCCCGTTTCTGCTTTCGGCGGTTATCTCTCTTCGGGGGTTGACGGACTTCATTGGAATTTCTTCCTTGTCTACGTCCCTGGCTATGACCCCGTTTACGACCATGACCATGGTCCTTTTCATGTTTGGCATAATGAGAGTGCACCTTATCTGCTTCAGGCAGTGGTGTAGACCCAGTGGGTCGATTTTCGTGATTTCTCATGAGCAGGTCATTATTTCGCTCAGCCACTAGTAGAAGAGAAATCAGTTCAGAGTACTTTGTAAAGCCTTTCTCTCTGTACTGTTGTTGCAGTACTATATTGGAGGCATGAAACGTTGTAAACGTTTTCTCAAGCATATCATAATCGGAGATATTATCCCCGCATAGCTTCAATTTAGAAGTAATTCTGAACATTGCAGAATTATATTCAGAAACGGACTTAAAGTCCTGGAGCCTCAGATGAGCCCAATCATATCGTGCTTGTGGCAGAGTGACCAACTTCAGGTTGTCATATCTCTCCTTTAAGCCATTCCACAAGATGAGTGGATCCTTGACGGTGAGATATTCAATCTTCAAACCTTCATCAAGGTGATGGTGCAAGAAAATCAAGGCCTTCGCACAGTCTTGGGTGGATGCTTTTTCTGTATCTTTGATGGTGTCTCCGAGACCCATAGCATCTAAGTGGATTTCAGCATCCAACACCCATGTCATATAGTTCTTGCCCGAAATTTCAAGGGCAACGAACTTTCTTTTCGTAATGTCAGACATAATCGAAAATTAAATTAGGAAGAGGGAAATACCTTAGATTTTTCGAGAATGGTTCTTGATACGGTAGAGTCTCGTGCTGATAACGTGTTATGAAATAATATAAAAGACAAGAACAATAATGCAAGAACAAGAGCAATAGAGAGAAGAGTAGAGAGAGTTCTTCTTATTGATACTTAGAGAATGTTAGGAGTGATTTACAATGGTAGAGGGCACCTCTATTTATAGGGAGGAGGATGATTTATCTACCAAGAATAGAACTCTAGAATCTCTCTAATTAAAGACATTCACCTTAAATAGAAGTGTATTTATAACACATGCAATAATATCAGGCAGTAACTATCATAAATAACTATCATAAGGGAGACACACTCTAATACACAAATCATCTATGGATAGCCTTGCCAAGCCTCACCCAACCCCGGGTGGGGAGTACAAAAAACTCTAGGAGCCCCTATCCTACAACCCTGATACTAGACCTCCAGACTTTCCTATCAAGGGCCATGTCCTCGGAAAACCGCATTCTAGCCATGTCATGCATAATAACCTCTCCCCAATACATCTTAGCCCTCCCTCTGCCTCGCCGTACGCCGATCATCGCCAGCCGCTCACAACTCCTCACCGGGGCATCAGGACTTCTCCTCCGCACATGGCCGAACCACCTTAGCTTCGCTTCTTGCATCTTCTCATCCACCGGGGCCACCCCCACCTTCTCTCGAATAACTTCATTCTTAATCTTATCTAACCTGGTGAGCCTGCACATCCATCCACCTGAGCATCCTCATCTCCGCAACCTTCATTCTCTGACATGAGAGTTTTTCACTGGCTAGCACTCCGCCCCATACAACATGGCAGGTCTAACCACAGCTCTATAAAATTTCCCCTTGAGTTTCTGTGGAACTTTCTTGTCACACATGACTCCTGATGCAAGCCTCCACTTTGACCACCCACCTCCTATACGATGAGTGACGTCCCCGTCAATCTCTCCGTCCCCCTGAATCACCGACCCAAGATATCTGACACTGTCCCTCTTGGCGATGACCTGAGATCCAATCATCACGTCCCTGCCTACTTCGCTCGGCTCGGCGCTAAACTTGCACTCCAGGTATTCTGTCTTAGATCTGCTTATTTTGAAACCCTTAGACTCGAGAGTCTGTCTCCATACCTCTAACCTCTCAATAACACCGACCTTCCTCTCGTCTATCAAGACAATGTCATCAGCAAATAGCATACATCAAGGCTCATCCCCTTGAATATGTCGGGTTAGAGCATTCATCACCAAGGCAAACAAGAGCAAACAAGAGAGGGCTAAGCGCCGATCCTTGATGGAGCCCCATAACCACTGGAAAATGGTTTGAGTCGCCATCCACCGTCCTAACCCTAGTCTTAGCTCCATCGTACATGTCCTTGATTACTCTGATGTAGGCTTCCGGCAAGCTCTTCGCCTCCAAACACCTCCATAGCATCTCCCTTGGGACCTTGTCATACGCCTTCTCCAAGTCGATAAGCACCATGTGCAGGTCCTTCTTCTTATCCCTGAACTGCTCCACCAGCCTCCTGACAAGGTGGATAGCTTCTGTAGTGGAGCGACCCGGCATGAAACCGAACTGGTTCACAGATATAAATGTCATCTCCCTCACCCTCGCCTCGATCACCCGCTCCCAAACCTTCATGGTGTGACTTATTAATTTGATACCCCTATAATTGTTGCAGCGCTGGATGTCCCCTTTGTTCTTGTACAAGGGCACCACTATACTCCACCTCTATTCCTCCGGCATTGTTTTGATCCTGAAGATCGCATTGAACAACCTGGAGAGCTGGTTGTTAAAGCCTATCGTTGGACAATAATTCACTCAAGTGTGTTTGATGTGATGGAAGTGTTTGATTGCTGAGTGATTTGAAATATTTTCTCACTTCCAATATATATGATATTTTGTAATTTAGAATCAAGTGTATCTATTCATAACTCCCAATAGAACCAATTTAACAGTAGTTAAATACACAAAACCCAATATCTGTTTACATAAACTTCTACAACCAATTCCGTCTGAAGTTAAAGCACCAACGACAACAATGCAACATCTCTATAACTATTCATAGTTGTCTATTGTATAAAGGAGACACTGCTCTCATAGTACTTTCCTAATCACTCTTCTATTTTAATTTGATTAATAATTCATCACACTTTCAATCCCTATAAACCACACATTTGTTATTTAATCCACATTGTGATGTCCTTCAGTATGTACACTAAAGCTTGAATAAACTTCATTTCAGAGTCTATTATACTATTAGATCAATAATTAGAAATAAAATTTTGAAGTTCTTGCTCAATATTACTGCTCGGGTTTGAGTTCTGAGAATAATAAGGTTGCATTAATATTGGTTTCTTCAAAGAGAAATAGTAGCATTGGGCAATCATTGAGTAAAGGATCTTCTTCCAGTTTTAGATTTGGAGTTAAATATGTAATATATGGCTTGGTAATTCCTGAATAGCACTTTTGAGGCTCAGTGTTAAGATCATATTGTATTAGGTAAAATTTATAGATTCCAGGTGTACGTTTCTCGAGCAGACACGTGGCGGTGATGACATGTTGGAGAACAGTGCGCAGATGGTTGGCACTGGATAAAGACAGGAGAGCGGTGTTGCATAAGTTCCAAAGGCATCAAGGTCGGGGAAGAGAATTTGAAAGTAAGGTACCGATTGGAGAAGACAACACTAAAGAAGCACTCATACAGAAAATTATAGCATTTATTCTCAAACGTTATGCAACCATGAGTTTTTTATTATCTTTAAGAAGAACATAATTCGAGGATCTTGTCTCCTTAAAATTAACTATAAATAGCAATATTTGTAGTCATTGATCACACAAACACTTGTATTACAAAGGCGGATATTCTTCTCTCATTCTTACAAAGCTTTATATAAATGCTACTAAGATTTTCTAATTGTTCTTAGTTCCGGTGGGATCAACATGAGTCCAGTCTTATTCCCTTTTCAATTACCTTTATTTTATTTCCTGTATCCTTAGTCATGTTATTAATCAGATCAACCTAATCCAAGTATCTATAATTGTATTCCTTTTTAGGGTAAATTATGGTATTATTTTGATCTATTCATCTTATACTAACATATTCTAACATTTTCTAAATGAATAAAGAATTTTTTTTACTTTTAACTCGCGCCAAAAACTATTTATATTCGTTAGCCAAAAATTTATATAAAATTTGTATAATATTTGTATATAACATGCAGAATATATATATATATATATATATATATATATATAAATTTCGACTATTATTTAGGGAGCAACTATACAGTGTCATTTTTTCATAAATAAATATGGCATTGGACTACTCTATTCGCTAAATTAATTAAAGCTTTGAGTTGGGTGGTCGAGAGTTATTCATATGGTATACGATCCATGCTTAGGTACACCACCTTTAATTTTCACTCAAAAATTAATTATTCAAATATGGAAATATTAGATGGACTTTAACGATACAGATCCGATTGCACTCAATTAGAGGTAATTAAAGTGAACTTTAGACAATACTAATAGGGAAGAAGAAATCAAATAGGCAGAAGAGAAAAGAAATCTAAGACCTAACTTCAATATTAATGGTAATAAATTGTACTTCCTTCGTCTCATAATATGTGTCGTGATTGCTAAAAATAGTTATCTCAAATTATTTGTTATTTTAGAAATTCAAGAGAAAATTGATTATATTTTTCCTTTTATATCCTTAATAATCAATTGCATTCACATTTAATAAAAATATTGATAATATTATTGATAGAGATGACACATAAGAAAAACTATTTAATAAGCGTTAAGTAATAAAAAATTATTCTTTCTTAAGGGATATGCATAAGAGAACCACGACACTTATTATGAGACAAAAAGAGTATATGAACTAGTTAATCACATCCATTAAACTATGATGCTTAAACCATAGACATATCGATAGAAAGGACAAAAAAGGGTTAGTATATCAACTCGTTTAATAAACCATAATCGAAATGAAAATATGAGATGATAGGTAAACATCATGTTGTTCATTAGAAATTGAAAAGGTAAAATCGAGTTTACTTTGGAGATTAATTTTGTTTTTTTTTCGATCAATGGATTTCGTCGTCAAGATGAACATGAACAATAAATCTATACTAATTTTTGGCGAGGGATGGATAAGAAGAGTACTGATAATATTCTTATTTTTATGCAGGTCTATGTAAAGGCGAATTAAAGATTTAAACTCGATAAATTTGAACTTATTGTACTTTTTAAACTATATCTTACACATTTAAAATATGAAATTCGATTAAAGTCGTAGCTAATAAGCTACGTCCACGTGAGCATATCCCTAATAATCATTTTCCTCTTCATTTTTGTTTCAAACTTCTCAGAAAGTAAGTATATTAAAAGTCCTTTTACCTAAACAATATGGTATATCTCAAGTCAAGAGGGTTGCTATGATGGTAAGCAATCCCCACTTCCAACCGAGAGGTTATGAGTTCGAGTCTCCCCAAGAGTAAGGTGGGAAGTTCTTGGAGGGAAGGATGCCGGGGTTTACTTGGAAACAGCCTCTCTACCCCATGGTAAGAGTAAAGTCTGTATACATACTACCTTCCTCAGACCCCAATAAGTGGGATTATACCGGGGTTGTTGTTGTTGTTGTTGTTGTAATATGGTATATCTTAACTGTTTTATACCAAAGAATTCTTAACACCTAATCTTTAAATTATTCCAAAGGTTTATTTATCGTATTGAAATATGCGTATATAATAAAATCTCATAAGGAGTGGACCAAACTGTAGTATTATAAACATGCCGACAGCTCCGGGCCAAGTTAGCCATCTATCATCACCAATCCTTTTTTGGTAGCTAATTCATTTTTCTTGTTCAAGTTGTTATAAAAATAAATTCATAACATATAGCTTTTAAGAAATAAAATAAAATAAAGCCTGGAAAATTTTCTCATGTTCAAGATTATTTACACAATCAAATTATTTAAAATTTAATTGTTGATGAACATCCACATAATGACTCGCGAGTTGGTAATTAACTTGAAAAATTATGAATTGCTTGTTAAAAATACAATAAACTACAATAGGCGTTTAAATATTTTTTGAACCATCGATAAATAAATGGAAATATTTTTTTACATTTAGGTTAAAAATAACATCAAATAAATCATATATATATAAACTGCTTCAGAACTCCTATTAAATAACTAGTTCTTCTTTTTAATTTTTTTATAAGGCTCTTAAAGCTTATTCATATTCTTTTAAATTTTACAAAAAATAAAGGATATTAAATAATACTTAGATTATACTCCTACTTTTTAAGAAGTAACATTGGATCCTATAGGTTAGGTTGTACATAGACAGTCCCATATGTGCTTAGTCCCAAAGAAATGGAAATGTTTTGCCGTGGGAAAACGTGCATCTTGTATTGTGTTTCCCCTTTGTTCTACGTTATTGAAAAGCTATTCACCTTTTTCCTTAAAATAATTTTTAATTACAGAAAAAAAGAAGTTAATTAGGCTCTATAAGATATTCAAAATAAATCGTCGAGGTAGGCTTATAGACTCGAAATTCTAATCTTTTTATACTATTGAATTTTAATTAATTATTTATATATATTTAATAAGATAGATCTCTATCGAAAACAATCTTTATATTTTCATAAGGCAGGGTAAGGCAAGGTAAGATCTGTGTACACACTATCCTCCCGGATCCCACTTGTGAGATTACATTGAGTTTATTGTTGTTGTTGTATATTATATTCAATAAATTTTTAAAATCAATAAATAATTTATGAGTATTTAATAAATTTCTTTAAAGAAATATGACTGAACTAAAACCATTGAAATCTGTCTATTAAATTCGACCGAACTCGTAATCTCTGCCTCTGAAATCCTTTGTTTTACTACTTTAGGGGATTGGAGTTGCGGAGGAGTTACATAGGATCAAAATTTATGGGGTATTTTGTTTCCCTGTAAATATTTGAGGGGTTAAAGTAGAAATAACGATAAAAATCACACATAAAGTTCGGTCTCCGATGGCACAAATAGATTAAAATTAGAATTGGCACACTTGCTAATGAACAAAAACAACCTGTATAATTTTACTTAGTGAGGTCAGGGGAGCGTAGTGTATACGTAGACCTTACCCCTATCCTAGGGTAGAAAGGCTGTTTCCAAATAGACCCCGTCATCCTTTACTCCAAGAACTTCCCACATTGCTCTTGGGGAGACTCGAACTCACAATCTCTCGATTGGAAGTGGAGGTTGCTTACCATCACAACACTTGCTAATGAACAAATAATCACAATTCCTAATAGAGGTAAGTAGTACTATATCATATACTCTCCTACTACATAGGTATCTTGAAAATTGTAACACAATAACGTGTTTTAAGGACTACGATTTTCAACAAATAATTCTTAGGATCAATATATTAATGACAAATAAGAATATAAATCAAAATTCTTAGCCACAAGACCGCATCTAGCTAGTGAACATAAAATAAAAGAGGGAAGTATAATAGGATTCTTAAAAATTATATTTTAATATATGATTGATATTTGTTTACGTCCATTGGGGAGTGAAGGAAGGAATGTATGCAACGGATGGGTGAAGTGATGTCGTATATGGTCGGACACAACCAAATCTCATCCCATATCCTCACCACCACCTTAATAATATATTAATAGTATACTAATATTTTTATCCTATCAGTGTAATGGACAGCTCGATGTATAAAGCATTTCGCATTCACACACAGGATTTGTGGAAGAATCACACCTCAAATGTAGGTAGGTATATCACATTCACATAGGGTTCGAGAAAGGGTCACACCCCAAGAGAGTGTGATGTAGGCAGCGTACCCTGATGCAAATATTAGTGGCTAATTCCACGGCTCAATCCCTGACCTATAGATTATACGGAGACAGCTTGATTGTTGCTCCAAGGTTCCCCTTCTTTTGCTCTATCAGTATACAAAGGCAAAGCCACATATTGAACACCACACCCTTTGTCGAAACTTTTTTTCACTTCTTTTAAATTTGAATACCCTTGAAGAAAGTCTTAACTTCGCCACTATCAATATTTTTAACGTGTTGTAACATGTAAGTTGACAATATTTTCTAAGTTAATAAGTTCAATTATTATGGATCATTATGTATAATTATCTTTTCAACCGGTAATTTGAAGATTTTATTGTACTATCAATATATAAAAGTTAAACTCAAAAGTATATATATTTGTACATTACATAATATGGGGAAACTTTGGTCCCTATATATCCCTACGTGTGCATGTGAATGAGATATATATATAAATTGAGGAAGAACGTACAATGTGCTCAAGAAGTCAGATACACACGTAAATATTAGGTTTTTTTTCTTTTTGTGGGGTAAGTAGAAAGAGGTAGGGTAATAATATAGGGAAAAAGAGAGAATAATTCAGTTGTAGTAAGATCCGAGTGCATGGAGCCAAAAGCAGTTGAATTATAAGTATATATTATGGACTCATAATACCATATTGTTTAATTATGTCACATGTATAGTACCTTATTTTATTAGTGAATTATGCTAAAGTATGGACCACCTTCAACTCAATCAACGATCTAGCCACTTTTTCTTGTAAAATATTTGGATTTACACTTAAAAAAAAAACTAGAATTAAATACGAACTTCATTATTAATTTGTTGCTAAATCACTTGTAACTACTAGAAATTCAAAAACCCTGTCGCAATTTGGATTTTGATGGCCATCCTAAGCTTAAAAAGGAAGAATATGTCAAATGGAGAAATTCGTTTTGAGCTTTAGTTACTGGAGTTGTTTTGTGAAAATAGCATTAAATACCACATTTAATTGTGATTAATGATATTTTTATTTACACTTAATGCATGATTTTGTAACACGAGACATCTTACCTAGAGTCCTGAAAATAGATCATCATTTTATTTGTGAAAAATGCATGCACAAAATAGAAAAATGTTCCTCTTTCAAATACTTCACTTTTAATAAGAGATTTCGAGTTTGAACCCTGAAAATAAAATATTCTTTGGTGGAGAGTTCTAAAACCCCGTACTAGACTTTCTACACGAGTCGAATCCAGATTAGCAAAGCCAGTGAGTTTATTATACCGGAATGTGTTAAACAAAAGAAAAGGTCTGCCACATTAACCAAAAACAAGTCTAAATAAAATATTATGATATGGAAACTATATCGCCAGTAAAAAGAATAAATATTGATGTGCTATATTTGTGATATAAAAATTGTTATGAAAAGCTATGGACATCTACACTAGATTAGGAGAGTTGTTGCTAAATCAAATTTCAATCATTCAAGCAGAAAAAGGCATCTACTAATGCAACAATATTTATCTTAAATTAGGAATAATTCTGCGGTTGGAATAAACAGAGGAACTTAGAAACCAGAGAACCTAAAGAAAGCGTATACTAACAAAATTCATAGCATAAATATGTTATTTTCATGAGGGTAATAATGGAAACAAAAGGGTTTTTGAAAATGATAGCTAACAGATTGGATTATTTTTTATTTGTTTATTTGTATTTTGCAAAAGGGAAGAAATATAAAAAAATCTTCTACTTATCTTTAGAATTGAAATATATTTAGTTGATGATTTAATTTCTTCAATTGTAAATTTTACTTTCTTTTCACTAGAAATTCTATGTACTTTAATTAATGCATATATTCTAGTGAAAGTGTGACGACCCAAAGGGTCATCACCTGTGTTCTTAAGTATTCTGTGTCGCCGAGGCCTTGAGAACCTCATTTTTAGATACCATGATTTGCGCGTACAGTCCGGGCGCGTAATCGGAAAGCTTAAAATATGAATTCTGTGAGAAAAATGATGAATTTTGATATTAATATGATTAATATTGACTTCGGTCAATATTTTAGGTAAAAGGACCGGGACACGTGAGTTGACTGTCCCGAAGAGTCCATAGGAAAATATGGGACTTGGATGTATGCCCGAAATCGAATTCCGAGGTCCCAAGCGCGAGAAATAACTTTTTGTGTGAAATTATTTTCTGAAATTAATTAAGTAAAATAGAAAAGAAATTTGATCAGAAGACTAGGATATCATGCTCGTATTTTGGTTCCGACACCCGATGCAAGCGTTGTTTGTGAAATTTGATTGAAAACGGACGTCATTTGACGTGTTTCGGACTTAAAATGGAAAAATGAGTATTTTATGAAAATTTGGAAGAAATCATGTGTTTTGAGGATGGATTCTATGTATATGATATTATTTTGGCGATTTGATTCGCACGAGTAAGTCCGTAAGATATTTTTGAGGTTGTGTGTATGTTTGGTGTGGAGCCCCGAGGGCTTGAGTGAGTTTTGGATAGGCCACGTGTTGCATTTTTGAACTTTGAAAAAAAAATATTGCAGGTCAAATCTGGTATCTTCGTATTTGCGAAGGAATTCTCGCAAATGCGAGTTCGATATCACAAATGCGAGAAAGGGAGAATTCTACTTGGGTCGCAAACTCGACGATTTTGTCCGCAAATACGAAGGTTGACCAGTTGCAAATGCGACGTTCATGGTCGCAAATGCGAAGTCTACCTTGATGCACATTGTTCGCAAATGCGTACCTATCTTTGCAATTCCCAACTTAGCAGGGTCAGGGTTCGCAATTATGAACCCCAGTTTGCAATTCCCACATCTGCATCCTGCATTTATCATACTTAGATGAATTTTCACCTCATTTCTTCATTCTTTCAACTCAAACACTCCATAAGAGATTTTCCAAGAAAACTTTCTTGTCAATTTTTACTTAATCCCCTCCATCATTTACATTATTTATCATATTTTCATTTTAAAACCAAGAATTTTCATGGGTGAAAATGGGGATTTTGGGTAGACTTAGGTTTTCTTCAAATTGGGGATTTGGACATTAATTTTGAGGTCCGATTTCAAAACAAATCATTTATATGAACCCGTGGGGAGGGGAGGAGGGGGGGGGGGGGGGAGGTAATTGGATTTTGGCTCGAATCTCGGGTTTTGACCACGTGGGCCCGGGGGATTTTAGGGATTTTGACTAAAACTTTGGGAAAATTCATTTTCATGCATTCAAATTGATTATCATTGTTGATACATTCAAGTAATTCGTGATTAGATTCGAGCGGTTTTGTGGTGGATTCGAGGGTAAAGCTATACTTGAGGCTTGAGTTGAGTTTGAAGCATCGAGGTAAGTGTTCGGTCTAACTTTGGCTTGAGGGAATAGAAGTTGAGTTATATTTGCTACTTGTTATGTGTTGTGTCCGACATATACACATGATGACGAGTATCTATACGTTGGGTCGAGCAAGACCGTAAGTCCTCAATTGCTAAATTATTGTATACTTAATTGCTCTTGTGAGAACTTGATTTGTTAATCTTCATGTGGAGCAAGTAATTAGTTATTTTCGTGGATTTTGGTATGACGGAGTATTGGTGAATATTGTATTAAAAATAACTATTGTGCTGATGCTACACTCTATGCATATTTTTGCATAGATCCAGGTGTTGGAGCGGCATCTGAGTAGTACTAGCAGCCTGGGGGCGAGCTTTTTGTCCAGAGACACCGAGGTAGCCTTGCAGACGCCCGCAGGCGCGGAGCCTTATCTATCCTTTCCTTCAGTTGTTATCTCTTGTACTTGAGATAGACATTCTACACTTTCTTTCAATACATTGTATTTAGAAAAATCTTGGTAGTTCGTGAGTTTGTGACTCCAGTTCTTGGGTAAGTTCTTGTTAGAAATTTCTGTATTTATTCAGTTATTAAAAATTTAAAACTTCCGCTTATAATTATATTTTTCATTGCTTTTAATTAAATGCTGAAATTATTTAAACGAGATAGGTGTTCAATAAAAAGTAATTGAGTTGACATGCCTAATTCCTATTAGTATGCACCATCACAACTCCCGAAGGTGGAAAATTCTGATCGTGACAGAAAGCAATATAATGTCACAATTTAACCTAATGTTATTGAGTTTCATGTGCAAGGACATGCACCCTATGGTATGTGTCTTAATGTTAGAACACTTAATTTACATTCTGTAGCTGAGAGAATACAAGAAGCATACACATTTAATTTTATGTTATTCATTAATAAAACTGACCTAATAAATTAGGAAATTAAACTCATTAAATTGGGTTAGAACAATCAAAATAGCATTAACAAATAATAATAAGCAAGTATGGTGATGATAGCTAGTTACGTAAATGATCAAGCATTGCGATAGATTTACCAACTAAATTAGCTGCTGTAAAAAATAATAATACAAATATGGCAAAGCCATACAGTACATACAAATATAATGAGACAGAAATCTAGTATTGAAAGAAGAATAGTGCTTTCTTTTAATCAAACAATTATTTTTTTAAACTTTGAATAATTATCTTATTATGAACTAGCTTACAGAATTGAGTTATGTAATATGATGGATGCGATTCCTTGACCCTTAATTAGAAGCATGATATTCGAGTCCGAAAAATAAAAAAGACCTCTTGTAGGGAGCGAGCGCTTTCCCTTTAAATCAGTTGTTTACGATGTAATTCGAATTAGTGGTGGAACTAGTGTGTTTTACATACTGAATAATCATTTTGAAGAATAAAAAAAGTTAGGTTTAAAATATTGAGATTTGGACTTACGTTAATTGATTATAGCCCGAAAGGATAATGATGTGATCCAAGTGGTGGATAAACAAAATGCATAATATTAAATAGGAAAAAGGATCAGAACTGCCCCTAACGTATTGACTCCAGGTTAAAAATGCACTCCGTTAACCTATTTTGAAGAAAATGCCCATACCGTTGAAAATGTGGCATATTTATGCCCCTAAGTCTAACAACTGACTGTACTTATATTTAAAACGGTAGGGGCATTTTTTTCAAAATAGGTTAACGGTAGGGGCATTTTAAAACTGGAGTCAATACGTTAAGGGCACAAATATGCCAGAATTTTAACGGTAGGGGCATTTTTTTCAAAATAGGTTAACGGAGGGCAATTTTAAACTGGCGTCAGTACGTTAGGGGCAGTTCTAACCCTTTTCCGTATTAAATATTGTGTGTGGATAAGTGATGCTCAATAACTATTGACCTGTGATGGGTAGACACTCTTTATAAATAGAGGCCAACACCCCTTTCTTAGTCTGCCTCTTGAATACGTGGTAACGATAGACGTCCCATCAGTCAAATTCTCCGGGCTGTGAGAGCGCGTAGCTAGTGGATTGTGAAAGTTGGTCTCGGGCTTAATTGCCCGCTTACTATCCCTGCTGAATCCATGAAATTTAACGGTATGCTTACTTAGACTCTAATCCAAGATTATGTTTATGGTTGTATTTTAATCTTTACTATGATTGTGGATTAATTATCTTGCAGTTGGTATAAGAGCCACCATAATTTGGAATTAAGATCAATTGTTCTTATCATGGGTTTGAAAGCAGTAGTCTCATCTCATTGACGAACTGATATTATTGAAGTTTCAATGTTGTTTTATCTCTTGTATAGGTTCTTTTACCAATGAAATTAAAGTACATAGCAGTTTTGTTAATTAATGTAAAAATCAGAATACTTTCCGCTGAAATATTATTGATTTTCTTGGTACCGATCCAAAAGAAGGAAAAAAGTTAGGTTTTGAAGCTATCGGCATTGATCGGCTATTAAAATAGTTGTGTAAGAAAGAAATTGTTGTATTGTTCCAAGAAAATACTGTTTTAACCTAATATTTTGAAAAAACTTGACTTTGTCTTTTGGTGTATGTAGTTGATATTTTTTTTGTTCTGTTAAGTTGCTGGGGCCATAATCCCTATAGTATATTCTCTTGCCAATATTCTGAACTACAATTTTTCCTGTGACAATAAAAGGACCTTGAAAATGCTTAGTTAACTGCTGATGGACCTTGACTTTGCGTTGATTGAACAAAAATCTGTTGAATTTATAACTACTAGCACTGCTGATGAAAAAACTAAGTATGAAAAATGGATGAAGACTAACAAATTGAGTCCTATGATCATGAAGAGATCCATTCCTGATCACATAAAGGGTGCAATTAAAGATAATGAAAATGCAAAAAAAATTCTGAGTGCCATTGGACAGAAATTCCTAGAATCTGATAAAGCTGAGATAGGTAACCTGATTGATTCCTTGTCTACCATAAAGTATGACCTTATAGGTAATGTCCGTGATCATATTATGAAATTGGTTAATATTGCTACCAAACCGAACAATTTAGGTGTAACCATTACCGATGATTTTTTTGTTCACCAATCTCTAAGGTCTCTTCCTGAGCAGTTTAACCGACTTAAGACAACCCATAATGCCCAAAATGATAAGTGGAGTGTTGATGAACTTATTATGTTTGTGTGGTAGAGGAAGGGAGGATCCAAAAGGAGAAAGTTGACGGTGTAGTAAACTTTGGTAGTTTGTCTAGATCAACTGACTATCCCTCTTATAAAAGAAAAGGTGGACCCAAATTTCACAAAAAAAAATACGATCATTCTCATCATTCAGGTGGTAATAGTTGTCATACTAATAAGCCTGGTGTTAACCAAGGTCAGTCTCATAATTCTCTTGGACCTCAAGCTGTAATTAAGATAGAAATCAAGTGCCGGATTGCAAACAAGTAGGTCATAAGAAAGCTGACTGTCCTCTGAAAAAGAAATCAGATAATCTTTTGGCTTTTGCCTACTTTGAAACTAGTCTTGTTCATGTTCCTTTAAATTCCCGGTGGTTGGATAGTGGTACAACTATTCATGTAACCAATGACTTGCATGTTCTAGTAAGCAGATGAATACCAAAAAAGGATGAAGCCAGTGTTGTTGTAGGCAATGGACTCAAAGCAAAAGTAGAGTTATAGGGATATCTATTTCACCTTTTAAGAATTATTCTAGTATTAGTTTACAAAATACTATTTTTGTACCGTCGATGAGACGGAAATTAGTTTCAGTTTCCCTTTTGGATAAAATTGGTTATTCATTTCAACAAAAAAATTTATTATTAAAATTTCCTATGATTCAAATATTTTTGCTGATGTTGTTTTAAGTGATGGTCTATATCACTTGAATATATTGAATGAAACATTTTTCTGCAATGCATGTCGAAAATATTGCCCACAAAAGGTCTGCTATGAGTAAAACGTCTTACCTATTATGGCATAGGCATCTTGGTCATATTTCTAAAGAAAGAATTGAACGATTGATAAAGAAAAATATTTTACATGTTCTTGATCCAAAAGATTTTAGAACTTGTGTGGATTGTGTTAAGGGTGAAATGACCAAGGTTAATAGAAAGGGTTCCACTTGGAGCTCTAAACTCTTAAAAATAATTCATACTGATATTAGTGGACCTTATGTACCTAATTTGACCAATCATAAGTATATTATTACTTTTACTAATGAATTTTTATGGTACTGTTATATATATCTTTTAAAAGAAAAATCTGAAGCACTTGATAAGTTTAAAATTTACAAAACTGAAGTTGAAAAACAGCTTGGGAAGTCCATTAAGATAGTGAGGTCTGACCGCGGCGGTGAGTACTATGAAAAATATGATGAGTCTGGTCAATGTATGGGGCCTTTTGATTTATTTTTGCAAGAATGTGGGATCGTAGCACAATATACCATTCCAGGTACTCCTGAGTAGAATGATGTGGCTGAAAGACGAAATCGTACTCTCATGGAAATGTTGAGAAGTATGATGTCAGAGACTAGTCTACCTGAGTCTCTTTGGGGTGAAGCCTTAAAAACAACTAGCTATATTCTGAATAGAGTTCCTACAAAATGTGTCTTGAGAACTCCCTTTGAACTATGGACAACTCGAAAACCTAGCTTGAACCATTTTCACATTTGGGGATGTCCAGCTGAAGTTCATATTTATTCACCCACAGAAAAGAAAACTGATCCTAAAACTACCAGTTGTTTTTTTATAGGCTATCCTGATCATTCTAAAAGTTTTAGGTTTTTCTGTCCTGGTTGTGGCACTAGAATCGTTGAGTCTATCAATGCAAAATATCTTGAGCACGATGTTTGTGATTGTTATTGTTCATGTGGTAAGGAAATTGTATTAAAAGAGAAAGAAAATCATTGTCCCTATTCCTTTTATACATGAAAAGATGGTAAACCAACCTATTCATGAGGGGGAGAATCAAGGGAACAACGACGTAGATCCCATAGTTCCTAAACAAAATGTACACAATGAGCCACTCAACATGTCACAAAGAGAAAGAAGGTCTGCCATCTCTGATGATTTTATCGTGCATGTGACTGAGAATCTTAGTGATACTGGAGAGCTTACTGATCTTTTATCTTATGCTCAAGCTATTTCCTCTTTATTTGTTGATAAATGGTGTGAGGTAATGAATGATGAAATGCGCTCCATAAAACACTAGAGTGTGAGAGTTAGTTGAACTGCCTGAAAGTTTTAGACCTATTGGTTGCAAATGGGTGTCTAAAACTAAAAGAGACTCTTAAGGGAAACATAGACCGTTATAAAGCAAGGTTGGTTGCTAAGGGTTACTCTCAGAAACAAGGTATTGATAATAAAGAAATATTATCTTTTGTTTCATCCAAGGATGCATTTAGAATTGTGATGGCTCTTATGGCTCATTTTCATTTAGAATTGCACCAGATTGATGTTAAAAATGCTTTCCTGAATGGTAATCTACTTGAAGAGGTTTACATGGTTCAACCTAAAGGGTTTAAAGAAGATGGTAAAGAACATCTAGTGTGCAAGCTTAACAAATCCGTATATGGACTTAAACAAGCCTCCAAATATGGTACTAAAAATTTGATGAAAGTACTACAAAATTTGGATTTGTGGAGAATAAGCTTGATGAATGTATTTATCTTAAAATAGCTAATGGTAATTTCATTATCACGGTTCTCTATGTTGATTACATTCTTATCTCCGCAAATGATTTGGGCTTGTTGAATGAACCAAATAATTTTTGTCTAGGTCTTTTGATATGAAAGATCTTGGTGAAGCCTCTTTTGTTCTTGTGATAGAAATTAAAAGAGATAGGTCACGTGGTTTATTGGGTTTATTAGAACGTTTCTACATTGAGAGTATTATTAAAACTTTTAATATGCAGAACTGTAGACCTGGTATTGCACCTGTTATAAAAGGAGACAAACTTAGCAAGGATTAATGCCCGAAAAATAAAGTTAAAATGAGAACTATGAAAGATGTGCCATATGCAAGTGTTGTTGGTTGTTTAATGTACATACAGGTTTGTACAAGGCCGGATGTCACGACCCAAACCCGGTCGTGATGGCGCCCAACCCTAAATCTAGGAAAGCCTGACCAACATCCATTTTAAAATTAACACTAAGTCTCAAAACCGATAATTTAAGGAAAAACATAATAATTTCTAAATTATAATCCAATACTATTGATAGAATAATTATGAGGATAATACGAAATCTAACTAATCACTCTCAAAAGATCTGGGTCACGAGTCTAGAGCATCTAAATAAATCTGGATAATAATATCTGAATGAAAATATAAAAAAAAAATATGAAAATGTATATAATAATAATAAACTGGAATATGAAGATAAGCCAGGTCCTGCGAACGTCAAGCAGCTACCTCAACGACTCTAGAAAATATCTGGAGACTACGAGTGTCAGCTAAGCCTCCGGTGTACCTGAATCTGCACACAAGGTGCATGGAGTACGGGTGAGTACTACCGACTCAGTGAATATTAAGCATATATAACGTCTGAAGGTAAGAAATCCACGAAATTCCACAAAGAAAAGCTAAAACTAACATTCAAATACCTTAACTATGAACTAATTGCAAGCAATAACAAATATAGTAGTCATGAATTCGCTGCAGCGTGCAACCCGATATGTTTAACGTCGACGACGCTCACTGGGGGTGTGTACAGACTCTGGAGGGGTTCCTTCATCCCAAGCACAATATCTTTATATCACCGCTGCGGTGTGCAGCCCGACCCATTGCTCAGTCTACAGTATGAATATGAGTCACATAACAGATTCAATATACTTTCCCATTTCCCAATTATTAAGGTGAATATAATTTAGTTGATTTATTTCAGGAAAAGGTAACTGAGCATTTAATAACAATGATTAAATACATGACCTAGATTAATGGTTTTGCAAATCATACTACCACAATGATATTCATCCTAGACGGATGCTACAAATCGGCATAAGGCCCCAAAAAAGGCAATAAGTCCAGATATATTCATTGCAAGGTGCGTATTAGCCGCCAACAATTGTTATTTAGCTTGCGGGATGGACCAAGTCACAATCCCCAATCATTTACAATCCCGCACCTGCCATGGGGTGAGAGTCACGCCCTAACATAGCGTCACGATGTGATAAACTGGGGTTTCAAACCATCAGGCCATCATCTACACAAACTACTCACCTCTAACCGGTCGTAGACTGGTCCGCAATGCCTTTTCCCTTCGAATCTCTGTCTGTGCGCGTCTAATCTAGTCAAAACCACAACGAATATGTTATTATAGGTTACAGAAACACAAACCCAGTTGAAATTACTCGAAAAATGCTAAAAATCACGAAATTAGTACAACCCGAGCCCTGGGCCCACTTCTCAAAAAATTTTGAAAACCACATCATCGGGTTCCTCATTCCTCCACGAGTCCGTACATATAAAGTTTGTCAAAAAATGGAGCTCGAACGACCTTTCAAATCCCTAAAATTCGTTTCTAGAAACTAAGCCCTAGTTCTTCACAATTTCTACATAATTTCATGGAATTGAGGGTTTATTCTTCCTAAAAATGGTGTTTTTAAGTCAAGAGACTTATCTACAATTAATACCCGTTGAAAATACGCTTCAAATCGCTTAAAAAGCTCTCTTGGTTGCATATAAATGGAGGAAATTATGTTTGGTTCGCGGATGAAATGTTATTAAAAACCCTTCTCTGCCCAGCACTTTCCTCCTATGCGATCGCGGAGAACAAATTCCAGCCCCTAAAGTTTCCTCTTACGTGATCGCAGGTCACAGACCAATGACCCTACGCGATCGCACGCGCTCTTATGCGATCGCAGTGACCAAACACTCAAGCCTACGGGATCGCAGAGACCAAATTAGCACCCCCTTCAAAACCTTCTACGCGATCGCAATCCCAGGCTCGCGATCGCATAGAGAAATTTTTGCTCTACAACTTATGCTGCTCTTTTCACTTCAAAAGTCCCCGTTAGCCATCCGAAATCACCCCGAGGACCTTGGGACCTCAACTAATAGCACAGATACGTCCTATTACTTCATTCAAACTTGTTCGTAGCATTAAAACACTATCATAAATATCAATATCGTCATATTTGCACGGATTCAAGCCTAAGTTAAACTAAAACTTCCGAAACTTGCATTTGATCCAAAACCCGACCTAAATACCTCCGAATGGTCTTAAAACTTGCTTGCATACCTAAAATCACTAACGGAGCTACTGCAACTATCGGAATTCCATTCCGACCCCCGGATCAAAATCTCACCTATCAACCGGACTTCGCCAAAATTCCAACTTAGCCAATTCAAGCCTAATTCTACACCGGACCTCCAGATTCAGTTCTGATTTCGCTCCTAAGTCAAAAAGCACCACCTGAAACTAGTCGAATCATCGGAAATCCGTTCCGATTCCTCTTACTCAACATTCGGTTAACTTTTCCAAACTAACCTTCTCATAAAGAGACTAATTGTCTCATTTCTACCCAAACTCCATACGAATTACTTCAAACTCTCCAAACACAAATAATGGAACATATGGAAACATAAAACGGGGAAAACGGGGTAGTAATTCACGGGACGACGGGTCAGGTCATTACATCCTCCCAGCTTAAACAAATGATCGTCCTCGAGCAGGTCAAGAAACATACCTGGAGTATTAAACAAGTGAGGATATTTTCTCTGTATCTCCTACTCAGTCTCCCAAGTGGCTTCCTCCATGGGCCGACCACTCCACTGCACCTTTATCGAAGCTATGTCCTTTGATCTCAACTTTCGAACTTGACGACCCAAAATAGCCACCGGCTCCACATCATAGGTCAAGTATTCATCTAACTGGATCGTGCTGAAGTCTAACACATGAGACAGGTGTCCAACATACTTCCGGAGCATAGAAATATGGAACATCGGGTGAACTTCCGACAAGATAGGTGGCAAAGCTAGCATATAGGCCACATCTCCAATCCTCTTAAGTATCTCAAAAGGCCCAATGAACCTTGGAATAAGCTTCCCTTTCTTCCCATGTTAGAATATGCGCTTAACGCTAGAGGGGGGGGGTGAATAGCGTTTAATAAAAATCGCAGGAATAAAAATCAAGATAAATGCGGAAATAAAATAGTAAGGAGAGAGCACACCAAATTTATACTGGTTCGCCACAAAGCGTGGTTAAGTCCAGTCTCCCGAGAGACTCTCTCGAGTTTCAACTAATCTCTGTTAAGCTTCCGGGTGCTCAACAAACCGTTACAAACTGAGAACTTGAATCACACAAGCCTCAACGACGCTTGCTCGAAGATACCGCACTTCAAGACTTCAAGTGAAGGAATTAATCTTTCCTTCTTACAACAACAAGGGATTAGAACTTCCCTTCAAGTGTATGCAAACACTTAGTACTCAAAAACAAGACTCTCTTACAGAGTGGATATGAGTAAACTTAATACGCTCAAGAACACAACAACTTCTTCAAGAGTTTGGCTCTCAAAAAACTATGAAATATATGTATGAAATGAATGTAATGAAAGTATATAAGCTTATTGCAAATTTGTATTCAGTTGTTGTGTTTAAATGAGAGGTTTTGAGGTGTATTTATAGCCCTCAAAGACTTAGTGACCGTTGCTTAATTGTTAATCACTGATGCTGATTTTACGCCAGCATAATTGATTATTGTATTTCCATAATCGATTATCTTTTTAACGTTCAAAAAACTAGACGTTGGATGGCAACGGTAACTAGAATAATCGATTATTCTCCATTTGATAATCGATTATTTGACCTCTCTGTAATTTCCAGATCTTGCTGGAAAATAAGGATAATCGATTATCATATAGTGATAATCGATTATCTTGCTATTCTGTGATTTCCAGTTTTAGCTGGAAACACAGGATGAAAAAGGATAATCGATTATCTGTAGCATAATCAAATATAAAAACGTTTTCCAAGTGTTTAGTTGATGACCATAAATCAAGTGTGATTTTTATGAAGATAATGATTTGGAAAATGCTTAAGTTATGTCCAGAAGTGAAAACCAATGTCAAAAACCATTTTGGCTAAGATGAAAACGTTAAAAATCATTTTGTTTGAAGTATATCAAATATGTTTGATAAAATGATTTTTTTTTGGAGAGAAGCCAAGACTTGAATCTATTGTCGGATCAAGATCACAATGTAAAACGACTCATTTATATCTTCATTACTTTTCTTGATCTTGTTCTTGTTTCTTTTGTGCTTGGACTTCGACTTTGGTCCGCTAGTTAATCTTGCGTTGCTTGTTTAATGATATGACTTGATGATAATCTTGCGCTTACGTCATTCATCAAACCTACAAGAGCGAACACAACTTAGTTTAATGAAAATGAAAGTGCGTTTCAATAATAACTCACGACGATTTGGCATATGTCAATTTTGCATCCACGTCGGTTTGTCATTTATCAAAACCTACAAAGATGAACAAAACTTTTAGTTTTAACGGCTTGAGAGTGTGTTCCAACAATTTCCCCCTTTTTGATAATGGCAAACCGATATGGGGATATGCATAGGTTATTTTAAATAATTGATAATGACAAGCCAAGACAATTTTAACTCATGCCAAATATATATAAAGAGTTATCATGAGTTCCCCCTCAATTTATGCCAAATATGTTAATGTGCATAGCCCCTTTTTCTTCCCCCTTTTGACATTAGCAAAAAGAAGATCTTATTGATTAAGGGAAAGAAACATTAAAATACATAATGGAAGCAAAAATGTGGACTAAAAATTATTCAAAATGAGGAGCTGTAGTCATCTTCGACATTATCATCTTGCTCGGTGTTCGGTACTTCACTTGACTCTCCCGGAAAGGCGACTTGGGCATAGGGGTAGTTGACGTAGTCAAAATACCCATGAAGCTCATGAGTCAATCTTTGCACATTTCGTTCCGTGCGAGCGACGTTCCTATCAATGCGAGTCATGGAGGTAGATAAAGATGCAAGTTGCTCCGAAATTGTTTGGAGGGTAGCAACCGAAGGGGCACGAGGGCAACATCTTTGAGGAGGAGGAGGAGCCGGTTGATCACCGCTACTATGAAAAGAAGTTTCTTGAATTTCCCAATGTTTTGTTCGGTTTTTTCTTGGACCGACATTTGTGTTAATCTCTAAGGTTTCAAAAAGAGCCATTATGGTAAGAGCATGGGGGAGTGTCTTATCATCCCCGATGGCATCATGCATGTAGGTCATTACAAACTTGCACCAATTGATGCGAGAACCGTTAATTATTGCATGCATGAGTTTGGCATCCTCATGAGAAAGTGTGGTATGATTGAATTTTCTTGGTTTGAGAACGCGGGTTATGAAATAAAAGATGAGACGATATTCCGGGAGCATTCGAGTAATGGTTGGGCGACGTTGCTCCGGACTTGGAACAAATTCTCCAATTCCAATTTGGTGGAAGAGGATTTGCTCATCAAATAGGGCTCCTTCGTCCCCGGTGTAGAGTGCTATATCTTCGCCATTTCATGGAAGTTTCGTGAGGATGTGCATGTTTTCCTCATTTAAGAGAATGGGAACTCCATTTACATTTGAAACAAGTTCACCATCGTCATCCTTCCTTAGGTTTGAGTAGAAGGCGCGAATTAGATGTGGGTGAATGTAAGAGAATTGAAGATAGAGGAATTCAATAAGGTGGCTTTGGATTAGTATGTTTCTCGTTGATGAAGGGATGTAATTGCCAAGATATCGAGTGGTTGAGAAACGAGGAGGAAGAATCTCTCGATTCTCGAATTTTTCTAAGTATCGAAAGAGTTCGGTTTCACTTTCGAACCACAAAAATGATCCGTCTTTGTAGCAATAATTGGATGGAGTAGCGATGGAAGAAGAGGCAATATTTTTGCCGGAACGAGCTCTTTTAGAGTTTTTGCCAGCCATATTGATACCACAAGACAAGAACTTGCAAAGAATTATGATTTTTGGGAAGAAAATTTGAGAGAAGATGTTTGGAATGTGAAAGTAATGAGGGGAGATCACTCATTTATAGGTGAGAATGTTTGAAGATCAGGTGGTGATTGAAAATATTGAATTTAATGAGCTCAAACGGTCATAAAACGTTCAGAAGATTTGAATTTGAACCGTTGATAATCGATTATCAGATGCGTATATTCGATTATTTTATTTTGTGCACTAAATTTCGGTAAACAGAAACGCTTGATTATCGATTATCAGTTGAGGATAATCGATTATTTTATTTGTGCGCTAAGTCCGGCAAATCAGAAACATATGATAATCGATTATGTTAGCAAGATAATCGATTATTTTCCACCAAAATTAAAAAGATGTACAGTGTGACTCAAAAGGGTTCGACTATGTTCCCCCTGACTTTGTGACTATACCTGCAAAAAAAAAATTAGGCGCCTCCGACGCTCAAGTCAGTAATAGTTCAAAGAAAATGCAATATTTTATAAGTGCATGTATTAGATCATCGTGGAGTCAAGTATTCCGAGTTCGCTACGAATGCGGAAGAATGACTCTTTCTCTAATGGTTTCGTGAAGATGTCGGCCAACTGATATTTAGTTTCAACAAACTCAATTTCGACATCACCTTTGAGAACGTGATCTCTAATGAAATGATGCCTTATTTCAATGTGTTTCGTCTTTGAATGAAGAACAGGGTTCTTCGTCAAGCTTATGGCGCTAGTATTATCACATCGAAGAGGGATATGATCAATACTAAGACCATAATCCGAGAGTTGTTGCTTCATCCAAAGGATTTGAGCACAACAAATCCCCGCGGCTATATACTCAGCCTCGGTTGTGGATAACGCAACACTTACTTGTTTCTTACTAAACCATGAAACTATGGAACTACCGAGCAAGTGGCAAGTGCCACTCGTGCTTTTGCGGTCCAATTTGCAACCCGCAAAATCAGTGTCGGAATAACCAATAAGGTGGCATGAAGAACCTTTGGGATACCAAAGTCCTACATTCATAGTGCCAACAAGGTATTCCATTATCCCCTTTACCGCAGTTAGGTGTGATTCCTTCGGACATGATTGATATCGAGCGCATAAACAAACGCTAAACATAATGTCCGGCCTACTTGCAGTAAGATAAAGAAGGGATCCGATTATACCTCGATACTTCTTTACGTCTACTTCCATACCTTTTTCGTCCTTGTCAAGATGATCTGATGTGCTCATGGAAGTAGCCATTGCTTTGGCGTTGTTCATTTCAAAACGTTTGAGCAATTCCTTGCAATACTTAGATTGACAAATGAAAGTCCCTTCTTTCATTTGTTTCACTTGCAATCCCAAGAAGAAATTGAGCTCACCATCATTGACATTTCGAACTCACTTGTCATTATTTTTTAATATTCCTTGCACAAAAATTCGTTAGTAGCACCGAAAATAATGTCATCTACGTACACTTGAACCAAGAGGATGTCTTTGTTTTTACCCTTGATAAAGAGTGTTGTATCAACTTTCCCCCTTTTGAACTCATTGTCCAAAAGAAATTTACTCAAGCGTTCGTACCAAGCTCGAGGAGCTTGTTTAAGACCGTAGAGTGCCTTCTTGAGTTTGAAGACATGATTAGGGGACTCAAAGTTTTCGAAACCCGGGGGTTGTTCAACATACACTTCCTCTTTAATAAATCCATTGAGGAAGGCGCTCTTGACATCCATTTGGTATAATTGAAAATTCATAGATGAAGCAAAAGCTAGTAATAACCGAATAGCTTCTAAACGTGCTACCGGTGCATAAGTTTCTTCAAAATCAATACCTTCATCTTGATTATACCCTTTAGCGACAAGCCTAGCTTTGTTTCTAGTTATTATTCCTTTTTCATCTAGTTTGTTACGGAACACCCATTTCGTACCAATTACGGTGTGATTATTGGGTCTTGGCACCAATTCCCAAACGTCATTTCGTTTGAATTGGTTAAGCTCTTTTTGCATTGCCAAGGTCCAATGCTCATCCCCAATTGCTTCAGAAATGGTTGAAGGTTCTATTTGAGAAACAAAGGCCATGTGTCCTACAGTGTCCTTAAGAGAGTTTCGAGTACTTACCCCTTGTTCGATGTTCCCAATTACCTTGTCAAGAGGATGGTTTTTAGATGTCCTCCAGACGTTAGGCATCATCACTTCTTCCTCCTGTGGATGTATCTCTTCTAAGAGTTGTTCCGCAACTTCGTCTTGGACTTCCATTGGGCTCTCCTTTTCCTCATTGTCTTGAAGATTAATCTTGTCCAATGAATCTGCAAGATCATCACAAAAATCCTTTCTCGCCAAGCGAGCATCATTTTCGAAAAACACAATGTGAGGAGACTCCTCGACTGTTAAAGTGCATTTGTTGAAAACTCTATATGCCTTACTACGCAATGAGTATCCAAGAAATATGCCTTCATCAGATTTTACGTCAAATTTTCCTAAGTTGTCCTTTCCATTATTATGAATGAAACACTTACAACCAAAGACTCGAAGATGGGAGAGGTTAGGTCTCCTTCCTTGTAGAGTTCATAGGGTGTTTTCATGAGTATCGGTCTTATGATAGCTCTGTTCAACACATAGCTTGCGGTACTCACGGCATCCGCCCAAAAGTATTTGGGAATCTTTGCCTCATCGAGCATGGTTCTAGCCATCTCTTCGAGACATCGATTTTTCCGTTCCACCACTCCATTTTGTTGTGGTGTACGTGGAGCTGAGAAAGTATGCTCAATGTCTAGTTCGTCACAAAAATTCGTAAAGAGATTTTGATCGAACTTTCCCCCATGATCACTTCTTATGGAAGTGATTGCTGTGTTCTTTTCATTTTGAACGCGTTTAAGGAAGCTTTTAAAAACTTGAAAAGGCTCATTTTTGTGAGTAAGAAATAATGTCCATGTAAATCTAGAGTAGTCATCAACAATAACAAATGTGTGGTAGTTTCCACCAAAGCTTTTAGTTCTTGATGGTCCGAAGAGGTCCATGTGTAAAAGTTGTAAGGGTCTTGTAGTTGAAATCTCATTTTTTGATTTAAAAGAAGTTTTTACTTGTTTTCCTCGTTGACATGAATCACAAATAGAGTCCTTTTCAAATTTTAGATTTGGAAGACCAACTACAAGGTTTTGTGAAACTAATTTATTCAAAAGACTCATATTGATGTGAGCTACTCTACGATGCCATAACCACATATCGTCTTCTTTACTCATAAGACATTTCGCAAAATTTGATGAAGAACTTTCAAGGTTAAATATTGTCAATTCTAATACCATGTAGAATGACCTTATTATCACTATGGCGAATAATTGTGCTTGATTTTGAATCGAACAATACACGATTTCCTTTGTCACATAATTGGCTTATGCTCAAGAGACTGTGTTTAAGACCCTTAACTAATAAGATTTTATCAATGGAGGAGGATTCGTCCTTACCAACCAAGCCAATGCCGATTATTTTTCCTTTGTTGTTATCTCCAAAGACTTCGTTTCCTCCTTTGGTAGGTCTTAGTTATAGGAATTTGGATGCATCTCCGGTCATGTGCTTGGAGCATCCGCTATCAAGGTACCAAAGTGCACTTGATGCCCTCAAGATACCTACAAGACAATTTAATGAGTTTTTGGTACCCAAGCTATTTTGGGTCCTTGTGTGTTAGGTGCAAAATGGTGGTGTGATTGACATGTTGTGAGATGCCTATGTCTAGTGAAACAGACAGGAGCTATATGTCCTATTCTATTGCAATAATGGCAAATAACGTTGGGGTTATGCATTCTTCTAGGATGATAATAGTTAGAAGGTCTAAATTCATTTACCCTATTTTTAGAAGTATAATTTTGATGCAATTTTTGAAAATCTTTTCTAGGTGTTCTAAATTGCACAACATTTCTTCTAGTGCTTAGCGATCCTAGGATTATTATTTCTAGGTTGAATATTAACATTGATTTTATTTTGCCTAAGTTGAGCCTTAGGTTGTTTAGGAATGGTCTCAACTTTTTCTTTAGACTCATTTTTGAAACCTATACCATGTTTAGTAGATTTCAAATTTACAAGAACATCATTGAGATTTTTGTGAGAGGAATTGAATTTATTCAAGGTGCCTTTAAGATTTTCTACTTCATCTTTTAGAGATTTGCAAGATGTACAACCCTTGTTTGAACTCTCGGGTTTATCGGCGCTTCTTTTGCCATAAAATTTATTTTCCTCTTTTAGCTTCTCACTATCAAGAGTCAATTTCTCCAAATCCTTTTCTTTCAAAGAAAGTTGTTTCTTTAATTCTTTTATAGTTTTGGAAGCGCTAATAAATTCACCATGTAATTCATCAAAGGCATCTTGCATATCTTCAAAGTTGGCAGTTTCATCTTTTTTGTCTTGATATTTGGACAGTTGGGTTTGATATGCCCAACTTCTCCACATCCATGGCACTTGAGTTGTACTCCTTGCCGCTTTCCTTTTCGTTCACACTCTTTCCGCATGAACTTGTGGAATTTCTTAATAACGAGTCCGAACTCGTTATCTTCATACTTGATTCCTCATCGTTTTGAGGTTGAGATGTGGATGCTTTGAGTGCAATCCTTCTTTTCCTTTGATCATCCAAAGGAGGGTTAAGAATAGTAGATTCATAAGTTTTGAGATTACCTCGAAGCCCGTCTATGGTGACATTTGTGATACCGATTGATTCTTGAATAGCGTCGGCTTTGGAACGCCATTCCGGAGTGAGGCTTCGTAGAATTTTCCAGACAAGATCCTTATCCGTGAATGTCTTTTTGAGAGCATGAAGGTCATTTACGATTTTTGAAAATCGCAAACATATCATCTATTTTCTCATTCTCCTTCATATGAAACAACTCATATTCATGGGTTAGGAAATCAATTTTAGCTTCTCGGACTTGGTTCGTACCTTCGTAAGTGATTTCCAGTTTGTCCCACATTTGTTTGGCCGTGGTGCAACATGAGATTTTTCGATAGTCATCGGGATTTACAGCACAATACATCATGTTGATGGCCTTTGCATCATTTTCCACCTTTTTGATGTCGTCCGCATCGTATTCGTCTTCCGATTTTGGGACGAGTTTATCTTCAACCCTTTTGGTGGGTAGTTGTTCTCCATTATTTATAATTTTCCACAATAGAAAATTGTTTGATTGGATGAAAATTCTCATCCTCTCCTTCCAATAAGTGTAATTAGTGCCATCAAAGAGTGGTGGCCTTGTGGAGCATTGTCCCTCACCTAATCCTGCATAAACGTTACGAGTAGAAGCCATGGAATGTTTCTCTCAAACTGTTAAGTCTTTCAGAGAGTTAGGCTCTGATACCAATTGTTAGAATATGCGGTTAACGCTAGAGGGGGGGGGGGTGAATAGCATTTAATAAAAATCGCAGGAATAAAAATCAAGATAAATGCGGAAATAAAATAGTAAGGAGAGAGCACACCAAATTTATACTGGTTCTCCACAAAGCGTGGTTAAGTCCAGTCTCCCGAGAGACTCTCTCGAGTTTCAACTAATCTCTGTTAAGCTTCCGGGTGCTCAACAAACCGTTACAAACTGAAAACTTGAATCACACAAGCCTCAACGACGCTTGCTCGAAGATACCGCACTTCAAGACTTCAAGTGAAGGAATTAATCTTTCCTTCTTACAACAACAAGGGATTAGAACTTCCCTTCAAGTGTATGCAAACACTTAGTACTCAAAAACAAGACTCTCTTACAGAGTGGATATGAGTAAACTTAATACGCTCAAGAACACAACAAATTCTTCAAGAGTTTGGCTCTCAAAAAACTATGAAATATATGTATGAAATGAATGTAATGAAAGTATATAAGCTTATTGCAAATTTGTATTCAGTTGTTGTGTTTCAATGAGAGGTTTTGAGGTGTATTTATAGCCCTCAAAGACTTAATGACCGTTACTTAATTGTTAATCACTGATGCTGATTTTACGCCAGCATAATCGATTATCGTATTTCCATAATCGATTATCTTTTTAACGTTCAAAAAACTAGACGTTGGATGGCAACTGTAACTAGAATAATCGATTATTCTCCATTTGATAATCGATTATTTGACCTCTCTGTAATTTCCAGATCTAGCTGGAAAATAAGGATAATCGATTGTCATATAGTGATAATCGATTATCTTGCTATTCTGTGATTTCCAGTTTTAGCTGGAAACACAGGATAATCGATTATTGAAAAAGGATAATCGATTATCTGTAGCATAATCAAATATAAAAACGTTTTCGAAGTGTTTAGTTGATGACCATATCAAGTGTGATTTTTGTGAAGATAATGATTTGGAAAATGCTTAAGTTATGTCCAGAAGTGAAAACCAATGTCAAAAACCATTTTGGCTAAGATGAAAACGTTAAAAATCATTTTGTTTGAAGTATATCAAATATGTTTGATAAAATGATATTATTTTTTTTTGGAGAGAAGCCAAGACTTGAATCTATTGTCGGATCAAGATCACAATGTAAAACGACTCATTTATATCTTAGTTACTTTTCTTGATCTTGTTCTTGTTTCTTTTGTGCTTGGACTTCGACTTTAGTCCGCTAGTTAATCTTGCGTTGATTGTTTAATGATATGACTTGATGATAATCTTGCTCTTACGTCATTCATCAAACCTACAAGAGCGAACACAACTTAGTTTAATGAAAATGAAAGTGCGTTTCAATAATAACTCACGACGATTTGGCATATGTCAATTTTGCATCCACGTCGGTTTGTCATTTATCAAAACCTACAAAGATGAACACGACTTTTAGTTTTAACGACTTGAGAGTGTGTTCCAACATCCCAAACCTCATAACGCCTTTCATGGGCAAAACCTTCAGCAAGACCTTCTCGCCCACTACATAAGATACATCTCGAACCTTCCGGTCCGCATAACTCTTCTGATGCGACTCAGCTGTACGAAGTCTCTCCTGGATCACTTGCACCTTATCTAAGTCATCCTGAACTATCTCTGTCCCCAATAATCTAGCCTCGCCGAGCTCAAACCATCCAATCGGAGATCTACACCGTCTCCCATATAAGGCCTCATACGGCGCCATTTGGATGCTGGATTGACAGTTGTTATTATGTGCAAACTCCGCAAGTGGCAAGAATTCAGCCCAAGAACCTCCAAAATCAATAGCACATGCACGCAACATGTCCTCAAATATCTGGATAGTACGCTCGGACTGCCCGTCTGTCTGTGGATGAAATGTCGTGCTCAACTGTATCTGTGTGCCCAACTCCCGATAAAAAGTCCTCCAGAACTGGTAAGTAAACACGGTGCCCCTATCTGATACAATGGAAACAGAGACCCATTGCAACCGTACAAACTCCCGAATGAAAATCTCTGATAACTTCTCCGCGGAATAGGTAGTGCATACTAGAATGAAGTGCGCTGACTTGGTCAACCTATCCACAATCTCCCAAATCGAATCAAACTTCTTTGAGGTAGGCGAAAGACCACTTACGAAATCTATATTAATATTCTCCCATTTCCACTCCGGAATATCCATCTGCTGGAGTACACCACCGGGACTTTGGTGCTTATATTTGACCTGCTGACAGTTGAGACACCGAGCCACATAATTCACAATGTCCTTTTTCATTCTCCTCCACCAGTAATGCTGCCTCAAGTCCTGATACATCTTCGCGGTACCCGGATGAATCGAATACCGCGAGCTGTGGGACTCCTCTAATATCAATACCAGAGCCTATCCACATCGCGCACGCAAATCTGGCCCTGCATCTGCAATACACCATCATCTCCAATGGTAACATCTCTGGCATCATCATGCTGGACCTGTCCTTTAGTACAAGAAAATGTGGGTCATTATACTGGTGCTCTCTGATGCGGTCATACAAAGAAGATCGGGAAACCACACTAGCCAACACCCGACCGGGCTCAAAAATATCTAACCTCACTATCTGATTGGCCAAGGCCTTAGCATCAACCACAAAGGGCCTCTCCCAACCTGGAATGTACGCCAGACTACCCATGCTAATAGCCTTCTGGCTCAAAGCATCAGCCACCATATTGGCCTTGCCTAAGTGATACAAAATGGTAATATCATAGTCTTTGAGTAACTCCAGCCACCTTCGCTGTCTCAGATTAAGATCCTTTTGTTTAAACAAGTGTTGAAGACTACAATGGTCCGTATATACCTCATAAGATACACCATATAGGTAATGCCTCCAAATCTTCAAGGCATGAACAATTGCAGCTAACTCTAAGTCATGAACCTGGTAGTTTTTCTCATGGGGCTTTAGCTATTGAGAAGAATATGAAATAACTCTACCCTCCTGCATCAATATGCAACCTATGCCAACTATCGAAGTCACAATAATACACCGTGTAAGAACCTGAAGGTGATGGTACTACTAATACCGGAGCTGTGGTCAAAGCCGACTTGAGCTTCAGGAAGCTATCCTCGCATTTATTCGACCATACAAATGGAGCATTCTTCTACGCCAACTTCGTCAAAGGCGAAGCAATGGATGAAAAACCTTGAACAAACCTGCGGTAATAACCCGCCAAACCGAGGAAACTCCGAATCTCAGTAGCTAAGGATGGTCTGGGCCAACTCTAAACCGCCTCAATCGTCTTTGGGTCAACCTGAATACCATCACTGGACACCACGTATCCCAAAAAATCCATAGTACTAAGCAAAAATTCACATTTGGAGAACTTTGCATAAAGCTTCTCCTCTCTCAATCTCTGCAAGACCACCTTCAAATGTTGTGCGTGCTCCTCCTGGCTACACGAATACACCAAATATCATCAATAAATACGATCATAAAAGCATCCAGATAAGGCCGAAATACACTGTTCATCAAGTGCATGAACGCAGCTAGGGCATTAGTCAGCCTGAAAGACATCACTAAAAACTCTTAGTGCCCATATCTCGTCCTGAAAGCTATCTTCATAATGTTTGAATCCCTAATCTTCAGCTGGTGATAGCCTGCTCGAAAGTCAATCTTAGAGAATACCCTCGCTCCCTGAAGATGATCAAACAAATCCTTAATACGGGGTAATGGGTACTTGTTCTTCACCGTCACCTTATTTAACTGCTTGTAGTCAATGCACATTCTCATTGTGCCATCCTTTTTCTTTACAAATAACACCAGTGCACCCCAAAGTGACATACTCGGGCGAATGAACCCATTATCTAGGAGTTCCTGAAGCTATCCCTTCAATTCCTTTAGCTTTGCTGGTGCCATACGATAGGGATGAATAGAGATGGGTTGAGTGCCCGACACCAGATCAATACCGAAATCAATATCCCTGTCTGGCGGCATGCCTGGCAAGTCCACTGGAAACACATCAGGGAAATCCCTTACAACGGGAAGCAAATCAAGAATAGGAGCCTCAACTTCCACATCCCTCACGAAAGAAAAATACGATAGACGACCCTTTCTAAGCATCCGTTGGGCTTTTAGGAAAGAAATCACCCTACTAGGTACATAATCAGTCACGCCTCGCCACTTAGTCCTCGGAATACCCAGAATAGCTAGCGTAACTGTCTTGGCATGACAGTCCAGAATAGCATGGTACGGAGATAGCCAATCCATGCCCAGAATAACATCGAAGTCTACCATGCCCAATAATAATAAGTCAACTCGGGTCTCCAGACCCCTAATAGTGACTAGACAGTATCGATATACATGATCCACAATAATAGTATCACCCACAGGGGTAGATACGTGCACGGGCAAGGCAAGACAACCACAGGTAGTACCCAAATAATGAGCAAAATAGGAAGACACGTATGAATAGGTAGATCCGAGATTAAATAAAACAGAAGCATTCCTATGGAAGACTGAGATAATACCTGTGATAACTGCATCCGAGGCAATAGCGTCCCTCCGATCTAGAAGGTCATATAAATGAGCCTGGCCACTGCCAGTACGATTTTCACCCCTGGGGCAACCTCTGGCTACCTGGCCTCCACCCTTAGCTGACTGAGTTGGAGCCGAAGAAACCTGAGTAGAAGACGAGGGCTGATCCCTCTGCTGAGACTACCTACTGCGGGGTCGAGGACACTATCTTCTAATGTGACCCACCTCACCGCACTCATAGCAACGAACTGAAGCTAGAGAAGAGGACTTATGGGAACCCCTCACAGTAGATGAACCCTGAGCTGAAGGAGCAGGAGCAGAGCTCTGAGCTGGAAGAGCACTCAGTGCAGGCTGACTCTGCTGATGACCCTGATGGCCCCGACCTGTAGAGGCTCCACTGGACTCTGTGCGTCCTGACTGAGGAGGCTTGAAGGAACGACCTCTACCCTATTGGAAATGGCCCATAGACGGAGCACCGCTGAAATTACCTGAACCTCGAGGCCTCTTGGCCTCTCTCTATACACTCCCAAAGGCGATATGTCTCAATCAGCCGAGCCGCATCAATAACCTCCTCAAATGTAGCTGCGGTAGCCCTCTCTCTAGTCATCAATATACGGATCGGATAGTTGAGGCCATCTATGAACCTCCCGATCCTCTCTCTATCTGTCAGGATCATCCACATAGCATGCCTAGCCAGCTGTGTAAATCGCAACTCATACTGAGCCACTGCCATATTTCCCTGAGTCAATCATTCGAACTGATGACGCAGCTCCTCACTCTGAGAATGGGGCTCATACTTCTCCAAAAATACCGTGGAGAATTGCTGCCAAGTGAGGGGCGCTGCCCCAATAGGTCTGCGCCTCTCGAACTCTTCCCACCAAGTAAATGCGGCACTTGTGAATTGGAAGGTGGTAAAAGCCACTTCGTTAGACTCTAGAATACTCGCAGTACGAAGCATACGCTAGTATTTATCTAGAAAACACTGGGTGTACTTGCCCTCAGAACCACTAAATGTCGGAGGATGGAGCCTACCGAACCTCTCAAAATGATGCTGCTCGTCATCCGGCAGAGCTAGAACCACATGAGCTGGAGCAGGTGCGATAGGCACAACTGGAACAACTGGTGCAACTGGAGCAACTGGTGAACTGGGGATACCTTAGGTGTCTGTAAGCCCTGAACAACTTGCTCGGGTGAGCGAGCAAGGGGAATCTGATGACCACCCTCGGTCTGAGAAATAGCCGCAGCCGTGGTGGCTGAAACCGCTAGAGCCAAGCCAGTGCAGACGAACAAAATCTGAGCCAAAGCCTCTTGAAGACCAGGAATCAGGATGGGCACTGTCGGTGCCTGAATTGGTGCTGCTGGAGCATCCACAACTGGAGGTTGATCCTGGACCTGGGCAGCTCGCGGGTCTGCAGGTGCTGCCCCTACTGGTCCGCCTCATCCAACACCATGACCGCGTCCACGACCTCTAGCAGGTGATACTGGTGGTCGTCTGCCACGTCCATTAGCACGGGTTCTCGCTATCTGCGTGAGAATAGAATACAAAAATTTAGTTTTCACGTTAACAAAGCCGCACGATATGAATTTCAAGAAAGTGAGGTGTTTCCTAAAGGATCTCTAGCCTCCCGAAGATAGATACAGACGTCTACCTACCGATCCGCGAGACTCTGCTATACCTGCTCATGACTCACGAGGCTTAGTAACCTAGGCTCTGATACCAACTTGTCACAACCCAAACCCGATCGTGATGGCGCCCAACCATAAAGCTAGGCAAGCCTGACCAACAACTGCTTTCAACTTAGCACAAAGTCTCAAAACTGATAAATTAACGAAAAATGTAATAATTTCTGAATAATAATCCAACAGTATTAATACAATAATTATGAGGATAACACGAAATCTAACTAATCACTCCCAAAAGATCTGGGCCACGAGTATAAAGCCTCTAAAAAAATTGGATAATAATATCTGAATGAAAATATAAAAAAAAATCTGGAAATATATATATAATAATAATAAACTGGAATATGAAGAGTAGCCAGGTCCTGCGAACATCAAGCAGCTACCTTAACGACTCTGGAAATTATCTATAGACTATGAATGTGAGCTAAGCCTGCAGTGTACCTGAATCTGCACACAAGGTGCAGGGAATAGGGGTGAGTATTACCGACTCAGTGAGTAATAAGCATATATAATGTCTGAAGGTAAGAAATCCATGAAATACCACAAAGCAAAGCTAAATCGCTCAAAAAGCTCTCTTGGTTGCTTAACAATGGAGAAAATTATGTTTGGTTCGCGGATGAAATATTATTAAAAACCCTTCTCTGCCCATCACTTTCCTCCTATGCGATCGCGGCCCAAGACACGCGATCGCAGAGAACAAATTCCAGCCCCTAAAGTTTCCTCTTACGCGATCGCAGGATACTGACCAATGAGCCCACGTGATCCCACGCGCTCTTACGTGATCGCACTGACCAAACACTCAAGCCTATGGGATCGTAGAGACCAAATTAGCACCCCTTCAGAACCTTCTACGCGATCGCAGCCCCAGGCTCGCGATCACATAGAGCAATTTATGCTAGTCTTTCCACTTCAAAAGTCCCTGTTAGCCATCCGAAATCACCCCGAGGCCCTCGGGACCTCAGCCAAATGCACAAATACATCCTATTATTCATTCAAAATTGTTCGTAGCATAAAAACACAATCATAAACATCAAAATCATATAATTTGCACGGATTCAAGCCTAAGTTATACTAAAACTTCCGAAACTTGCATTTGTCCAAAACCCGGCCTAAACAAATACGAATAGTGTGAAAACTTGTACGCTTATCCAAAATTACCTAATGGAGCTACTACAACTGTTGGAATTCCATTCCGACCCCGGATCAAAATCTCACCTATCAACCGGACTTCGCCAAAATTCCAACTTAGCCAATTCAAGCCTAATTCAACACCTGACCTCCAAATTCAGTTCCAATTTCGCTCCTAAGTCACAAGTCACCATCCGAAACTAGTCGAATTATCGAAAATCCATTCCGAGTCCTCTAACTCATAAGTCAACGTTCGATTGACTTTTTCAAACTAACATTCTCAAAAAGAGACTAATTGTCTCATTTCTACCCAAACTCCATCCGAATTACTTCAAACTCTCTAAACACATAAAATGGAACATATGAAAACATAAAACGGGGAAAATGGTGCGGTAATTCATAGGACGACGGGTTAGGTCATTACACATGATATTGCATTTGCTGTTAACAAATTGGGAAGATTTTCTTCTAATCCTGGGTGGGCACATTGGGTGGTTGCGAATAAAGTGATGAGATATCTAGAGCGCACCAATGACTTCATGCTGGTATACAAAAAAGGTTGATGATCTTGATCTTCTAGTATATTCAGATTCTGATTTTGCAGGTCGTCAAGACACTATGAAATAGACTTCTGGTTATATTTGTATGTTGGGTGGAGGTGCTATTTCTTGGAAATTGTGAGAATAAAAGTATCACTGTTATATCTACAATGAAAGCTTGCTTGTTTTGAGACTGCTTCACATGGTATCTGGATGAAGAATTTTCTTACTAAATTACAATTTGTAGATTTTACATCTAAGCCGATGACTATTTTCTGTGACAATAGTGTAGCTGTGTTCTTCTCCAAGAATAACAAGAGAAAAAGAGGCCCTAAGCATGTTAGCCTTAATTTTCTCAAGGTTAGAGGCATGATAAAAGAAGGGTGATATATGTGTTGAGCATATTAGCACAGAATCTATGTTGGCTGATCGTTTGACTAAAGGTTTATGCTAGTAGTTTTTATTTAACATGTTAAAAATATGTGTATTTTGGAGTCTTTTGATATGCTTTAGTCAGTGGGAGTAACTTTGTAATTTCTTACTGAGATATTGCTTTTGGTAAATTTTACTTTTATGCAAGCTTGTGTTATTTGTTATCTGTTATGCTTATGACTAACATGATAATTTATTTTATTTTTTTCCAATTGGACATTGTATAAACTCATGATATCTTTGATTCTTGCGGCTTGTTGCCTTGATCATCCCGGGTAAGGCACAAGGGAATCCTCCTGAGGTGATATGATTTTGTGTCACTTGGAGGCTCCTGAGTTGATATAGTTATAATATCACTTGGAGGATTATTTCTTTCTAAGAGGTGTGAATTCATTCATCTTGATTAGAAAGATAAAATGCTTAGCACACATGTTTGATCCATGTTGATGGAAATTCTAGCATATGTGGTCGTAGAAGGAATGCATACCTTAAAAAGGTGTGATGCTTGCTACGATTCATTGTTAATCTTTTTATAGAAACTGAATGGATTGTTATATGGGTCATTCTATCTTTGGCTATATGAGTTGTGTGGCCACTCTAAAGTCTAAAATCCTTTTTCAAAAAATTTTTCTTAGAAAACACAAATATTTAAAATTATTTTTTGTCCTCAATTAACGTTGGCGTCCAAGTGGGAGAATGTTGGGATTGTACTTACGTTAATTGGTTATAGCCTGAAAGAATAGTGACGTGACCCAAGTGGTGGATAAACAAAAGGCCTAATGTTAAATATTGTGTGTGGATAAGTGAAGCCCAATAACTATTGACCTGTGATGGGTAGACACTCTTTATAAATAGAGGACAACCCCCTTACTCTAGCTATTAGAAAACCCTAGCGTATTCTGTCTCTTGAATACGTGGTAACAGTAGACGTCCCATCAGTCCAGTTCTGCAGGCTGTGAGAGCGTGTTGCTAGTGGATTGTGAAAGTTGATCTCAGGCTTAATCGCCGCTTACAATTCCTGCTGAATCCATGAAATTTAACAGTACGCTTCCTTAGGCTCTAATCTAAGATTATATTTATGGTTGTATTTTAATCTTTGCTATGATTGTGAATTAATTATCTTACATAAAATCTATTTTTTACCATGACATAATAGGGTTAATTTTTAATTTTATTTTTTTCTATGATTTTGAGCATTCACAAGATTTTTCTATAAAATAAACATTTAACTTCTGTGATCGAAAGAGGGCACAAAATTTCTCCCTTTTGGTTGAAACGGCTTCAAGGAATTAGCCCCCTGGAGTAACTTCAAATCCAATTTGTCAACAAAATGTTTTCTACAGATTACAATTCTTAATTATGGTTTTATTTATAGTTATTGACTTATTATTATCTAGTTGAGCATTTTTACTCATTGTTAAATATGAGCTGTGGCTGTCGTGGACATGCACGAACAAAGAGAACCACGTACATTGCCTCTATTCTATTTTGTATTATTTTTTCATATTTTTCTCTTGCCTAAATATTGACAATTTTAAAAAAATTATTTATTGTAAAACTTTACTTTTTCTAATTTTGATGAAAAACTCTCGTGTGATACATATAATATTAATATGACATGTCAAAAATGACTAGTTCTATGGAGATTTGATTTTTTATAGGAGTATACATTTACTTATATATCACATTTTGGGTTAAAGTTTGAATATGACTAGATATCATTAATGCACTTAATAATTATTAAGGTTTGTGGTGAGGTGCATACGATCTCTACATGCCTAATTAGGGATTCTAAATTCAAATCTTGATAATTCAAAAAAAAAAAAGTCTTATAGGGAATATTTTCTCCTTTAAAGAATCTTATGCAATCTGCTAATTCGAAAAGTCAATTCTTTAGATGGTCATCCAAGTTACAGAAATAATTCAGTAATGTCACTTTTATTTGTTATATATTATTAAAATCATTCATAATTTACCTATTGTGCTACAGAATAACTCCCACATGAAAAGTATTAGAGACTAGCATAAATAGATCCTTAAGTTTGAGAGGAGGTCTAAAATTGTCATGTAAATATGTTGATGTTTGACTTAGTTTTTACATGTATTGCCTCACATTTCGCTTATGTTTTGACGATTTGAGATGTATAATATAATGATTTGTGTTAAATTGTGGTATTTTTATGTGTAGGAATCATTCAAATGCAATTTGGGATGAAATAATACGAATTGGAATAAAATTGGGAAGAAAAGGCAAAAAGTGAAATTTGAGGGCCAGAGCCAGCGCCCCACGCTGCCCTAGACTCTCAAGACAGGAAAGTTGCCTTTTTAGACTCGGACTCGGTTATTTCAACATCTAGATGCCCCCAACTCATATAAAAGCCAACCTAAACCTATTTTGAAAAAAAGGGACGTTTTTGAGAGGAAAACACAAGCAGTGGATGCCGAAATTCATTAAGTTCCATCTTTCTTCCACCAAACTTAGTACTTTTTATATTTCTTTGTATGATTTTGCTGTTTGGCTACCATGTCTATGTGGAGCTAAACTTCACGTTCTAGGTTTGTGGTTCTTTCATGACTATTGTTATTCGAATATTGATTTTGATTTCGTAGTTTATTATATTAGTTTTTTATTCTATCCTGCACTTGATTATTTGATTGCTTGATCACCAATTGAAATCTACGAATCTAGAGTTGAATTCGAAAGTGAGAATTCCAAATTGCTTATAGGATTGAGTAGAGCGAGTTCTTGAACCTGGGCATCAGGGAACGGATTCGCGATAGGATATACATATACCTAATTGCCTTGTTTGGTTGATTTATAGGAATTATAAATGCGTTCTTGTTAGTTCTAATTTTATAGACATATAGGCGTTGAGCTAGCTTGAATAGGAGAGTATGAGCTCAACAGATTCTTATGAGCAATATTAACTCTGTCAACCAATAAATCAGATGAATTAATTAGTCAATTTAATTGAAGAATACAATATGAGTGTTAGACAGCCCATAATCCTAGATTATTTTCATCACATTGATAACATAAAAATTTTCTCTTTCTCTGTTCAAAGTTCATTATTAGTTTTTCTTTGTTTTAATCATTTAGAATCAAATACTTCTAGGCTAATCCTTGTTTAGATAATTAGAAAAGTCTAATTTAGTTAATAGTTAATTATAAGTTCTCGTGGATTCGAAATCCAATTTTTAGTCACTTTATTACTTGACGACCGCGTATACTTGCGTGTGCGTTTGGCCGCAATAAGTTTTGGCGCTATTGCCGGGGACTTGGAAATTAGCTACTAGATTAGTCTTTTAGTTTTATTTTTACAATTTTTTCCTTTTTGTAGATATTTTATTTTATAACAATTTGATTTTTCTCCTAGTATATTTCTAGTTCTCACAACATGACATCTAGGGATGAAGTATCCAAAGGTAAGGTTATTTATGAAGATGCTTAGTTGACACTTTTATGGCCCATCTTTTTGGTTTTGTTATGCCCTGAACTTTGAGAGGTCTGAATTTGAATATGGGAGTAAGGGTTGGTATTGCGAAGAATATTCACGATTAAGGGAATATGGGAAAAAGCATTATCTTCTAACAAAATTGGTGAATGATTGGTCTAAAGAGAGTTGATCTTGCACAAGAAATTGACAAATTTGGCTATGCTTTGCACAACTTGGATACAGATTTGAGTGCAAAGGTTTATGCGTTCAACGCCCAACAATTTAATGATGAGTTGTGTGAAATTGAAAAAAAAATTTAGACCAAATTGAGGAGATTAAACTAGAATATCAAGCATTGACAGTATTTTTATTGAGGATGTCCATGTTGAGAAGAGTGTTCTAGAGTCATGTGCGGAAGTAGATAATATTATATTTGAAGACTCTAGAGTGCGCACGTATAATGATATAAATTGTGATACAATTCTAGAGTTGGGGCGTATTGGTCCTTATTCTAAATATTTTTCAATATTGTGTTTGAATGATGACATGAAAATCGAATCATTTAGGCCTTTGGAGGAGTCAATCGAAGAGGATAAACTGCTTACATTTTTGGATTTGTCGTGCCAAAGAAAAAAATTTCATTACTCATATAAAGGCTAAGAAGTATAGACTGAAAAAATTGTTACTTGGCCTATTTACTTTTGTATCCCCACCGAAAGAGCATAGCCACATACTGGATGCCTTGGGGGTACAATTCATAAGTTTGTGATGGAGGAAAAGGTGATTTAAGTCGTGCCGCGATGTTAAATCAGACGCTTGTTGGGAGGCAACCCAACTTTACTACTTTCTTTTATTTTTGTTTATTTTTAATTTTATTTTATTTTAATTATTTTGTTGTATTTATTTTTGTTTTGTGGAATTTTGAGCATAGGAAGAAAAATCATTGGAAGAGTGCAAAAGTGATCTAGATGGTGAGGACTAAGTGTGAGGTTCCCATACAAAGGGCGAAGCATGGGGGAAGTCTGAGTTTCTCGTGAACTACTATTGTTTTGACCTTTGTCCTACCAGAGAGTCTCTTTTATCCTTTTATTATTTATGTGTTCGTTGAGGATATTACCAAATTTTAAGTGTGGGGTGAGGAGATTGCTTGGATGAGCTTTTGTGCTATTTTAGCTTAGTTGTAGTACTCGTTCTTAAGTGTAGTAGTTTTTGTGAAAAAAATTGAAAAAGGTATAAATATTAGACTTTTCCCGGTGATGGATCACCTAGACAGTTTTTCTCGAGGGATTAATGTCTAAACAAAAATTCAAAAATATGTCTTTTTATTATTTTTTAGGAAGTACTAATCTTCCGTGATTTTTCTTTGTGCCTTGGTTTTTTTCCGTGGGATGTAGTTTGAACGGGGCAGTAATTTTTATTTTACTTTTAGAGTAGATTGGAATTTAGGGAATAAATGGAAGAAAGATGAGATTCCTAGGTGCCCTTGACTAGTTTTATAGTAGCATACTTAGGCTTTGATATGTGTAATATCTTCTCTATAATTTGAAATTATTGATGATGCCTTGCTTAGTTAGATAGCATATTTTGTGACGCCTATGTCTCATTTTCTTGACTTCTGTTCACTTTGTGCTAAGTGTTAAATATCTGTGGCTCCGTGAATACTGTTGGAAACACGTTCTCAAAGCATTATACTAAAACGTGTGTTCATATGTGTAGGTTTTGATGAATGACAAACGATGCGCAAATTGATATATGACGAAGTTCAAGTACAAGCGCACAATTGATATATAACGAGATTCAAGCACAAGACCAAGTTTTATAGTTTTACATGAGTCGTTCTTAACTGTGATCTTGATCCGACAACTTGACTCATGACATGGCTTCTCTCGTAAAATTAATTTTACAAAATCATGCATATTTTATTTAATGCTAAATGATTTTAAATCAGGCATATTTACTTTAGTCAAAATGATTTTTAAACATGCCTCTAAAATCTGGACTAAGATAATCGATTATGTACTTATGATAATCGACTATGTTAAGCCAAGACTGCATGACAATCGATTGTGAACATATGACAATCGATTGTGTTAAGGCAGTGAGCATCAGGTTTTTCAAACCTGCATGATAATCGATTGTGAACCTTATGACAATCGATTGTGATGAGGCAGTGTCCATCAAAGTTTTTCAACGCTCAAAATAATCGATTGTGAAGTTAATGACAATCGATTGTGAAGAGACAGTGTCCTAATTGATTTTAGATCAAGTGAACCTATATTAGTAGAGAGTTATATTAAGGGCAAGCCTATGGTGCCAATTGCGTGCATATAACTTCTTTGTGAGAATGTAAGATTTTTTTATATACAAATTAGCCCTTAAACTATATTTGATCATGAGAATGTGGAATCAACTTGCTTTCTTTGCTTTTGTTGTGAAGGTACATGCTTTTACGAGGGATATATAGCATTATTAGATTTCTCTAGGATGTTGAGTGTTCAAGCCATGAGTGCATTGTAACATTGAGTCAGATTTTGAGGCTAGGTTAGTTGTAAGTATATTGTCTTTTTTGAATATTTTTGAAGAATGGCATAAGAAAAGGGAAGATTATGTGATTACATATGCTAGAATGTAATTGTTGCTATCAACCATGGTCATTGGTGTAGACTGCTCAAAGATAAGGTTATTTGTTGGTTGACTCGAGGACGAGCAACGTTAAGTGTGGGGTATCCTTTCTATTTACCAAGTAAAGCATTTTTGGATCCTATGAAATAAGTTGAATAGAGGCAATTTAAATTTCTTTTTTGTTGATAATTTGAAGTTTGGCTGCTATGAAAGTTATGTACTGCGTAATTTCCCCTAGTTAACATGAGCAAAATATGTTTAGTTCCGACAAATTTAAAAGATTTAATATGCATAAAGGCATATTTATAAGGCAACTTTACACCTACTGTCAAACTTGAGTAATTATTTATATCATTTTTTAGTATTTTCATGTAGGAGTTATTTTGTAGGATAATATGCAAAATATATTGTTCAGCTCAAAGTTGTTCGAAGACTTATGTAGCTCTAAAAACAATCAAAAAATGATTTGGGTTAATCGGAATCAAAAGTAATATGATCTAGGGATTATGGGATAAACAATGAGGTAAATAGCAGATTTAGCATAACAGAGATAGAGAGTTGTATATTATAATGAAATACACATGAGTTTTTACAAAAGGGGATGTCCTTTTTATATACTAAGGGACCTTCCTTGAAATAATACAAAAAGGTACAAGAGTTGGTGGCCTCGATATTCGAGTGTCAGAACTTGACGTGACGTTTGCAGCAGGTCACGTCACTCGGTCTGTTGGTCGACTGAGGCCGACCTCATTAAGGACGCTTTCCTTAGCAGGACGTATACGGATAGTGAGGAGTCAAATTTGCCCAATACAGATAGTCCCTCCGTTTATTGGGGGCGCAATCGAAGGGCATTCCCAACGAACGGACTTACATACTCGTCGCTTATAGAAATTTAACCGTTCCTGTTGATATCCTTGTTAATAGTCGTACTTGCGTATGAAGAGGCCGAACCGTTGACATACTACTCCTTTTTTCGGAGTTTCCTTTCTAGATGACGTCATCGATCACGTGCGTGATCATTACTTATGCTCCCGAGGCGGTTCATGTTATGACGTGACGTTTGGGTTTCCTGCGCTGGTTTTTCCAGAATCACGCCTCTTTGATTTCCGTGTAACTTTTCTTATAAATAGAGGGAGAGCTGGACTAGGTTTAACTTTCGAACCTTTTCTAAGAGCGTTTTCCCCATCTTTCTTCTATCTTTTTCCAGTACCTTGTTTCTCTGAGATCCTCGTTCTCAGGAACCGAATACGAAACCCCCAATACTTTCTCCTTACAAGTTCCATTATGGCCAAACGTCGTCATAGCGACGCTAGCACTAATAAGGTTGCTTCCATTAGGGCTTCGTCATCTTCAGACAATGAGGATGGCGAGGAAGTTTTCGTTCCTCTATCAACGACTAACCTGCTCCCACGCGATCTGAGCAAGAGGAGCGATTTTCTGAATAAGCGTAAAGACGTCATTTGGGAGCATAGTGAGATGATGCTGCCCCACTTGGTATCTCTCAAGGAGACGTATGACATTCTCGATTACGTTGATATGATCCCCGCAAGGCTTATGAATACGCCTTTCGGATCGGATACACCCTTCCAATTTATCCCTTAGCGGAGGAGTTGTGTCGCTGGTTTGGAGTATGTCCGGCCCAACTTACCCCGATGCCTTGAAGGTGTGCAAGGTAGTGTCTGTTTATGCGGCGAAGGCCGGAAAGGAGGTGACCGTTCATCACCTCTTGCAGATGTTCAACGCGGTCTTTATGAGAGGCTCGATGCTCCAGTTGAGGAGTAGGGGCAAGAAAAGCTTCGTGGCGCATGTGGATGATAAGTCCAATCGTAAGTTTTGGACGAGGTTCTTCTATGTCTGTATAGAGCACCTTGTGCACAACCCTAATGGGTTTCCAGAAGTGTGGAACGACGCACGTAAGTATTGCCGTGCGCCATATTTTGGCCCTACCATGCTGGTCTTTGCTGTTGAAAGTTTTCCTTTGTTTTCATGCAGTGGCGGCTCGCCTCCCTCGTAGTGTCAACGAGATTAGGTCGTGGGTGCAGGCGCTGATACAATTTGCAGAGGAGAGACGTTCTTGGACTGAATTTCTTATTTCTGTCTTATGTAAAATGTTCAAAGTTTAATGCGAAAACGTTATCTACTCCATATTCTCATTGTACTCTGGCAATATATCATCATTATTACAATTTAATTTGACCAAAGAATGATCATAGAAAATCATTAAATACTATAGTTGGAGATTAATTGAAATATCTTTACATTAATTCGCCCTTCTCATACCTAGGACGCGCACTACTGCCAGTTTTGTGTTTAGTTGATCTTTATAATTACGTGTGTATATATATATATATATATATATATATATATATATATAAGTCTAATGTGTGAGAATGTTGCATCAGAAGAAAACAAGTCACATAAATTTTAAATTAAGGATGAGCTAAGCGTTAACATTGTTTTGGAAAATGCAGAAAAGAAAAGGAAGAAAATAAGAAGCTGCATAAAATATTCATTTCTCTAATTAACAAAAAAATAAAAAATTATATATGCTAACTGTGTATTTTCATATTAATTATCAGTGTATTTTAATATGTTATTTACTTCATTTTTCATATCACCACATCTGACTTGATATTAGTAATTATTTTAATACTTGTCATTTCACAAAAATTTCACACGCAAAAAGAAAACAGAAAAACAGAAAAACAAACAGGGAGGCATTGAGACAATTTCGGTGGCTGTAATTTCTGAATCTCGTAGTTACAATATATATTAGCTTCTACTATTTTTTTAGTATCCTCTTAAATTATCATCTGTCTTGATAATTGGAATTTAGCTCGAAAAACTACAAAATGACACAGAGCTCTACACATTCTGGTTACAAGCAGCATACAGCCAATTCTACTATATACAAATGCATATTTTAAAAACGACGCATTCTTTAAAAAATAAATATCTTGTGATAGAGAGCCTCAGAGCCTTGGACAATGGTAATGTTATTTTGGTGGGACTTCCGTGTAACTTATAGGTCTGGATTTGAGTCGTAAAAATAATCGTTAATTCTTGAATTAGAATAAACTTTTGCGACTCTTTCTTATACCCTGCATAAATACAAAATACGTTAAGCACCTGATTGCTTTCTCATATAGAGAGATCAAAACAAAAAGGTGGCCCAGCAGCTAAATCTATGGCTGACCGACTTTGAAATATAACAACATAAAAATGAAAGGACATTGAACAAGAAAACTTGCAAGAGAGAGAAATTAGAGAGAGAAGTGTGTTTTTTCTGTGTGTGTATGTGTGTGTTGGTTAGAAAAAGAAAGGAAATATTCTCTTTTGCTTTCATGGTCTTTTTTTGTGTGTTTTCTTTTTAAATCACACAAGCTTTTCTCCAGCTAGCAGACTCAGAAATCTTAGCTGTGATACAAAGCCAAGAAAACCTTCACAAGTTTGAAATAAGTCTTAGGTTTTTTTTTTTTCTTGGTGTTTTAATTTTAAGATTCAAAAGTTTGTGTTTTTGTCTGTTGTTTGGCTATACACACTTATTCTTACTTCGTTCTTTTGGAACAATCTGAAACTTCTGAGATTTGAATAATACCAAGTTTCTTTTATCTGTTTGTATTCGGAAAAAAACATAAAACTCTTTTGAGTTAGCTTTGTTTTTTTAGCTCCACTGCTTCTTTAGTTGTCAAAAACAAAAACCCTTTATATCAAATTAATGATGTCTGGTGATGTTTTCTCAATTCCTTCTTCTGTCAAAGGAGTAGTACTTCCTCATCATCCTCAAGATGTATTACTTGAACCAAACGCTAACCCTAAAGCTAATTCTTCCTCCAAGAAAAGAAGAAATCTTCCAGGTATACCAGGTATACAAATTAACTATTCATTATATATATGTGCGCGCGCGCATGTGTTCTTGTTATTGTGTAAGACTGCGTATAATAGACTCTTGTGGTCCGGCCTTTCCCTGAACGCCGTGCATAGCGAGAGGTTAGTGCACTGAGCTGCCGATGTTCTTGTTATAGTACTTGACCAAGAACTTTTTTTCTTTGTATGTTGACAGATCCAGATGCTGAAGTTATTGCACTATCACCAAAAACACTGATGGCTACAAATAGATTTTTATGTGAAATCTGCAACAAAGGTTTTCAAAGGGACCAAAACTTGCAACTTCATAGGAGAGGACACAACCTACCATGGAAATTAAAGCAAAGGAATAAACAAGAAATAGTGAAGAAAAAAGTATATATATGTCCAGAAAAGAGTTGTGTACACAATGATCCTTCACGTGCACTTGGAGATCTTACAGGTATAAAGAAACATTTCAGTAGAAAACATGGTGAGAAAAAATGGAAGTGTGAGAAGTGTTCAAAGAAATATGCAGTTCAGTCAGATTGGAAAGCACATACTAAAACTTGTGGTACTAGAGAGTATAAATGTGACTGTGGAACTCTTTTTTCCAGGTAATTAATTTCCTTTAGATTGGTACTATGTGACATGGTTCTTGTTTAGGAATATTTGTTTCAAACTGAAATAAATGCTAGCTCATTCATTCATAGGAATTAAGTAGTTTAATTCAATGTCTTTGTTCTGATTCAATTTATTGCCTCCTCCTGAGTTCTGAGTCCTGACCACAAATTATCAGCTATTAAATTGTTTGATATTCCATGCGTATGTTATGTGACCAGAAGGTCACATATTAAAGCCGTGGAAACAATTTCTTAAAGAAATACATATAATAGAGCCTTGTGGCCCGGCCCTTTCCCTGACCTCAAGTATAGCGAAACCTTAGTGCACCGGGCTGCCGTTTATTCCATGTGTCTGTTATGCCTTGATTTAATGTTGGGTTTTCTATTTTTTCTTCCATTTTACAGGAAAGATAGTTTCATTACACATAGAGCATTTTGTGATGCTTTAGCTGAAGAGAGTGTAAGAATCACTTCAGGGGGAACAAACAACTTGAACTTCAACCAGCAACCCAATTTAGTTGGTGGAATTTCCCAAATTGGGACAGGTTTTGTTCAAGATTTTAGTGGTATGACAAGTGGAAATTCTCTACATCATCAGCAACAAAAGCCAAGATTATCACTTTGGTTAAATCAAGCTAATAATAATTCCCATCTCAATAATCCCCTTCACATGTCAGCACCAAGTTCAAATCTTTTTGCTTCCTCCAGTTCAACTGGATTACCAGATCATATTGTCCAAATGCAATCTCCTAATAATGTCTTTGGTAATCAAATGCAATGGGCAATTGACAAGAATGTTGCAGCCACTAGCCCTGCAACTTCAATGACTGAAACCTTATCTTCTATGTATTCTGATAATCAAAATCAACACCCAAAATCTTCAACACCAATGTCAGCTACAGCACTTCTTCAAAAAGCTGCCCAAATAGGTTCAACCAAAAGCAGTCCAACTTTCTTTACAAACACTTTTGGTGTAATGAACTCTTCATCTTCTTCCTCAAACACACCAATGTTCAACACTTTGTCTCAAAACACAAGCGAAATGCACCAAGTTTTTGCTAAACAATCAGAGGATTACAACCCAACAGATAATGGTATCATTAATGGGTGTCCAAATATGAGTTCATCAGAAAACACAAAAGCAATCAATTTGGATCAGGCATTTATGCAAACAGTTGGCATGCAAACTCAAGCTGTTTCGTTCAACTTGGATAATAGTCTAACCAGAGATTTTCTGGGCATGGGAAATGAAGGGGAGCGGCCATTTTTGCCACAAGAGCTGGCTAAGTTTGCCTTAATGAATTCGGCTATGGGGTTAAGCCATTACAGTAATGGTCACTAGCATTATGTCTTTTCACTTATCCTTTTTTGTATCACAAAATACAATAATGTAAAATTTGAACCTTATCTTCAAGCTGGCTAGCTCAGCCTATTGGTTATATTTCTTTTTAATTTCTTTTTGTTGCATCACTTTGGATATGTTTCCTCTATATATATATATATACCAAAAATTTTTTTTATTATTATTTGAGATTGGCTATATATTGTTAAATCAAGTAAACAAAGATGAAACATATATGAATTTTGGATTAATGTTACACGTTAGGAATTTTGCTAAGATTCAAATTATATAACATGCAAAATATATACACAATGTCATTTTCCATTTATAATTTGGACATTAAATTTAGCTAATGTCCTCTTGCAACCAACTAGTTTAATTATTGTAGTACTTAAGATTGTTCATATTCTATATTATATTAGAGAAAAGAAGAATAAATCTTGCATAAGAATAATAGAATATTAAAAATCTGGGTAAATTCAAAATTGTGGGGTCAACCAAAATTAACGTGGGACCTTTATGTCGAAGGGTTGGTGACAAAAAAGTAGCCATGCATATTTTTTTATATTACTACGTGTTGGTTACTCTAATTTTACTTTCAATTCTATGCAAAGACCCTAAATAATTTATATAAGTATTTATTTTTCCTACGAACTTAGACCTTTTTTATTAGATAGAAAAGGACATAATTGTAGCCTTTTTATTTAGAAAAATAGGGCACAAAAAACCATGAATAAAAGTGTTGACTAGTTGTCAAAGTGACTAATGAAGTAGTCAACGTTGGTGGATTTTACAGAAAACTTTTTGATTTTGATTTGATTAGTCTTTTAGCGGCGGCTCGTCACTTGCCGTAGGCACCTACTAGTTGTTTCTTTTTTATTATTTTTTTATAATTCCTTTTATATTTACATGCAATCAGCTTCGAATCACCTACAATTACGTAAATGATCTAATAAATTATATTTACATTTCAGGACGATTTCTTATTTTTGATATTTTAGAGTCGTAAAACATAAATTCATTATTTGATTCAAAATTAAAATATTTTAGGATTATTTTGAGATAAAATAATATTCATTTTAATAAAAATCTTTAAATAGACATAAGATAACTTTAACGTTAAATTGTATTGGGATAATTCACCTTATCCTTTAAACCAAATAGCTCCTCAAAGAGTTATGGTATTAGTTAATTTTTCTTCTTGGAAAATTGAGAGCTCAAGCATATTCATTCATGTATTATTCTCCAGAGACGAATATTAAAAATAAATAAATTATTTTCCTATATAAAAACTTCAATTATCAGAATAATATTTGTCACATTATTCATGGAATTTCTAGAGATTTTCAAAAATGAATTAACGCAACCTTTGCTGAATATACTGCCTGCTTCACCAGTGCGGTAACTTTGTTCAAATTATTTGTAGTTGCATAAATAAAGAAAAAGGTAGCTTTAAAAATACTCTATACCATAAGATACCATAAGATATTATCAACAGAAAGGTTGTGAATTCGAGTCTCCCCAAGAGCAAGGTGGGAAGTTCTTGGAGGAAAGGACACCGGGAGTTTATTTGTAAACAGCCTCTCTATCCAAGGATAGGGGTAAAATCTGCGTACATACTACCTTTCCCTAAACCCCACTAAGTGAGATTATACTGAATTGTTGTTATTGTTGGATTATCAACAGAGAAAAATTAATAAGGTGGTAGAAGAAGCACATGTGCAAGAAATTACTAATTTCCTGGTTTCAAAATCGTAATAATAAACATAATTAACTTGTCAGGGGTGAAGCTATACTCTGATAAGGGTGGTCAATTTAAATATTTTTCGTCAAAAATTAGATTGTATATATAAATAAAATAATAGGTTTCAGAGGTATATAAAATATAATAAACACTATTTGTTGGGGATTTATTTTTTAATTCTTTCAAGTTTGAACATCCTAAAGGAGATACCTGGCTTCACCATTGTTTGTACTTCATGGAAATTAGTACTTTTGTAACAATATTAAATTTTCGGCAAAGGGCTAGATATACCCTTGCACTATGAAAAAATATTTAAATATACTCTTTATTATATTTCGGGTCCAAATATACTCCTGTCGTAATACTATTGGTTCAAATATATCATTTTTCTGTTAAGTTTGTTCAAATTGAACATTCAATCCTATGTGTCATTAATATTTGATGAGCTGGATGACACATGACATACTATCCCAGCACTCATAATTCATATATAAAAGACTAAAATGTAAATACAATATTTTCTATCATAGAGGTGGCAATAGTGATAGAGGAGGAGAAAATTTCAATAGTGGAAAAAAACTAGAAGGGAGGGGTAAAATGTGTCAGGGGCACTGAGGTGACAAGTCATATGACATCCACCTCATCAAATATCAGTGCCACATAAGATTGGATGTTAACTTTGGACAAACTTAATACAAATAAGGTATATTTAAACCAATAGTATAACGATATGAGTATATTTAAACTTAAAGTACAAAAAATACATTTAAATATTTTCTGATAGTACAAGAATATATTTGGCCTTTTCCATTAATTATCAAATCAATTGACTCCCGAGTGAGACTCTAACCAAAGAAGATTAAAGAAAAATCTACCAAAAGGTTGTCCAAATCTTGACTAAAGTTTTACTTAAGTAAGAAAACTGCGGTGACCACTGACCACCTTAGGTTTAATTGGAACTAAGTCAGAATATTAGTAGGTAATAATCCTCGGAAACTGCATGGTGCTTTTTTTCCATTTTTTCAAGTTTAAGATAGACCATTATATATCATGTGGCGAAATTATTGGTTCAACCATTGTATACCATCCATAAAAGTGGAGTTAATTAATAGCCTAAAATATAAAATATATTTACATGATATAATAGGATAAAATACACTGACAGTATAATTTTTTTAAATATTTTTTAACATCTAACTCTTTACAGTGATTAATATGCAAACAATGCCAATGTTTTTTTTGTTTTTGTTTTTATTTTTACACTCAAAAGGACATATATAGACCATTAGTAAATGGGTTACAATCTAAACCGCTGCTCGAGTTTGAAACTACACTAGAATCCTGGAACAGTTTATAGTTTTTCAAGGTATAACTTTCTCCACTAGGCTTGAGAATTGAGCTCTACTCAATGTAGGTAATTATTTAATTAATATAATTATCCCTTTAAAGCTTTATAGTTGATCTAGAAAATATAACATTTGGTTCTTTATAGGAGTTTGAAGGTCAACGGCAAATTCGCCATGGGGTTGGGAATTTGATTACTTTATAGAAGCTGGATGGGACAGTTCTCATGGCGTATATTCATGGGCGTCCGATGATGACATTGTACATCGTCTCTTGGTTCATCACATGGAAAGTTGTTTCCATCGTAACTCCACCTGCGATGACGGGCAGCGTCACCTCGCCTGAGGTTCTCTCCACTGCATTATTAAAACATGTTAGTGTTATGTTACGTGGAATTATTTTATCTTCGAGTCCCATGAGTGCGAGGACTCTCGGATGAATGATACATGCGCTGCTTCCATCAATGACCATGATCCTTTTGACATCCGTATCTACTATTCGTAAAGTAATAACTAAGGCATCATAATGAGAAAAACACAAATCGTCGGCATCAGACTTATCGAAGGTGATACTATCTTCAAGGTCGTCATACCGTTCGTGAGCGATGGTTCGCTTTAACTTGTGTGTGGTGGTGAATTTGACGTGGTTGATTGCTGAGTTGCTACCGCCTCCACTGATCATGTTGATGGTGCGCGTTGGTGAGGGCGCCCTTAGCGGGCCGTGGGATTGTTCCCATCCACGCGCGAAGTTGAGCTTCCCTTTGTCGCTGAGTATCTCTTTTAGGAACCCTTGGTTTAGCATTCGTACCACTTCTTGTCGGAGACCAATGCAATCCTCCGTCATGTGCCCTCGTTCCTGGTGGAACTCGCACAAGGTGTTTGATTTTCTGGTGGCGGGGTCAGATTTCATCTTGGCAGGCCAATGTACTTTGTTTCCCAGCTTTTCCAGTGGGTACACTATTTCTGAAGGAGAAACACAAAAGTTATGTGCAGCTAATGAAGGGGGCATACCTCTGCCATTCCTTAGTGGGGCGACATGTCGTTGCAAGACGTCTGCATGCCTTGGTGGTGGGTGCGAGGATCTGACGTATGGATTTTATGGTTGGTGTCTTTCCCTGTTGAGGCGTGGGGCTTGCTCCCGCCTACCCTCGTTGCGTCGGTCTCTCCGGATTTCTGGGTGCACCGTCGTCAACTGTCGGGTTGGGCCGTTGAGGTCGTCGTCGTCCTCACGCACCTCAGCCAATAGGCGTTATGTATCTCTTCCCAGGTGGTGGGGGTATATTTCAGGAGACGGCTAAGTAATTTTTTGGATGCCCTCGACCCGTCTCTGCTGAGCCTGTTCTAAAAGGCCGCAACTGCCATGCCTTCGGATACGTTGGGTAGGCTCATCCTGACTCTGTTGAATCTAGCTAGGAACTCCCTGAGTCCCTCTCCTGGGGTTTGTCGCACGGCGAAGATGTCGTTGACCCGTGCTTCCGCTTTCCTTGCTCCTGCATGGGCGGTGGCAAATTTGTCCGCCATTTCTTTGAATGTGGAGATGCTCTTGGCCGGTAGCTGTGAGTACCAGGTTAGGGCTCCCCCTGTTAGCGTTTCGTCGAAATTCATCAGAAGCACGGATGGTACCTGCTCTCTTGACAAGTCGTTGCCTTTGACGGCTGTGACACAGTGAATTAAGTGATTCTCGGGATCTGTGGTCCCGTCATATACTTTCAAGTAGGGAGGCATTTTGAAGGTTTTCAGGATGGGGTATGGTGATGCTCCCTCCGTGTTGGGTTGTTCGACGAATCTCCATATGTCTCGCTTCGGTAAAAGCTTAGGTGCACCCGTGATTTTATCCACTCGTTCTTGGTGCTCCTTCATCTAGTCGCGAAGCAACCTGTTCTCGTTCGCCATTTCTTCCATCTTTTGGAGGATGGCTGTGAGCGCACCGTCGTTAGCTTGAACATAGACGGTCACGTTGTTTGTAACTTCAAGCTCATCCTCAGCCGTGACATAATCTGCCGTTGGGGTGTGTTTATTATTTTGAGGTGGCCTCTTGACTAGAATGCTAAGAGTGCATGTTAGCCACTCTTCCAGTAACCTTTTCACCTCAGGCGGTGCTCCTTTAGTCGTGGATGTTGAAGCCTCTCTTTCTTGTGGAACCGTCAGATCTTCCGACGAGGAAGGTAATGTTTCTATGCCTATCACGGTACTGGGGGTTGCGTGCAGGGCATCTCTTTCAGCAACCGCATTGAGATTACCTGTGAGATCTGTTATAACTTCCAAGATTGCTTTCATTCTTGCATTGTTTTGAGCCATTTTAGGTTGTAGAGAGTGGTTTTTCGAAGGATCTCTAAAAACGAACTACAGCTTTGATTCTTGAAATCCCCACAGACGGCGCCAAATTGTTTAGCTCAAAGTTGTTCGAAGACTTATGTAGCTCTAAAAACAATCAAAAAATGATTTGGGTTAATCGGAATCAAAAGTAATATGATCTAGAGATTATGGGATAAAAGCAATGAGGTAAATAGCAGATTTAGCAAAAGAGAGATAGAGAGTTGTATATTATTAGTAATGAAATACACATGAGTTTTTACAAAAGGGGAGGTCCCTTTTATATACTAAGGGACCTTCCTTGAAATAATACAAAAAGATACAGGAGTTGGTGGCCTTAATATTCGAGTGTCAGAATTTGACGTGACGTTTGCAGCAGGTCACGTCACTCGGTCCGTTGGTCGACTGAGGCCGACCTTGCTTGGGCCGACCTCATTAAGGACGCTTTCCTTAGCAGGATGTATACGGATAGTGAGGAGCCAAATTTGTCCAATACATATATGAATGATTTTATTGGTATAAAACAAAAATATATATTTTATCGAGTCATTTTTATAACTTGGATGATCATTCAATGAATTATCTCAAAATTAGAATTAGTCGGGATAACAACAAAAAGAGCAATATATCTAGATAAACTTTCTTAAGTGGGTTATCGGGAGGATAGTGTGTACGTAAATCTTAATAATACGTTGTGAAGATAAAGAGGCAATTTTCAATAAATATTCAGCTCAAAGAAAACATAATCCCAACAGGTTAAAAAGAGACCAGCGATATGTGTAGTTATAAAAATTCTCATTAAGGATAAAATTATAAGTTTAAATTAAATTATTTCTAAATTTAGAAATGGATCATTCTTTTTAAAACGTATCAAAAATAAAATAAGTTCACATAAATTGAAACGGATGGAATAATATAGAAATCACGGGAAAAAATACAGTAATAGCAGCAAGAAAAATAAAAAGTGCAGTGAATAAAATAAATAAAAAATATTCTGTGTAAGGTGCAAACCCAAAATTACAGAATGGACCCCACAGGTTCAGTCTACTGTGACATACAGACGGGGACAGCATCACACGAAGAACAGATTCACGGACTGACCTTGGGAATTACAAAATTTTCCATGTTTATAATTTTTAATTTCAGATGGGGGCCCCATTTTGTGGCTCGGGCTCGTATGGGCCCTATTGTTTTAATTATTTTGTAATCATTTTATTCCTTGATGTTGATCAGAAGAAAGGAAAAGGATTAAAAAGGTCCCAAACTTTTCTTCTTCTTACCTTTTCTAAGTTTCAACTTTTATTTTATTATTAGTTTGTTAATTTCAAGAAGAACATATTTAAACGTAATTTTCTTCACACGTTTTTTTTATAAATAAAATAGTAATTTCATTTGTTTCAAAACAGATTAAAATGAAAAACACTCCCATTGCTCTATATACATTAAATCAAGATAAATATATAATGCTTCTCTTCTTTTTCTTACGGGTAATGATCCAGTCTTCACAAAATATCCTTCCAGTGTTTAAGAAAGGTTCCCTGAATGTGCACATGAACTGCTATCTCTTTGCATGTATCCTTTATAACTGAGCGTTCGCCTTGGAATCTAATCTTGTTCCTTTCCCTCCACAGACAGTATACTAACATTCCAAACACACTGGTGGTTATTTCAGCATGTCCATTTTTCCTTTTTGCAATGTTGCTAATCCAGTCGACTTTACTGTTCCAATCGCAAATGGTTCTCTGATATCCCAGCCATACGAGTAGTCTATTCCATAGCCCCCAAGATATCGGCAAGCAAAAAAAAAGATGGTCAAAAGATTCATCTACTTGCTTGCAGAATACACATTGTTGAGGAATCTGTATCCCAATAAGCATTAGCCTCTCCACTGTTGCCAATCTTCTGCGCAGTGCTAGTCAAACGGGGTGTAGTTTTGGCTGCAATACTATGCTTTTCCATTGTACTTTAGGGGTTTGAGGGTGCTGGAGTCTGTAGAATTTGTTTATGTTGAACAGTTCTCCCCTCTGTAGCTGGATCAATCGACATTTCAGGTTCCCTTGTATGCCCTGGGTATTTGCTATTATTGATCTGGTCTCAAAAATCTTTCTCACAGCCCAGGCAGCTATTTTAGGAGTAGGTACATCCTCTATGGCATTGTTCTTAATGTAGTACGTGTGCATCCATTTGATCCACATGCTGTCCTTCTTCATTGTTACTACCCACAGATGCTTTGCTACAGCTGCCTTATTCCAGATTGTTAGGTTCAAAACATTTAGACCCCCAGCACTATATGGTAGACATATAGTTTCCCATGCGACTAATGCCTTTTTGGACACATTTGCTGCACCCGTCCACAGAAAGGATCTGCATATTGCTTCGATCATCTTCATTACCTTTTTTGGAAGCAGGAAAATTTGGGACCAGTACGATTTCATTCCAAATAATACTGTCCTGATCAACTGGAGCCTACCTGCATAAGATAGGAGTCTTGATGTCCAGCAATTGATTTTCTATGTTATCTTCTCTACTATTGGCCAGCATTGTATAACTGATAATTTTTTGGAGTCCATGGGAACACCAAGATATTTGAAAAGGAGAGACACTTCAGGGAAGTCCAGTTCTTTCATGATTTCCTCCTTTGCCTAGTTTTAGACCCCTGCTATATATATAGCACTTTTGTCTGCATTTGCTTCCAATCCTGAGGTTTCCGCAAAGTTTAGGAGCGTTTGTTGTATGAGTCTTACAGATTGGGTATCAGCCTTGCAGAATAGTAATAGATCATCCGCAAAACAGATATGTGACACTCCTAGCTTCTTACATCGAGGATGAAATTTGAATTCCTTCCTTCCCATCATAGACTTGAGTTCCCTATTCAAATATTACATGACAATTACAAATAGATATGGGGACATTGGGTCTCCTTGTCGTATACCTCTTTTTCCTTTAAATGGAGGTGTCAGCCCCCATTGAGACTTAATGAATATGTGACAGAAGAAATGCATTCCATTATCCATTTTGTAAATTTGTAGGGGAAGCCCATGTCCAGCAGCAGTCTGTCTATAAAACACCATTCCCCTGTGTCATAAGCCTTCCTCAGGTCAACTTTTAATACACACCGAGGGGATATTCCTTTCCTGTTGTATCCTTTAAATAATTCCTGAGTAAAGAGGATGTTGTCTGTTATGCTCCCGCCCTCAATGAATGCCGATTGTGAATTGCCAATCAAACCACCTATAACTGTTTTATTCTTGTTGTGAGCACTTTGGTGATTATTTTATAAAGTGTTGTGCAACAGGCGATTGGTCTATTATCTTTGACAGTAGTAGGATTTTGTGTTTTAGGAATCAGTGATACTGCTGTGCTGCTTACACCTTTGTGCATCTTGCCTGTTGTAAAAAATTCTTTCACTGCTTCATAAACATCATCAGCAATAGTGTTCCAATGTCGAGTGAAGAATTCAACTGGGAAGCCATCTACTCCTGGAGCTTTGTCATGTGGCATATCATTTATTGCATGAGAGATTTCCTCCTTTGTAACTGGCTTAATCAGAGACTGCTTCTGCTGGTTGCTTAAACATGGTCCCTGTTGAATGATGATAGTGTTTGGACATTTACAGACGAGTTTTTGTTCTCCCAGAATCTTGCTGAATTTGTCTAGGAATTCTTCTTCCACTAGTTTAGGATCAAACAGCCTTTCCCCTGAGTCAGTGTATATGGAACCAATTTTGTTCATGTTTGTTCTCTGCTTCAGTTGTTCATGGAAGTATTTGGAGTTAGAGTCTCCACAGGTGATCCACTGTGCTCTGGACTTTTGATGCAGAAACTGCTCCTCTATGTTGCTCCATTTCTGTATTTCAGTTAAGGTTGTCCTTTCCTGTTCTATCAACTGCTGGTCTATGTTTTTGCTTCTCAATCCAAACTGAATTGCTTCTAGTTTGTGTCTTGCTGCATTGAGTTGTGTTTTGTATGATGCTGTGTAATTGTTCAGTTCTTTCAACTCCCATTTCAAATCTTTTAGCTTTTTCCATATGGTGTGCATGCTACCAGTTTCATCCTTTCCCCTCTGCTTCCAAACCTTTTCTACTATTGCAGTAAATTCAGTGTGCTCCATCACAAGTATGTACAGTTTGAAAGGTTTAGGATGTAAGTTTGTTCTCTGGATTCCAGTTTTTCACAATGGTCTGATGCCCCCGGATTCAGATAATCAGTTTCAATGTGACTATACTGTTGCATCCATGTCATAATGCCAAAAGTCCAGTCTATCCTGCTATACGCCCTTCTGCTGGATTGCTGTTTGTTGCACCAAGAAAAGTAGCTGTCCATAATTTTCAATTGAGTAAGCTGAAGGGTGTTTATTGCTTCCTGGAAACCTCTGAGTTCATTTTGTGTCACTGGTGAACCAATTCTGTCGTCTGTATGAAGAACATTGTTGAAATCCCCACTGATCAACCAGCAGTGTTGTACAGAAGCTCCCAAATGTATCAGTCTATCCCACAACTGCTGTCTTTTATGGATGTCATTGCTTGCATAAACCACTGTGAGAAGTGTTTTAAAAGTGGTACCTGTTTGCCTAACTTCACAGTGAATGAGTTGTTCATCAGTCATCAAAGTCGTCCCCAGGATTGTCTTCCATCTGTAAAGGATTGAATCTGTTACTTGAGTTCAATTTGCAAGTTTCTGGTTGATGTTCAATCTTCCCCTTATGTTTCACATTTCCTACTGCATTTACACAGTTTGTTCCCTCTATTTCATTCTTTTCCTCAATTATATGTTCCCGTTGAGTTGCCATTTGTTTTGATTTTATTTTTGGAGTCCATCTCTTAGCAACTCTGAATTTCTGTTTCAACTGTCCTGGTTTTGGCTTGCTCCTGTCTTCCTTTGTATTATGTTGCTCTTCCTTATACCAACAGTCAGCAGACCTATGCCCAAATCTGATACAGTTTTCACAGAACTTTGGTTTCCATTCATATTCTATTTGTTGCACAATGAGACCTCTGTTGGTTTGAAGCTCTATACTATGTGGCAGTGGCTCGGAGATGTCAGTTTCAATCAACACTCTGGCATAGGATACTTTCTCCAAATCAGCAGTGTATTTATAAGTGTATAGAGGCTTTCCCACCACACTTGCTAGTTTACTTAATACTGCATTGTACCAGAATCCTAATGGTAAAGCAGGGAAATTGATCCACAGTGGAATCACAGTTATATTAGCCGGATCAAATTTGAATTCCATTTGCCATTGTTGCAGTATCAGTATGAAATGTGTAGGGTCCTGCTTGTAACACTCCATCCTTATCCTCTGCATTGTCAAATCTGAATATATAGTACCCATCATCATGATACATTATTTGAGGCTGATCGACAAAATTTCACAAGTTTGCGACAAAATTTTCCATAGTCTTCTCATACGGAGATTCACCAAGTACATACCTATCAATGCATTACTCCAATAATTCTCTAAGTCTTTAGCATCGGCCTCGTCAATTTGTACTACAAATCTCCCATCCCTTAGAGCAGGAGGGACGTAGGTTAGGGCATTACCTTTTTGAGGGCTTCTATTGAAGGCTGTTTTCTTTTCAAGCTCCCTTGTGTCTGCTACCGGTGGTTTGCTTTGTTCTTTTTCTGCATGCGCCGAGAAGTGCAGTCGTCGGGTTGCCTGTGACAGGATATCCTTCTGTTGAGAGATTTCCTTACCCTCTTCAATTTCGTCCCTAATCGGTTGGAATTGCTTAGGCATAAAGCTTCCAAGAGTCAGTGGACTCAATCGCTGCTGGATTCCGGACTCCGGGGTCACTATCGCACCATTTTCCCCAGCATCTTCTGGGTTGTGGTATACTGTAGGTGCGGATCCCATGCCCGTTAACCATCGATTTTGTTGGTTTATTGATGGTGTAACTTCCAGAGGTTCATCGCCAATCGATTCTGGTACTGAGTGTTGCTTCTTCTTCGTCTTAGCCATGGCAGAAGCGTTCCATCCTGCTCGAACCTTTGCTGCCTTAGTTATATAGCTGACTGCGAGAAGGAAGGTTCAAGCTATGACTGCCCCATAGGTCTGCTAACATGCGCCGGCGAGCTAGAGAGAGAAGCTTCTAGAGTTTCTAGAATCAGTGAGGTTCTAATTGATAAGATTTCTTCACACGTTTGTACAAAGTTAATCACAATCCTATCAATTTACCCCTTTTTGCTCACTTTTGATCCACTTTGCCAAAGGATTATAATTGAAAACTACTCCATCCGTTTAAAAAAATTAGTACTATTTTTTTAATAGTTCGTTAAAAAAAATTAGGCATTCTTATATTTTCTTAATGAAAATTTTTTATAGACACCAAATTATTATGAGTTGTTTGAGACCATAGGTTTCAATTTTTTTTATAGTCACTCTAATTTTGTTGCATATTTAAGACCATAAAGTTTAAAATTCTTTAATTATTTATAAAAATTTATGTCAAATCAAACGAGGACAAACAAATTAAAAAGGATGAAATAGTAATTACGAGACCTGCGAAATTCTATTCTCACCAGTATTTTCTTCTATTTTCATTTCCTCTTTTTCCTATTAATAGCCCATTCTTTATTAAATCTTTAAACATAGAATTAAAGTTTTCTGCAAATCATTTCTTCAGCCGTTACATATGCACATTCAATTTATTGAACTTTAACTAATAATTGGAGTTTATAACAACATTCTTTATTATTTGATTTTATTAGTCATTAGGTGAAGAGCACTACTTTTGTTCTTCACTGGAAATGGAGAATATTCATTTGCTTCGCAGGGTGGAAAAAGGAGATATCACATTTATATTTTAGACAAACCTGTTTATTTATTTATTTTCTTGGAATTGCTGAAAATGAAATTATACCAACTAATAATAGATGTCTCAATTGGAAAGAGCCATTGTTATCTACAGGTCGTCGATTTGGATATCCATTATATAAACAAGTAGAGTATAAGTATTTACTTTACAGAGTTAGAAAATAAAAATTAGGGTTAGAAAAGAAATTTTCCAAGAACTTTTATTAGAGTAAGAGGCGGAACCATGATTTCAAGCTTATTGGTTTGGAATTCTAAGAATTTTAAGTTATTGGATTCTAAATTATTAAATTATAAATAATTCATAAATTGTTCAAGACAAATATAATGTTTGAATCAAAGCTATTGGGTTCGCCGAACCCGTAGCAAGAACACTGCTTCGCCCATGATTAGAGCAGAATCTGAAGTAGGGGTGTACATAGGTCGGGTTGGTTCGATTTTTACAATTACCAAGCCAAAGCAATTGTATCGGGTTATTAAATTTAAAGACTAAACCAAAGCAATAAAACTCGAATTTTTCAATCTCAGGTTTTCGGGCTTTTCGGGGTTTTTACCCATAAAATCTTCGTAGAAAAAAATATATAACTTGTGCTCAAAGTATTTCTTAATCCTAGTAAGATACAACTATATAAAGTATTTTTCAAGAAAATAATACAAAATATGAGATGTGTCATGGCATTATCCTAAAATATTCAACAATAAAAATAATAAAATTATGTAAAATAAATATTGCTAATTAAAAAAATATAATAAATATAAACATAATCTAAAAGTACTAAGTTATGCTAAAATAAGTAGAGTAATAAAAGCATAAAGACTCGTCTCTCTCATCCTCTCGGCGCACGTTAGCATAACGTACGCCGAGCTTGTGTCGATGGCGAAAGGCGGGAGCAGAGGAAGGGGAAGACCATGGAAAATCCCAATTGATACCTTCGACAAGCTCAATCAACTGATTATGGAGAAGAATAGCGCGAAGGAGGTGCAGAAATTGACCTCGGAGGAAACCCTAGACGCCATGGAAGTGGCGGCACCAACGTCGGAGATAGTTACAGAACAATCAGATGCTCCAGTTAAAATGATTACGGAAACACCAACGTCACCAGAGGTTGAGGGTACTCCAACCTCTCCGACTACAGTCGAAGCAGTTCCTGTGACAGAGACGACCATGCAACCAGAAATACCAACTGAAGAACAGCCAGAGATTACCAAAAACAAAGCAGAGGAACCTAAGAAGGCCTGGTCAACACTATTTCAGAAGAATCGCTTTGCGACTCATGGAATGGCACTCGACTACATAGCCCCAACGATAGTTGAAGGAAAGCCCATAGTACAACTGGAACGAGCAGAGGTGGAGGAGGAGGAGGAGGAAGCCAAGTGGATGTGTGCCTTAGTGGTATACATCCTAGGTGATGGGCCTGGATTCAACGCAATGAGAAGATTCATAAACCATCACTGGTCCCATGTCCCTGAACCAGATTTGTTCTACCATGATGAAGGATACTACATTGTAAAATTCAAGACAGTGGCTGATGCCAAAGAGGTACTGTGTGCTGGCCCTTACTCAATAGCCAATAGGCCTATGATTCTCAAACAATGGACACCAGAGTTTGATTTTTCAGAAGAATTTCCGACTGAAATACCACTGTGGGTTAAATTCCCAAAACTACCAATGTCTTGCTGGGGTATGAGGCCAATATTTGCAGATGAGTGTACTACAAAACAGACAAGGATATCCTATGCCAGAATGCTCATTGAGGTGACTGTGACCAAAGCACTACCTATAGAAGTAATGGTTATGGATCCAAATGGGAAGAGTTCTCTTCAAGATGTGGAATATGAGTGGAAGCCTTCATTCTGTGAGAAATGCCAAACAATAGGACACAATTGTGCAAGCCAACAAAAACAGTTACCTAAACAGCCTACACAAGTGTAGAAGCCCAAGCCAGTCCAGGAGTGGAGAACCAAGGGACCTGCTATGCCAATACAGAGGCAGTCCCCAACAAGGGAGCCTAGTGGACCTCAGCATGAATCCAGGTCAGGCCAGAACCAGAGGGGTGATAAGAGCAATGACAAAGGAAAGCAACCTCAGAGCCCAGCACTCAACAGTACCAATTTCCCACCTCTGTCACCCATCACTGTGAGTAACAGATTTGCAGCAGTATCTAGTAGTAAAGATAAACCTCCGGGGGAGTTTGGGAACTCTACATCAACATCTTACCAATGAAGTGGTTAGTGTGGAACATAAGGGGTGTAAATAAGAGGTACAAGCAGAAAGAATTTAGGGAATATATTAGGAAAAACAACATTAACCTAGTAGGACTAGTAGAAACAAAAGTTAAGCAAGCACATGCTAGTAGAATTGCTAATCTACTAGTACCAGGTTGGGGTGTCTTAACAAACTATGTCTCAGGTGAAAAAGGGAGAGTATGGATCCTATGGAATCCAAAAATTTTCACAGTCACTAGTGTTCTGGAGGAAAGCCAATTGATCCACAGCAGGGTTTCCAGCAGAACAGGGGACTTAACATGTTTCCTCACTGTGGTTTATGGGTTTAATGGACTAGAGCAGATAATAACTTTATGGAGCAGCTTACAAACTTTGGCAATAGGAATCAAAGAACCATGGGTTGTTGCTGGGGATTTCAATGCAGTCTTGTGTGACAAAGACAGACAATCTTGCAAGCCAGTCAGATTACCAGAAACACTGGACTTTAACAAATGCATACAACTTGCTGGACTGACAGAATTGACCTGGAGAGGTGACTACTACACATGGACAAATAAGAAAACTGGTGTGGATAGAGTATGTAGCAGGCTTAATAGAGTGTTTGGCAATTATGAATGGATGATCAACTGGAACCAGGTGGTCACTAATTATGATGTACCCTTAATCTCAGACCATAACCCAATGATACTGACACTGAATGCATCCTCCTGGCATGGGAAGAGGAACTTCAAATTCTTTAATGTATGGGCTGATCATAAAGATTTCCAACACATTGTGACAAGGGTCTGGCATGATGGGAAGACAGGTACCATGAGAACAATATGGGACAAACTCAAAGCCTAGAAGACTCCCTTGAAGACCCTGAATAATAAGGAGTTCAAGACAATTTCACTTAGAATAGAGCAGAGTCGACATGAACTGGGAGCCTTACAAACCCAATTGAGTCAAGCATACAATGATGCCCTACAACAGAAGGAGAAGGAACTGATATTACAACTGGAAAAATGGTCACTGATTGAGGAGAGTGTCCTGTAACAGAAGGCAAGAGCAAAGTGGATACAACTTGGGGACTCCAACACCAAGTACTTCACTGCAGTAATGAAGGATAGAAGTCAGTAGAATCAGATTACTGAGATTACCAATGCACTGGGAATCAAGCTAACTGCACCAACAGATATCAAAGAGGAAATCCTGGGATTCTACAAAGCACTGATGGGCACTGCTGCAACAAATCTGCCTGCTATAAACCAATTGTACATGTCAAATGGTCCAAAACTGACACAACAACAAAGACAGGAACTGTGTGCTCCAATAACTGACACAGAAATAACAGAGAGTCTCAAAGCTATTGGAGATGACAAAGCACCAGGAATAGATGGATACAATGCTGTTTTCTTCAAAAAGAGCTGGAGCATCATTGGTAGCCATGTCACTACTGCCATTAAGCAGTTCTTCAACTCAGCAAGAATGTGCAGACCAATCAATTGTGCAACTATTACCCGCATCCCTAAACTGTCCAAACCAACTTCAGTCAAAGAGTATAGACCTATTGCTTGTTGTACTGTCCTGTAAAAACTCATCTCCAAAGTACTGGCTAATAGGCTGCGGAAGGTGATGGCAAACCTCATCAATGAAGCTCAGGCAGGTTTCATTCCTGATAGGAAAATTCAGGATAACATCATTCTAGCACATGAGCTTGTTAAAAGCTACACTAGGAAGCATGTCTCCCCCAGATGCATGATTAAAATAGATCTCCAGAAAGCATATGATTCAGTGGAATGGGTGTTCTTACAACAAGTCATGGAACTGATTGGTTTCCCCAGCACCTTCACCAAATGGATTATGGAGTGTATATCAATAGTGAGCTACTCTGTTTTAGTTAATGGAGAGCCTACTATACCCTTTGCTGCTGCCAGAGGACTGAGGCAATGGAACCCCATTTCCCCATTCTTGTTTGCCTTGGTCATGGAATATTTAAGCAGGTCATGCACTGTACTACAAGATGATCCAGCATATCAATTCCACCCCAGATAAAAAACTGGGCATTACACATATGTGCTTTGCTGATGACTTGTTGCTGTTTACCAAGGGAGACCTCCAATCTGTCAAGGCATTATCCAACTGCTTCTCCCAATTCTCTGCAGCCTCAGGTCCCAAGGCCAACTTGAACAAGAGCTTAGTCTATTTTGGAGGAGTACCAATACCTGTACAGAAGCAGATCCTTGACCATCTTGGCTATGAACAAGGCCAACTGCCTTTCAAGTATCTGGGAGTACCTCTGAGCACCAAAAAATCACTCTACTACAGTGGCAACCTTTAGTGGAAAAAATCACAGCCAGGATCACTTCTTGGACTGCTAGAACACTATCATACTATGGGAGGCTACAACTGGTGCAATCTGTCATCTTTGGAACTCAAGCATACTGGGCTCAGCTGTTTATTTTCCCTGTGAAAGTACTTAAAATGATTGAAAGCATTTGCAGGAGTTTCATTTGGACTGGGATGAATACTGTGACTAAGAAAGCATACATCTCCTGGGACAAAATGTGTACCCCAAAGTCAGTTGGTGGAATGAATCTAACCAACCTCAAACTCTGGAACAAGGCTGCCATTGCAAAGACCTGCTGGGACATAGCCCATAAAAAGGACAAGTTGTGGATAAGGTGGATCACAGTGTATTATATCAAAGACAGGCCAATAGAGTCCATGCCAATTCCTACCCAAGCTAGCTGGATGGTTAAGAAGATCATCCAATCCAGGGACACTCTACAAAGGATCCAGAACTGGAAACATCAGAAATGTACTACTAAACAGTTGTACCAGTCACAGTTGCAAGAAGCGCCGACAGTCTCATGGAAGAACTTAATCATACAAAACCAAGCCAGACCAAAAGCAGTGTTCAACCTGTGGCTATTCTACAGGACAGGCTACCTACAAAGGATAGACTACATAGCTGGGGAATGAGTATTGATCAGCAATGCACCCTATGCCAAATCCAACCTGAAACAAGATATCATTTGCTCACGAACTGCCCTGTCACTGTGGATCTATGGGGAAGAGTAATGAACTGGCTGCAGGAACAATACCTACCTAGTATTAGTTGGAACCAGAAAGTGCAATGGTTGACTACCAAAGCCAAGGGACGAACATGTCGTGCAGCCATTATTAAAATGGTTACAGCTGAAGTTGCATATGCTATATGGCTGGAAAGGAATGCAAGAGTATTCAACAAAAAATTTCGATGTAATACTGCTTTACTGAGAGACATAGTGTATAATTGTAATGTTAGAGGCACCCCTAGAATTAGGCAACAATTGCAACACCTTAGAATATAGTAGAAGTTAGATAGTTAGGATAGTAAGTGTAGTTAAAATGTTAGCTCTCAGACAGTCGGCCGAGTTGAAGCTTTGACTGTGGCTTTGTAATGTAACTTCATTGGTGATTAATGAAAAAACCTTAATTACCAAAAAAAAAGTATAGTATTAATTATATGACTAAATACAAAATAAAAATAAAAATAGATTATGTATTTCCATCTAAACTATTGCAAACTAGAAATAAATATTTCATATATTCCCGTTCGTAGTACTGAATTGAATGTCTTCTGTTAGTATTATTTAATTTACTAATATTAATGATTATAAAACTTATTGGAACATTCAAAAGTTCTAAGTCCAACTTTGAAATAATATCTTAGATAATAAAATTATGAATGAATTTAAGAAATATTTGTAAATTACATCACAATAAATATATTTATATATTAAATATATCTAAAAATTCTACATATATAATGTCTGGTTGGTTTGATTTCGGTTTGACTTTCTTTTGTTAAAACCAATCATTGTCGGGTTCTTTTCCAATACCAAATTAAATCGTAGTCGAATTTTTTTTCTCAGTTTAACTCGAATTATCGGGTTTGTGTAATTTGTCAATTTTCATTGTACACCTCTAATTTGAAGCAATGGATAATATCTATTTTAAATGGATGATCCTTCGTCTTTAATTAATCAAAGGTCTGGATACAAGCTTTTGATAACGAAAATAAATCTTTGTAGGAAGTTTTTACTTTTTAATAAGCCTTACGAAACACAAATTCGAATTAGTTGCGTTAGTTGGTTCATTAAAAAAAAACAGTAATATAATATTAAGTTTTACCTTTTCTTAAGTTTCAACTTTCCATTGTGTTTGAACTTTCAACTTTTATTTTTATAACATAATAATATTAGTTTGTTAATTCCAAGAACAAGACATTTTAAAGTAATTTTCTTCGCACGTTTGTACAACTACAAAGTTAATCACAATCCCATCAATTTACCCCTTTTTTGCTCACTTTTGGTCCACTTTGTCAAAGAATAATGGAGTGATTGAAAACTATTCCATCCGTTTAAAAAAATTAGCACTATCATTTTTATGATCGGCATATTTTTTTAGTAAGAAGTTTTTGTAATAACATAAATATTACGACTTGTTTATGATCACATATTTTAAAAAAATTTATAACTACACAAATTTTATACTATTTTTATTTACTTGTATTTGTTCACTATACAAAAATAGTTTTTAATTTTTATTTGTCCACTATGCTAAATCAAGAGAAAGACAATTATTTTTTTCCTTCATGTTTTACCCTTGTTTTCGCCTGGCCTGGTAATCTATGATAGTCTCAATCTCCCGATCACGCAAGGCGGTGATAGTCATTGGTGACCGACTTGATTGGCCCCTACTCGGATCATCCGTATCTTCATGATATGGCTTAAGCATGTTTGGCGATGATCTTAAATGGCCTCTCGTACTTGAGAATCAGATTTGATGCATGCCCCGTAGTGCCTTGAATCGCCTTGGGTTAAACTTCATCATGACCATATCCCCAACTCTATAGTCTGTGGGACGTCGCTTCCGGTCCGCAAACTTCTTCATTTTCTTATCTGCCTTATCCAAGTACGACTTAGCAGTGTCGAGCTGTTCCTCCCATCCTTTGGCCATATGATAAGTCCCCAAACTCTTTCCCTCGAATGCGGCTGGTAATGAATGTAGAGTTTGTGGTTGTTGGCATGTGGCTAGCTCAAATGGTATTCACCCCGTGGATTCACTCCGCTTCAAGTTATAAGAGTATTTGGCGATTTCTAGGAGCCCTGCCCAATCTTTCTGATGTGCGCTTACATAATGCCTCAGGTAGCATCCTAGTAAGGTATTGACCCGTTCCGTTTGTCCATCTATATGTGGGTGGAAACTAGTGGAAAAGTGCAGCTCTGTGCCAAGTATGTCGAACAACTCTCTCCAATAGTTTCTAGTATAACGGGGGTCTCGATCACTGATAATATGCCTTGGTAAGCCGCAATACTTCACGACGTTCTTAAAGAATAGCTTGGCGGCTTCCTTGGAAGTGAAACCTGATGAGGCGGGCATGAAGGTGGCATATTTGAAAAATCTATCCACGACTACCATAATAGTACCATAACCGTCGGACTTCGGTAGGCAAGTGATAAAGTCCGTAGTCACGCTCTTCCATGGACGCTCTACAACTGGTAGTGGAACCAAAAGTCCTCCGAACTGTTGTTGTTCAACCTTGTCCTGTTGACAGACAAGACAAGTCTGCACATAGCACTCTATGTCATCCCGCATGCGTGGCCAATAGTAGACTGGCTCAACCAAAGCCCTAGTGCGTCGTTGACCTGGATGACCAGCCCACATTGTGTCATGACTCTACCTTATGATCTGTTTTCTTATGTTTTCAAACTTAGGCACGTAGACCCGCGGACCTATGGTAAGTAATACGCCGTCTTCTACCCAAAACGCCTCGTCTTGCCCTGATTGGCTAACTCGATAAGTTGTTTGGTTGCTGGATCATGTTGCATGCCTTCTTTTATAGCCTCTTCCACGTGACATTAATAAATGCCAAATGGCACATATGTGGCATAATGACATGGCGGGTCATCACACTATACTATATTGTTTCATCTGACTTGTGTTAAGATGGTGGAAGCTAGCCAGACTAGCTTAAAGATAACTAGTTAATTGGCTAGTCAATTGGTTCGCCAAGCCATCTAAAACATGCCCATAAATTAATATTCATGCCTAATGCTTCTCAAGTTTACCGACCTTAATTATTTGTCCCAAGATCCAAACTTGGTGGAGGACTTTGTGTATATGGCAAATTGAATCAATACTTAACAAGTAGTACATGTTACAAAATAGCAGCTAAACACATGTGGAATTATACTCTGCTATTTTGTAATGTTTTATCAATTGTATTCATCTTGACCGAGGCTTAATGAAAAAAAATGTTGATGTCCTTTTCTGAAAGCTAACTGGAAAATGTTAAGGTTTGTTAGTTGTTTGATCGTTTCTTGTGATGTTCTTTATGCGTTCAATAATCGTAAATGGGTGCATGTGATACACATATAAAGAGCAAGTAGTTTTTGACAAACCAATTATGTTTTAGTTCGTAATATTAAATAGTGATTTGATTCAATTATTTGTGGTGTATGCAATTGTTTCTATTTGATCAAATTTAGCACAGATTGTGATCACATACGGCATAGAAGAAGTAGCTGACCCCCTCGGGCGTGAATCTCGCGGAAGCCATGACCAATTACCTTATATTTACAAGTATTAATGGTATTAGTCTTAGACGTTTTATTTATATTTATTAAACGCCCCCGAACTATGTATTCAAATCAAAATTCTAGAGGCTCATGAGTTTGATGGTTTGATGGAAATAACATGTTGAATCGCCTAAAATAAAAATAATATAATTAAATTAACATCTAACTTAATTTAATCGTCCAACTTGAGGTTTCATATGATATTTAATTATTTTAAATTCAATAGCTAAATCACTAAAATAACATCAATGTTCATAACACATTTTAATAGATAGTAACTATAAGGGGCTGTTTGGTTAATGAGATTAGGATAATAATCTCATAATAGTATTTAGAATTATATTTACTTTGAGTTTGATTATGGATTATTAATCCCTGGATAATTCTATTCTGAACCAAACTACCCCTTAAGAAAGAATATATGACAAAGAAAGAGATGCACCTTTTCTCTTATTGTTACAAATATTTATAATTAGTTTTTATGTTCTCTTATAAAATAAAAACAATTTAGTAAAACATGAACAAGAAATATAAGGGAACTTAGTGAAACATGAACAAGAAATATAGATAGAGAGAAGGAAGAAATTTTCTTCTTCAATTAAGTGTAATTTCCTATCTATTACATGGCCTTTACATAGGCATAAAAAGTGAAGAAAATATGTCATGGAATATGTCATTGAACATACAAAATATGTCATTGAATATGTCATAAACCATTTGAGATGAAGATCATGGAAGAAGAGTAGACATCCACCATAATTACTATTTATCATAACACTCCCCCTTGAATGTCCATAGATAATGTGCCTCATTAAAACTTTAACTAAAATAAAACCCAATGGGAAAAAAAAATTCTAGAAAAGGAAAAAGAGTACACATATCTAACAATATGCATTTTTGTTGCCTCGTTAAAAACCTTGCAAGGAAAACCCAGTGGGACAAAACCTTGTAAGGAAAAAAGAGTGCGACGCGCATTAACTCCCCTTGAAAAGAGCATCAATTCACATCCTTGAGGCTTCACATTTCAATCTTGTATGATAATACGCTTAACGCTAGAGGGGGAGGGGGTGAATAGCGTTTTAATAAAATTAGCGTAAACTTGCGGAATTTAAAAATTGCAGGAAATAAATAAGTGCGATAAGTAAATAAATTAGAACAAACGCACCGATATATCCTGGTTCACCACAACCCGTGGCTAGTCCAGTCCCCGAGAGACTCTCTCGAGATTTCCACTAACTTGTTAAGCTTACGGGTGCTTAACAAACCGTTACAACTTGAGGACACAAGCCTCAACAACCTTTGCTCGGAGATACAACACTCCAAGACTTCAACCAAGGAAACACAAGTTCCTTCTTACAACACAAGGGACTAACACTTCCCTTCAAGTGTACAAAAAACACTTAGCACTCAAACAAGACACTCCTTTAAGAGTAGATATGAGTAAAAAGAATACGCTCAAGATCGCAACAACTTTTGACAAGAATTTGGCTCTCAAAAGCTTATGTAATGAATATAAAATGATAAGCAATAAAGTATGCAAGCTTTAGCAATTGTATGATCAGTTGTTGTATGTTGTTGTTCTTAAAAGACTGAATTGAAGCTGTATTTATAGTTGAAAAACCTTGTATTACCGTTGCTAATGCCAATTAAGAGTTGCTGAAATTACTCAGTGACAATCGATTGTCAAGTTACCACAATCGATTGTTTGCCAGTTCTTCCAAAAATCAATCCCAGATTTTACGCATAACAATCGATTATATAAGATCAATAATCGATTACTGGCAACGTTCAAAATATCCTTTCCAGATTTTACGTAAAACAATCGATTGTCAACAATCTACAATCGATTACTCAGCAACGTTCAAAAAATCCTTTCCAGATTTTAATTAAAACAATCGATTATAGGAAATCAATAATCGATTACCTGACGGTATTTGAAAATATTTTGGCAACGGTCAGTTATACAATCGATTATACTAAGTTAACAATCGATTATATATCAGTCTTGAAAAATCAATTTTGACACTGCCTCTTGACAATCGATTGTCATAAGTTCACAATCGATTATTTAATAACTTTGAAAAAGTCTGGAGGACACTGCCTCAACACAATCGATTGTCATAAGTTCACAATCGATTATTTTGTGACTTTGAAAAATCTGATGGACACTGTCTCTTCACAATCGATTGTCATTAGCTTCACAATCGATTATTTTGAGCTTTGAAAAACTTTGATGGACACTGCCTCATCACAATCGATTGTCATAAGGTTCACAATCGATTGTCATGCAGATTTGAAAAATCTGATGCTCACTGCCTTACCACAATCGATTGTCATTAGTTCACAATCGATTGTCAAGCAGCTGACTTAAACATAATCGATTATCATAAGTACATAATCGATTATCTTAGTCCAGATTTTAGAGGCGTGTTTAAAAATCATTTTGACAAAAGTAAATATGCATTATTTAAAATTATTTTGCTCTAAATTAAATATGCATGATTTGTTAAACGTATTTTTACGAGAGAAGCCAAGTCTTGAGTTTAAGTTGTCGGATCAAGATCACAATTAAATACCGACTCATATAAAACTTAATCTCGATCTTTGTCTTGTGCTTGAATCTTGTTATATATCAATTTCGCGCTTGTGCTTGGACCGCATCATATGTCAATTTGCGCATAGTTTGTCATTCATCAAAACCTACAAATATGAACACACGTTTAGTATAATGCCTTGAGAACGTGTTTTCAACAAATCTTGTGCACCATCTTCAAGAGATCGTTGGTAGAGATTTGATAAATAAATCAGCCATATTAACAATAATGAATATTTGCACCTTGAAATCATAACTCGTGATAAATATATAATGTCTTAAAAAATATCGTGGAATGACTCTTCAATATCTCCATAAATGTATCATCGCTATCACATTATCATGCTTATAGTTATAGCAAGATATATTTGTGCATAAATTGTACTGAGGAAGCGGTACCTCAAGATCAAGAATTGTAGATGCTTCAAGCAACTTAAATCCTTTATGGATTGTCAGATAAGTTAAGTCATATAAGCCATATTATAGACTTTAGATGCGTATCAAGTTTTCATGTCATGCTAGACATATAACATATCGAAAACTGATTACACATACCATTGACTTTATACTTTCAAGTATTCGAACTACATGTCCAAAACTACATGTCTTTCATATGGAATTAATTCTACTTGAATTATATCTCTTTCATTTGGCCAATATTTTTGTTTGTATTCGACAAACTTAAGATCCTCATCGATATTTAGCGCTATCATAGATGTCGTCGACGAATATTTTATATCGGTTCCAGTAAATTTTCACAAAGACATAACATGGAGATCTCTTCATTCATATATTCAGGTACCTGAATCTCTCATGAGATTTTATGAAGTGTTATGTCATGTGATCTTCTAGATCACTTGCCTCCTTATTATGATCACTTTGATCATTTGCTCATCTTCTTTATTAAGAAGTTCTAGTTGAAACCGATTTGTCTATACATTTTAAGCGTACCAAAGACTTTTTCCTTCTAGGACTTAATATGAGCATTTGCAATAAGAATATAGTTACTTTCTTTGGGTCAGCAAATACGTATGGCATGCTTTGAAATATGTTGCAATTGAATTATCTTTTTATGAACTTCAAGTTTATATTATGATATTCGAGGATCTATATATACAAATGATAATCCGTTCCATGTAACTTTTTCTCAAGTGTTTATCATGTCTCCTCCTCATGTTAGAAAAACTAACTTGTTTCCTCAACTCTGGGAACCCATCTTTGTGCATTATCATGTTAATATACAATGCACATCAATAATAATAAGATGAAATTATTTGGTTCCTGAGCCTGAACCACTTGTGAGGGGAGAATATAATATACTCTCGTATATTACGTATATCAAATTGATATAGATAACTTTGTTCTCATAAGCCATAGTTTAGCTATTTAGTGAAGGCACTCAATAAATAATTTTGCTAAACCAACTATGATGTAAACCAACTTATCAAGATGAACTATCTTGAATAGAAAATCTGGAAATTATGCTCGAAATTAGATTACTGAGCAAGTTACCTCACAAGCACCGGCCAGGTTGCAGGTTAATAGTAATCGCACATGTAACCATTCCATAGATGCATCTTATGTGGTATACATGGCAGGTGAATGGGCCCATATTCACCTTTGATATTTCCAGAATTTTTGGGATTCAACCCCAACTTTAGTTGGTCAATTAATTAATGAGAACAAGTAATACAAGAGAATTCGTAAAGAACTTTCTAGTTCTTTAATATTTACCCATATGAATTCTCTATTATTGTTGCACATCATACTTAAATTGATATGGCTAACCCGAATGCCAACTGAATAAATACTTAAGGGAACATTTGCAACGCTTGAGGTAAATATTCCTTTACCTGCTTCTGTGGCAACTTTGTTTTCTTGTAAACGGTTTATGGGATAATTCCCTTTTTGCAATTTTGTGTTTTCCGGAAGTTGGCTTAATGTGAAATTTACTTTACTCTTCAATCATGAAATATTGATTTTTTTCGTGAAGTAGTGGAAAATAACGAGTAACGGCTAAAGGAAATGCATGTTTAGTGAGGTTCCGGATAGTTTTTAACTAGTTTTCCAAATGTGGGAACGTATGTAATCAATTTTCCTAATACTGAATGCCAAATAGCTAAGTTAAGTTTCAATTTTCCTTCTCTTCCTTTCTTTGACCTCTAGGTGTTTGGACTTGGCTTGGGTTGGTATATTGCTTTCCAAGTTGCATTTATGATTTTATCATCCGAGTATCTAAGAATGAAAAATAACTATTACCAGAGAAGTTTTTGTTTTTCTTTCCCTTCCCCTCCTCCCCCACCCAAAAGGATTTAGCGTTGTCTTGGGTTGGTTTAATACTAACCTAGTTGGACATGTTAGTTGCAACCGTTAATGGTATATCTACCATTTTTTTGTGAAGTAAGTAGTTCTTTAATAATGCATCAAGTAGATGCTGGAGTACAAAAGAGGAAACACGAAAAAGGAAATGATAGCTCTAGTACATCAGGCCTATTCTAGAATCAGAGAGCTAACAAAATCCCGAAACATAACCAGGCTATTTACAGGAGTTAGCTTGTTCCAACTAAATAAAATAAAAAAACTACTAGCTTTTCGAGAGTGATTTGGAGCTTAATAGTATATCTACCTTTTTCTTTATATTTCAACTTAGAATGTCTTTTAATGAGGTAGTTTTAATGAAAAATAACTTAAACAGTCTCCTGTAGAAATACAGGATAAGGCTGCGTACGATAGACTCTTGTGGTCCGACCCTTCCTCGGACCCCGTGCATAGCGGGAGTTTAGTCCATCAGTTGCCCTTTAGTTTTTCCCATCACCTACTGTACTGGTGGTTTACATTAGTGTTACCTCCTCCTCCTAGTTTGTTCCATAATTCTGTTGAAAAGAAATTTCTAGCTCTTCTCTTACCTTCTTTAGAAAAAAAAAGGAGAGATTTTCAAGCTCTTCACTAAGCTACCCTTCTTTCAATATCTCAACCAATTTCTCTAACAAACAGCAATTCATTTGTTGCACCTCAGATGGAGAGCTACGGAACTAATGGTGACAGCAACTTGACCTTCAACAGAACTCTTAATGCTGCTACTAATTCAACTGGTGCTTATAGGGTAAGAGTTGAAAATACTCCTGAACGGATGGTTGAGAGTATTGTGTCCGTGATCCGGGGACTGCAGGAAACAACAACAGCGTTGGCTTTCTTGATTCGAAGTAATCTTGCTCTCATGATTCCAGTTAAGTTTCTTCACTTTACTAAGGTTTCAGTCATACTCCTCTTTTTTATGTTGGTGGTTCTATATTATTTAGCCATCTATTCCTTAACAAGATTGGGCTCGTTGCGGATTTAGAGATGATGACATTTTTCTCTAGAATATTTCCTTGCTAATCTGACAAGAGGGGTTGCTCGGATGGTAAGCAACCCCCACTTCCAACCGAGAGGTTGTGAGTTCGAGTCTCCCCAAGAGCAAGGTGAGAAGTTCTTGGAGGGAAGGATACCGGGTTTCTATTTGGAAACAGCCTCTCTACCCAAGGGTAGGGGTAATGTTTGCGTACACACTACCCTCTCCAGACCCCACTAAGTGGGATTATGCTGGGTTGTTGTTGTTCGTTGTATTTCCTTGCTAATATCCCCTTTGTTTGAGAACTCCTTCTACCCATCTAATGTCTTTAAAAACTCTATTTCAGCTTGTTTGTTTATCTCTGCATGTCTTATCAATATATTCGTGTTTGACACTTGATTTGAAACTTAATTGTACACTTTTAAGTATTTTAGGTATTTGCTGCTTAGGGCAAAGTTGCTTCCTCAGAATATTTTATTGTTATTTTCCAATTATTCCTTGTTGAGTTGCATTAATTATAAATACATGTATTAGCCGATGGTTCTTAAAATCTTGCTAACCTGTAAGTTATCTCTCAGTAGTAGTTTTCTGTGCCTTCCCAATAACCTAAATTTCACATTATTCCAAAGAAAAGGACAGTATCACTCAATTGAAAATGATTAAATCATAGACGAAGTTAGCGTTTTACCCTGACCTAGCTCAGGAACTGGGATGCCAACGCCAATTCTTTGTACTCAAAACAAGGGATTTGTGAACTTTTGTCTATATAAATATAAACAAGGGATTTGTGCACTTTTGTCAATATAAATACGATAAGAATGGACCTTGGGCCTAACTCAACCCCAAAAGCTAGCTTATGAGGTGAGGATTACCTAACCCATATAAGGAGACCAAGGACCTCAAATCCCTCCGATGTGGGACAACTCAACAGAATATGAATAGGAATGATGTGACTTTTCATTTGAGCTTCATTTCATGGGTAATTGTGCACACATTTAGTTCCATATAAAATGATATTTATCAGTTTTAACACCACTTGTTATTAGCATCTGAATATTGCAACCCAATAATTTGTTCTTATGCTTGCATGGGTAGCTTCTTCTGTTGCTTGATTATGTAAGAGTAGTTGTATTCTCTACCTACTGTCTACCTTCTGTTTGCAACTGGATAAGAACAATGCTGTCGGGTTATTCATTCAACTCATTTAAGAGTTTGTTGCTCATTAAAAAATAAAAGTTAAAAAAAATGAAGGGAAGTTTGTTGCAGATTTCTCAATTTGGTATAACCCAGAGGCCAGAGCTAAGGCTAGAATTTCTCTTCTGCTCTTATAAATTTATCGTGCAATTTTGTTGTTGGTATGGTGTTCAATGAGTTTGCTCCTAAGTGAGTCGAACATTTCAGGAAAGTGATGATGAATTGGAAGACGAGGAAGATGAAGATGATGAGCAGGGTATTTTGCCTCCTGAGGTAATGCTTTAGAAACACAAGAAGTTAGTGTTTGATACAGCATACTTTGAATAGATGATATCCTGTAACAAGTGTTTTATCTTTCAGGAATTATTCAAAGTACACAGGTATCTGAAAAATGTTAATGCTGGATGGAGAGCAAGAGCTTTTGATTTAAGCATTAAGCTGCATAAGTACGAGTCGTCAGCATCTCTTGAGAGCAACGAGAACTGCTGCATATGCTTGGTAAGGAGCACCTAATTTCAGAACCCCATCCCCCTTAAGTCTGTCAGCTCAATTAAGTTTGATTCTTACCTTCTTTTCTTTTTTTTGGGGGGTCATGTGTGTATTAGGATGACTACTGCGACGGGGAAGAACTCGCAGAAATTGATTGTGGCCATCTATACCATGTTGATTGTATTAAAAAGTGGATCGAGCACAATAACTCTTGCCCCATTTGCAAGAGGGATGCATTGGCTATTCTACACTTATAATCCGTGCACTCTGTGCTCGCTCGGCTGCAGTAATCAGTTACAGTTTGGCTGGGTGAACCGACTGGTGGCGTCTTTCTGCATCTGGTTGTTTGATGTGCTCAAGAGAGTTGAGCAGAATTTAAAAATAAGGAACCGTTCTCGGATAGAGAAAACAATGGTTTTTAGTTCTTCTATTTTTAGTAAGTTTGATGCTTTTTCTTTCTTTTCAATGATAATAAGATTTAGCCAGATCTCGAAGCTACACATAACTTACTACTCATATTGGTTTTGAGTAGCTTATATCACAAATTTGGTTTGTTGGATATTTTCTGCTGGTTTTGAATACCTCCTTTACTGGTGCTGCTTCATTTTAGTTCTTGATATAATTACTGATCTATTTGCTATGTTATGTGTACTGGATTGTGTGCTCAAATTAGTGGGAGAAACGTGTTAATATTAATTTGCATAAATGTGTATGTATTAACTACATAATAGGTACACACATGCATGCAATATTTTCTGCAGTATTTGAGTACTTCTTTATATGGTGCAGCTTCATTTAGGATATGATATAATTACTGAATTATCTTAGTTTCCAAAGTTACGTGCACCTGATTGTTTGTACTACTCGCTAAAAGGAACCCATTTGTGCTTGTATGAATACACATAAATTCCTCTTTAATATGTACTACTTAATATGTACTCTTTCAGTTCAAAATATTTAATATGCAATATTTTCTGCAGTATTTGAATACCTCATTTGTGCTTCTTTCTTAGGTGTAAGTAAAACAGTGTATTTTTGTATTAGAATCTATTATGGTTTTGAGAATTAAGAAGATTGAGTTCTTTCAAATATTTCCAGTAAAATCAGAACAAAAGGTTGGAGGATAATATGATCTTAGTCTGGGTTGTCTTTCCCTTTTTCTTCAGAAATCTTTAAGGAGAGGGGTGGAGTGAATAATGTGGATTAGTGTTGCATGACCGAGTAGCAACCTTAATCCGCTAGGTTAGATATTGGAATTCAAGAATCAATTTAGCCCTTGAAACTTGAAAGTAGATACTGCCATGAGCATCTTCGGATAACTAGTCATCTCAGTCATATTAGATATTGACTAGGATTACATTATAAATTTATTACTGTAATTGTCTATTCGTTAGCAGATATGCTAGACTGAATTGAAATTATGCAGTCAGAATTCCTGACTTTAAGGTTCTTTTCACTTCTTCTCAAACTAATTCACGTAGAGATAAAAAAATTTAACTTTTGTTTTTTCACTGCTGGACTTTTGCTTAGACCTATACGATTTAGCTTTTTCATCATCTTTTGAATTTTTGAAAGTCATCTGTTTGCATGAATGCACTAGAAGTTTGGGTGAAATTGTGAAACAGTAGGAGAAGGTGCTCCTGACTTATCGAATTATACTTTTACCGAATTTGGATGCGAAATCTTGGTGGTGATCGATCTAAAGTTGGAGTATCCTGCTCGGCTATTTTAGGTTGGAAAATATAATTGTCCAAGTTTTTATTCCAGTAAACTTAAGAAGGCTTATTTTTGCACAAATTCTTTAAAGAGGTACAAAAGATAACCAGTAGCCCGAAATGATACTATTTGTGCAAATCGCCCTGATTTTCCTGACTGAAGGCGCATATCCAGCAAAACCCAGAGCCAGCACAAACAAGAGAAATTTAAGGGAAAGACTAGTCTTCTAGGCTAAAAACAAAAGGGTTAATAGCATTTCAGTAAGAACTCATCAAGGATAATGTCCAAGAACCACAATAGTAGTGACATGAGTATGATGATGCTCAAGAAACATGCTGTTTCCCTGTGTATGTTACAGACTACATATTGGTTTGAAATGCGAGGAGGCTGCATTGCCTCGTATCGCCATTTCCATGCATTTCTCTCAATGTGAGCGCTGTAGTTAAGGTTGTTCCTATTCGTGAATCTTGATTGCTGTAATCTCGTGTTTTAAATTTGTTACTATCCTCAATTCTTGACTGTCTACTGCTGTAATCTCTTGTTTTAAATTTGTTACTATCCTCAATTCTTGACTGTTTTTGCTGTAATCTCTTGTTTTAAATTTGTTACTGTCATCGGTTCATAACTGTTTAATTGCTGATTCATGAATATGAATTACTGTAATCTCATTTTTTATTAAATGGTCCCTACTCACCACCCACTTTTCCCTTTGCCATTTACATCCATTGCAACCAAAGCATTTTCCCTTGATTCAGATATGGGTGAGTGTTAATCTCTGCATTCTTATCTTGATATATTATGGTTAGATGCATGGTGTATGCTAATAAGTGGGACCAGTTTCGTAGCCAGGAATTTACTCAAGGGTGTTCAAACTCGAAAGAACTGAAAAAAATTATCCAAGAAAAAGTGTTCAATATATGTTATATACCTCTAAAATCTTATATTTTACCTTATACGCAGTGTAATTTCTGACGAACTTTATAACATGTAGCTTTGCCCATGAGTGGGACACAAAAAAGTTGGTGCCTTTTCGTTGTGAAATAATTTAGTTGATTTATTTTGATTATACCATTGAAACTATCACCTTGATGGTCATGCAGTATCCATGATGATTCATATTTTTCTTTCCTTTTCTGATAAGTCATATATTTCTTTCCTATGCTATGTTTTTGGCATCAGATTTTGATTTTGATGAGATCTGGCCACAATTGTGGTAGAATATGACTTCATTGTGTTGTGTCATTCTTTACAATTCGATCTGTGGTTCTGAATACCTAAAAATTTTGGGGAAGAAGGGAAGGATGAAGTGGAGGATATGAGATATCAGAGAGAGCCCCCCTAAAAGGGGGAGGGGGAGGGGGGGGGAAGGTTTTACGTGTGTTACAAACATTTTTCGGGTGATTGTCATTGATCTTTTAGTTCAGATTAATTAGATACGGATGATGCTCCTTTTCTTTTGAAGGACACTAGCTTATAACGAAAAAAATCATTGGCTAGATACTGCTCTCAGGCTAGAGAGTTCAAATTACTTTGCAGTTTATCAAACATTACTTACTGCTTCCAGATACTGCTAAACTTCTTTTGTTGTTCGTCAGCCTGAGCTGTGACTTTTATTTTTGCAGACTGAAATTTTGCTGTCTCGTGTCTACTTAAGGGAACATTTGCTACACTTGAGGTAAATATTTCTTTACCAGTTTCTGCGGAAACTATCTTTTCTTGTAAACCTTTTATTGGATATTTTCCTTTTTGCAATTTTGTATTTTGTGGAAGTTGGCTTAATGTGATAGATTTTCCTTTTAGGTGATGTATATATAAGGATATCTGCTAGTAAGTTCTAGGTTATTTAATATCTGTCAGGTTAAATTCCTTTATATATCCAGAGAATGCGCTGGACAAGAAAGTGATGAGAAAGGAAAATGAGTTTCCTTCTAACATATGATTGACCTTCCAGCAAGTTAGGAAATTTATTAATTAACTCTAATATATAACTGTAACCCAATACCTGCTCAACTAACTGTAGATGAATTTAAAATCCTTGTGAAATATGACAGTTCGGAATAATTTCAATAAACAGCTCAAAGTAAATAATGGAGGAACTGTATTATTTCTCAAAAAGATGATGCAACTACTATATCGCTTCTATAGCAAAAGTAAAAAGTTTTATTTAATGAAGTTGTAACTTTGGAAGTGCTTTATTATAGGCTCCTTCCTTCCAAAAAGCTTGACCTGATTGGCTGTATTATCAATTTGACTAATGTTGTATTGGTTCGTTATAATAGATCTATGTACTTCAAAACACAGAAAACACTACTAATCTTGAACTTTGAATTAGAAAGCATTACACATTCATTTGAGAAACCAATGCAAATCTGTTTGGCCCTTTAAATAGGAAATGTTGACTTTTTATGTGATGGATGAAGTGGAAAATAAGGAGTAACGGCTAAATGAGAATGCATCTTTAGTGAAAAAGTTGAGGTTCTCCCAATAGTTTTGCAGCCACTGGTTTTGTTGTTGTGGGAGAGTATGGGATTAATTTCCTTGTATCAAGCACCTAAAGCTTACACATATTGTAACTCCTTAACTTTATATCTACCTTTATTTTATCTTAAATGTAGAAGTGTCTAGAGGTTTGGGATTAGGACAGAAGGTTAGTCTATAGGCTTGCGTGTCTCCTTTTCATGCCGGTTGCATTAGTATTATTCTTGTATGTCTGGTTCTTCTTATCCGCAGATTTCTTTTGCTATTTGTTGGCTCGTTTGCTCCGATTATTCTATCTCTGTATCACCTTATCACCAATTGTTATTTCTGCTTATTTTCCTTTTTCTTTGAGCCGGGGGTCAATCGAAAACAACCTCTCTACCTTCACAATATAGGGGTAAGGTCTACGTACACTCTATCCCCCGACCCCCAACCCCACTATGTAGAATTACACTGCATTTGTTGTTTGTTGTTGCTGTCTTTTGATGAGGTAGTTTTCCCGTCACCTACTGTACTGGTGGTTTACTTGGTGTTCTTCCCTCTTCTCTTTTAGTTTACACACCTGTGCTTTCAGTATTTTCTCCCCTCTTATCTTTTAGTTTACACCTGTGCTTTCAGTACATTGTAGCTTTTCCTTTGGTATTATTTTTTGGCCCAGGAAAAGATTTCGGTAATTCTGTTGAAAAGAAATTTTCAAGTTCTTAACAAAAGCTCTCTCTCCTCTATTAGTAAAGAGGATTTCAAAATCTCAACCAGTCGTTCTAACTAACAATAAATAATTTCCCGTTGCACCTCAGATGGAGAGCTCCAACTCTAATGCTGAAAACTCGACCGTCAGTGGAACTCTTAATGATAGTGCTAATTCAACTCCTGCTAATATGCCAAGAGATGGCAGTATCCAGTCCCATATCGAGGAAGTGCAGGCCGAACTCGGACAGAATGATCGCGCATCAGCTGAATTCGTGTCTAACCAGGAGGATGTAAACCATTCTTCTCATGCTGAATTTTGCTTAGTATGTCAACGAGTGATTTCTGGGAGCGCGACGTTGAATTCCTTGCTTGAACATACTCATGATCTCCTTTCTGCTAATGCTGGTGGCGGAGAGAGAACGGCAGATGTGGTCGATTCATCTACACAGACCATGATTCCAGTTAAGTTTCTTTACTTTCCTAAGGTGGTTTCAGTTGTACTCTTCTTTTTTAATTTGGTTGTTCTATATTATTTGCCTCTCTATCTTCACTAGGTGAAGGTAAGGTCTGCGCACATGCTACATGCTACATGTGAGAATATACTGGGCATTCGTTGTTGTTGCCATATACTATTATTTAGCCATCTATTTTAACAAAATTGGACTCATTGTGGATATTGATTTTGGGAAAGGATTTAGAGATGACCAAATTTTCTCTCAATATAACTGTGTTTAACGCTTGATTTGAAACTTAATCCTACACTTTAAAGTAGTTTATATTTTTGATGCTTGAAAAAATTGCTTCCTAAGAAAACCTTTATTGTTATTTTCCAAAAATTTCTTGTTGAGTTGCATTAATTATAAATATATGTATTAGTTGATAATTCTTAAAGTCTTGCTAACTTTTAGTTTTTTTTTTTTCATTTTTACCTTTTTTATATTTATATATGATTAATTGTTGTATATTTTTCATGGGAATGTTCCCACCATGTTGTGAACTTCCTTTTTATCTGAGTAGTTCTTTTCTGTACCTTTCCAATAACCTAACTTTCAGATTATGCCATAGAAAAATACAGAGCATCACTTAATTGAAAATACGTAAATCATTGACTAAGTTGGTGCTCTACCCTGACCTAGCTGAGGAACTGGAATGCCAACGCCAATTCTTTATACTCAAAACAAGGATTTTGTGAATTTGTGTCTATAGGAATAAGGATGGGGATGATGTGACTTTTCAGTTGAGTTTCATTTCATGTTCGTATAAGGAAATATTGTGAATATCTTTTGTGTATCTTTTTATTGTTGGTAGAATATTCTCTTATTATTGTACAGTCCTATAGTTGATAGGATTTGATTTCCTTCATTATTGTACAGTCCTATAGTTGGTAGGATTTGATACCCCTGTACTCTATATATACTTTTGTGAGCAATACGAGAAAATTAATTCTCCCAAAACTCTCTACGTGGTATCATACGCCAGTGGCTTATCGCCAAACAAACCCTAATTCTATCCTACCCGTGCCGCCGCCGCCGCTGCACTAATTGTAAGCCCTCTCTTTCTCGACGTCGTTCAGCGCCTCCTCTCCTTTGCCTCGCGCTTCATGGCCGCTACGACGTCAACCGAGCCTCTCCAGCCGATTGCCATCAATGCATCGGCTCAAATCCCACACAAATTGGATTCCACTAATTACCTGGCGTGGAAATTCCAATTTTGAACCCTTCTTACGGGTTACGACCTCCTCGGCTTCTTGGACGGATCGAAGCCGTGCCCACTGGCCACTATCATCGACAAGGACGTGACTTCCCCCAATCCAGCATTTCCTTACTGGATTCGCCTGGACAATCTTATTCTCAGTGCCATCATCTCGTCGATCACACCGACGATCATCTCCTTCATTGCCGCTGCGGAAACCTCTAAAGAGGCCTGGGACATCCTCGCGCGTACATATGGCACTGCTTCTCGTGGTCGTATCATGGCTCTCAAACAGCAGCTCCATAATCCGGTAAAAGGTTCTAAATCTGTTACTGATTTTATGTGCGGTATTCGCGTGATTGTGGATGAATTATCTCTCGTGGGTGTTACTGTTGATTCTGAGGATCTTGTCATTAAGGTTCTAAATGGTCTTGATGATCCGTATATGGAACTCTCTCATGCCATCCAAGCCCGCGAATCTCCCATCTCTTTTGCTGAATTACATGACAAGCTGTTAAGCATGGAGGCTCAGATTACTGCTCGTGTGCCAGCCACCTCCGCCGCATCTGATTTGGCTCCGTCGGTTGCCTTCGTCGCCGGACAGCAGCAGGGCCGGCACCGCTTCGGTAGCCGCGGGCGCGGCCGTAGCAGCCGCGGTTCAGTCTCCGGCCGCGGTGGTTACTCCAGCAATGGCCAATCTCGTGGGTACAATGGGAAGTGCCAGCTCTGCAGTGAATTTGGCCACTCCGCGCGCCGCTGCCCGTCCTATCCCATCTCCGGCGCCAATCAGCCCCCTTACGGTGGACCACTGCCGCGGCCAGCTTATGCTTCGCCGCCCTATCCGGCTGCTCCACAGCCCATTACTCTCCAACGATTCCCTCTGCATCCGATTGGATTCTGGACTCTGGTGCCTCCCATCACATAACCTCTGATCTTGCCAACATGTCTCTTCACAGTCCTTACACTGGCTTCGACAATGTGGTTATTGGTAACGGTGAAGGTTTGACAATTACACATACTAGACAACTTAACAGTCATTCCTCTCTTTTATTACCTAGGGCTCTCTGTGTTCCACATATGCGTAAAAATTTGATCTCTGCTGCCCAATTATGTCGTCACAATAATGTTAACGTTGTTCTTTCTGATACTGATTTTCAGGTGAAGGATTGTAGCACGTGGGCAACGCTCGTTCGCGGCCCGCTTAGGGGCAACACCTACTACTGGCCGGCGGCTCCCAGTCTCCCGTCCGCCCTCACGGCACAAAAGCTCTCTGCGTCATTGTGGCATTCTTGGTTTGGTCACCCGTCAGCTAAAATCCTGCGTCATTTAGTATCTTCTAGCAGTATAGCGTCCAGTAATATGTCTCATCTTGCTTGTGTCTCTTGCAAGCTTCATAAGTGTCATAAATTACCTTTTTCTGAGTCAAGTTTATCTTCTACTGCTGCCCTGGAGCTTATTTTCTCCGATGTATGGACCTCTCCGATTATTTCTAATGAAAGATTTAAATATTATGTCATCTTTGTTGATCATTTTTCTAAGTATGTTTGGTTTTTTCCTTTACGCCATAAATCTGATGTCTTACAAACCTTCCCCATTTTTAAATCCATTATAGAAAAATATTTTTGTGCTAAAATCATTACTCTGTATACTGACAATGGGGGTGAATTCCTCACATTACGCTCTTTTCTTGCCTCTAATGGCATCTCACATCTCACTTCACCTCCTCATACTCCTCAGCACAATGGCTATGTTGAACGTCGTCACCGTCATATTGTCGATACTGGTCTCACTCTCCTTCATCATGCCTCGGTACCTCTCATTTACTGGCCTTATGCCTTTGCTACAGCAGTCTATCTCATTAATCGTCTTCCCAAGACAAATCTTTCGATGCTCTCCTCCTTTGAGTCTCTCTTCCATAAGCGCCCCAACCTTGCCAAACTACGTGTCTTCGGCTGCCAATGCTTCCCTTGGCTTCGGCCCTACACCTCACACAAAATGGAACCCAGATCTCGTGCCTGTGTCCTCTTCGGCTACTCTACTACTCAAAGCGCCTATCTCTGCTTTGATTCCTCAACGTCTAATATCTTCGTCTCGCGTCATGTAACCTTCCATGAAGATGTCTTCCCGTTCTCCAAAATGTCTAACCCTGAGTCTCCCCCTTACCCATTCCAGTCTCCCTAGAAGTCCTTCCGTTGCCGCCACCAGTACCTGCCGCTGCTCCCACTAGCGATCCTTCACCGGACGCACTGCCGGCGCCAACGCCCGAGCCACCAGCGCCCCTTCCGGCACCGCCAACGGCCCCTGCCGCCGCTACACCCATTATGCCGCCACCTGCATCCTCTCAGGGTGGTCATCATATGCAAACTCGCAGCAAAAATAACACCTTTACGCGCAACAAGAAGTTTGGTATGTCTGCTGTCACCTCTCCTGTTGTTACTGAACCTCAGACCTTGTCTAGTGCTATGTCTGATGAGCGCTGGCGCGCTGCTATGTCCTCAGAGTTTGATGCTCTGCTACGGAATGGCACCTGGGATCTTGTTCCGCCTGATTCTTCGCAGAATGTTGTGGGTTGCAAGTGGGTTTATCGCATCAAACGAAAGCCTGACGGTACTGTGGATAAGTTCAAAGCCCGGCTTGTTGCAAAGGGCTTTCATCAGCGTCCAGGTGTAGACTTCCAGGAGACTTTCAGTCCGGTTGTTAAGCCGGCAACTGTGCGTTTGGTTCTCAGTATAACTGTATCCAAGGGCTGACCTCTTCGTCAAATGGATGTGAACAATGCATTTCTCCACGGGAGGCTTACAGAGGATGTTTATATGGCACAACCACCGGGCTTTGTTGACAAAGCCTATCCATCTTATGTCTGTAAGTTACAGAAAGCTATTTATGGTCTCAAACAGGCACCCAGGGCATGGTACAGTGCTCTCCGCCAATGTCATCTGACCATGGGTTTCGTCAACACTACCTCTGACACTTCGCTCTTTGTCTTTCAGCATTCTGGTATTACGGCCTATTTTTTGGTATATGTTGATGATCTCATATTGACTGGTAATGTTCTGCTTTCTTGAACCGTGTGATTGACTCTCTTGGGACTCAGTTTTCTCTTAAAGACATGGGTGATCTAAGCTACTTTCTTGGTGTTGAAGTTCTGCGCAGCTCCAAGGGGTGTTTTCTTTCTCTGCGTAAATATGTTGTTGATCTTTTGACTCGTCATAATATGCTGGAATCCAACCCTGTTCAGACGCCAACAGCGACGTCAACCCGCCTTCATCTGGCCGACGGCTCGGCCCCTACCGACGCATCCGCCTATCGACAGGCCCTTGGAGGCCTCCAGTATCTCTCCTTCACTCGTCCTGATATCTCCTTTGCTGTGGATAAACTCTCACAATTCATGCACGCTCCTACTGTCACTCATTGGGGTGCAGTTAAGCGCCTCTTCCGGTATCTGAATGGGACGCGTGACTTTGGCGTCTGGCTGCGTCCTTCATCTGCTATACCTCTGCATTATTTCTCTGATGCTGATTGGGGTGGAAACTGTGATGACCGCTCCTCAACTGGTGCATATGTTGTCTTTCTAGGGCCTAATCCTATTTCCTGGAGCTCCAAAAAGCAGCGTCCCGTTGCACGATCATCTACTGAGGCTGAGTATCGTGCCATTGCTTCTGCTGCCGCTGAAGTACGTTGGCTTCATTCCCTGCTGCGCGAGCTTCATGTCACTCTTCCGGCTGCTCCTGTCATTTACAGCGACAACGTTGGCGCCACTTACCTCTGTGCCAACCCTGTGTTTCATTCGCGCATGAAACACATCTCCATTGATTATCACTTTGTTCGTCAATTGGTTCAGAATGGTTCCCTTCGTGTTGCTCACGTATCCTCTGCTGATCAGCTTGCTGATGCTCTCACCAAGCACTTATCTCGTCCTCGGCTTCTTCTGTTGATGTCCAAGATTGGCGTGTCCTCCGGCCCTCCATCTTGAGGGGGCGTATTAGGAAATATTGTGAATATCTTTTGTGTATCTTTTTATTATTGCTAGAATATTCTCTCATTATTATACAGTCCTATAGTTGGTAGGATTTGATTTCCTTCATTATTGTACAGTCCTATAGTTGGTAGAATTTGATACCCCTGTACTCTATATATACTTTTGTGAGCAATACGAGAAAATTAATTCTCCCAAAACTCTCTACAGTGCGCACGTTTAGCAACTTATGTCGCTTGATTATGTAAGAGCATTTCCATTCTCTACCTACTGTCTACCTTCTGCTTGTACCAGACTGCCAGGATAAGAGCAACCGAAAAGGGTTATTTAACACAATTAAGAGATTGTTGCTCGTTATAAAATAGAAAATAAAGAAAGAAAGCTTGTCATAGATTTCCTTCTCACTTTGGTATAACCAAACGCTAAAGGCTAGAATCTTCTACTCTTATATATTTGTCGTGTAATTTTTTAGCCGGTGAAAGGGAGCCTTGGCGTAACTGTTAAACAACCTCTTACAACAATTAAGAGATTGTTGCTCGTTATAAAATACAAAATAAAGAAAGAAAGCTTGTCATAGATTTCCTTCTCACTTTGGTATAACCAAACGCTTAAGGCTAGAATCTTCTGCTCTTATATATTTGTCGTGTAATTTTTTAGCCGGTGAAAGGGAGCCTTGTCGTAACTGTTAAACAACCTCTTACAGAAATGCAGGGTAAGACTGCGTACAATAGGCCCTTGTGATCTGGCATTTCCCCGGACTCCGCACCTAGCGGGAGCTTAGTACATCGGGCTGCCCTTTAATTTTTTAGCCGGTATGGTGCTCAAGGAGTCTGCCCTAAGTGAGTTCAACATTTCAGGAAAGTGAAGGTGAACTAGAAGAAGAAGGTGAAAATGGTGGGCAGGATCCTACTATTGACAATGAGGTAATGCTTCGAAAACAGATAATTTAGTGTTATATACAGCATAATTTAAATCTTCCTTGAATGGATTATATCCAAATAGTGTTTTATCTTTTAGCTCTTAATGGAATTGGAACTCTACAAGCATATGAGAAATGTTATTGCTGCATTGAGGCACACAACTTTTCCGGTATACATTAAGCTGCATAAGTACGACTCGTCAACATGTCTTGAGAGCGAGGACCAGTGCTGCATATGCTTGGTAAGGGGCACATAAATTCAGAATCCCCCGCCCCCTCCCCCCCCCCCCTCCCCCGCCCCTTTATTCTGTAAGCGTACTTAAGTTTGATTCCAACCTTTTTTCTTTTTTCTTTGCGTCATGCGTGTCTTAGGATGAGTACTGGGACGGGGAAGAACTTGCAAAAATTGATTGTGGCCATGTATACCATATTAATTGCATCAAAGACTGGATCAAGATCGAGAACTCTTGCCCCATTTGCAGGAGGCTCGCTATGGTACGTTGAGAATACGTGAATTCCATGTGCACTCGGCTGCAACTAATCAGTTTAGTTGGGGCTGTGTGAACTGACTGGTGGTGTCGTTCTGCATCTTCTTGTTTAATACAGCTCAAGAGATTTGAGCGAAACTTAAAAATAAGAAACGGTTCTCAGATAGAGAAAACAATGGTCTTTTGTCTTTTAGTTTTTACTTGTTTTTCAGTGATAATAAGTTTAGCGAGACCTTGAAGCTAAGCATAACTTGATGCTCATGTTGGTTTGAGTGGTTGATATCCAACAAATTTGATTCTTATGGATATTTTCTGCAGGTTTTGAATGCCTCCTTTGACCTTTATTGGTGCTGCTTCATTTAGTTCTTGATATAATTAATGATCTATATTCCAGTTTGCTAGGTTATGTGCACCAGTAATGTTGTCATGTGATCAGGAGGTCACGGGTTCGAGCTGTGGAAACAGTCTAGTAAAGTAAGGTTGCGTACAATAAACCTTTATGGTCCGGGCCTCCTCGGACCTCACACATAGTGGAAACTTAGTGCACATGGCTACCCTTTTTATTCCAGTTTGCTAGATTATGTGCACTGCATTGTTTGCTAAATTTACTAACATTAATATGCATAAAACTGTATGTACTAACTACTTAATATGTAGGCAAAATACCTTATCACCCCCCTAAACTCGACACGGATTATTAGTTATAGCGTTAAACTATTCATAGTCTTAATTACTTCCGCAACTTGGTATTTTGATAGCCATTACCCCCCTGGACATTGATGTGGCAAATTGCTGCCACGTGAATTTTTTTGTATATGTGGCATTTTTTTAAAAATAAAATATATTTTTATCTTTTCAAGTATGTTACTGTTTAGATAATTTTTTTCGAATACAATTTATAATAAAACATAGATAGAACTACATTATTTATGCTAAAAAAATTTATTTGGCTAAAAATAATAAAGTTTTAGTTAATTTTTTTTATTTTGACCTGAAAATAAATATTTATACAATTGAAAATAAATACTCAAGGTATCTAAAAAGTTATAAAAATACATAATTTGAAATTAATTATTTTGGCTATAATTTTTTATATAGCTCTAAATTATGGTGCTCTAAAAATATACTTTTTACAGATATTGCCTAAAAATATAAAAATACACAATTGAAATAAATACTCGTTGCATCAAAAGAAGAAATAAAAGGAGTGTACAATTGCAAGAAATAACTTACTTTTTGGATACATTTTTAGAGCAATAATTATGTTAGAAATAATAAGTTATTTCTTGCAATTGTACACTCTTTTTATTTCTTCTTTTGGTGCAATGACTACTTATTTTAACTGTGTATTTTTATTTTTCAGGTAAAATCTGCAAAAAAAAATATTTTTTTTTAAATCAACATAATTTAGAGTTATATAAAAATTATAGCCAAAATAATTAATTTCAAACTTTGTATTTTTATAAATTTTTAGATGCCTTGATTATTTATTTCAATGGTATAAATATTTATTTTCGAGTCAAGTTCAAAAAAAGATTAACTAAAACATTATTATTTTTAGCTAAATAAAAAAATTTAGCATAAATAATGTAGAAATCTGTGTTTTTTATAAATTGAATTCCAAAAAATTATTTAAAAAGTAACATACTTAAAGTAAAAAAATATTTTATTTTTTACATACAATTTGTCACATCATCGTACAAGAAGGTAATGGCTCTCAAAAGGCCAATAAGGAAGGAATGGGGTAATTAAGATCACAAATAATTTAAAATTGTAACAAATAATCCGTATCAAGGGGCATGTAAAAATTTCTGCAGCTTCTGAATACTTCCTTATATGGAGTTGCTTCATTTAAAATGTGATATAATTACTCAATCATTATCTTAGCCTACAGAGTTTGCGCACTTGATTAGCTCCCATTTGGCCATAAATTTTGGGAGTTTTTTTGTCAAATTTTATTTTTAAATATTTGATTATTTATAGATTTTAACTATTTTTTGGTTGATTTTGAAAATAGAATCTTTAAATCCCAAAATAGCTCTAGAGTAGTTTCTGAATTTTTTTCCTCATAAAACTTCAAATTCTTTTCAAGTAAAATACATGTTCAAACACAATGCCAACTTTCAAAAATCATTTTTTATATTATCTTCAGAAACTCATTTTCTCATGTTTTAAGCAAATTTATGTCCAAACGCTAGCTTAATTTGTGTTCTTTCTTAGGTGCAAGTAAAACATGTTCTTTTTTGTGTTATTACATCAAAGTTTTGAGAGTTAAAAATATTTACATTCAAATATATCCGATAAAGGTAAGAACAAAAAGTTGGAGGTTAATATGATCTAAGTCTAGAAGTTGGATTTATAGCACGACAGTCGCTTCTGCTATTGAACTGAAAACGCCATGGACGGCCATGAAGGTTGCATAAGCTTGAGTTTAGAATTTGAATTTTTAAAATAGGAATTTATTTTGAAGAGTGTTTTTGAAAATGATTTGGTAGAAATTTGAGGTTATTTGATTTGAACATTGAGCTGTGGTTTCTAAGAAAAAAATGAAAGTTTTTGCAAGTATAACGTATCTTATGTGCATTGCTTGTGTATCTCATAGGTATACCAATATATTTTATATATCCATGTATAGCTGTGTATGAGTTAAATGTGTTGTCGAGAATAGTTTTGACCAAATTTTAACTATGAATTTTGACTCTAAACTAGTCTAAATACCTTAAAGCTTCCTCAAATTTTATGTAATGACTCGCATTCTCAATAAATTCCAACTATACCAATTAAAAAATATTTTCTTTATTTTTTACCAACTTTTTGTTGGCAAAAGATGATTAAAACAGTTAGAGATTGTTGCACAAATAGCCAGCCAGATTAATGTTTGTTTTTTCTAGTTGATATACAACAACAACAAACTTAGCAGTTTCTCACGAATGGGGTATGTGGAGGGTAAGATGTACGCAGATTTACCCCTACTCCTGGAAAGACAGAGAGACTATTTCTAATAGACCTCCGGCTAGAGAATAACTGAAAAAGAAAAAGTAATTGCAACAAGTATGTCACGACCCAAAATTCACTAAAGGTCGTGGTGGCGCCGGACACCACTGTCAGGCAAGCCAACTGAAATACTTAATTAAATTCTTGTTTTAACAATTTGAAAACACTCCTTTTATACGATTGGAACAACACACCATTATATTCTTCTGAAATAAATAATAAAATATTACTTGTAAAAAATTTAAATAAGACCCAAATACATCCCAAAACCCGGTGTCACAAGTGCATGACCAATTTTCTAAGAAATACCAAATAAGTACAATAACTGTCCGCAATACAATTGAATAGAAGTAAATAGAATCTTGAAAGAGACTATACTAGCTGCGGAATCGCCTCGAGGAAGTACAGCTCACCTAGTCTCTGCGTCAACCATGCTGCTATGCCACTAAGCCACTAGCCACACAATAAACATGTGCAACAAAAATGCACAACAAATGTAGTATGAGTATAAAAACAACGTATATTCAGCTAGTACCCGTCTAATCTCGAAGAAGTAGAGACGAGATGACGACTTTAACACTTGCTAGTGGTCAAATAAATATATACTAAAATGTGAGAAAATCAGGAATTTATATAGCAGGTTCTGACTCACAAGCTGTAAAACAGGTAAACACCTTTAACAATTAACAAAGGATGTTCAAGATTTACTTTTTATTGTTTATCAATTTATATCAAGCCATAAATGGCAATATCCACTTATAAAATTCTCAGGAAACAATATATATCATGTGCAAATCATGCCGAGGTCGACGACCAGCTCCAACATAAATGTACATTGCGCACTATCGAGGGTCGAACAGCCCGAACCATATTCATCTATTTAATCTACCGAGGCGTTCGGCCAGTTCCATAATAAACAATTACCCTGCTCGCGAATCATGCATGCGACGCAGGTACACATAAAGAATACATGCTCAATCAATTAATTAAGAACTTATCGGGGAACATTTATTCAGATAAAACCAATTCTCTTTTAACAAATTTTAAGAAATGAAGCTTAATCTTTTTTGAAATTTACTTACTAATTCAATGTGATTAAAGCAATTTAAATTATCAATGGGTTCATAAATAATCCAAGTATAACATGCTTTTGGGTCCTAACTACCCGGATAATAGTATAATAGTAGCTACGCACGAACTCTCGTCACCGCATGCGTATGTAGCCACGCAAATAGGAGCACATAAACAATTATTTCACCTATGGGGACAATTCCCTCATACAAGGTTAGAAAGGAGACTCACCTCTCTCCGAAGGCTCATAACCGGTATTCTACATTCTTCCGAAGGCTTGAACCAACGCACAAGGCTCCAAAACTAGCCAATGGTTATATAAATACATTAATATTTTCTCAATTATTCATTAAAACCCAATTTATAACAATTCCTAACCCCGATCAAAAAGTTGATCAAAACGCACTCAGGCTCACGTGCCCGGAATCTGAAATTTTTCGAAGATAATGATTACCCATGACCTTAGGAACTCAAATATTTAATTTTTACTAAATTCCATACTCAACATCGTGTCCAAATTCCGAGAATAAAATTTCTAGGTCTTTCTACCAATACCCTAAATTTCCACAAATTTCCATGTTAAAATTCGCATATAAACCTTGTATTTAACTCAAAGTTAGCATAAATTACTTACCTCATGACAAGTGACGAAAATGGCACCTCTAAGTTGCTTCCCATCGACTCCAATGGAAGAAAATGGGGTTGAAATTAACTCAACCCTGAACTTAAAAGATCTCACTGCCTCAGTTATTTCCGTTTTTGCGGTTTCGCAGGTGCGGTTAAAGTGCCGCATCTGCGTTATTCCCTGATCCACCCCTTCTCTCTTCTGTGACGTGCCATCCGCAGATGAGGTCCCGCTTCTACGGAACTTTGATCGCATTTACAGAACTTTGACCGCATCTGCGGTCCTCAAGACTTTGACCAAAAAAACTGCTTTTGTGTCTCCCTTTACGCTTCTGCGGTCCCATTTTCGCAGAAGCGGAAATACCAGCAACCAGCAAACCTCAGCCTTCCCAAAAATCCATTTTGATCTGTTAACCACCCGGAATCCATCCGAGGCCATGGGACCTCAACCAAACTTAACAACCAATTCCAAAATACATTATGGACTGCTCGAGGTCTCAAATCATATCAAACAACACTAAAACCATGAATTACACCCCGATTCAAGCTTAATGAACTTTGAACTTTCCAACTTCTACTTTCGATGTTTAAACCTATCCAAGCATGTTCGATTAACCTTAAATTTTGCACACAAGTCATATTTGACATTACGGACCTACTTCAACTTCCGAAATCGAATTCTGACCCCGATATAAACAAGTGCACTTCCGGTCAAACTTCTCAAAAATCTTCAAATTTCTATCTTTAGCCAAATGGCTTTAAAATGACCTACGAACCACCTAATCAATTCCGATCGTGCTCTAACTTTGAAGTCACCATACGGAGCTACTCCCAGTCTCGGAATCCCGAATGGACATCGATAACACTGAAATGCACTTCAAACCAAACTTAAGAATTTTCATCCAAAATGCTAACTTCAACAATAGGCGCCAAAACGCTCTCGGTTTCCAAAACCCGAGCCGAACATACGCCAAGTCCGAAATCATCATACGAACCTGTTGGAACATTCAGATCCCGATTCTGAGGTCATTTACTTGAACTTCCAATCCTAGTTGATTCCTTCAACTTTAAGCTTCCAAAATGAGAATTATTTTCCCAAATCAACTCTGAACTTCCCGAAAATCAATTCCGCCCACGCGTATAAGTCATAACCCCTGAAATAAAGTTGCTCATGGCCTCAGACTGCTAAACGACGCGCGGGGGCTCAAAATGACCGGTCGGGTCATTATACTCTCTCTCACTTAAATATATGTTCGTCCTCAAACGTGCTGAGAACTATACTGAAGTAGTATGAAATCACTGACTAACACCTCATGCACCTTCCCGTGCTTCCATAACTTAGTTGAGCACATTAGCTCAATAGATTCTGAAGATATTCCTTTTAATTCAAGCAAATAAGCCTTATAGACCCAATTCCAACATCCGGAATTCTATCCCAGGAATGTTTCCAACATACGATCACCATATCAATCACTACATGCTGTACTCGAACATGACTGCATAACTTTGCTGAATTCCCACTTTGCAAAACTTAATCCACAGGACCATAATAACATCTTCTAAGCATAATAGTCGAAACTCCATGAATCGGATGATCCCATTTCACCTCATGACACACACGTCTTACTCTAACTCTTACAATACCGCCACGATGGATGAGATGTGCCGAAATTCACGTTCAACTGCCGAGTCAACCAATCATAGAGTCTATACTTCTGACAAGAAACATTACCATATCCTGAACCAAATAATGATATTTTCTCCTTAATATACTTCATATAATCAGATTGAACTGATCCTAAATCCAATAATCTCGTCTAACCTAATACGAACTATTCATACAATAATCCACCTCGAATGCAATTAAAAGTCTCATATGATGCCACAACGTGCCAATAGGCTACCAATTCGAACACGATACAAAAGGAAATCGAACTCTGAAAGGAATTACCTAACCCCCGCACTAATATGGACTTTCCTTAGAAGGTAGTAACTAGGAAGCGAGACACACAAAAATAACATATAGAAAACTATACTCAACATCACATTGTTGTGGAGCGCAACCCGATCCAAATAAGATACCCATGGCGGCGTGCCACCCGATCCACTCATAGATCTCAATAAAGAGATTACATTTCGAGCTAAATTTGCTCGTTACAATAAAAATATTGAATTTCGGTCGCAAGCACGCTAAGTGCATAATACCATCTCTGAGAAAACATACAGTGCTATAGGCTACAAAACTCAAGCACAATGAGGTGTGATACAAGATCTGAATCTCAAGAGCCATTATGCTCATATAACATCATCGCCACGCGGAACCTCAACGCATAAGAAATTTACCAAGCCTTCTCACAACTCATGTGACGCAATACATCATTACCTGGAATAGCTGATGACAAAATAACACCCGATTGTTCTTCCATAAGGAACGCTCACTGAGACCAACACAACTAGTCTGATATAAAGCCATGTTCACAATTAAATCAATCCACTGATCTCAATCCGATTTCTGATAACCTTTCAAAGGTTCATAGTAACTCCCCTTTCCTCATAATACATATGAACAACCGTCATAACCGGAGCAACCCTCCTCGGTCCATAACCTAATAAACAGAGTAACCTCTAGGCATAAATTTCTCAATTTAATGATATTACCACAATCCTCATACTTGGTTTAAATTTTTAATCACTCAAGTGACTACTCGTCACACTTATACAATCCTCACGTGGGACACGCTCCCACAGTCTCCCGAAATAAATAACGGGTCCGCACATCTAAACCACCGGCCGCAACTAATGCTGAAAAGTGATCAAGAATCTTTAACCAAGATGCAAAGACTCTTTCACGACACATCAATCTCTGGTGATGCTGGAGACAATACCAATCTACTTTAAACATTCAACCCTTTCCTTTCTCATCTGAGCTTGTGACATCCTTACTAGCACTAAACTGCAACCTTGATCCTCACTTCGAATTTCCATGCTACTTACTGCACCCAACGTGCCAATATACGATAGAACACCATTTTCGTCATAATTCCGAAACCAATAATATTTGAACACCTCATCATATAAGAGTTTTTCACTTAAGTCACCTCAGGAGAACCATTGCAACACACAGGTGAATTCTCATAACCGCGGAATATGAAAATCTCTAAGTAGTGGTCTAAGCCACCATTATCCCTCTGGAATCCACTTCCACATAACAATCCATAACAGAAGTATGCTTTTGAGTAACATCAATTACGGCGGCCAACAAGCCTCACAGGTACTGCCATAAATCATACGCATAACTTGATCACGCTGAATGAACTAATCATTTACCCCAATATGCCAATTAAACTATGGCTAATCAATCTACATACTTCCAATTTATCCCTAATTGCCTTGGAAATAATACTAACTCCATTCAACACATAACACACTCCATCTACACTCGCCCCGAGTGACCTTTTGTCATGAGACCATGCTGTCTCAAATCCCACGAACCATTTCATACCATCCAATTGCTACATCGCAAGCCAAAACATCACGGAACATTCTGTGCCTCTTCTCATAATCTGCTTTCCAAGCTTGATTTTTAGTCGTACCTATAGGCTCGAAATCGTTAGGCATCACACCTTAACTTCTAAATTCACTAGGATCATTATTGAGAGTCACCTGCTCCGACTTGGTCCCGAATATAATTCACTCCATAAATCTTATAACACATGAATACTCTCCCGACGAAGCACCCGGTGAAATCACTTCCTCTGAAACCTACATCTATACAAGGCATAAATCCTGAATCCTTCCTCAAGTTCGAACATGATCCAATAAGGCGAGCCATAACATGCATCCAACAATTCATCTACTCAATTTACCACTTATGGTCTTTTCCGTAGTTGAGATAACCCATCAATGTATTAATAACTGGAAACCTTGCAAGTAGCTAACCATGCAGCCCAAATCATAAGCGGTGGAGCTCTCCCACTTAGCTTGAAGCCATTAACACACAAAGTTGGAATTTACCTGAATTCTTTACCTCTTATTGCCATAACCTTGCATAATCAACCGTCAGAATTCCCCTCTTTTGAACACTGATTCATCAACCACATTCATACGACGGATCTCTTTGCTAGACAATCGATAGAATTCTTCGCAGAATCTTCTCCAACCACGCGACCGCTAACCTACTCACAGGGAACGACCCACCCACAGAAATCATTTCCCGCAAATCTTCCAACGTTGCCGCACGGGGTACAATCATTATGACTTCGATAACCCATCCTAGGTCCAAGCTCACTCTCTGGCTGAACCAGTCCATTCACTCCTCGTGGACATCAATTAGATGTATGACAACACCTTTCCCAATTCAGAGTTATGCTGCATCCTTCTTCATTTTAAGCAGCTCATTTCCGTTATACCAAATCTCCTGCCTCATAATGGCTCATACTTCAATTTAAATCCTTAGGCCCCAAATCACAAACCTCTGAAATTGCAAAATCTTTCCAAACTCTCCTTTAAGCACGTAGTCCTCCTACCACCCTGCCCATATGCAACTCTGCCATTCTCCCACTTTAGGCAAACTCGCTTCTTTAATCAACTACTCGACCTGCGCTTCTTATACTTGGCATTCTAGAAGTTTTTAAACACCTCCTGGCACCTCCCACATGTCCTTCCTTATACTTTGCTACTCAATTGTTGACTTAGATAAAATCTACCCTCATAACACTTGAACCCACAATTCGCTACTACTTTAAACCTTTCCGAAGATCATCTTTCCCGAGTCATCAACACTATGGGACAACGATTCCATCCTGAACTACCGCATCCCACGATCTTTGGTCGTCGCTTCTTTATTACTGACCGGCAACGTCCTGCTCCAAAGGCAAATTTGAAGAAATCTAGCACACCGGCCCGTTAACGTATTCAATTGAGTACGACGATACAACGCCGATGGAGACTCCACCACACTTTAAAACACCAAGTCTTATCACGTCGTCATCTCAAACCTGGACATTCTCAGCCTGGTTACCTTTCCCCAATCGGGATTAAAATGTCGAATCTCTAGGTCATGAACTGAGTAATCCTCCTTCCAAGTTATTCACTGCTTCGACACGTAGGTAAACATCCTACCATCAAGACAATACTGCAGAATAATCGTTCATAAGCATCATGGCAATCTGTGCCTAGCCTCAAGGCTCTCAGAAGTTATGTTACTGAGCTGAAACAATAGAATATCCTTCCATAAGGTGATTATAATATTCCAATCAGCTATAGCGAGAGAATCATCCCGCACCACATTTGTAGTGCCATTTTAGTTCTTTAAATTCTCGATTTCTAGCAAGAGCTCGCGTCACATAATATTGAGTAGGAAGGAATCAAAGACATAAGCCTCAAAGGAATCGAACCGCACGATAAGGGAATCAAGAAGAGAAGTACTTCTAACAGCCCTGTACCCTTCCGAGGACAAGTACAGACGTCTCCGTACCGATCCCCAAGACTCTACTAGACTTGCTTATGACTCGTGAGACAAACGGAAACCTAGTGCTCCGATACCATGTTGTCACGACCCAAAATCCACTAAGGGTCGTGATGGCGCCGGACACCGCTGTCAGGCAATCCAACTAAAATACTTAATTAAATTCTTGTTTTAATAATTTGAAAACACTCCTTTTATACGATTGGAACAACACACCAGTATATTCTTTCTGAAATAAATAATGGAATATTTAACAACTTGTAAAATTTCTAAATAAGACCCAAATAAATCCCAGAACCCAATGTCACAAGTGCATGAGCAATTTTCTAAGAAATACCAAATAAGAACAATAATTGTCTGAATACAATTGGACAAAAATAAATAGAATCCTGAAAGAGACTATACTAGCTACGGAATCGCTTCGAGAAAGTACAGCTCACCTAATCTCTGCGTCAACCATGCTGCTATGTCACTAACCCACTAGCCACACAATAAACCTATGCAACAAAAATGCATAGTAAGTGTAGTATGAGTACGAAAATAACATGTACTCAGCAAGTATACCGTCTAATCTCGAGGAAGTAGAGACGAGAGGTCGACTTTAAGACTTGACAGTGGTCAAATAAATATATACTAAAATGTGAGGAAATCAGGGATTTATATAGTAGGTTATAACTCACAAACTGTAAAATAGGTAAACACCTTTAAAATTAACTAAGGATTTTCAAGATTTACTTTTCATTGTTTTATCAATTTATATCAAGCCATAAACGGCAATATCCACATTTAAAATTCTCAGGAAACAATATTTATAATGCACAAATCATGTCGAGGTCAATGGCCCGCTCCAACATAAATATAAAATGTGCACTACCAAAGGGCGAACGACCCGAACCATAGATGCATCTATTTAATCTGCCGAGGTGTTCGGCCCGTTCTGTAATAAACACATACCCTGCTCGCGAATCATGCATGCAACGCAGGTACAAATAAGAAATACATGCTCAATCAGTCAATTAAGAACTTATCGGGGAACATTTATTCAGATTAAACCAATTCTTCTTTAACAAATTTTAAGAAATGAAGCTTAATCCTTTTTGAAATTTACTTACTAATTCAATGTGATTTAAGCAATTTAAGTTATCAATGGGTTCATATATAATCCAAGTATAACATGCTTTTGGGTCCTAACTACCTGGATAATAGCATAATAGTAGCTACGCACGGACTCTCGTAATCTCGTGCGTACGTAGCCCCCGCAAATAGGAGCACATAATCAATTATTTCACCTATGGGAATAATTCCCTTTTACAAGGTTAGAAAGGAGACTCACCTCGCTCCGAAGGCTCATAACCGGCATTCTACATTTTCTGAAGGCTTGAATCGACGCACAAGGCTCCAAAACTAGCCAATGGTTATATAAATCCATTAATATTTGCTCAATTATTCATTACAACCCAATTTATAACAATTCCTAACCTTGATAAAAAAAGTTAACCAAAACGCCCTCGGGTCCACGTGCATGGAATTCGAAATTGTTCGAAGATAATGATTACCCATGACCTTAGGAACTCAAATATATAATTTTTACTAAATTCCATACTCAAAATCGTGGCCAAATTCTGAGAATAAAATTTCTAGGTCTTTCTACCAAAACCCTAAATTTCCACGAATTTCCATGTTAAAATCCGCATATAAACCTTGTATTTAACTCAAAGATAGTATAAATTACTTACCTCATGACAAGTGACGAAAATGGCACCTCCAAGTAGCTCCCCATAGACTCCAATGGAAGAAAAATGGGGTTGAAATGAACTCAACCCCGAACTTAAAAGATCTCACTGCCTCAGTTGTTTCTGCACCTGTGGTCCCTTGACCGCTTCTGTGGTTTCGTAGGTGCGGCTAAAGTGCCGCATCTGCGATCATTCCTAAGCCACCCATTTCTCACTTCTGCAACGTGCAACCTGCTGACACGGTCCCCCTTCTGTAGAACTTTGACCGCATCTGCGATCCTCAAGACTTTGACCGAAAAACTGCTTCTGCATCTCTCTTGACGCTTCTGCCGTGCCTCTTCTGTGGTCCTATTTCCGCAGAAGCGGAAACACCAGCAACCAGCAAACCTAAGCCTTCCCAAAAATCTATTTTTGATCCGTTAACCACCCGGAATCCACCCGAGGCGCGCTGGACCTCAACCAAACCTACCAACCAATCCCAAAACATATTACAGACTTGCTGGAGGCCTCAAATCATATAAAACAGCGTTAAAACCGTGAATTATACCCCGATTCAAGCTTTATGAACTTTGAACTTTTCAACTTCTACTTCTGATACTTAAACCTATCCAATCATGTCCGATTGACCTCAAATTTTGTACACAAGTTATATTTGATATTACGGACCTACTACAACTTCCGGAATCGAATTTCCACCCGGATATCAAAAATTCCACTTCCATTCAAACTTCTCAAAACCTTCAAATTTCTATCTTTAGCCAAATGACTTCAAAATGATATACAGACCTCCGAAGTCACTTTCGATCGCGCTCCCAACTCCAGAATCACCATACGGAGCTACGCCCAGTTTCGGAATCCCATACATCGATAACACTGAAATGCACTTCAAACCAAACATAAGAAATTTCTTTCAAAATGCTAACTTCCACAATATGTGTCAAAATGCTCCCGGGTTAGCCAAAATCCGAACCGGGCATACGCCCAAGTTCGAAATCATCATACGAGCCTGCTGGAATATTTAGATCCTGATTTCGAGGTCATTTACTCAATTCCAATCTTAGTTTATTCCTTCAACTTTAAGCTTCTAAAATGGGAATTCTCTTCCCAAATCAAATCCAAACTTCCCAAAATTCAATTCCGCGCGTACAAGTCATAACACCTGAAATGTTACTGTTCATGGCCTCAAACTAGTGAACGACGCGCTATGGCTCAAAATGACCAATCGTGTCATTACAAAGTAGGAATAACATCAAGATGAAATAAGATCGAATCTAAGAATAAAGGCAAACTATAGGTAGTAAATATATCATACTAACACTTATGCTAGCGAAATGAGTAAGACAAAGAGAAATGCTTGACTACCTACGAGCCTTCTACCCTAATATTCGACCTCCGCACCCTCCTACCTAGGGCTATGTCCTCAGTCACCTCTAGTTGCACTATGTCCCACCTAATAATCTCTCCCCAAGACTTCTTCAGCCTACCTCTACCCCTGATGCTGCCCACCGAGGCTAACCGCTCGCACCTTTTAACTGGGGCTTCTATACTTCTCCTCTTAACAAGCCCGAATAATCTCAACCTCGCCTCTACATCTTATCCTCCATATAGGACACTCTCACATTTTCCCGAATAACTTCATTCATGTTCTTATCCAACCGGGTATACACACGCATCCATATCATCATCCTCATTTCAGCTACTTTTAGCTTTTGGGTATGAGAGTTCTTGATCGGCCAACACTATAATCTACACAACATAGTCGGTCTAACTACAACCTTGTTGAACTTACCTTTAAGACTCCGCGGTACATTCTTATCACACAAGACACCGGAAATCCTCCACTTCATCCATCCTGCTCCGATACGATTCGTGACATCTTCATCAATCTCCCTGTTACCTTGTATTATAGATCCAAGATACTTGAAACTATCTCTTTTAGGGATGACTTGCGTATAAAGCCTAACCTCCATATCCCTTTCCTGGGTATCGTTGCTGAACTTGCACTCAATGTATTCCGTCTTTGTCCTACTCAACTTGTATCCCTTAGACTCTAGGGTTTGCCTCCAAACCTCCGGCCTCTTGTTAGCACCACCCCACGTCTTGTTATTTAAAACTATGTCACCAGCAAATAACATACACCATGACACCTTACCTTGAATGTGTATCGTCAATGTGTTCATGCCAAGGAAAATATGGATGGACTAAGAGTTGGTCCCTAGTGCAACCCCATCATAACCAGAAAGTGTTACGAGTCTCCTCTCGCTGCCCTAAACTCGAATCTTAGATTCATCATATATGTTGTTAATCACCATAATGTAGGCTACTAGGACCCGTTCAGCCTCCAAGCATGGCTAGAGCACCTCTCTCGGGACTTTGTCATATGCTTTCTCTAGGTCAATGAATACCATGTACAAGTTTTTCTTCATCTCCCTATACCGCTCCACCAATATGCTCACAATGTGAATGACTTCCACAGTTGAATGACCCGGTATAAAACCGAACTGGTTCTAAAAAATGGACACACTGGTCCTCACCCTCACTTCAAACATCCTCTCCTAAATTTTCATAGCATGACTTAGCAGCTTAATCCCCCGATCATTATTGCAACTTTTGATATCGCCCTTATTTTTATACAGAGAAATCATCGTACTCCACCTCCATTCATTGGGCATCTTCTTCGTCCTAAAAATGATGTTGAACAGCCTAGTGAACCACTCTAAACCTGCCCTACTCGCATTCTTCCAAAATTCCACAAGTATACTTTCTGGCTCGGTAGCTCTATACACTTAAATTTTATATATATATATATTATATATATGTCGGCTATTTTAAGAGATTAAGTGAGTAGCTATTTGGGGGAGATATTCAAAAATATCTAGATTTATAAGTGGTCATTCAAAAATAGCCACAATTTCAAATGTCATCAAAATTTAGCCACTTTTTATATAAAGATAAATCTGAAACAAAAACATTGTTCAAAATCCGTAAAATACTCCATCATAATATAATAGAATTCTAGTATAATATATTGGAACTCCAATATAATATATTGGAGTTCCAGCAAAGTATACTGGAACTCCAATAAATTATACTGGAGCTAGTAAAGTATACCGGTCCAGCATAATATGCTAGAAGTTCATACACAGGTGCACCGAACTCCAGTGTATTATGCTGAACCGATCTCTATTGCAGTAAAATAGTGGCCATTTTTTAATAATTTAATAAATACTGGTTATTTTTGAGTAATATTATATAGGGTAGTCACTATTTAAAGTGATATTTACTTTTTATCATTAGGAGTTTTGAGGGTTGATTTGTATGGATGGGTCTTAAAAATGGTTGCTTCTCTTAAATGAATCTGGTTTGTAAAGTGGCCCCAATTTTAGTTCTCTAAAAATGTAGGAGTCTCCCTTTTACTTTTTACTTACTCAACTCCTTGTCAATGGATCTGAACCATTTGAGCAAAGGTTCAAATATCAATACCTACAAAAGTCATACTGTTGAGTTGTCCCACATCGGAGGGATTTGAGGTCCTTGGTCTCCTTATATGGCTTGGGCAATCCTCACCTCATAAGCTAGCTTTTGGGGTTGAGTTAGGTCCAATGTCCATTCTTATCATGGTATCAGAGCCAGGCCCATCCCAATTATTGTTACCGATGTTGGGCCCCCATTTATGTTGTCCACGCTCCAGAGATCTGGGCGTGATGGGGGGTGTTGAGTTGTCCCACATCGGAGGGATTTGAGGTCCTTGGTCTCCTTATATGGCTTGGGCAATCCTCACCTCATAAGCTAGCTTTTGGGGTTGAGTTAGGTCCAATGTCCATTCTTATCACATACTAGTACAAGTTTTTAAATATCTTAGTTATGTTTGTTTCGTGATCAAATAGGAAAAAAACTAAAAAGAGAATGTTGATAGCTCAAAAGTGTATATACAGGGTATTTTCCAGTTCTCACCAGCCTTCTACTTGACATGGAACTTGCCTGTGGTGTTTGTCGTATGTATTCCTCTATAGTTGCAAAAAAGGAAGCAGGAGGATGCAAAATTACCATATAAGAAGCAAATTAAGAAAACAACTTGATTCAAAAAGTTTGTGTAATCTGACATCAATCTTATATGTAAGTTGCAATTATTATTATTTTTATTTTTTTGTGAAAAGATGCAAATAATGTTTAGTTTTCTGCTATGTTATGGATCCTGAACTTACAATTACAAGTTCAAAAGTTAAGGACACTTGCTCCTGAATTTCGAGTTCCAAGTTCAAAAGTTAAGGACAGTTGGTCCTGAACTTAGAATTACAAGTTCAAAAGCTAGGGACACTTGGTCCTGAACTTAGACTAACAAGCTCAAAAGTTAAGGACAATAGGTCTTGAACTTAGAGTTACAATTTCAAAAGTTAAGGACAATAAGTCCTAAAGTCCCGAACTTAGACTAACAAGCTCAAAAGTTAAGGACAATAGGTACTGAACTTACAATTATAAGTTCAAAAGTTAAGGACAATAGGTCATGAAGTCCTGAACTTAGACTAACAAGCTCAAAAGTTAAGGATAATAAGTCATGAACTTAGGCTAAGAAGCCCAAAAGTTAAGGACAATAGATCCTGAACTTACAGTTACGAGTTTAAAAGTTAAGGACAATAGGCCATGAAGTCCTGAACTTAGACTAAAAAGCTCAAAAGTTAAGGACAATAAGTCCTGAACTTTGGCTAAGAAGCCCAAAAGTTAAGGATAATAAGTCCTGAACTTAGACTAATAAGCTTAAAAGTTAAGGACTTTTGGTCCTGAACTTACAGTTACATTCGAAAGTTAAGGACATGTAGTCTTGAAGTACTGAAGTTAAGGACGTGTAATCCTCAAGTCTTGGAGTTAAATTCAAAAGTTAAGGACAATAAGTCCTGAACTTAGGCTAAGAAGCCCAAAAGTTAAGGACAATAGGTCATGGACTTAGACTAACAAGCTCAAAAGTTAAGGACATTTGGTCCTGAACTTAGAATTACAAGTTCAAAAGCTAGGGACACTTGGTCCTGAACTTAGACTAACGAGCTCAAAAGTTAAGGACAATAGGTCCTGAACTTAGAGTTATAATTTCAAAAGTTAAGGATAATAAGTCCTGAAGTCCCGATCTTAGGCTAAGAAGCGCAAAAGTTAAGGATAATAGGTACTGAACTTACAATTATAAGTTCAAAAGTTAAGGACAATAGGTCATGAAGTCTTGAACTTAGACTAATAAGCTCAAAAGTTAAGGGTAATAAGTCATGAACTTAGGCTAAGAAGCCCAAAAGTTAAGGACAATAGATCCTGAACTTACAGTTACAAGTTTAAACGTTAAGGACAATAGGCCATGAAGTCCTGAACTTAGACTAAAAACCTCAAAAGTTAAGGACAATAAGTCCTGAACTTAGGCTAAGAAGCCCAAAAGTTAAGGACAATAGGTCCTGAACTTAGACTAATAAGCTTAAAAGTTAAGGACTTTTGGTCCTGAACTTACAATTACATTCGAAAGTTAAGGACATGTAGTCTTGAAGTACTGAAGTTAAGTTCAAAAGTTAAGGACGTGTAATCCTGAAGTCTTGGAGTTAAATTCAAAAGTTAAGGACCTATAGTCCTGGAGTCGTGAACTTAGAGTTTCAAGTTCAAAAGTTAAGGACATGTAGTCCTGAAGCTAAGTTCAAAAGTTAAGGACATGAGCAGAAGGGTATTTTTGTGCGGGCAATTAAAGTTTATTAAAGCGGTGGCTAAAGACATTTTAAACAGTGGCTTAAAAGTAAATATATGTGATATTAGTAGCTAACCGTGCACTTTTCCCTATTTTTGAATGACCAGTCCGAAAACTGGCTAGCTCGTGCTATTTAACTCTTCAAACTGAACTTTCTTGTATTTTGAGCCGTTGTCGTAGTTCTCGCACTACGGGGCATTTGCATCTATATCCGTTTTTTTGTCATATTTTAACTTGTGCCCCCTTTGCAAAAAAAAATTACAAGCGTACCCGCTTTTTTACAAAACTTCAGCCCATGGGGCTGAAGTTTTTCTTTTGTATTGGAAAACTTCAGCTGAAGTTTTTGTCTTTGTAACCGAAAAACTTAAGCTCTGGAGCTTAAGTTTTTCAGTTATATAATAAAAACTTAAGCTCTAAAGCTTAAGTTTTTCAGTTATTAAAAAAAAACTTAAGCAGTTTTTCAGCTATAAAGTAAAAACTAAGCAGTTTTCCAGCTTAAGTTTTCCAGTTATAAAGTAAAAACGTAAGCTCTAGAGCTTAAGTTTTCTAGTTATAAAATAAAAACTTAAGCAGTTTTCCACCTTAAGTTTTTCAGTTATAAAATAAAAATTTAAGTAGTTTTCCAGCTTATGTTTCCCAGTTATAAAATAAAAACTCCAGCTCTAAAGCTGAAGTCTTTGTTTAGTAACACGAAAACTTCAGCTCTAGTTATAAATTATAAATTTCAGCTTTGGAGCTTAAATTTTTTAAAAAGTGAGTACAGATACAGACACAAAGATAAATCGGCTACATATTAAAAAGGGGCGTCCAAATAGAGTGCCCCTTCAATTCCATTGGTTGGCCCAAGCATCCGAACGGCCTACGTGGTAGTTGGCTACACCCAACCCCACCAAGATCAAGTGATCACCCAAACAATATTTACTGCTCATTTTATTCAATTTTATATGGTCGTACCATGTAATTGAAAATATAAATCAAAACATTAATTTAATTTATTTACCATATAAGTGGTTGTCATATATTAAATTTAAACTTAGTTCAAAATATTATAATTGTTGAAAGACTAATTGGATGAAGAAAAAAAAAACCTTTTGAAATAATATTTTTAGTAAAGTAATTATAGAGTTTTACATGCTTGAAATGATATCTTACTGAATATACAATCAAAAAGGTACTTAGAAAAGTTATTTGACAAAAAAATATTAGTTTAAACTTTTGAATAATAAAAATGTAATCATATTTCTGAAAATCGTTAGTGAAATAGCTTCAAATATTTTGTAATATCTCAACACCAAAAAACTGTAATATATATCGAAACATATTTTAAAAATAAATTAATCAATTTAGCTAGTACTACATAATCGAATAATTTTGTGACCTAAATATCCAATTGAAGGTATTCACCTAAGATATGATCTATCCGAGTTTAGTTTTCCATACCAATGTTTTAAAAGGTGGAAGCGAGAGGTGAGGCGCAAGCCCCGGGACATGGTGCATAAGTCTCACAATTTTTAAATTTTACTAATTTTAGAATTTTAAGATAGTACAAAATAAAAATAATTATAAAAATTACATCAAAACCATAAAATTATAACAAATAATCTATTTAAAATATTTGTAAATTATAATCCGACTATGAATAATACGAAAAGTATGACATATATCATAATATGCATATTAGTTGCAACGTCGTCACAAATCAAACATCAAATGTAATGTATTCGATATGAAAATTATATGTATATCTTAAGGAATAATTAATCTTGAAAGAATTTCAATATTTTAATTTGATATTTTACTTAAAAAACTCCTTTTGTTTAATATGATTTCTATTTGAAAAAGAATTCATGTCAAAACATTATTCACAGTTTAAATATTATTCTCTAACATCATTTATTTTTAAGTTTTAACAGGTTAATAAACTGACACATTATTCATAATACAATATCATAATAACTAATTATTTGTAAATAGTTACTAGCTAATATTGAGATATTAAATTAATAAGTAGTGTATCTTGTAAACATGAAAATAATAATATGTAGAAAAAAATTATAAAAAATTATGGACTATTATATAGTAAAGACATAACAAAAGTTAATAAATAAATACTTTCGAAAAGAAAGATTTATTTAAAATTTACTATCATAGCAGTCTTAGTGGATAACGTGCAATAATTTAATTTTAATTATGACATAAAATACTCTCAATTTAGTGGTTTATGACTAAGAAAAAAATAATTTTGAATACTCAACGATTTGGTAAGAAATTTTGAGGACTAATGAGTTTAGTAACATACAATTGTATACAGTTCTATTAGGCGAGCCCAGTAGCCTAGGCATTTGACGTATCCGGGCCATAAGGTCCGGTGGCCGAGGCGTAAGTCCCGGTAGCCGAGGCATAAGTCTCACGGAACTAAACCCCACTTATGAACCTAGGGGTGTTTTATGAGTGCTCCACCTCGGGCGAGCCCCGGATGTATCCTAATTCTACATTTTAAAACATAGTTCCATACCACCAAAATGATGTGATAGATAGATGACATTATTTCGAGTTCGATCATCAGAAATAAATAATATTATAAATAACGAATATTATATATATATATATATTGTGTGACGCGATTTTAAAATAGCCAAATCGTGAATTCGAAATACAAGACAATATCATGAGGTTATACTTTCAATACAATTAAAAATGATGAAAATTTCCATCCACAATAAGAAATTTTGAATATAAATTTAGATTAATCGAATCAATATATTTCGAAAATAGTTAGTTAAGCAAAACTAGTAATCTCTTCAAATATGTCTAATCAACTAATCACCTTTATTAGAAGAAAATCCAAACAAATTAAATTTAGTCGCGTACGAAAAAGCACATAGCAAATCCTACGTGTCAGGATCCCAGAGGAAGATCCCACAAACACCACCTTTTTTACGGACACGTTTAAGAATCCGATAGGCTAATCTAACGTGGAATGACACGAGAATCCTTTAACCTTTGAAACCCCTCTTTGTCACTTGTAACACAAAAAAAGAACTTCACATTGTGCAAAAAACACAAATCTATATAGTTTGGTTCAAAAATTACACACATATATCATATATGTATTGTATTTTGTATGTATTCATAGCCAATTGAATAATGGAGCCATTGATTAAGAAGCTATGGAGCTTTGATTATTTCGTGGCGTGGAGGGGTTTTCTATTTTCAGCATTAATACTCAACTTTGTATTTGCCTGCCAATTTCTTTTTCTTCAACCCCTTGTATCTGCCTTAGGTAAACTTTCAAGATTTGATTTTTATGATTATATTGTTTGATTTTTTGATTTGGGGTTTTTAAATTTTTAGCTGTGAATTTGGATACCGAGATTTGTGCATTGTGATTAATAGTGACAGTTGATTTGGGGATTTAACTTTCAAGATATTGAGCTCTGAGCAAAAATGTTATGATTTTCTTGGCTTAGAATGCATATTGCTGTTGTACCAGAATCAACTCATTTAATTTTTAACTTAGAGAGTATAAAGATTACAAATTTAATTCTAAAAAAGTGTAGAAGTGAAATAGAATTTGCTGTTCTTCTTTTGGCTGGTTGTTATTAACTTCTAAGATATTGCAATCTTTTTCCTCTCTTTTAGTCTTTCTGCTAAGGAATTGTCTTCAAAGTAACGAAAAATATGCTTTTGATCCCTTCTGCCTAAGCCTTGGTTGACATAGTAACTCGATACGTCTGCTGGTTGGACGTAGTAGATATGATTGTGTCACAGGTTGGCACGAGCACCAACATTATCCCAAAAAGAAACTAGGCCGGTGAAGTTTGTGTATTCTTAGGTTGTCTGTAACCAAAGTTCTTTTGTGAAAAGGAAATTAGAGAATTAGTCTCTATATTGAGGAAGTGAGGGGGAAACTGAGGCACCGATTTAAATAAGGATAGTTAGATAGAAAGGTCAACAATCTTAGGTCACGCAGTAATGAGAAAGAACTAGATCTGGTATAATGATGAAACGCGAGTGGTTGAACTTTAAAGTAATGCAATGTTGTAAACGTGGATCGTTGATACTTTAAATTGGGAAGGGGAATTAAATTATTGTTTGATGTTATCTTGAGTGATTCCGGTAGTTGTGTTGTCGTAAGGAAGGAGCGAAGAGATTATGTGCCTATTAATACCTCTAGCCTGATCCAATTTAAATGCAAAGGAACATGATTTACACTGTTCTTTTGTCATGTCATTGAAGTGGCATTTATTGTTCTCTGATATTTTCTTGTTATTCTTGTTACATAGAAACCAAACCTGGAGATGCTGCTGCTCTGTTTGAGAGAGTTTCACAAAATGTAAAAGTTAAGAAATACAGTGAGGCACTTAATGATCTAAATTCAGCCATAGAGGCAGACCCAGCGCTTTCAGAGGCATACTGGCGTCGTGCATCTCTTCTTCGTCAGTTGTGCAGGTTAAATCCAACTCTTTTACTGCATATTAAAAGTTGGTCATCTTGATATAAGATTGTTTGACGTTCGCGAACATCTTTGTTAGATGCTTCCTATTATCTATCATTTAATGCTGTGTGCTGCATGTTGTTGTTGATGGTGCTATGCAACTCCTAGAAAGCAAAGAATTACAATGGCTAGTGGGGTACGCCTTCAATGATTAGACTCCTAGGCAGTGGCGTAGCTAAGAATTATAACAAGAGTATTCAAGAAATTGCAAGAATGCTACTCCTGGGATTTAAACCTATTGCCCAAAACATTTTTGAACCACCTTCGCCACTGGACTGGAATATTCTTTTATGTCATTGTGGGGAGGAAGCCGAGGGTCTATGTCACTGGACTGGAATATTCTCTTATGTCGGTGACAAGAGGGGTTGCGCTGATAGTAAGCAACCCCTACTTCCAACCAAGAGGTTGTGAGTTTGAGTCACCCCAAGGTGGGGAGTTCTTGGTGGGAAGGAAGCCGAGGGTTTATTTGGAAACAACCTCTCTACCATGGTAGGGGTAAGGTCTGCGTACACACTACCCTCTCCAAACCCACTAGTGGAATTATACTGGGTTGATGTTGTTGTTGTTTTATGGGAAGTCAACACACACACACATATGCAAAAGTTTACTTTTGCCTTAGTTGTACTTATAATTTTCAATTTCCTATAAAGCTAAATCAACTGAACCTCCTTGCATCTACCTAATGTCCACCTCCTCCTAGGAATTACTATAACTGCAAACATTTAGAATTTCTATATTCTGACCCCATTGGGTGCGGGTCTCCGGACTTTGCGTGAACGTAGGATGCTTCATGCACTGGGCTGCCTTTTTTATTGAATTCGTTATTCTGACCTAGGTTTGAGATATTTAGGTGTGCAAATATGGTAACAACCATTTGCATCATGTCTAAAGCTTGAATACACTAGCATATCATCAAAATTGTTGTTTTCTAGGTCAACTCATGTACCTCCTAATTTTGTTGGCATCTTGCTCAAGTAGCCTATTGCCTCAAATTGTGGGCTATTTACTTTGGAATGGTGGACAAGAGGGGTTGCTCTGATGGTAAGCAACCCCCACTTCCAACTGAGAGGTTGTGAGTTCGAGTCTCCCCAAGAGCAAGGTGTGAAGTTCTTGGAGGGAAGGATGCCGGGGGTTTATTTGGAAACAGCCTCTCTACCCAAAGGTAGGGGTAAGGTCTGCGTACATACTACCCTCCCCATACCCCACTAAGTGGGATTATACTGGGTTGTTGTTGTTGTTGTTACTTTGGAATGGTGCAATAAATGTATCTTTGATCCCGCAAACCTTGTTCCCCAGTAGTTAGCGTTCAAGCATTTAAGATCTTATCCCTATAAGTAGCATCTTATCTGAAAATTATATGATTAAGGCATACCTTTCATCAAATAATCATATGATTTAGGCGATCTTTGGCTTGTGTAGATATGATGAATCAGAAAGAAGCTACAAAAAGTTTCTGGAGATGAAACCAGGAGACTCAGCTGCGGAAAAGGAGCTTTCTCAATTGCACCAATCTAAGAGTGCTTTTGATTCAGCTACCAACCTTTTGGACACAGGTGATATTATAAAAGCATTGGAGTATATTGATAAAGTCGTACTCGTTTTCTCTCCAGCGTGCTCCAAGGTATTCATTTCTAACAATTTGAGGCTTTTGTCATTGTTACATATGAAGTCATAATGTATTATTGTCCTAACTTCCTGTGAAAAAGCCACTTGGTGTTACACCGAGCATGATGGTTTCTTAATGTGAATTTCTAGGCCAAACTCCTTAAGGCGAAACTATTGCTCTCAGATAAAGATTATTCCAGTGTCATATCTGAAACGGGATACATACTTAAAGAAGATGAGGATAATTTGGAGGCTTTACTGCTACGAGGCCGTGCTTACTACTATCTGGCTGATCATGATGTCGCCTTAAGGTATCTATCGACCTTGTCACTATTTCCCTACCTCCCGCTACACCAATCCAAGATAAAATCATTCAGCATTAACGATGAAAAGAGAGAACACAAAAGAAAATGAAGGGCCAATGTTAAAAAAGCCAAATTTCATGTTATGAAGATTTTTAAAGAAGCTTTTTACGCCCTTCTTCAGGCACTACCAAAAAGGTCTTCGTTCAGACCCAGAGCATGGGGAATTGAAGAAAGCATATTTTGGCTTGAAAAGCTTACTGAAAAAGACTAAAAGTGTAAGCCTCACTATCTTTCCTGACAATCTTCCCATAAATGCAGATCTTTTTTCTGTTGCCATATCTTCAAGATGATACAATATGAGCTTCTCAAATTGACCTTTCATGCAGGCCGAAGATAATGCAAGTAAGGGTAAGCTTCGCGTTGCTGTGGAGGAGTATAAAGCAGCACTGACAATGGACCCCAACCATTCTGCACATAATGTAAATCTTCATCTTGGTTTGTGTAAAGTCTTGGTGAAGCTTGGAAGAGGGAAGGATGCCATATCGAGTTGCACAGAAGCTCTTGAGCTTGATGGAGAGCTTATTGATGCTCTAGTGCAGGTTCTATCTTCATCTGCTTATGCTTTGTTTCAACCTGTAAATAGATTTAGTCAATGGGCATTAGGATGACCTAGTTGCTAAGTTGCTCGGACTCTTCACTTTTGGTGCCGCAATTCGGAGCAGATAATGTGATTTCTGAAATCTAAACTAAAGCTAGGGTAAAATTGAAGAAAATGGAATATCTTGTATATAGAAAATTCTATGTTAGTCATTTTCGTTTTATCTCTTTCTCGGATTCTCCTCTTGATCAATATTTCTCCTTCTCGGAATACCTTCGAAGTTTCTGCCTATTGACTCATGATTTAGACATATTTTTATAACTTCATTTCTTTTAGATATTTGAATTATTTTTAGTCGAATCCTTGTACCTGTATCCATACCTGGATGTATCCCCGAATCTTAAAATTTAAATCATGAAAAATCCAACCTCTATATCGGCACCCATATCGGATACCCGCACCCAGTCCGAGCAACTTAGCCTAGTTTTACTAGATCAAGTTGTTTGCGTAGAAATATCAAGTTTACACCATAAATCCTGAATCTTTGAGTTGGAGATATTTTTACAGAGGGGTGAAGCCAAGCTTCTAACAGAAGATTGGGAGGGAGCTGTTGCAGATTTGAAAGAAGCAGCTGAAAAATCTCCTCAGGTTTGTTGGCAACTATTTGCTTTTTTTTTTTTAGCTTCAACCTTTTCTTCTCGGCGTGTTGTTTCTTCACATGGTAATACTGCATCTAGGATTAGAGAAGACATTGGCATGATAACTCAATCTTGCCAACACATATGGTGGATATATGATATGATCTGCGTTTTTTTTTGGGGGGGGGGGGGGGGGGGCTATTGAGTTTTGGTTGCAACAAGGCTTAGACTTTGCAAGCTTTGTGATAACCGTGAACCAAAAGTCAGCATATTGAAAAGCAAAAAAATTCTCGATTCACTGTCTCCAAGTCAAAACAAGATCTTTCCTTTTTATTCGAAACCAACTTCGTTGTCCGATGTTTTCCTGCATATGAATCCATATATCTGCATCTATATCTGTGGTCGTCTCTATAGAAGTTTATCTTCTTAGCCGTAATCTGAATATCAAATAATCTGAAGTATACTTCTACAAGTTAGGAATATTAATGAAGCCTGTGGTCCTCTCCGTAGAAGTTTATCTTTTTAGCCTTAATCTGAATATCAAATAACCTGAAGTATACTTCTATAGGATAGGAATATTCGTGAAGCGCTGATGAGGGCTGAGAGATCTTTGAAATTGAGCCAACGGAAGGATTGGTACAAGATCTTGGGAGTGTCAAAGACAGCATCTGTTTCAGAGATAAAAAAGGCATACAAAAAGCTTGCTCTGCAATGGCATCCAGACAAGAATGTTGAAAACAGAGAAGCAGCAGAAAACAAATTTCGTGAAATAGCAGCTGCATATGAGGTTTGTTTTTCTTTTCTTTTCCATCAGTTTTCATTTGATCTGTTTCAGTTCTTATTTGTTAGTAGCCACATTGCAGCGTTAGATTGACGACACAAGTGAGTTATTTCAGATAAAGTTGTTTGAAATTACGCCTATCTATTAACAGATCTCTTAGTATAAAATGGCTTTTTTTTTTGTTTCCCCCCCCCCCCCCCCCCCACAACAAATTTCTTTCCCTCTATTAGCATGTCACGCTATGGAGATTCTGCTATTTGTCTGAATGTCATGCCTCTCTTAACAGGTTCTAGGTGACGAGGATAAACGCACACGATATGACCAAGGGGAAGACATTGATGACATGGGTTCAGGAATGGGCGGTGGGGGATTCAACCCATTTGGCGGAGGAGGGCAGCAGTATACATTCCACTTTGAAGGAGGATTTCCAGGTGGGGGATTTGGCGGATTCCATTTTTGACCTCGACAGTGTTCTTTGCCAAGAAACTCCTCACATTGTTTCTGCAAGGGATGCACAGTTCAAAGTACAGTAGGCTCTCATACTCATCCCAAGAAGTTTTTTGCTTTGCGGATACCATTATTTTTTCTTTCAGTTATGTATTCTAGCAGTAGATTTAAGGAGAACTGATCAGATCGATAACAGGTCTTTGTGTAACTTCCTAACTCAAAATGGGATGTTCTGGAAGAGATAACTGATGTAGCTACATTATCAAATAGTTCTTCTAAAACCCGGTGACATAAGATTCGAAATAATTTCTCATTTCTGTACTGAGTTCACATGAGCAATTGTACACGACGTCTACCTCCATAAACAAGGTAGCATGAAGTTTGTCAAGCCAAGTAACTCAGATTTGAGAGTGACAAGTTGAATTACAGGTATTTGATGCAATTTGTTATGTTTTTTTCCATTTAATGATAACTTTTAAGTGCTTTTCTCATAATACTGACTTCTACGAATGAAACTTGACAATAAAAGGGTAGCCCATCATGCGTTCACGTGAATGCATGGGTCCGAGGAAGGACTTAATGGATGCTTCTACGGCTCGAACTCGTAACCTTTGTCACAAGGAGACAAGGGATTCATACTGTCTTTTTGTTTGAATCGCTATTTGGATTCTCAACTAGCTTTTGTGCCAAACAATTGTGAAATATAGCTTTTCGTTATCCACATAAAACAAGTAGTTAAATTGCAATGATGTAACTAGTGATGGCTTTTAGCCCAAAAAAAAAAAAAAGAAACTAGTGATGACAAAGTGGATTAAAAAATAATTATCCATTCATATTATGCATTAAAAATGAGTTGGATAATGAACTTTTTAAAAATAAGCCAATATGGATAAGATTCATATTATCCGCTTAAAAAATGAATAACCAATAAGTTTAATATTTATATTTGCAGATATTCAAATTGGGGGTTTCTCAAGCGCATGAATATTTATATTATTTGTCGGTTAATTCATTTTTTATCCGGGTCATCTAATTTATTTGTTCTATTTATTATCCGTTTTCGACCTGTTTATATCCTATCGACCCCTAGATGTAACTATGCTAGGACAGGCTGGTTTTACAATTAAGGATAATATCATAGATATTTATAGAGCATTTGAGCAAACTTATCAATTATTCAACCAAAAAAAAAAAGAACAGAAAAAAAAAAACATGTGCATCCAATAAATGGTGTTAAGTACAAGGGGATCCCCAGCTACTATACCAAAAACAAAAGTACAAAAGAAACAGACAAAAATAATAAATGGAACTGAAACTGAAAGTAAGGATATAGTATTAAATGATTTTTATTTAATGTAAAATTCCATTGTTTAGCACATCCATATTTGGAATTCTCAGAAATCAGAATATTCGCCTGCAGAATATTGCTTATAGAATTATTGCTATTGCCTCGATATTGTGAAGACGTTTACTCATTTTTACAACGATAATGAGACAATAATCAATTTCTTATCTTTTGTACCTCTATATACTTGATCAGTGAGTGACATAGGTCAACTCCTTGTATCAATAATGGAGTCCAGACCAAAATCACTGCCCCCTTTTATGCTCTTCTATTGCTTATTATCATCAGCAATAATAACTGTGCAATCTTCCTTTCCCAAAGAAGCTCTGCCAACAAAATCAGGTTACCTCACAGTTAACTCAACAACTGGTTCAGCCATTTTTTACACTTTCTATGAAGCTCAAAAATCCAGCACAAAACTCAATCTTTCTGAAACCCCAATTCTTATTTGGCTTCAAGGTGGTCCTGGTTGCACTTCTATGCTTGGAAACTTTTATGAACTTGGTCCTTATAGCGTCTCATCTTCTTTCAGGCATAACGTCGAACACCTTTCGCTCGATCCTAATCCTGGTTCTTGGAATCGAATATTTGGGCTCCTTTTTCTTGATAATCCTATTGGAACTGGATTTAGTATTGCTTCAAGTCCAGATGAGATACCAAGAAACTTACACGATGTTGCTAGACACCTTTTTACTGCTACAAGGGAGTTTATTGCATTAGATCCTTTGTTTAAGACGCGTCCGATTTACTTTACTGGTGAAAGTTATGCTGGTAAGTATGTGCCAGCATTTGGGTACTATACTGTGAAAAAGAATGCGGGTTTGCCTAAATCCAGACAATTGAATTTAGCTGGTGTCGCGATTGGGAATGGTTTGATTGACCCTGAAACTCAAGTGGGCACTCATGCTTTAAGTGCTTATTATTCCGGATTGATCAATGAGAAGCAAAAGACACAAATGGAATCACTTCAAAAGGAAGCGATTCAACTTGCGAAAAATGGCAATTGGAGCGAGGCAACGAGTGCTAGATCGAAGGTGTTGGGGACGTTGACGAATATGGCGGGGCTTGCCACTTTATATGATTTTAGGAGGCTAAAGCCTTATGAAGATGAATTGGTGGCTAAGTTTTTAAGCAATGTAGAGATTAAGAGGGCTCTAAAAGCAAATGAATCAATAGTTTTTGAAGTATGCAGCGATTTGGTAGGCAAAGCATTGCATGAGGACGTGATGAAAAGTTCGAGGTACATGGTGGAGTTCTTGGTTAAGAATACTAAGGTGTTGCTATACCAGGGACAGTGTGATTTGAGGGATGGAGTGGTGTCGACTGAGGCTTGGATGAAGAAGATGAAGTGGGACGGAATTGAAAAGTTTTTGGAGGCGGAGCGGAAGGTTTGGAGAGTGAATGACGGGCTTGCTGGATATGTGCAAAAGTGGGAGAGTTTGAGCCATGTTGTTGTAATGAATGCAGGGCATCTTGTTCCTACTGACCAGGCAGTGAATTCTCAGGTGATGATTGAAGATTGGGTATTGGAAAAGGGATTGTTTGCCACAGGTCAGATTAAGCAAAAGCCAAGCAATATTGGTAAATCACTTTGAGTTCATTGTGGCATGTGCTACTCTGTTGTTGTAGTTGTTCTATGACTTCCTGGAAATTTGAGTTTTATGGTGGTTGTATCAGTTCCTTACACAGTTTGTAATGTTGTAAGCAGAATAAAAGGCAAAACTTTCTGATAATCTAATGCTTGGAGTTCATTTGACCATCACTAATGTCATTGGACGCGTTTGGATGATGAAAGTATACAAGCAAAACAAAATAACAATGGCCAATAACACCATTGGACCAGTGTATAGTTTCTTTGACAACTTCAGTGTAAGTAGCTAAAGGTAATGAACTTTTTCAATATTTTTCCTCCTGCTCCTTCAAACGTAGGAATTTCACTCTGATAAAGATCTGTTATTTTCGACACCTTCGTGCTCACTCTTGTTGAATCCATGTGAGTACCAGCAGTAGATCACCTCAAGCTCCCTTTTCTCCTTATTGCCTCATGCTATAAATGCGTAATACTTTGAGGTGATAAGTGACATGAGGAAGATCCAGTTAGAATCTCTCTCCATTTCATTGACAAAAGGTGGCAATCTGAGTGAAGCAACAAATGTCAGAAGTAAGGTTTTCAACACATTTCGTAACATGGTTGGATAGGAAACATTCTAGTATCCTAAGGAAAACTCCATTTGCAGCAATACAACAACAACAAACCCAGTGTGATCCACAAGTGAGGTTTGGGGAGGGTAGTGTATACGCAAACCTTACCCCTACCTTGTGAAGTTAGAGAAGTTGTTTCCAATAGACTCTCGGCTCAGTAAAAACATAGTTACAACATTATTAAAAAGAAATATAGTAATAGATACAGTAATGGAAAAGAAGCAGTAACTAGGAGTCATTTGCAGTAATACATTTAAGAAATTATTCACCAAGGGTACCGCCAGCTGGATTCAAGAGTAGAAACATGGACTTGATGCCTCTCCAGAAGCTTTATGATAACGGCGACCCAAAAGTCAGCAAGAATTCATGATCACTGTCTCCAGTCTAAGTGAGGTCGCCTTCCTTTTGGCTCAAACCAAGTTAACATGGTCTTTGCTCAAGCGGTTTGCTGTTGCTTGTCTGTTGTTTTTCTGTATATGAATCCAAATATCTATCTATATCTGTATGCCATACTATACAGGTTTATCTTTTTAGCCTTAATCTGGATATGTACACTTCCATACATACTGAAAAATATTTGTAAGTAGCTACCTTGCAATGTTAGACTGATGACACAAGTGAGTCATCTTAGATAAAGTTGTTTGAAAATATTATGTTAGTGCATGGTGACATTAACTGGTTGAATTTGTACACCAATCTGATAGCAGATCACGTTCTGTAAAATGGTCTTTCTACAACTTTTTTCCCCCTTAGCTTCTCCTCTAGTATTTTGCCCAATGTTACTTTGCTATAATCCCGATTTCAAAAAGGATCACCTCTTTGAACTTTTTGCTATTTGTTTCAATGTTATGCCTCTTTTAACAGATTCTTGGCGATGAGGAAAAAAAAAAAAACAACTACCCAGTATAGTCCCACAAAGTGGGGACTATACTGGCGATGAGGAAAAATGTACATAATATGATAGGAGAGAAGACATTGTGAAATTGGTTCAGGAATGGTTTGTTGGGGATTCAACCCCTTCGGCGGAGGAGGGCAGCAGTTTACTTTCCACTTTTGAAGGAGGATTTCCAGCTGATGGTTTTCCAGGTGGGGGATTTGGCGGATTCCATTTTTGACCTAAATGGTGTTTGTTTTTCATGTTTCAGGAGTTTTTTTGCCTAGAAACTCCTCATATGTTTGCTGCAAAGGATGCACAGCACAATGTACAGTAGGCTTTTATGCTCATTTCCAAGAAGTTTTTGCTTTAGGGATACCTTTTTCCTTTCTTTTATGTATTGAGTAGCAGTAGATCTAAAGGAGAACTGTTCAGATCGATAAACAGGTCCATTTCTAACTTCCTTGCTCGAACGGGATGTTATGAGCAGATACTGATGTTGTTACATTAGAAACAGTTCTTCTGATCCTGAATCTAGTTACTTTTTCATTTCTATACTGGCTAATTTGAGATAAAGGTGTAGTTTTAATTGAGTGATATACACTGGTTGAATTATTTTTGGAGTATGTATACCTTTTTATAACTAATGCATGATCATCACTGTTCTTCATTTATGTGATAAGATCACTTAAATTTTGTATTGGTCTAGCAATTTTAATGCAGAAAATTGAAGGTTTGATTGTCAGAGCTTGAGATGAATTTAAATGGAAAAACATAGATTTGTATAATTGACCTTAGCTTGTTTGGAATTGAGACGTCGTTGTAATATCTCTCTGCAGTAATGACAAGCTTTTGAAAATCTCCTCTTAGCCACTAAATTTTTGTTGTACTATCTTGACATGAATTGATATTGCAAAATCATACCTAATAACCAAGAAATTGATGTATAATCTTTGTTATGTTGCATTACATTATCATTAGCTGTACCAATATTTTCTGGATTGTGACCAATGAAGTTGCAACTCGCAACTAAATTAGCCCTCTTGTCCCACCATTTCCATCAATTATTATTGATGATTATCCTCCTGTAACTTTTTAGCCATTGAGTGCATATTCCAACTAAAAAGATTCTATCTGGGGATTGCACCCCAGCAGAAATTACAATTGAGAAACTGAATGGGATTCACAACTTCTTACCTCACTTTTCCCCATCTGTTTTCCTTCAATCATAAGCTAACCAGCAGCTGCTATAACATCATCAAAAACTTATTATTATCCACTTCTTCACCTTAAATGTAACCTTTCACCAAACATCACCCTCATTTTCATTTCATCCCAATACCCTTTTTATTGAAGGGGAGTCTTGGATCAACAGTAAAGTTGTCTCTGTATGACATACATGTCACGGGTTCGAGCCGTGGAATCAGTCAATGATGCTCGCATTAGGATATGCTGCCTACATCACACCCTTTTCAGGTGCGGCCCTTTCCCGGACCCTACGTAAACGCGGGATGCTTCGTGCACCGGGCTGCCCTTTTGTCCAATACCCCACTAACTTTTTTCTATCCTTGTCCCTTTTTTAGTTTCCTTAATTGTTTAGAGCAAGGAGTCTACACCCTCATTATTTAAGTGGCTATCTTCTTTTGCCACCACCAAAGCAACTTCAACTTAAGCTTAACCAAAAAAGACAAAATGGAACATAACTTAGTGTCAACCTTTCTCTTCTTGCTGCTCCAATGCATTTGCATTTTGGCTCAAGGTCCAACTCCAGCTCCAATTCCACCACCTACTCGAGCTTCGGCTCCAGCTCCAGGACCACCTGGTCCGACTAATGTGACAAAGATCCTAGAAAAGGCAGGCCAATGTTCGACATTTATTCGATTGTTACAAACCACTCAAGAAATCAGCCAAATAACTTCATTACTAAACAATTCCAACAGTATCACTATCTTTGTGCCACCAGATAATGCATTTTTGAGTATGAAAGCCGGGACTTTGAATTCGTTTAACGATCAGCAGAAAGCAGAACTGATCAAATTCCACATTCTGCCACAATACTTCTCCATTTCTCAGTTCCAAACTGCTAGCAATCCTGTGCAGACACAAGCCGGTGGAACCAGTAACCGCGAATTCCCAATCAACATAACAACAAATGGCACATCAGTAAACATAACTACTGGAATTGTCAATGCAAGTATTTCTAGTACAATTTACACTGATAGCCAATTAGCTATTTATCAAGTGGACAAAGTTCTTCTCCCGTTGCAATTCTTTGTCCCTCCTGCACCAGCACCTGCTCCTGCACCACCAAAGCCGAAAAAGAAAGATGATTCGTTGGATTCTGACTCTACTTCTGCTCTATCTTCTGGTGCAATCTCTCTGGTTCCAGATATATTTTGTGCAATCAACTCTCCCGGCGGACTTGTCTTGTTCTTGGCTGCGCTTTCTTTTGTATATGTGAGCTCATAATTAAGTTGAAGTTGATATTATTGTGCATGCCTGCATTGCTGTGATTTCATTTAATTGTAATTCTTGTTTCTGCCATTTAATTGTATTGCATGCATGCATTGTTGTGATTTCATTTAATGTAATTTTGGTTCATGCCATGTAAATTTGATTTGGTTTTATTACCTGATTTTCTACCTACGCGCTGTTAAATAGTTTGTAATATGAAGTGGGGTTGTCTTGTATCAGAAGGTAAAGATGAGTTTGAAGACTTTCTATATTAAAAAAGGATTATTCTTTTTATGTTTCTATACTTTCCAATCTATATCTATATCTATATCTATCTATATATAAATATAAAGCTGGGAATTGACTAGCCGAAGGTGGCAGCCCTCTAAAGCTAGCATTCTTATTTATCTTTTTTCTCAAATTTTCTCTTATTTCATGTCTAAATACCGTAGAATACTAGAAGTGTTATATTTGTGTCGTTCCTCGTTATTACTATTTATTATTACTTTTATTGAAACGTTTCAATGAGGCAGTTTCAAAATACAGCAAACTAACGAGAGGTTGTGAGTTCGAGTCTCCCCAAGAGCAAGGTGGGAAGTTCTTGTAGGGAAGGATGCCGGGGGTCTATTTGGAAACAACCTCTCTATCCTAGGGTAAGGGTAAGGTCTGCGTACTCACTACCCTCCTCAGACCCCACTAAGTAGGATTATACTGTGTTGTCGTTGTTGTTTAACGGCTGCAAATTAAAGCTGTGATGATCATATTTAAAATGCTCTTATCCTTTAGTTACGAGGGATTTATGGTTTAAAGGTTTGATGCCAACACCTCCTTTTACAACAAGCGATGTTCCAATTCTTATGGCCCAGTACAACATCTTATCTTTGTCCTCTTTCATAATTTTTTCCTGGAGTGGCTGTTGTTAGAAAAATTTCATTAGAGAGCTACCAAAAGGTTTGAATATGAATGATGTTATTTACATATAATTTTAGCACTTCCTTTCACACAATCGAATTTATCGCATACTGCTGGTAAACTTTCATGTTTGTCAATGTAACAACAACAACAACAACCCAGTATAATCCCACTTAGTGAGGTCTGGGAAGGGTAGTGTGTTCGCAGACCATACCCCTACCCTTGGGTAGAGAGGCTGTTTCCAAATAGACAACAGGTAAACTTTCATGTTTGTCAATGTAACAACAACAACAACAACAACAAGTTGCTCTTATTTTTAATATTTACTTATAATTCTTTACAAAGATACCTCAACGGCACAATGAACTACTAAAATCGTGATGTTCCTTTTCAAGTTTATTTAGGTAACTGTCATGTTGTGTTATCACTTATTACACGCTCAGGGTAGTGAGACAAAAAAATTTTGCCACTACTTCCTTTCTATTCAATATGTTATATGTATGTAGAGTGATTTAATTTGTGGATGATATGGAGATTAGTTTAACTGTCAAATATTCAGTAATACAAATACTATGACTCTGTTTTAATTTTGATAAAAGTTATTGCTTGATTGGTATGCTTTTTTATGCAGTAAGAAATACTAATAATAAGGAACGACACAAATATAACATTTTTAGTTTTCTACAGCTTTTTTAGACATGAAATAAGAAAAATATTAAGATAAAAGAGATAAATAAGAATGTTGGTTTTACGGTCTTATATAAAAGAAGAGCGTGATAAAAAAGTTATAATAGGTAGAAATGGATTTTATAAGATGACGCAATATTTCTAGGATGTTGGTCTATTTTTTTGGAGGAAAAAGATTTTTTTTTATTACTGTAGTGATTTTAGTTATCGATAAAGAGAAGTGAGAAAAATGAAAACACAGAAAAAGAAAAAAGGAAGAAAATGAAGAACAAAAAATAATACTCCGTAATACTTATTAGAACACGGAGCAAAAACTATCTGAAACTAACAAAAAAATTTGACCAGTTACTTGTGTAAAGAACCCAAATATTTAAGAACAATGAGTAAGAACTATTTGTTTGATTTCTTAACCATCTGAATATTAGAAAAATATTATTCCATAAATATAATAAGATCTTTTATAATCGCGCGATGCGCGGCAAGTTCACTAGTTTATGTTATAATCTTCAACAGTTTGATTTCTTTAAACATGTTTCCCTCCTTGAGGCTATGAAAAAGAGTTTAAGTTCTATGCACCGATCACATGTAATTTTACACGATTAGGTCACTTATAAAGTAATTCTCTAAATTCATTTTAGTTGATAACCTAACTCGAGTGTGATTTACACATTCGTGAATATGACATTATAACTTAAATCGATGAAAAAGTATGGCATTGTCATATATGTACCAAATTTAAAACTATATTACATAATATGTCCATACTACCTAAATTATATCAAATGTTAGTAAACAGATTTCATAACTTCTTCCATTTTGGCCCCATCACACTTTGACCACCTAAAAGGTGAATATTAATAACTTTTGTGTTTTTTAAAAGTGTGAACAAATTGTAGTGGGTTGGCTTTAATTATTGAAAGTGTGGTAGAAAAAAGGGGGTTTATTACATTATTATAATGAAAGAATTGGGAGTCGTAGGGAGTGAAAGATGCTGGCAATTTGCCTCCCCTAAGTCGATATTTTGTACAAATTTAATAAACCAAAGGGTAGAAGAGCTTTGTATAACATCAAAAAAAATTCAGAATAAAAGTGTAGTTGTATAGTAGCCCTTCATCAAAAATATTTTTCATTCAGTTGCAACCACTTTATCATGTCAAAAATTGTTGTAATGGTACAATTCAAGGGAAAATGGGATGAACACGGGAGGTATATTGATTTCGAAGTTGATGCAATTCTGATAGCTTCCTCAAAATCCTCTCCTCATCACTAATCTCCCATTAGCTTCCTCAAAATCCTCACCAAGACCACCGAATTTCTAATTTAAAAGCCTCAAAAAATTTGTTCATTTTCCTTTTCGATTTTCTCATAGTTTTTAGCAGTTGAAGCTTGAATAAGTCAATGGTTTGTGACTCGGGCATCATTTGACGTTGGTTTTGGGTCGAGTTGCGACTTCTTCCGCCCTTTAGGTTGAAATTCTTATTTTTTTTTGAAGAGTTATGTAGGTATTGTGTAGATTAATACCTACACTTGTTTTAATATTGTGTTGGGTGTAAAAATCAATGTTTTAATTGGTTGTTAAATTGTAGTTTAGTAGTTTTAATTTTAATTGTAGTTGATATTATCTATAGTATATATTTGTAGTCATGTACACTAGTTGTGTTAATTTTATGTATAAATTATAGTTGTTATTATCTACATCTTATAAATGTAGTTATTTTGTTGTCATGTCGATTAGTTGTCTAAATTTTATAGATTAATTGTAGTTTCTATTTTCTACATTTTTACAAATATTGTTATTTTGTAGTCATTCTGTAGTTCTTACTTTTTTCCCCCGAAGAATTATGTAGGTATTATGTTGATTAAGGCTATAAAAATCTATATTTTAGTTGTTTGTTAAATTATAGTTTAGTAGTCTTAATTTTGTAGATTAATTATATTTGATATTATCTACAGTTTATATTTGTAGTTATTTTGTAGTAATGTAAATTAGCTGTGTTAATTTTTGTGTATAAATTGTAGTTGCTATTATCTACAACTTATAAATATAGTTATTTTGTAGTCATGCTGATAGTTGTCTTAATTTTGTAGATTAATTGTAGTTGCTATTTTCTATATTTTTACAAATGTTATTTTTTTAGTCATTCTGTAATTCTTACTTTTTTTTTTGAAGAATTATGTAGGTATTATGTAGATTAATAATTATTTTTTATGATTCACTACTCAGAACCAGTCCACCTTTTTAAAGAATATAGAATTGAGTTGGCATTTCTAGTAAACAACATTAATCTGATAGAATTGAAACAGAATCGAAGGATTCGTATTTAATTTGGTTTCAAACCCTTCAACATTCAGATCTTTTTATAAGTATTAACAAGACGATCCATATGCAAAATGTATCAAATAAATACACTAGAAAATGTAGTACTAATATCAACTAGAAAGATACAAAACCAACAATATACAAATATTATTAGTTAAGATCTGAGTTAGAACAAACATGGCAATGAATTCAAGACTTTCCTTGTTTTGACCCCAGATTGTACTAAGACAACAAAGAAATAATGGAAATGCAGAGACTACTAAAACAACATAGATTGGTTCGTTTATCTCCACCACACACAGCCAATTAGCCATACATCTAAATAAAATAGGAATAGAATACATAATTCAGTAAAAAAGACAGATTCTTATCTTCACCACATATAGCCATAATATATGTAAATGCAACAAGAAACCACAATTCAGTATAACTGTCAGATGTAGTTAGAGTAAATAACAAATATAATAAATAGATACTACAATTATAGAAATATATTATCCACAATTTATCTACATACTATACACAATTTATATCAAAACTATAATAATTAACAATAATTAAACTATAATAGAGCTGCTATGATGAAGAACAGATATAAAGCTTCAATTTGTTGCTGATAAATATAGAACTTTGTTGAAGCTCTTCGTCCCTTTTGTTTATTCCAATTGTGGGCAATGTAGCTTAAAGGAAATCAATATTTCCGTTTCAGAAATTGGTGCTTAGCAGTACAAACATTTACTCCCAAATTTTTTTTCTTCAATTGTTGCAAGATCCACTTTTACTTTTGCCTTTTTTTTACTTTAATATCATAATTAAAGAGGGAATGTAGTGTATTTGAGGAATTTGTTGAGGGATTTGAGGTGATTTATTGATGTTCATTATTTATAACAACAAATTTGCCACAACTTTGTACGAATTTGTGAGCAAAAGAAAAATGGAGTGTGGATGTAGTTGGTGGAGGATGGAGGATATGCTTACAGTGAAGTGAAGTTGGAGAAGGAGAGAGGGTACGGGGTGGAGTGTAGTGGGAGGAGGAAATTAGGAAAAAATTTTACTTTAATTTGAAAAGTGGTCAAATGAATAGTATAAAGGGCTGATAAATTGGGGGATTGCATTTTTAGTGGGGTACGGTTGAGTGATTATGTTTAATTTGAAGACCCACATAATAGTATCATTATTTTGAATTATGGTACATATTTGTAATTAAAATAACATATATGTAATAAAATGAAAGGTTAAACATATTATGTAATATATTAGTGTATTTGGCACATATATGTAATAATTCCGAAATGTATCAACCAGTCCTGGTGTTCCTAGAAATTTCTGTATTTATTAATCGGAATCCTTCAGTGCTAACGGATGTTATGGCATACTCATATGGGGGGGGGGGGGGGGGGATCTTTGGTTCTATCGACCATACAGGGAATTGGAGTAGCATTCTACCGATGTCAAGTCATAGACTGGTTTCTTCGGTTCTTTTTCTATGTATTGGTGTTCTATATGAGCGACTTATTAGATAATACGGATGTTTAGTGAGCATCCCTTAATCTGAGACTCTAAATCCATCATCTCACTGGGTACTCTGGACATGAATGAGGGAAGAAAAATTTATCCTTATTTATGTGGTATTTAAATGGAGAAGGGTAGAGGGACGGGTCCTTTATTCCCATGTTTAAGGCTAATCTTGATCCCAAAGATTGGTCCTAAATGGCTTTGTCAATCGTGACAAAAAAATGAGGATTGGTCCTAAATGGCTTTGTCAATCGTGACAAAAAAAGAATTATCCTCATTTAAAAAGTATAAGCTAATTACACCATAAGAGGCATCTGAAAATCTTTCCAAAATTACAACTGCTAGATTTTGGTTATACTGTTTGTCACTCATTTACATTGCAAAAACATACCCAATACTCTTTAAAGTTGTTTGCTGGATTACAAGTTGCTATCTTACATTGATCTCATCAGTTGTACCTAGAGTTTTGTTGATTGTGCCTGTTGAAATTACATCTTAATTAGCCCCCCTGTCCCATTATAACCATAAATAATGATTTATGATTGTCCCCCTCTAAATATATTGACATTACATATATGGATTAAGGATTTTCCCCCATCGATTTTCGACAACAAACAATAATAACAATCCCAGTGTAATCTCACAAATAGGATCTGGGAAAAGTAGTAAGTACGCAGCGTTACTCCTACCTTGTGCACAGGGGCGTATGCAAGATTTTTGGTAAGTAGTGTCAAATTTTCAAAAAATGAATGGATGAATGAACCATTCTGATAAAAAGCGGTATCATTTTTTATATTTAACCCAATATTTTCATTTTGTATACTATCCATATATACATATTTAATAAAAATTCCAACAAAGCGATATTACGTGACATCATTTGCCGCAAGGTATATCCGTCCATGTTTGTGCAAGTAGAGATGTTTCCGATGTAAATTTTCCTCAACATCCAGCACAAAACAAAAAACTGAACATTATCCACACAGAAAACACAACTTACTGTAGATATTAAACTTATCTCTACTATTCTCAGCTGTTTTTCCTCCCATCGTAAGCAAACTAGCAGCTGCTCTGAGTTTATCAAATACCTATGATGTTCCTTCCCACCTTAAATTACACTCTTTCACCTAACTTTACACTCAATTTGTTTCCACCTCAATACCCCACAAATCCTTTCTTTCATTGTTTTCAAATCAAGAAATCCACCCTCTCAAATATATAAATTCCCACATTTCCCTCCTCCCTCCACCACATCTAGCAAAATAAACACCATTTACCAAAAAAAGAAGAAAAAACCTCAAAGAAAAAAATGAAAAACATGTTCTTGTTCTTGTTCTTTTTGTTGTTGCAATGCATGGGCATTTTGGCTCAGGCTCCGGCTCCAGCACCAGGTCCACCACCGCCATTAAACGTGACAAAGATCCTCGACAAAGCAGGCCAATGTTCAACGTTTATCCGTCTAATACAGAACACACAACAACTCAACGAAATCACCTCACAACTCAACAATTCCAACAATGGAATCACAATGTTTGTCCCCACAGACAATGCATTCTTGAGCATGAAAGCAGGAACTTTAAATTCTTTCACTGATCAACAAAAAGCTGAACTTATCCAATTCCATATTCTTCCTACATATTATTCTTTAACTCAATTCCAAACTGCAAGCAATCCTTTAAGAACACAAGCTGGTGGAATCAGTAACCGCGAATTTCCAATAAATATTACTACAACAGGAAGTTCAGTGAATATAACAACTGGTATTGTTAATGCAAGTGTGTCAAGTACTATATATACTGATAACCAATTAGCTATATATCAAGTTGATCAAGTTCTTCTTCCATTGAAATTCTTTGTACCTCCTGCACCAGCTCCTGCTCCTACACCAATTAAGCCGAAAAAGAAAGCCGGGTCCGCGGATTCTTCTTCTGAACCGGCTGTTTCCTTTGCTGCTTCTCTGGTTCCAAACATGATCTACAAAACCGGTTTTTTGTTCTTCTTTTCTGTTGTGTTTTCTTGGAGTTTATGAGGTTTTAAGTCTGTTGTTAGTATCTGTGTGCATTATGCTTGTGATTCCTTACGTACATTTCATTGATATTGAATTTTGAGTGTTAAGTTGGTCTTGTCATGAATTTTGATACAAAACCAGTCCAAATCACCTCCAATCTTCCTCAAATTTTGTATATTGACTTATCTATATGTTTTCAATGAATTTCGACTATACCCATTAAAAAATTTCCTTATTTATTTTAAATTTGAAATATTAGCTAAATATTTGTAAGTTGAAACTTATATGTAATATTTCTGTAAATTTTCCTTATTTAGGGAAAAAGATAATTTCAGCATCCACTTATAGTTGTCCACTCCATTTATGTGAAAAATAGAGAGTCATCCTCACGTATGTGTTATCATATTTGTAGAATCTATTATTATTGTTTATTTTGCAACCTCCACCACAAAATATTAAAGTAACCACATATATAGGCTTCCAAAAATTTTCCTTTGCTTTTCCATTTCATATTATTATGTCTACTTCTACCTTTTTCTCATTCTACTTTTTCTTCTTTTCAAAATGAGATACTTTTATCAAGTAGATAGAACAAAAAAATGGATGGATTTAAATGTAGTTTTTTTTTTGTACGTAGAATAAAAAGTAGCACATGGTTTAATTCTTCAACAATCATATTGGCTATACTCTTCATATCATATCAATTATTACTATGTCCTTTTGGATAATGTAAGAATACATAAACACCGAGGGATGGCAATTGGACGGTGCGAGTTTAGGCACATGCCGGACGGTACAAGTTTAAACATATGTGGGTGCGGTACGGGCGGGTCATAAAAAAAATTAAATCTATGCGGGTGCGAGTTTAAAAACTTTATCAAAGAAGGAAACTCAATTTCTAACTTTCCGATGATAAAATTGATTCTACATAATATATTGAAGCAAAATTAAGTTTCATACTGTTTTAACTTTGAACCCAATTCTTGCACGTCAAAGTTATTATAATTCTTTTCTGACAAGTTCTTATAATGTAATATCTCACACATAATTATTAATTAATTATAAATCTATTTTATTGTTCAAAGTGATATCCCTTATTTTGCTCAAATAGACTACTGATTAAAAAAAATGTCTATTAATTGATCTTGATAGAGATCTTTTGTATTTCTAATGTAAGCTTGAATAGGGTAAAATTAACATATATACTTTTATCAAATATAAAAAGTTAAAAAATAAAAAGGTATTATGATATCAAAGATTTTGCGAAAAAGGTCCAAATATGCCCGTGAACTATTTGGAATAGGATAAATATGTCCGTCGTTAATAGTTTAGCCCAAATATATCCAAAACCGTCCAATAGTTGTGCAAATTTGCTCTTTTTAACGGAAACAGTATTTTTTTCTTAATTAAGTAAAATCAAAATATATTTTTTCCCAGTTTTTAGAAATATATCGATTTTAAAAAAACTGAAAAATAATTCTAAAACAATTGTTTTTGTAAAAACTAAAAAAAATTGAAAAGCAAATTTCTAAAGCAATGTTTTTGTAAAAACTGGAAAAAAAACAAATATTTTCTTTTTATCAGTATTTAGTTTTTTTTCCAATTTTTACCTCTTTAGAAAATTGCTTTTCAGTTTTTTAAAAATTTTACAAAAATCATTGTATTAGAAAATAATTTTTTGTTTTTTAAATCAATTTTTTTTCTTTTTTTTTCAGTTTTTAGAAAATAAATTTAGTTTTTTTTCCGTTTTACAAAATATTGCTTTAGAAAATTTCTTTTTAGATTTTATTTCTACTTTTACAAAAACATTATTTTAGAAAATAATTTTTTCAGTTCTTTTGTAAAAACGGGGAAAAAAGAGGGGGATGAGGTGTTTTAGGGGTGTAATTTTGGAAGGTTTTGGAGTTGGGTCGTTGGAGATGGTGGTTCCGGCGGTCTTTCTTTTGAATATTTGAGATGATGGGGAGTTGTTTGAAGGGAATGGGTTGCGGGATGGGGAAGAGGAGGATTTGGTGGTCCTACGGTGTAAACTTGGGGTGGTTTGGGAGTGGGTCGTCGGAGACGGTGGTTCCGACGACCCTTCTTTGTAATATTCGAGACGGAGTTGCTGTTGGGTGGTCAATGGTGGTCAAAGGTTGGTCAAAGGGTGGTCATAAGGAGGTGATACACCGGAGTGTATGTACGAGGAAGGAGGCTTGTTTGGTCTCTGAATGAATAGAAACGTTTGGATATATATATACGATCTTGGTGGGAGTTTCATGGCCGTTGAATGATTGGCTGATCAACGGTTGTGGTGGACATTCCCGGAACGGCGTCGTTTTGGGTTGGTTATATGCGGACTGGATACAGGGAATGATTTTTGGGCTGGGGATTTATTGTAAATTTTACGGGTTAAAGGAAAAACTCGCACCGTTTGTCATCCTTATATCTGTTGAGTTGTCCCACATCGGGGGGATTTGAGGTCCTTGGTCTCCTTATATATCTTGGGCAATCCTCACCTCATAAGCTAGCTTTTGGGGTTGAGTTAAAAATTTCTAATTAACTTTTCAAATAAAAATGCAACAAGTTGAAATTAAACATAAACATCATTAAAATGCCAGAAATATTACTTGCACATATTTTTTGTATTTTATACATTATTTATTTTTATTTTGTAAAAATAAACCTAATTAACAATTGTTTCGGCAAAAAAAAAACATGAAATTAAATCCTAGATGATTTTTTAGCATGCATTAATGATACACACCAACACACACAATTAAATTTAAAATTAAATCCTAAAACAAATATTAAAAGGAAAATTCTAAACCTTAGAGTCATGTGGGAGTCATCTTAGCAGGGCAAAATCACATACTCACAGCTGCCCCTCTTTGTGCGGAAACACTAAAGGTTTTTGTGAAAAGACAAGTGAGCAAACATGATCAACTTTTGTCCGATGGAATACTCCATGTGAAGCATTTTGAAAAATTTCTGACTGAACCTTGCTTCAAAGGTTGTCTACATATCCTTGGCTATAAAGGAATCAGGTCAGTGCAGTTCTGGAAGTTTTAGTAGCTGGGACTACCGGGAAACTGTGATTTCACTGTTGTTGCTGCTGCTTCTGCTTGCTGAGCTCCCTATTACACCAAAGGAAAATCAAAAGCTGAGCTGGCTAAGCCTATCAACTACGAGTTACAAGATTCCTATCTATGAGTCTCTTGAAGCTTCATCTTGAGTCTTGGCTAGCTCTTGTAGCTGACCGTGATATGAATCTTGATGCTCATTCGCTGCAACCAGTGGTTTATTCTTCATATGAAAAGTGAGGCGGGACATGCGGATTTCCTAACTTCATTCAAAATTTGAGCAGTTCGCATCTCTATCATCTAAATTCATTTCTTTTGCTCTTGTTTTCAACTAAAAAAGGAAAAAAAAAGGAGGAAGGAGAAGAAGAAAGGGACAGGGCATTTGCAAAATTCCGAATCATGTGCTTTAAGGTGAAACCTTCTCGGACACCAACACAAACAAAGTTCAAATGAAATTTTCTGCCACAGTTTTCGCTGGAAAATTTCGTGAGTTATTCGCAACACACATCTAGAGGAGGATCTGCGGGTTATGCCGGAATAAAAATGAAGAAGTCCCTACTGGGGGTAAGAAAAGATCTGTGCGTTAATGCCGGGATAGGAAAGTTCCTGCTGAGGATGGAAGGAGGGTCGTGGGTTATGAAGAACTATTCCTGGGCTATGCCATGGGGTCCACGGGTTATGCCAGGATTGAGAGAAAATTTCTAGGTTATGCTAGGGAGATCTACGGGTTATGCCAAGATTGAAAGAGAGATCCTAGGTTATGCCAGGTGAATCCACGGGTTATGCCGGGATGAATGAAAAATCCTTGTCATATTAGTTAACAATATTCTTATTATAATAATATATGTACATATATCACGTATTTATTAAATTGAGATAGATTATGCTAAGTAAAATCCACGGGTTATACCGGGATGAATGAAAAATCCTAGGTTATGCTAGGGAAAATCTCACGAGTTATGCCGGGATGAATGAAAAATCCTAGGTTATGCTAGGGAGATTAACGGGTTATGCCTGGATTGAAAGAGAGATCCTAGGTTATGCCAGTGGAATCCACGGGTTATGCTGGGATGAATGAAAATTTCTGGGTTATGCCAGGGGAATCTACACGGGTTGTGCCAGGATGAATGAAAATTCCTAGGTTATGCTAGGGAGATCCGCGGGTTATACCGGGATGAATGAAAAATCCTAGGTTATGCTAGAGAAAATCCCCGGGTTATGCCGGGATGAATGGAAAATCCTAGGTTATGCTAGGGTAGTGTCAACCTTGTAGACCATGCTGGGGAATAGAAAGTGTAGGGAAGGAATCCTCAGGTTATGCTGGGGATGTGGAGAGGAACTTTTCGGGTTATGTCGGGATGTGAAGAAGGAGACTTCTTGATTTATGCTGGAGGGGGATGGAAACGCAGAAATCCTTGGGTCATGCCTAGGAACTCCACAAGCTGCACAAGGGGAAAAGCTTCAGGGATTGGAATCCCGTGCTGGTCATGCTTCATTTACGAGTTTGTAGGAAAAGAAAAGAAAACTTCCCTTTTGTCATTGACGCAACACCATATTTGGTCCTTCTGCCCATCATTTGGTTGTTTTTGCCCTATGTTCCTTCTGCTTTTCTGGGTTGCACCTGTGTCTATTTTAGTTCAGAAACAAAACAAATTGTTAGTTTGAACAGTGATTATTTTTGCGTCCTTGTCACGCTTGATTTCAACTTCAACTTTGTGTTCAAAAGCAAACCCTTGACTTTCAATCCTTGCTTTGTTGATTGGCCAGGGGGTCCTCATTTTGGGTTGGGGGAATCTTTGTTTCCCAGGCCTTGGGTTGTAAAGTTTTTGTCTCGACTTTTATTTTGCGCTTGTTTTGGGACATCCCGTTTGGCTTTAAACCCTCCGATTTTACTTCACCTTCATGGACCTTTGACTTTGAATTTCCTTTCTTTTATTTCTCTGCTTTTGGATGCATTAATGATCAACCTGGATTGGCTAAGCGCGTGACGATGTCAGGGATTCCCTTAGTTCTTGCCAGGAGAAACCTGCGAGGTTGCCTGCTACCTTTCTTATGGATCCACGGTCAGGACATCAAAATTAAAGTGGAAAGGAGCGAAGCATGAATTAATAGAGGTATTCACCATCCTTTTCCAAAAAAAGAAAAAAAGAGAGGTTACTTAAGGTTTACATGGTACAACGACATGTTTCTTGGACTGGATTACCCGGCCCAAATCCATTTGTGCTTTCTGACTTCAACTTTTTTTAAACCAAAGAAACTTATTCAGACCTGGATAGCAATATTTCCTCATTTCGTGGGGGGTTTGAATAATTTAGTTTCACAGTAAATTGGTTTTGTTCCTATCTTCCTTTTCTCCCGTCGCCCAAGAGCGCTCTTTGCGAGTTTTCACTAAACGGACTCTCTCATTTTATAAATTTTATCTGCTCGTCGTCGCCTTATGGTGCCCAGAGGTTTCCATTGATGAGACTCCCTCATTTTTTTTTTCTCAAAAAAATTTGATTGGTGCCGAACCCCAAAAACGGGATTTTTACTTCCCCGGGGATCTATAACTTTATAACCATGCACACGGATTTTAGGTAACCGAACCAATACATCTCTGCCCCAGATATGATTTTTGTGGGTGAAATGGTGGAAGTTTTTATTTTGATATGACTGAACCTCAGGGAGAGGCTTCCTAAGTATCATTTTCAGAATCAAGTCAGACGTAGTTCAGGAAATTTTTTTTCCTAAACTAATTTTGTTTATATTTCTTTTTTCTTTTTATATTTGCTCTTTTCTTTTCCTTTCTTATTTTTTTCATTTTTTTTTTGTGAACAACATATCTGGGTTACAAAGGAGGGTGGGGGTAGCAGGAAGGCAAAGCTTTCGTCATTTCAATTCACCGATCTTATTGTTCAGCAGGGGGTTCAAACATAATACCTCTTTATTTTGTCTGCATTTACCGCTGCCTCGGGCTCGTCTCCTTCAACGTCGCCCAGGCACAACGCTCCTCTAGGCAATATATTTCTGATGATGTATGGGCCTTTCCAGTTTGGAGCGAATTTTCCTTTAGCTTCTTGATGATAGGCAGTATCCGTCTTAATACCAGCTGCCCGACCTCGAAATTCCTGGGGCGCACTTTCTTGTTGTAAGCACGGGCCATTCTTTGTTGGTACAGCTGCCCGTTGAATACCGTGGCCATTTGTTTTTCATCGATTAATGTCAGCTGCTCCAAACTGGTTTTGACCCATTCATTATCTTCAATTTCTGCTTCGACAATCACTCGGAGCGAAGGGATTTATCAGGATCTTCTACATATTCTGATTTCCCGTAGACTAGCAGATAGGGGGTGGCCCCTACGGATGTACGTACGGTGGTACGATATGCCATCAGTGCGAAAGGCAGCTTTTCGTGCCATTTCATGGAGCTTTGAATCATTTTCCTCAAGATCTTCTTGAAATGTTCTTGTTGGCCGACAATTCGACTGCACCATTAGCTTTGGGCCGGTAAGGAGTATTTGCTCTGATGGTAAGCAACCCGCACTTCCAACCGTGAGGTTGTGAGTTCGAGTCTCCCCATCAGCCGACTGCTTAGATTAGCTGCATTATCTGTAATGATAGTAGCGGGAATTCCGAAGCAATAAATGATATTAGAATGCACAAAATCCACGATCGCTACTACCCTTCCCAGACCCCACTAAGTGAGATGGCCTCAACCCATTTTGTGAAGTAATCAATGACGACCAATATGAATCTGTGCATTTGAGGCTTTTGGCTCAATTGTCCCGATGACGTTCCATGCACCAGGCAGCAAAATGGACAGGGTGCTTGACCATAAGATGCAATTCATTTGGTGGTGCATGAATTAAATTCACCGTGCACCTGGCATTGATGACATTTTCGGACGAAGCTAAAGCAGTCTTTCTCCATTGGTCATCCAGTAATAGCCAGCTCGGAGTATCTTCTTTGCTAGTAACATAGCCGTTCATATAGGTCCCACACACGCCATCATTGTACTTTATGCATAATTCTCCCGGCTTCCTCGGTATCCACACATCTCAACAAATAAAGATCTGGAGTCCTTTTTATACAAAGTTGTCCCCGCCTAAGAAGAAATTGGTCGGACATGCCGTTAGATGGTTTTCTTTTATTCTTCGGTGGCTTGCTCATCGTACTCCTATGTTTTTAGGAATCTAAAGATGTCGTAATACCAAGGATGTATGCTGGAGTCCCTTGCTTAGATCGCATTATAATACCCGTGTCTTTCTTTTATTTGGATTTGTAAAGGATCAACATAGGCGTTCCCATGGTATGGCAATATGGAGGCCAATGTTGCAAGTGCATCTGGCATAACTCAATTGTGGCAATGGGAATGTGCCTGAACTGTACCGACCTGGTTATTTCCGTTTGCTGAGGTTTTCCACATGTTGTCTGTACGGGAGGAGCTTAATGTCCCTTGTCTCCCATTCTCCATTGAGCTTGTCGGATGATCAGATCGAAATCTCCCATAATTAGCAATTTTTTTGACATCTTGATATATGGCCATGTTCATGTCCATGATGCAAGCCTCATATTCAACTGTATTATTGGTGCAGAAGAAACGGAGCCTAGCTGTGGCTGGGTAATGCTGGCCTGTGGGTGAGATTAAAATTGCCGCAATCCCTACGCCTTTTGCATTTACTGCTCCATCGAAGAATATTTTCCAGATGGGGGTGTCTTCTGCTGCTATTTCCAATGAATCCACTTCTTCATCATGGAAGTATGTGTTTAAAGGCTGATATTCATCATCAACGGGTTCTCAGCCAGGTGATCTGCCAGTGCCATTGAGCTTTTATTGCAGTGCGAGTGACATAAACAATGTCGAATTAGGTGAGCAGATCTGCCATTTGGCTAGTCGTCCCGTGGGCATTATTTTTTGGAATATGTGCTTTAGTGGATCCTGCCCGGTTATGAGGTACGTGGTATGAGCTCGTAGATAATGCCCTAGCTTTTGAGCCAGCCACATCAAGGCGCAACAAGTTCTTTCTAACAGTGTGTACTTGGCCTCGTAACTAGTAAACTTAAGGAGATTGAAGATACCCCCCAAAAAAAGGAGAAGACAGAAACAACTAAATAAGATAAGGAACAAAGAAAAAGAAGAGGGGTAAGATCTTGAAGGCACCATCATTTAGACAAAGGAAATCTTGGAACAATAAAAAATCTTTAGCTCCTTCCATCAACTCTTCCTTGGTCTAAAGAGAAAATTAAATAACGAGAAAAATTCTTACATGTTTAACAGAAGCTGCAGGAGTCACTTAACTGCCGCATCATTCTTCAGTAGCTTGAATATAGGCTCATATGTTGAAGTCAACTTTGGGCGATGAATCGCCTGATGGTAACTCAATCTCCCCAATAGACTCATTACATCCTTTTTAGTCCTTGGCGGGGGCAGCTCCTGAATGGATGTGATCTTGGTTAAAAAGATCCAATTCGATGCCTCTCCGACTGACGGTGAACTTCCCGACTCAATTTGCCCGACGGGACTCGAACCATGTGCACTTTGCTAGATTTAATTTCAAATAAATATTTCCCCTTTGGTAACTCAAACCCCCAACCTTATTATTAGAGGTCCTTTACATGATCGCCCTGAGTCTTGGATTTGATAATCACGTCATCCATGTACACCTATATTTCTCGATGCATCATATCGTTGAAAGATGGTGGTCATAGCACTTTCATGTAATGTTGCCCGACTTTTTTCAATCCAAAAGTCATAACTCTATAAGAATATGTTCCCCAAGGTGTGGTAAAGGCAGTTTGCTCAGCATCTTCCTCGTCCATCAACACTTGATGGTATCCTGCATAGCAATATACGAAGGATTGGATCTCGTGCTTGGCACAGTTATTGACAAGGATGTGGATGTTGGGAAGAGGGAAGTTATCCTTGGGACTCGCCTTGTTCAAATCTCTGTAATACACACACACTCAAATTTTCCCGTCCTTCTTCGGCACCGTCACCACATTGGCCAGCCATGTGGTATACCAAACCACCCGAATTACCCCCGCTTTAAGTTTTGTTTTGTAATCTCCTCTTTGATCTGATCGCTGACATCAGGCTTGAACTTTCTTTGTTTTTGTTGGACTGGTGGGAATTCAGGGTATGTAGGCAACTTATGGACCACCCAATCCATACTTAAACCACGCATTGTCGTCGTAGGACCATGCAAATACATATTTGAATTCCCACAGGAGTTGAACCAATGAATCCCGTATTTCTTTATTGACGTGGATGCTTATTTTAGTTTCTTTTATTTCATCGGGATTGCCCAAGTTAACCGGTTTAGTGCCATTTAAGTAAGGCTTAGGTTTGTTTTCAAAGTGTTCCAACTCTAAAAGCCTCTTCTTCATCGTATTCCAGTTCTTGGTTCATTATTTCATAGATGGGCAGCAAGTTTGGGTCATGGCGTGAAGTCCGCGAGCATGTCGTTTTAATTTAAAGCCGCATTATTGGTATTGAAAGAAAAGATGAAAAATAAAAGAAAGAGAAAAAATCAGAGAAAGACCAAAGAGGTGTGAATGAAAAATATTGATTTTATTTCTTTGAACTTGTAAAGATAACAGGGTCTACATTTCCGGAATCTAAAGGGCTAAAGGAAAACAAACAACCGAGCTACACCCTGAAATAGCTCGTGATGTAGGAAGAGGTAGCAAGGCGGGACTACCGGGCCTCCCACCTGACCGAAAAATGTGTGGCTTTCCAGTTTTGAAGTTTGGCATCTGGCCCTATAAAAAGCACTTCAGTGGCGCTTGAACCTTCTCCCGGTACCAAGTTTACTTCGTACAGCAACTCCCTCATAGCTCCGCATATCTCATCAATTTCTTTTGCCGTGAAGGTTTCTTCTTCCTCCTTCTCACTGTACTTTGGTTTTACAAAGGTTTTGTACAAGTGGGGTAGGGGTCGTGGTAAGGCCCATCCCTGGCACTTTTGACTTGTGATTGGCCTAGGTGATATCTTTTGAGGTTGGATGAAATCCCAGTCCAAAGAGCTTTTCTGCAACACGCAAGGCGACCGGCTCGGTTATGCCTTGTAGGGAGCTTCCGAGTCCCTTGTCTGGCTTGAAACCTTGGCGCGTCATTTCCTTCGCTACCATAATTGAAGCATTGATTTGGAGAGGTTGTAGGTATACCAAGAGAACTTGCCCTTTTCTTGGTGATTGGCTACTACAACTTCAAAATCCTGATAGACTTTTTCTTATCCCTCTTTTATCACCTTAGATCATCATATTGTCACACCTATGCTGGTGCATATGATGGTCGTCCTCTCCATGAACTACAATCTCCTGGTTTTCATACTCAAATTTCAGCATTTGGTGCAGGGTAGAAGGCACTTCCCCTGCTGCAGGAATCCCACGACCTTCCTAGGAGGTAGTTATATGAGGTGTCCATGTCCAACACTTGGAATGTTACTTCGAAGTCGACTGGAACCAATAGTGAGCACTAAATCAATTTCACTAGAACCCCCTTGACCACTAAACTACACTTTTGGGTTGTGTTAAGGGGTTTAAAACTTAATATATAGAGGTAAAAACAGATCCTTTCTATCCCGATCTCCATTCTCTGCAAGGTAAACACTGGGCATATATCCTCCGTCGACGATCACTCTTTTTAAATCATATCCCTCACACTTGAAAGTGAGGTGCAAAGCCTTCTTGTGAGAAGCTCCCTCCGGAGGTAAGTAATTCTTACTGAATGATACCTGGTTAAGAGCGAATAATCTCTCCGCCAATTTCTCTAGGGTTGCTCTACAGAAGTCTGAATAAGCTTCGTTCAGAGTTTTGGCCAACACCTGCTGATGTTTGGGAGATTTTATCAAGAGTGACAATAGAGAAATCTGCTCATGGGAGTTTCGAAGCCTGGTCCACCACTTCGTACTTCTGGCATTTTCATTTTATGGAAGAGAGCTTCTGCCTCCTCAGCATTCACTGGCCTTCTTAAGCGGAAATCGCCCTTTGATGGCGGCGTTCACCTGTTCCATATCTGACCATTTCTTTGTTGGAAAAACTTTTTTGAGCTTTTCCGAGGACTTCTTTGCCCTTGTATGAAATGATGGTTTCCTGATAATTCCAAGGGACTGCTGAAGGGTTGGTCATGGGCTTCTGTAGCGCGCGACCGATAACCACATACTCATTCAGCACCGGTGGTAGAATCGATCGCCGTACCACATAGGCTTCTTGGGTATATACATGGTTTTTTTCAGCTCGAACCTTTTTGGGGGGCTCAAAGTGGCCTCATTTTCTTTACCTCCTCGTGGGATATAAAGTATTGTTTCCTTATTAGGAGTCGTCTCATCTTTGACTTCACTCTTCTTTTCTGCTTCTGGGCATTCGGCTTCATTCATTTTCTTTTTTTCAATCCTTTTTGGGGTGACTTTTGGTTTTTTGTCCGCTTCGACAATGGCTACGATGGCTTTCAGAGCGAGATCAAATTCTTTGTCCTCACAGATCATTCTGATGACCGGCCCGTCATTGTAAGCTAGTGGCGGGTTATCATTTACATTTGGGACCTCTTCATCTCTTAAAAAGTACTATCTTCTTTTGATCTATCAATTCCTCCACTGCTCGTTTTAAGGTCCAGCAATTTTCAGTATCATGTCCCTCTGCCCCAGAGTGGTAAGCACAACGTACGCCCCTTTGATAAGAAGGTGATTCGGGGTTTTGTCTGTTTGGGGGTACAGGCTGCAGGAGACCCTTGTGGACCAACTTTGGGAACAAGTTGGCGTAGGAAATACTCCTATTGTAGTGAAATTTTGTCTCCTGGGTGGCTCCCTAGGACGATAATTATTCTGCGGAGGGCGGGGATTGTAGTGATTCTGAGGAGGCTGATTTCTTGGGGCTTGGTTTCTATTGTTCTGCTGTTGAGGTCGAGCAAAGGGCTGAGCGTTCATAACTGCATAGGGTTGAGGGACAAATAGTGCATGTCTTGGTGAGGGTAGTAATGTGAGGTGCCCCTTTCAGAGAACGCATGCCGGTGAGCATGATTATTTTTCAAGTTCCGGAGGTTGTCATGGATGCTTCCTCTTTCTTCTTGTTCCTTGGAATTCCTCCCGCCCCTCCATGTATGGACTGGGAGGTTTCTTTATGGCGGTTTGTCTCAGAATCCTCCCCATTTTGAGGCCATTCTCTACCATTTCTTCAATCTTAATCGCCTCTGCAAAAGGTTTACCCATGGCCGACATCATATTCTGAAAATAATCTGCCTCTTGTGCTTGAAAAAAGACCGTGACCATCTCCGTTTCGTCCATGGGGGGCTTTACTCTCGAGGCTTGCTCACGCCATTTAACAACATATTCTCTTGGAGCTTTCAACATGTTTCTTTTTCCCTAAGTTGGCTAAGGAATTCCTTATCCGGAGCGATGTCGATGTTGTACTGGAATTGCCTCACAAAGTCCCTAGCAAGGTCATCCCAGATGTGCCATCGGCTAATGTCCTGGTCTATGTACCATTCGGATGCAATGTCCACTAAGATATCCCCAAAATATGCAATCAAGAGTTCTTCCTTCCCTCCAGCTCCACGTAGTTGATTGCAATACTTTTTTAGATGGGCGATGGGGTCGCCGTGGCCATCGTATTTTTGGAATTTCGGCGTATTAAACCCCAAAGGCAGATGTAGGTAGGGGAACATAACATTGGTCTGAATAAGTTACACTTTTTTGTCCACTTAGTCCTTGCATGTTCTTCAGACTTTGTTCAAGACTCTTCATCCTCCTTGTGATTTAATCTTGCTCGGGCGTTTTGGAGGTTTTGTCTTGCACAAGGGTAAGTTCATATGCTGGCTGAGGGTAGTTGTATGTGGGGTACGAGGGAGGCTCGTTTTGGTAGTTAGGAGTCTGGAATGTAAAAGCTATGGGTTCCTAAACATGGGCCTTGGTACCGCAGACTGTGTGGTAGCTGCGCACGGAGGGGCCGTAAAGATGTTGGGAACTAGCCCGGATGTAAACATCGGAGGGCGGGTATCAGAGGGTGCCCCAACAAAGTTGGATGATATGGTGGGTTGCCGTAGAAGAATATTTGGGGTGATTGATAGGGATGGTGGAGGTCCCCCCTGACCTTGGAAAAAGCTCGGGAAATCCAGGGATAACGCTTGGAGGTTCTTTCCCATTTGTCCAGGCATCCCACATCTCGATCACTCGGAGTTGTAAGATCCTGTTCTCTTCAGCCGCTGCAGATTCAGAGGTTGGTACTTCTATAATTGGGTTGTCCTCTTGGATAGGGACAGCTGGTAGAGTCATTTCGGTCGACATCTCTGTGCTTCCCTTTGACCTAGTGAAGTATCCGTGTGAAGCCAGCTTACCGCAAACCAATCACTGTTCTTAAAACACCTGAACTGGACACTGGAATTCAACAGTTAGTTCGAGGCGGATAACAAACAGGGAAATCACACATTGGGCATGATGCAAAACCTATGCAGATAACGAATTTCTATATGCTTGCCATAGTCGCATGTGTCATCCCGACATTTATTCCAATTTTCCTTTTATTCCCTACTTCTTATTCCCTTTTTTTTTGGCTTTTTTTCTTTTTTTCTTTTTTTAAGAATACGGTCGAATCCTAGATATTGCCTACGTATCATGACTTTGCATGGTTCAATCGAACCGAGCGTAGTTCAAAAGGTTAAGTACACAGCACCATATTTTTGGGAGATTTTCGATTTTGATAAAGACATAAACTTTGATTACAAAGGCTAATAGAACGAAAAGCAACTACCAGACTAGGACTTAATAACCTTACAGACTCGAAAGGACATACAGACAGACTTTTTTTAAGGAAAAACACAAATTTATAAGTACATTATAACTTCAAATGTCTTTGGAGCTTGTGGGGCATGCCGCAGGTTTGCGCGCCAAACTTCCATGGAGGTAGTGGAAATCTTCCATTACTTGACGGACAAATGTCATGGCAGCGGCAAAAAACATAGATTTTGTCATTTCTTCACAATGATTGCATTTAGTGGTAATATATTCCGCGATTGCCCGCACCTTTTCCCTGATAACCCATTTTTCTTGTAGTAGACGCCCTATTTATTCCGGCCGTGCTTCTAAAGTACGTTCAGCTGCTTGATTCATCTTTTGGAACTGCCGCAAACACCCTTTCCATCCCGCTATTACCGCGTAGCAATGCTCTCTCTCGATTTTGAAATCTTTCGCTTGTTTGGCCATTTTGTTTTCAGCTATGACAATCCTCTGTTTTAAACCAGCGCTTTCATCGGCACTTCCTTCTTTTAACTGTTCCAGTATGCGGACTCTTTCCTCTGCACTTTTAATTAATTGCTTTCGAGCTCTAGACAGTTCACCCTCCGCCTTATTCAGGTCGAAACCGTATTGAGTTACTTTTCGACGCAGGTTCTATATGAGATTTTCATATTTTGTACTCCTCGGAGGATTTTCTGTGGTTGCCTTCACTTTTTGGATCTGGGCTCGTAGGGCTTCATTTTCTTTAATCAATACCTTATTTTCTCCCTCACTTGCTGCGATTTGCAGACTGTTTTCGAATTGCAATTCTCGAATTTTCTTTTCCAGCCTTCCTATAGTAGCTCGGTATTCATTTTCTTTTGCTAAGTAATCCCACTGCTCTTGTGATGTCTCAGTAAACTCCTGAAGATGGGGTCTCTTTGCCGGCCTCCGAGGCTCTATATCCCTCTTGTACCAAGTAACATACCCTGGTGCAACCTCACCCATAATTACGTCACGTACTCGAGTTTATCGGTTGTCAAGTTTCATTGGCACTCGCTCCAAATTTGGCGTACAATAGCTTCGGGGAATTGGTACCATTTGGGCTTTATCTCAACTACATGGCGGCTGATATCCTCGTCTCTAGGAATCATTTGGCACCTACCCAAATTGCCTGAGTACTCTATACGGCGCATAGGGCGGGCTGCTTCGGATGCCAATAAAAAAGAAATGAGGTCCGGTGGCGGGCATATATACGTGAATTTTGTCCATAGAGAGCCAACTGAATGTCCATTCTATTTGATTTGCAGTAATAACCCAGAGATGCGAAACCCACTCTGCGACACACTCTGGTAATTTATGTAGAAAATCACTCTATCTATGATATGTGCTTTGGTTGTATGAGCAAGAAAGTTTTCAGGTATAGGTTTTGATGGAATGACAAACAATGAAGTCAAGCGTCCAAACAACGATATAATATGACAAAAAATCAAATGGCGAGAAGCATATTGATGACGAAATTGCATGAACAAGCCAAAGTCGAGCCAAAGAGTTCAAAACCGAAGACCCAAGACGTAGGTCGTTTGGTAGGAACCAATGTAAGAACAACGCTTAAGTTATCTCGTCTTTTGGCTCAACATTAGGTCATCATAAACATGCATAAAACATTTTATTAAATCTTATTTATCATAAACATGCATCTTTGTGTTAAACCAAAATGATTTGTATTTTAGTCAAAATGGTTTTTTAAACATGTCTTTTAAATCTGGACCTAAACAATCGATTATATGCTCCTTACAATCGATTGTGTTTTTCAAAATAGCAAACAATCGATTATACAGTTTTAACAATCGATTGTATTAAGACAGTGTGATATGAAGTTTTTCAAAATAGCAAACAATCGATTATATACTTCTAACAATCGATTGTATTAAGACAGTACTTAAACTGAATTTTTCAATCAGCTGAATAATCGATTATATGTTTTTAACAATCGATTATAATCAGAATAATCGATTATGGTTTTTATACAACCGATTATATTCAGACCGTTCCCACAGAATCCTAAATTGATTTTTGAACGTTGAAGAACAATTGATTATACAGGTTTTACAATCGATTGTTTCCCTTAAAATCAGGAGTCTGTCTTTTGAACGGTCCTCAAACAATCCATTGTGTAGGGATCAGACAATCGAAATTGTATGAGCCAAAAATTCAGGGATTTTATTTGTCAATTAAGCAACGGTCAGCACCAATTTTCACCTATAAAATGAGGTCTTTTGAGCTGATTTTAAACACACAACTCCTCCATACATTGATATACATATTGATCATTTTCAAGCATCTTTTTAGAGCTTTTGTTGAGCCATTTGATAGACAACTTTGTGTTGTTCATAGGGAGCTGAAATTGTATCTCTTTATCTACTCTTTTGAGAGAGTGCTTGGTGTAAAAGAGAGTTGTTTGAGAAGAACATATCTTCTCATTTGTCGGGTTTGCTAAGTACCCAAAGTCTTAGTGGTTGAAGTCTTGGGGTGAAGGTATCCTTCAAGCAAGTGAAAGTCTTAAGGTGCGGTATCCTTGAGCAACTGTAACGGTTTGTTAAGCACCCGTAAGCTTGACGAAGATAGTGGAATCTCGAGAAATGAGTCTCTCGGGGACTGGACTAGCCACGGTTTGTGGTGAACCAGGATAAAATACGGTGTGTTCTTTCTTGATTATTTTAATTACCGTATTTACTTATTCCTGCAATTTTAAATTCCGCAATATTTCAGTAATTCTCGTGCCTCACTATTCACCCCCCCCCCCCTAGTGAACGGCATAAATACTAACAATTGGTATCAGAGCCTAACTCTCGGAAAGCCTTAACCGGTTGTGAGCGATATATATTTTTTTGTTGAGAATATTGAACACAGGAATAATGAGTGAAGGACAATCCCCCACTTGCCCTCCACTATTTGACGGAACAAATTATACATATTGGAAAGAGCGGATGAGTATCTTCCTCAAAGCCAAACAGTTTTCATTTGTGGCAAATCATCAAAAACGGTGAACCAATGCCGACAAAGAAAGTTGGAGAAACCACGGTTCCAAAGAAGGAAGATGAATATGATGCCGAGGACACCAAGAAAGTTGAAAATAATGCAAGGGCCATCTATGTATTATATTGTGTAGTGAATCCGGATGACTTATCGAAAAATCTCTTGCTGCACAACCGCCAAGGAGATTGTGGGATAAGTTCGAGATCATTTATGTAGGTAAGCATCAAGTCCGAGAATCCAAAATTGATTTTCTACCACATAGATATGAAATATTTAAAATGGAGAAGGACCCCATTGTTATTATGTTTGAACGATTTTTAAGAATCGTCAACGATCTCCATGCTCTCGGGAAAGTTTACACGAACAAGGGATCTTGTTCGAAAAGTCCTACGGAGTCTCACTCCCAAATGGCGTTCAAAGCCAATGCAATCCAAGAGTCGATGGAATTCACGGATATCACAATTGATGGACTAAGAGGTAACCTAGAAACTTATGATAGCACAATTCTTAATCGTTATTTTAGAAGCAATTCCAAATTTTGCCTTCAAAGCCTCATCCTCTAAACGAGAAGAGGTAAGTGATTCGGAAAGGAATGATGATAATATTTCAAATGATATAATTGAAAAGTCTTGTAAGTCTATGAAGAAGGACAAGAAAAGGAAGAAACACCATAGGCGCGTATCACGGGATTCGGACAGCTCAGGCGATGAAACAGCCGCATTGTGTCTCATGGCAAACGAAGAAGAAGAGGTAAGTACATCTAACTCTCACTCGTTTGAAGAATTACAAAATGCCTATGATGAATTGTATGGTGAATTTGTTAATGCTTCCAAAATGATAAAAGATTTGAAGAAAATTATTTTCCTTTGCAGAAAACACATTCTTTGCAAGAAACAGATTTTCAGAAAATATTTTCTTTACAAGAAAAAGATTTTGAAAAATCCTCTTCTTTGAAAGAAATAGATTTTGAGAAATTGACTAATGAAAATGGTGTTCTTAAAAATAAAATTGAAGTTCTAGAAAAAGAAAATAAATTTTTGGAAAATGACATTGTTGATTTTAAAAATAAGATCAAGGAATTGAATGAAGCCTCTTCTATTGATAAATGCTCAAATTGTTCTTCTTGTAGTTCTTTAAAAATAGGAGAACATAGGCAACTTAGGAACGCACTAGAAAAATGTAGTGTTGGTAGTCCTAAAATTGAAGTTGTTAAAAAGGATGAAAGTAATGAGGTTGGTCAATCTAGAAAGAATCCTAGGAACCTCACTAATGAGTCTAAGATTAATTGTTTTAGACCACCTAGAAACAACTCTAGGACTTTTGTTAATAAGTCTAGAATGAAAAATTTTAGACCACCTAGAAATGATTCTAGGAATTTCAACGATTCTAGGAAAAACAAATTTAGATCACCTAGAACGCATTTGGCTCAACCTAGACATATGCACAATCCTAATGTTATATGTCACTATTGTAATCGGGTAGGACACATTGCACCCGTCTGTTTTGCTAAACATAGAGATTTATGTGTTGATTATGATTATTATTATCCTAACCCCCAAGGACCCAAAAGAAGTTTCTGGGTACCAAAAACCTATTTTTAGGTTCTTTTTCCAGGTGTGCTCCAGAAGACTACAATATTGTAGTGGATGCACCAAGCACGAAACCTTAATGCATTAAGGGGGAACGTCGGTTAGTTATCATATTTTGAATTAAAACGTAATAGTTAAATACCATGTGCTAATAATCAATATTATTTTTGTTTGATGCATGTCTTAGTAAGTTCTTTTTGAATAACAATTAGTATCAATTAGTTTTAAAATAATTGATTGATTCATGTTTTGATGAATATTCTTAGTTTAAAATAACAATTGGCATAGTTGAGAAAAATGAATGTTATTATTAGTATGGTCCATTTACTAACAATTTGATATGATCTTGTGTATAATGATTGGTATCGTCAATGGTTTAAATAATTTTTGGTATAGACTTTTTGCTTTAATGCTAAACCATTTTATAGCACATTCTTGATGAGCTAAGGCTAATTATATTGACATGATTATATTGAATTGGTTGCATAAATTGTATGTTGAGATATAGCATGAATTTAGGGGGAATTCAATATGCATATCTTCCGTTGTTTGTCATTATCAAAAAGGGAGAAATTGTAGAAAATCACTCTATCTATGATATGTGCACTTTGGTTGTATGAGCATGATTTTCAGGTATAGGTTTTGATGAATGACAAACAATAAAGTCAAGCGTCAAACAACGATATAATATGACAAACAATCAAATGGCGAGAAGCATACTGATGACCGAAATTGCATGAACAAGCCAAAGTCGAGCCAAAGAGTTCAAAACCGAAGACCCAAGACGTAGGTCGTTTGGTAGAACCAATGTAAGAACAACGCTTAAGTTATCTCGTCTTTTGGCTCAACATTAGGTCATCATAAACATGCATAAAACATTTTATTAAATCTTATTTATCATAAACATGCATCTTTGTGTTAAACCAAAATGATTTGTATTTTAGTCAAAATGGTTTTTTAAACATGTCTTTTAAATCTGGACCTAAACAATCGATTATATGCTCCTTACAATCGATTGTGTTTTTCAAAATAGCAAACAATCGATTATACAGTTTTAACAATCGATTGTATTAAGACAGTGTGATCTGAAGTTTTTCATAAATAGCAAACAATCGATTATAGTATGGCCTCCTAAAAAACAGCACTCCACTGAATTTTTCAATCAGCTGAATAATCGATTATATGTTTTTAAACAGTCGATTATAATCAGAATAATCGATTATGGTTTTTATACAATCGATTATATTCAGACCGTTCCCACAGAATCCTAAATTGATTTTTGAACGTTAAAGAACAATCGATTATACAGGTTTTACATCGAAATTGTTCCCCTTAAAATCAGGGAGTCTGTCTTTTAACGGTCCTCAAACAATCGATTGTGTAGGTCAGACAATCGATTGTATGAGCAAAAATTCAGGGATTTTATTTGTCAATCAAGCAACGGTCAGCACCATTTTTCACCTATAAAATGAGGTCTTTTGAGCTGTTTTTAAACACACAACTCCTCCATACATTGATATACATATTGATCATTTTCAAGCATCTTTTTAGAGCTTTTGTTGAGCCATTTGATAGACAACTTTGTGTTGTTCATAGAGCTGAAATTGTATCTCTTTATCTACTCTTTTGAGAGAGTGCTTGTGTAAAAGAGAGTTGTTTGACAAGAACATATCTTCTCATTTGTCGGGTTTGCTAAGTACCCAAAGTCTTAGTGATTGAAGTCTTGGGGTGAGGCATCCTCAAGCAAGTGAAGTCTTAAGGTGCGGTATACTTGAGCAACTGTAACGGTTTGTTAAGCACCCGTAAGCTTGACGAATTTTGATAGTGGAATCTCGAGAGAGTCTCTCGGGGACTGGACTAGCCACGGGTTGTGGTGAACCAGGATAAAATACGGTGTGTTCTTTCTTGATTATTTCAATTACCGTATTTACTTATTCCTGCAATTTTAAATTCCACAATATTTCAATATTCTCGTGCCTCCTTATTTACCCCCCACCCCCCCTCTAGTGAACGGCATAAATACTAACAATTTAAACCCATTCACCCTGTAGTCAAATTCTTCTATTCAACCTTTTTTTGGCAGCCCGTAATTCATGAACCGAGGCCGGTGACATAAATGATCAATCATCCAGATTTGCAGCAGCAAGTTACAGCCTTCGAAAAAATCCCCTCCCGCTTTACAGATGGTAAGAGCACGGAAGATGTGAGACAAAATCATTGGGGCTAGAGTACTCTTAGATTGGGTCATTAATGTGCTAACGACTCCCGTTATCTATATGTCGAGTTGGCGACGGGGACAACATATGACCAAATAAAATCCTCTATTGGTCCATCAATGGTTCTTTCTGGTAATTCCAGGAGTAGATTTTGCTGTCTTTAAGGTTTTAAGGGTTGTAGAATCCTCTAATGTGGCCATATCTTTGGTATATAAATTGCAGGGTGAAAAAGCCCGCCGATAAGTCAGGATTGTGAATCCACTTTTCTGCTGATTTTCAAAGAATCCAGGAATTTAACTGCACAGCAAGGGCTCTGGGTGCAATCAAGTATTGATGTCTCAAAGGGATTGTATGGGTCCCGATATATCCGGTCATTTCTTCTAAAGTCGGGGTTAAGATCAAAGTCTGAGAAGTGGAAGACGTTGTGGGCCGGGTCCTAGAAAGTGATGAAGGCCTTTATGATATCTCCCCTGGGGTTAATTTTCAATAAATCAGCAAGGCCTCCCAGGTGTGCGTTGACCCTTTTCTTTCGTACTTCCCCAAAATCATTCCACCATAGCCGCAGCTCCAAGTTCTATGAACATACCGTGTAAAAAATATTTACAACATCATGTCACTTAACAGTCAACTACAAGTAACGTTAAAACTGACATGAAATTTATTTTAAAACAGGGACCGTCTTTGCGAATACGGCCTTTCAACACTTTCGAGAAGGTTTTCATGCTGTGCTTGCTTACCAATCAAAAATTCAGAGGTGGTCATTTGTGCCAGATCAGCCTTCCGGCGTCCCTTGCTGTAACATTTGGCCATTACCGGTAGTAATGGCACCACCCGACTTATTTCAAAATAAGTGAATAAACTCGGACATTTGTTTGTTTCTTCCATCAGTGCAAAATAAACAGGGCAGCCTTGGACTCGGCCAATATAATTTAATCAAAACCCGAAAATATTATTGAAAAACTCCCAAATTCTTGTTGTGTTATTTTTTTTTTTGGAAAACTCCGGCAGCATTTCGGTGCTATTTTAATCATCGGTTTTACAAGTAATCGCCCTAGCACAACTATTTTTCTCAATTTTTCTCTTTGTCTACAAGTCGGTCCAACATGAAAATCCAAGGCAAAGAAATGCGTAAGTAGCACGTAAAAATACTTCAGGATGGTCTTTTAAAAGAATTTCAGGGCACCTGTCCTAGACACACCCAACCCATGTTTTGAGTCCCATAAGTCAAAAGCAAACATGATACAAATAAACGTTCCTACTGAGGATCCGGCATTGAAGGTTTGTTATACTAACTTTAGAACCTCGGTACAGGGTCTAGACTGTGTACCCGAGCGGACAACTCGAGTCGAGGAGGGGGCTACGTACCGTAAACCAAAAGGCTATCCGGATTAGTAAATTCTTGTCCAGCCTCTTTCTTATTTTGGGATAAAACACTAACAGCATAGGGAGTCTCAGCCAGTAAGCACATCCCTGGAGGTGAGAAGCAAGGGTTTTGTAGCAGTTTATATGTACAGTTGAGATAATATCAAAGCGGTAAAACATATTGGCCTTTAGCACAGAACATGTACTGAAAATCAGAAGAAGCCAAATATAACAGTTATTCTAAGCTCGAATTCTTGAACCCTGAACCATAGAAGGTAATGGGTTCCCCAGCAGAGTCGCCAGAGCTGTCATAATTTGCTATTTGTTGACTTACACGTGCTACCCCAAAATATGACACGTGAGAAATAGGAATTTTTCCAATTAAAGTGACATTATTCGAGATGTGATTAATTATGTATTTCAAGAGTCGCACTTGGGATAAGTTTGACTTTTTGTGTCCCAAGTTCACTGGTTTATTTAAAATCCTCAATCGAGGAAATTTCGACTACCCAATCGGAGTCTGCGAGCCATAAAATCCAATGAGAAAAAATTCTAGAAAAGTAAAAAGAGTACACATGTTTAGAAATGCGCCTATTGATTGCACGGTCGCTTAAAAACCTTAATATAAATGGCTAGGAATATGATTTTGTATACTTGTTTAAACATATAATGCAATTTTAAATTATTAACCGCTTCGCATCCCAATCTTGTGCACCATCTTTAAGAGATTTCCAATATTATTAAAAAAATTCACGAATCGTGTTACATAAATATGCATGCAATTTTAGATATATTTTAATTTCACATTGAGAGTGGGATTTTGGGTCACATTCAAATACACACCCGAGTTAGGAAGGTATTTTATTAACAAAATCGTGCCTACAATAGCTACGTCTTTTAAATTCATGGAAACCCGTGAAATTCGCTTAGAGCACTTTAAGACCAAAAATTATAATTAATGGAGCTTTAAACGTGGTGTTTGATTAGATGAACGCAGCTCACTTTATAAGTTTATAAGGACATCCTAAAGAGCATTAGTGCATATTAATTCTTTATCATTGTTGGTGTCTAAATGCCCTAATCATTTATATATGGGTGACATATTTTAGGATAATTAATACTTGCATTTTAGCCTCATTCATGGCTGATTATGCACGTTTGGGCTTCAATACTTTTGGCCAGCCCAGGAGCCTGCGTTGTTTATGCCATACCTGGCAGTTATTGGGCCTTATTCATGACTGACCTAGTTTATCGGTTCCGAATAAATTCCAGGAACGTGGACATAACATAGAGATCTCTTCATTTATATATTCAAGTACCTGAATCTCTCGTGAGATTTTGTAAAGTGTTATTGGGCTAATAAGTCTTTTTCGGGATGACAACTTTGATCAATTTCTGATTATACCACAATTTATAAAACAAATCATATACCTGAGTGTCAAAACAAAACATGCCAATAATATTTACAAAGATGATACCAGAAATAATTTTTGCCTTCAGATCTTAAAACCTAACGTTTGAGGGGATAACTCAGGATACTCATCATTCAGAGTATTATATGTGCTCAGCTATCAAACTCCTAACATATAACACAAATTACAAACACTAAACTTATTTTTTGATCACTGTAACTATAAAATCTACTGGACCTAAGTAAATAAAGTATACAATACCATCACAGTCTAGATTATACATGTTTTAGTACAAATAAATGATGAGTCCAGATTACACCAGAGAATTTTAGAGAACAAATTAAATTATAACAGGAATTGAAACGAAATAAAATAAATGTGATCTTTTCATTATCTCGAATGCACACAAGTGCTACAATAATAATCCCAAGAATCTGGAGAAAGATTGATACCTGGAGTTCAGCAAAATTAAGTCTTGTGAGTACGAGTGAAGCAAACAGCAGCCATATCGAACAGTACACCCATAATTTCAATATAGAATCAAAACTCCACAGAAATAAAACAACACTAATGATCTCTTAAGAATATAGAAGAAACTAATTCATATATATCTTAATGCAACTCAGCTTTCAGAATAGAGAAGTATGCTCGAAAATATATTCCAAAAGGTCAAAAATCTCCTAATGTTAAAAAAAAGCCTCCCTAAAAATGTTCAGATTGTCTTTTTTAATAGTGAATCGCCTTATGGCAACCACTTTTTCCTTGTTTTTTCTTTTAGTCCCTGATTCAGATTTCAGTTTTTTCCTAAATGTTCCTTAGTTTCCTGACCTTGTGCCTCAAGTTTGAGGTTGAAATTTTAGTTGATTTATTAATTAATGAGAACAAGCAATTCGGGGGATTATTACCAGATTTTTTAAGGCTTAAATCTCATTATACCCCTATTTCTTTTCCTAATTAACTAACCTGAAGTTTAATCTTAGTTCTTCATTTGGTCTGGTCAACCTGAGCCTGGTCAATTGTGTTTGAGTTATGAGTTAAAGTCTTGTCTGGACTAACCATGCTTATTAAAAGCTTAAAAATTAGTCAATGCTAAACTCCAGGTTTTAGAAAAGTATCTTACTATGGATTTTTCAGCAACCAAACACCATTCAGGATGGAATGTTCAATGTCAAAACCAATGAATGAAAATGACCAGAAGAGGAAAATCATCCATTAACACTTAGCTTACAGAAATAACCATATTAAAAGTACTTAGTAAAACTCAAGAGTGAGAAACAAATAACAGGAATTGAACACTTAGTTCATGGATCAAATACTTTGGAAAGTAAATGCTAATATCAGCAATTAAAGGTTCAGCAAAAAGAAATTAGACTAATCCATGCAAGTACTGAAGATTAAAGTTGCTATGAAAACAAATACTCAGTAGCATAAACATGATCCAAAATATAAACATCTACCAAAATTAATCAGGGTATCAGGGAATGAAAATTAGTAGAGGAAGATCAACGAACCCTTTAATAGGGGTCACATTACTGAAGAGCCAAGAAGGCCAGGATCAATGACCATTCATGTCATACTAATGATATTATTTTCTTATATCATCTCAAACCTCCTTCTAGAGGTGAGTGTGGTATATTCACTACCACTAGCACGTTCATATTCTTCCAAGAATGAATATGTATTCATAAATTAGATGTTGTCACACTCACATCATGAATGAACTATAATCATCTATATGCGCTTTATAAAATCTCATATTGTCAAATTTATGACAAATATTACTTCCACATAGTAAAGGATTATTTTGAGAATCGTTATTATTCTCATTATCACAATGATGACGATTATAATTTCGTCTATTGCCATGTCCACATCCATTGATACCTTTACGGTAATAATTTTATCTTCTTTCAGACTTATCACATACTACTATCACATTCTCTAAAGTGAATGAGAATGGAGCAAATTCAATGGGACGAGTTTTTAATTCTTTGCCCACAATCATACATGAATTTGATCATGGCAAAGCATAGAAATTTTACCACTTTGGATGATTATAATATCTTTCAAACTCCAATAGAGTTGGAATAAAAATTTATCATCTTTACTTGTATGTAAAATCAAATTATAGAATGTCAATAATTTGAAAGAGAAAAGTACAATACTTACCTTAAATTCAGACTTCAATCATGAAGTAAGATCATAGAATTAAGGGAAGAGATTTAATTACTTGGTCCGCAGAAATAGCTGCTTTCTCACAATCAGGATATCCTCAAGAGGCACTCTTTCTGTTTCGAGATATGCAGAATGAGTATTCACAGCCAATTAATGTTACTCTGTTATCCCAGTATATGCAGAGCTAAAGGCAGTGACATTAGGAAAGAGTGTCCACTGCCATGCCGTCAAAGCCAGTATCGATTCTGATATTTCAACGGGAACTTCCTTGGTTTCCATGTATGCTAAGTTCAATCTATTTAATTTTGCACTTCATTTGTTCAATCAGATGCCACTTGTTGAGGTAGTAACATGGAATGCTCTGATAAACGGGTATGCCTAGATTGGCGACTGTTATAATGCACTGGAGATGTTTTCCCGATTAAGGTTAGCTGGATTACATCCAGACCCATGGACAATGGTTGGTGTGCTTCCAGCTTGTGCCCTCCTAGGTGATGTACGCTTGGGAACATGTCTTCATTGTCAAATTATCAGATACGGTTTTAAGTCAGACTGTCATGTGAAGAATGCTCTAATTGACTTGTATGCCAAATGCGGAAGTTTGTCTTTGGCTAATTATTGTTCAGCAAAAATGACTTCTGTAAGGATGAGGTATCCTGGAACACAATGATTGTAGGATACATGCACAATGGACTTGCCAATATATCCCTTTCCGCATTCCATTTCATGAAATTCGAATCATTTCGGCCCAATGTAGTCACAATTGTGAGCATCCTGCAGCATATTCTATGCATGGGGAAGGTGATCGTGCTCTTTCTGTTTTCTCTCTAATGAAAAATAGGGACATTGAAGTTGAATACATGCAAGCTTGGTTGAAGAAGGAAGGAGAATATTTCACCACATGCGTGTCAAATACTACATCGAGCCAGATATGGAACACTATGCCTGTATGGTAGACTTGTTAGGTCGTGCTGATAACGTGATATAAAATAATAAAAGAACAAGAGCAATATTGCAGAGAAAGAGAGAGAGAGAGAGAGAGAGAGAGAGAGAATTCTTATTGATATTTTGGGGTCATTTACAATGGGGTAAGACCCCTCTATTTATAGGAGAAAAAATGACTTAGCCTCAAAGTAAAACTCTCTACAAGATAGACATTCACTCTAATTAGAATTCTATTCTTTACTCAATACGTTAGGGGCAGTTCTGACCCTTTTCCCTATTATTATTATTATTATTATTATTATTATTATTATTATTATTATTATTATTATTATTATTATTATTATTATTATTAGTCAAAAGAATAAAGATGCAAGAGGCCTTTTGTCAAAATTGTACCCCTCCGTTTCAATTTGTTTCACATATTTTTAAATACGAGGGTCGAAATATTTAATTTTATTCGAACATAGATTTTTAAAATTTTTGAAATAAATTTTTATATTTAAAAAATCATATAAAAATAGTATTAGTCAGTTTTTAGAAATAAAATTATTTGAAAACTATATAAAAAGTGTTATAAGCTAAACTAGTTAATAATTGAAAATATTAAACAAAATATTTAAGAAACTTGGTTTTGTATATACATACATACATATATATATATATATATATATATATATATATATATATATATATATATATATATATATATATATATATATATATATATATATATATATATATATTCGGACAAAATGTCAGGCAATTTTATAGATAGAATTAGGGGTGTACATAAGCCGGGTTAGTTTGAATTTTACAATTGCCAAACCAAATTGATTGTGTCGGGTTATTAAATCTAAAGACCAAATCAATAATACTTATTCTTCAATATCGATTTTCTCGGGTTTTCTGGGATTTTTGGGTTTTTCGGGGTTCGTTTTTGCGATAAAATCTTCATAGAACAAAACACATAACTTATGCTCAAAATATTTCTTTAATCCTAGTAAGATACAACTATATAAAGTATTTTTCAAGAAAATAATATAAAGTATGAGATGTGTCATGGTAGTATCCTAAATATTCAACAATAAAGACAATAAAATTATGTAATATAAATATTGCTAATTAAAAAATCATAATAAAAATAAACATAATCTAAAAATAAGTCATGCTAAAACAAATAGACTAATAAGGGAGTATTAATTACATGACTATATGCTAAAGAAAAATAAAAATAGGTTATGTGTCTTTATCTAAACTGTTGCAAAATAAAAAATAAATATTCAATATAGTATTGATTTGGTTTTGGTTTGGGCTTTTGTTAGCATTGTTTAATTTACTAATATTAATGGATATAAAACTTATTGGAGCATTCAAAAGTTCTAAGTCCAGACCTTGAGATAATACCTTAAAATATAAAATTATGAAGAATTAAGAAATATTTATAAATTACATCAGAATAAGTATATTTATATATTAAATATATCCAAAAAATTTATATATATAATATCGTGTTGGTTTGGTTTCGGTTTGACTTTCTTTAGTTAAAACCAAACCAAGTCAATTATGGTCGGTTCTTTTTTCCAACACCAAACAGAATAAAACCAAACTATAGTCGGATTTGTTTTTTATCAGTTTGACTCGAATTATCGGATTGATACGGTTTGTCGGTTACTGTACACCCTAGATAGAATAAACTAACATTGAAAAAAAAAGAATAGACTAACATTGAAAATTGTAGTAGTTGAATTTGAACCTAAAATATAGTAGTATTCTGTTGTTATATTAGTGTCTCAATCGATAAGTCATCTCTTAATAACAATTTTTATGTATATGGAAGTCTTATCACATATATAAAATTTCTTAATGGGAACGTCTGTCTTAATTATACTCTATTAGGTTATAGGTCTATATCAAGTTCTTGTTAAAAATTAGTCTTGGTTGTGATTAGGTGTGATATGAAGTGTTTATTTATGCACATATTTTAGATATTTAATTAAATTGAAGGAGAATTTAAAGTCCTTATTTCTTTCGTTGGTGCAATGTTAGTTAAAATCTAAAGTAATTAAATATAGTATTCATTTAAATTGTTACTTAAATTTTATCGTATCGTATTATTAAATTTGTCGTTATGTAATAATAAAAAGTGTTGTAAGGATTGATTTGGAGTGATTGTGTCGCTTATTTTTTTGTTCCTCTCTTGCAATTTTTATTATTAAATAATTATATTTTATTTTTTATATAATAATTATACATTATACCTTACTTTTTTTATAATATTATAAATTTATTCTTCATACTTTTTTAAAAAATTACTAAAACAGAGAAAAAAATAAACAAAAAAAAGGAGAAATATTCATCCCACAGATTTTCGCTTACTTTGATTATAAGAAACTTTATCTTTTAATTTCTGATGTCATAATAGCACCTAGATTTCAACCACATTTTGTTTTATTGTGTTTTCCCTATTATTAATCTTACTTTCTTTTTGTTCACTTACTAATATTGTATCAACTCTTTTGTGCCAATTATTGCATCTTAAACATCCTTTTCTATCAAGTCAATGGGGTGACTCAGTAATGAAAGTTACTTAAACCAACTAGCCATTATAGAAATAGTTCCACATAACTTTGTATGGACTTCGGAATTCCGAAAGGTTTTTGAAAATTAACGACTTATGTTTTCAAGTAATTAAAAAGTGTAACTCCATATGTTCCACTTTATGTGGCATAATATGTAGTTGAGGGGGCCTTGAAGTAACCGTAGAAATTATGGTGGAATATAATCTCAATCTCAAACCTAGAATGAAGGAAAGACAGAAATAAAGAAAAAGAAGCTTCGGTACATCTCAGATGAAGAAGAGGAGAAAATAAATTTGTTATTACTGTATCTAACTAACTAATACATATATACTACTAATTTTAACTAATACTCACTTAACTATTATTATTTATAAAAGAGCCTGTTACTTATCAACTAACTCCTATTTCCACACTCCCCCTCAAGCTGGCGGGTACAAAAAACATTAAGTACTCCTAGCTTGCCAGTTAATGATTCATGTTGTATCCTGGTGAATCATTTTGTCAATCTATCTACCAACTGATCCTTTGAAGCCATATGCCGCGTTTTGATTAGCCCCATTTGTATCTTTTCTCGGATGAAATGGCAATCAATTTCAATATGTTTAGTCCTTTCATGATATACTGGATTGGTAGCTACTTGCAAAGCTGCCTTATTATCACAGTACAATTCTGCTGGTAGTATCACATATGCTCCCAATTCTTTTAACAATCCAATCAACCAAACAGATACAACACTGGCCATGCTCCTGTACTCAGCTTCTGCTGAGCTTTTTGACAATGTGTTTTGTTTCTTTGACTTCCAAGAAACCAGTGATTCACCATACTTGATCAAGAAACCTCACACTGATCTCGTTGTATTAGGACATGATTCCCAATCTACATCACAAAACACAGAGATTTTATGTGATTTCTCACTATTGAATAGTACTCCTAGACCTGGTTCCCTCTTTATGTATCTAGCAACTCTCACGGCTGCATTCTAATAAGATCTTTTTGGTTGTTGAAGGAATTGGATGAGTGTTTGGACTGTATATGCTATATCTGGTCTTGTTAGTGTCAAATATAGTAACTTTCCTATCAGTCGTTGATACTGCTCCATGTTTTCAAGTAGATTATCATCTTTGTTACCTGTCAACTTGTCATACTCAGATACAGTAAGTTTCACATTGATTTTTGAGGTGTCCAAGCTGGTTTAGCATCTCCAAGCCCCAACTCTGATATGATCTTCAAGGCATATTTCCTTTGATTTACCAGGATACCTTTGCTTGACCTTCTGAATTCCATTCCCAAAAAAACTTTAGTTCTCCTAGGTCTTTGATCTTGAATGCCTTGTGTAGCTCATCTTTTATTGTTTGTATCAATTGCTAATTATTTCCAGCAATCAGCATATCATCAACATAGACAAGAATAACTACTATATCATCATTATGTTGCTTAATAAACAAAGAATGATCAAGGCTGCTTTGTTTGAAATCTGACTTCAATAGAGCTTCTGTTAATCAAATTCTATTGTCTGCTGGCTTGTTTCAATCCATACAGGAATTTAACAAGTCTGCAAACTAACTGAGGCTTGCCAACTGTCTCCCCCTAACTTGAAAATCCCTATGGCAATTCCATATAGACTTCATCAGTTAAGTCTCTCTGCAAAAAGGCATTGTATACATCCATCTATTGAATACGCCAATTATGCATAACAGCTAGTGATAACACAGTTTTGACAGTAGCAATCTTGACTACATGTGAGAATGCTTCCATATAGTCAAGTCCCTCCTTTTGATTATAGCCTTTGGCAACTAGTCGAGCTTTAAACCTTTCAACTATACAATCTGCTTGAAGTTTAATTTTGTATACCCATCGACACCCAATGGGAGTTTTCCCTGGTGGCAAAGGGACCAACTCCCAGGTATTGTTGGCTTGTAGTGCTTCCAATTATATCTGCATTGCCTCTACCCATCTAGTATCTTTGCATGCCTCATAAAAGATGTGGGCTCAGATATATGAAAAGGCCCTTAAATATGCTTTGTGAGAGGAGGATACATGATCATAGGTGAGATAGTTGGCCATAGAGTGAGGATTTTTAGATGGCAGAGGTACTACATAGTCTGTCAACCATAGTGGCTATTAAGTTACTCTCCCAGATCTCCTTAGAGGCGTTGAAACATCTTATGAATATAAGGAGGGTTCTTCAACAACTTCATCCTTATTGACTTGAGTGGAAGGACCAGGCAAACTATTGTATGAGGAGTGTCTGTGTGGTATATGATTGTTCATAGATTAACCACCAGGTGGACTTGTATCAATGGGTAGGAGATGAGATGGTGTGTTGTCTCCTTGTACACCGGCATCTACAGAAGCTTGAGGATGCAATGTCTCTATTACAGGGTATGAATGTTAGAATTAATATTTGCAAACAAAGAAGAATTGTTAGAGAAATCACCTTTCTGACAGGAAGTTGGCAACACAGGCCCCTCAATGTCCTTGGAAGGGAACACTCCTTCTTTGAAAACAACATTCCTATTGATAAAAAATTCCCTTTTCTCCAAATTGTATAAAAGGTATCCTTTGGTGACATTAGAATAACCCATCATTACTGTTCTAACTGCCCGTGGACCAAATTTATCTTGTCTAGGCAGAACACTAGCAAAACATAAGCACCCCATAGTTCTCAAGTGTAGCACACTTGGCTTCTTCCCGTGGAACAGTTCATAGGGTGATCTACCCTGTAGAACAACTGAAGGTAGCCTATTGATAATATACACATCTGCCAAAACACAGTGTCCCTGAAATCTCAAGGGAATGTGTCCCTGAAATATAATAGCTCTTGCCACTTTAAGAATGTGTCTATGCTTCATTTCAGCTACTCCATTTTGCTGAGGAGTATAGACACATGTTCTTTAGTGAACTATACCTAGTTCTCTTAACAAACTAATGAAGTTATGATTCACAAATTCAGTCCCGTTGTCTCATCTTACTATTTTAACCATAATATTGAATTGAGAGTGTACCATTTTAAAGAAGACTTTTAATACAATGAACACATTGTTAGGATTTATGCCCGTCACTAGAGGGGGGGGGGATGAATAGTGAGGCACGAGAATGTCGATAAATTTTGCGGAATTAAAATTGCAGGAGTAAAGTAAGTGCAGTAATTAAAAGAGTAAGGAGAGGACACACCGAATTTATACTGGTTCACCGCAACGTGTGGTTAGTCCAGTCTCCCGAGAGACTCTCTCGAGTTTACACTAACTCCGTTAAGCTTACGGGTGCCTAACAAACCGTTACACTTGCTCGTAGATGTACGCTCTACAAGACTTCAACTTGCTCGAAGATACCTCACCTCAAGACTTCACCTTGCTCGTGGATACCGTACCTCAAGACTTCACACACTAAGATTGAATGTACTTAGCAAACCCAACGCTCAATGAGAAGGTATGGTCTTCTCAAGAACCTTTCTCTTTTACAACAAGAACTCTCTAAGAAGAGTAGATAAAGAGATACAATATAAGCTCTATGAACAACACAAAGTTGTCTCTCAAATGGCTCAACAAAAGCTCTAAATATGATGCATAAATGTTGTCAATATGTTCAAGAATAATGAGAGATGTTGTTCATGTAAAATCAGCTCCAAAGACCTCTATTTATAGGGTGTGGAGGTGATATAGCCGTTGCCCAACGTTTAAACAATAAATCTGATTTTGGCTCAGCATAATCGATTATCTAACTTGCATAATCGATTATCCTTTCAACGTTCAAAAAACTAGACGTTGGAAGGCAACGGTCACAAGGATAATCGATTATGCTAAATAGATAATCGATTATCTTGTGGGATTTGTAAGCATAATCGATTATCTACTTAGCATAATCGATTATCCTTGTGTTCTGGAATTTCTAGCTTAAGCTGGAACTTAACATAATCGATTATTCTTATAGCATAATCGATTATGTGGCTATTCTATCCAGAATTGACAACTTACTTCAAAAACCATTTTGGTTAAAATAAAAACGTTAAAAATCATTTTGTTTGAAGTATATTACAAATGTTTATGATGATTATGATTTGATAAAATGATTTTATGCATATTTATGATGACCTATGTTGAGCCAAAAGACGAGATAACTTGAACGTTGCTCTTACATTGGTTCTACCTAACGACCTATGTCTGGGGTCTTCAAAAGCTAGAACTCTTGAGCTCGTCTTGGCTTGTCTATGCAATCCCTTCATCAATATGCTTCTTGGCATTCAGTCTTGATTGTTTGATTCATCATCATTGATTCGTCAACCATCTTGATCGTTTGCTAATGCATCTTCATTGTTTGTCATATGTCATACACTAATATAGTTGTTTGACAGTTGACTTCGTTGTTTGTCATTCATCAAAAACTGCACTTGGAAATCATGCTAATACAACTAAAGAACACATATCAATGATATCAATGATTTCCAACACACACCACTCTTGAACTTCAGCAAAAAAATTCAAGCCACACGAGAGTAATCATCCACTATTGTTAGAAATTACTTATTCCCATCAACAGTAGAAATTCTATAAGGTCCCTAAACATCAAAATGCAGTAACTGAAAAATTTCAGTGCTCTTGTTGTCACTAGAATGAAAAGGTAACCTTATGTGTTTAGCTAAAGGATAAACATCATATTTATCTATTACATCTCTACAATTTTCAATAGGTAACCCAAGGATCTCTCTCATAGGTCCTCCAGAAGCATGTGCTAGTCTTCTGTGCCACAAGGAGACTTCAAGTTCCTTCTCTTGTACACTTAGCCCTTTGCTTATTCCTTCTCGTTCATCAACAGGTAAGAAGAGATATAATCCATCTTTCTCTTTACCAATCCCCTTGATTCTCCCACTTAAGAGGTCCTGGAATAGGCAAAAAAGAGGAAAAATGTGACTGAGCAATGTAGGTCTTTAGTTATATTAGAGAGTGACATAAGGTTGTACTGAAAATCAGGTACAAATAGTACATTCTTCACTAATTGTCCCTTAGAGACTATACAATCACCTATGTGCGATACCAGATTCACTTGGTCATTAGGCATGTGCACCTTCTTACAACTCCAGGAATCAAGCTTTTTTATGTCATGTAACATACTTAAGTCTGATATCATATGGTTAGTTGCTCTTGTGTCTATTATCCATTCCTTTCTATCTGTGTTGACAATAAAGGATTGTATCATACATGCCATGTTAGCCATTGTGTTTTCTGGAACATCTTTGTTCAGCATCATCATAATCTAGCTGTACTGATCAGCTGTGAATTGTGGTGGCTTAGGTAGCTCAGTCATGTATCCTTTGTCTGTTGCTTCAACTCTTCCTCCACTTGATCCTACAACATTAGGATTACAATTCTCAGCACTTACATTGTAAGCAATATTAGCACTTGCAACATTGGCCCCTGATCCTCTTTTCTTCTACTTAAAATCAGCAGGATATCCCACTATTTTGTAACACGTCTCTTTTGTGGGCCCTTTCATTTTGCAAAAATCACATTGCAAATTCCAATTCTTCCTAGGCCTATGACTTTGTACCCGATAGTTTCGTTGAAAACTTCCTCCTTTTGTAGTCATGAATGTTGTGGCTTCTGAATTTTCGCTCATCATAGACACATTAGATACTGCTCTTTGACTCTCTCTCTCTCTCTCTCTCTCTCTCTCTCTCTCTCTCTCTCTCTCTCTCTCTCTTAATAATCATAGCATATGCCTTGCTAACATTAGGTATAGGGTTTGACATAAGAATTTGACTTCGCGTTTGTTCATAGTTCTCATTAAGACCCATTAGAAACTGCATCAGCTTTTGTCTATGAAGGTGTTCAACAAATTCTATGTCACAACAAGCAGGGATCATACTCTCATATTCATCCCAAAGTTCTTTGAGCTTAGTAAAATATGTCGAAACACTATTAGTACCTTGACATAAAGTTGTAATCTCTTGTGCAATTGATAAATCCTAAATGCATTGATCTTATCAAAATGTTCCTTTAGATCTTCCCAGACTCGACATGCTTCTTCGGCATATACAATTCCCGTTATTAACTCCTTCGACACAGAACTCATAATCCAACCCAAAATTATTGCATTACATCTGTCCCATTAATGACCTAGATTTTCTGCAACATCTTCTTGTTTCAATGTGCCGTCGATTAACCTTAACTTGTTCTTACCTAACAGTTGGATTCTCATCGCCCGGCTCCAAATTGAGTAATTGTCCGATTCGATCAATTGAATTGATACAATCGGAGCTCATGTTGTATCTGAGGGGTGCAGATACAATGCACGATTGTGATCGAGTGTGTTCGCCATTGATTAAGGAAAAAACAAAAAAATGAAATTCTTCTTCAATCGATAGATTTACTTACTGAGCTTGCAATTTTAGCTCACGATCGTGGCTTGATTGCTCTGATACCATGTAGAAATTATGGTTGAATATAATCTCAACCTCAAACCTAGAATGAAGGAAAGATAGAAATGAAGAAGAATAAGAAGCTTCGATACATCTCAGATGAAGAAGAGGAGAAAATGAATTTGTTATTACTGTATCTAGCTAACTAATACATATATACAACTAATTTTAAGTAATACCCCACTTAGCTATTGTTATTTACAAAAGAGCCCCGTTACTTATCAACTAACTCTTATTTCCACAGTAACATTCAAGTTATTTTTATGTGACCTATTGAATATCGGTTCGAGCCGTAGAACCAACCACTAATGTTTGCATCAGGGTAGGCTACCTACATCATACGCCCTTGGGATGCGACCCTTTCCTACCCTGCATATGAATATGCAAGAGCGGATTTACATGGTGGCAAGTGGTGTCACGGGATACCGCTTCGTCAAATTTTTTTCTATTTATATATATATAAATAATAAGTAAAACAGAAATATAAGATAAAATTATTAAAAGTGACACCACTTGCAACAAAACATCTTAGTAGTCTAGTGGTTGTTAGCTTCAAGTATTATGTGAAAGGTCTTGGGTTCAAAATCCCTTGGTTCCGCAAAATATTTTTTGATTGTTACGGTCCTTTTACTAGAAAATAGTGACACCACTTATGAAAAATCTGGATATGGATATTTTTTTTGTACCAGACTGCCCTTTTTTAATCGCTGAACGAGGGTTAAATTGCCAAATTTTCAATGGGATTTCAAAAGGAATTTTTAAGAGTTTTAAAACAAATTTAAATATTTAAAAATTACACAAAATATTATAAGCTACAATAATTAATAATTTAAAAAGTCATGGTTAAAAAAACTCTTTGACTCTCCCACAGAAGAGGGATAAAAAATTATGGTTAAGAAAATATTATTTGTTTGTGTTAATAATATATAAACAAACAATAACATATCAAGTTGGCTAGTACAACACAATTATCCTCGGACGTTACGAAAAAGAACAAGGAAAACAACAACACACAAAAAAAAAACGAAAAAGAAGAAAGCAGTAGTGAGACAGTGTTGCCACCTTTTTTTTGTTTTATTTATTTTATTTAATCAATTTGTACGCAAAATTTACTTATCTGATTAATTGAATTGCATATCCAATAAGTCCATTAAAAGGTAAAACGATCCTTTTACTAAAAAATTCTTCGTTTAAATATCTATAATTAAAAGTCTCATCCTATAAAACACCCCTTGGGGAATAAAAAATTGAATTATTATCCGTTTCCTTAACAGTGTGGACTCTGAAATTGTATATATTTTTGTATATATCACTTCATTTTTATATTACATTATGCTAGGACAACGTTTAACGTACGTATTATACACCTATTACTTTTGCCAATTTGCATGTTCTCTATTTTAAGTCAAGCATGATTCTTGCCAACTTAACTAGCTACGGTTACGAAAGTCAACTTATCAAATTATTACGTTTTTTTAGCGAAAATTAATAAGGATAAATAAGGAAAAAGGTTTAAATTTACCCCTCAAAATTTAACCATTGTTATGAAATAATATAAAGACAAGAACAATAATGCAAGAATAAGAACAATATAGAGAGAGAATAGGGAGAGAGAGAAGTATTCTTATTAATACTTGGGGTGATTTACAATGGTAGAGAGCACCTCTATTTATAGGAAGAGGAATGACTTAGCTTCAAGCTAAAACTCTTAGACATTCACTCTAAATAGACTTCTATTTTATAACACTCCCCCTTGAATGTCTATTCAATAATGTGACTCATAAAACCTTAAAACCAAAACCCATTGGGAAAAATTAAAGAAAGGAAAAAGAGTACACATGTTTGAATATGTGCCTATTGGTTGCCTCGTTAAAAACCTCGCAAGGAAAACCCGGTGGGACAAAACCTTGTAAGGGAAAAAGAGTGCAACGCGCATTAAACTCCCCCTGATAAGAACATCAATTTATGTCCTTAAGTCTTCGCATCCCGATCTTGTGAACTAGCTTCTTGAAGGTTGACTTTGGTAGAGATTTTGTAAACAAATCAACCATATTGTCGCTTGAACGAATCTGTTGAACATTGATATCACCATTCTTTTGAAGATCATGTGTAAAGAATAACTTTGGTGAAATATGCTTCGTTCTATCTCCTTTTATGAATCCTCCCTTCAATTGAGCTATACATGCTACATTGTCTTCATACAAAGTTGTGGGTAGTTTATCACACTTCAAACCACATTTGTCTTGGATATGATGTATTATCGACCTTAACCACACACACTCCCGACTTGCTTCATGAATAGCAATTATCTCGGCATGATTAGATGAAATAGCCACAATTGATTACTTAGTCGATCGCCAAGATATGGCAGTTTCTCCACAGGTAAAAACATAACCCGTTTGAGATCGAGCCTTGTGTGTGTCGGACAAATATCCAGCATCAGCATAACCAACAAGATCCGGGCTGCAATTCTTGCCATAAAATAAGCCCATATCGGTAGTTCCCTTTAGGTACCGCAATATGTGTTTGATCCCATTCCAATGTCTCCTCGTAGGAGCCGAGCTATATCTTGCTAAGACATTAACTGAAAAGGATATGTCAGGTCTTGTAGTATTTGCAAGATATATTAGTGCGCCAATTGCGCTAAGATATGGTACTTCAGGACCAAGTAGCTCTTCATTCCTTTCTTGTGGTCGGAATGGATCTTTGTTCACATCAAGTGATCGAACAACCATCGGTGTACTTAAAGGATGTGCTTCATCCATGTAAAACCGTTTCAGTACCTTTTCTGTATAGGTAGATTGATGAACAAAAATTCCGTTTGCCAAATATTCAATTTGCAAACCAAGACATAGTTTAGTCTTTCCGAGATCTTTCATCTCGAATTCATCCTTTAGATAATCAATTGCCTTTTGGAGTTCTATAGGGGTTCCAATAAGGTTTATGTCATCAACATATACGGCAAGTACAATAAATTCCGATGTTGTTTTCTTTATAAAAACACACGGGCAAATGGCGTCATTTATATAGCCTTGTTTTAACAAGTACTCACTAAGACGATTATACCACATTCGTCCAGATTGCTTTAGACCATACAAGGATCTTTGCAATTTAATTGAGAACATTTCCCGAGATTTTGAGTTGTGCGTGTTTGGCACCTTGAGTCCATCGGGAATTTTCATGTATATCTCATTATCAAGTGAGCCATAAAGATAGGCAGTAACCACATCCATTAAGTGCATGTCAAGCTTTTCATGGACAGCGAAACTTATGAGATAACGAAAGGTTATCGCATCCATTACAGGCGAATATGTCTCTTCATAATCGACACCAGGCCTTTGAGAAAAACCTTGTGCAACAAGGCGTGCCTTATATCTTTGTACCTCGTTTTTCTCATTTCTTTTGCGTACGAAGACCCATTTATAGCCGACAGGCTTAACACCATTAGGTGTTTCAACTATAGGGCCAAAAACTTCACGTTTTGCCAGCGAATTCAATTCTGATTGAATTGCTTCTTGCCACTTTGGCCAATCCTGTCTTTTTCGACATTCTTCAACAGATTGAGGTTCGAGATCCTCACATTCTTGCATAATGCTAGATGCTACATTATAAGCAAAGGCACTATCCACCACAATATCCACTCGATTAATATTTGCCTCAATATTAATTGGATTTAGGGATAGTTCCGTATTTTCCAGAGTCTCGGGCTCAATGGATTCTTCATGAATCTCAGAATTTGTTAAATCATGAGATTCTTTCGTGGTGTCATTTTGATCGTTCTTTTTCCTCTTTCTAGGATTTCGATCTTTGGAACCTAATGGTCTGCCACGCTTCAGGCGTGCATTCGACTCATTGGATATGACACTAGATGATTGTCCAACAGGGACATCAATACGGATTGGAACATTTTCCGCGGGAATGTGGGATTTCGTTATCCTTTTCAAGTCCGTAAATGCGTCAGGCATTTGATTTGCTATTCTTTGCAAATGGATAATCTTTTATACCTCTCTTTCACAAATAGAGGTATGTGGATCAAGATGAGATAATGATGCATTTTTCCACAAAATTTCCCGTTTGGTTTCACCAACTTCTCCCCCTAATTTTGGGAAAAGTGACTCATCAAATCGACAGTCTGCAAATCGTGCAGTAAACAAGTCGCCTGTCAATGTTTCGAGGTAGCGAATGATGGAGGGCGATTCAAACCCAACATATATTCCTAACCTTCTTTGCGGACCCATTTTGGTGCGGGATGGCGGTGCAATAGGCACATATACTGCGCATCCAAAAATCCTTAAATGGGATATATTGGGTTCATGACCCAAAACCAATTGCAACGGGGAATACTTGTGGTAATTCGTCGGTCTGAGACGAATTACCATTGCTGCATGTAAGATGGCGTGACCCCATACCGAACTGGGCAGCCTCGTTCTCATAAGTAATGGCCTTGCAATCAACTGCAGGCGTTTAATTAACGATTCTGCAAGACCGTTTTGAGTGTGAACATGAGCTACAGAATGTTCAACTTTTATCCCGATTGATAAGCAATAATCATTAAATGCTTGGGATGTAAACTCAGCAGCATTATCCAGTCTAATGGACTTAATTGGATTATCTGGAAATTGTGCTCGTAGTCGAATTATTTGTGCCATTAATTTCGCAAACGCAAGGTTGCGTGATGATAACAGGCACACATGAGACCATCTACAGGATGCGTCTATCAAGACCATGAAATACCTAAACGACCCACTAGGTGGGTGAATAGGTCCACAAATGTCCCCTTGTATACGTTCCAGAAACGTGGGTGACTCAGTCCCAACCTTTGTTGGTGATGGCCTGATAATCAGCTTGCCTTGATAACACGAAGTGCAAGGATATTCATTATTTGAAAGAATTTTGAAATTCTTTAACGGATGCCAATATGAGCTTTCTATAATCCGTCTCATCATGACCGATCCTGGGTGTCCCAATCGATCATGCCAAAGTACAAAGGTATTGGAATCAGTAACCCTTTGGTTTACTGTTGAATGTGCCTCAATTGCACTAATTCTTGTCCAATACAGGCCACAAGTAAAAGACGGGAATTTCTCAATAACCCTCTTTTGGCCGGAGACATTCTTTGTGATGACGAGATATTCAAGATTATCTTCATCCATTGTCTCAATATGATAGCCATTCCGGCGTACATCTTTAAAACTCAACAAGTTTCTCTTAGACTTGGAGGAGAACATTGCATTCTCTATGATTAACGTCGTGCCCTTGGGCAGAGTTACAATTGCTCTTCCGGAGCCTTCAATCAATTTACTACTTCCAGAGATTGTAGTAACGTTTGCCTTACACATATTTAGTTGAGAGAAATACTTCCTTTCTTTGAGTATTGTATGTGTAGTACATGAATCAACTAGGCAAATACTTTTACAGTTGGATGTTGATCCAAGTTCGCTTTGTGAGATATCCATATTTGCTATCCCATAGTTTGACATACAAAAGAGATGCAAGAATATAAGAATAAACAAGTTCAATTCTTTTGTGTCACATAATATTTTCAAAATATGCTGCTAACAGTTGACTAACAAAATCAGATATGTTATCCATTACTTTGCAGTTTGAAAATTTCAGTTTAAACGTTTTCTTCAAATAATCGATTGTTAAACACAAACAATCGATTGTTGAACACTGACAATCGATTGTTAAACACACACAATCGATTATTTGCTATTTTGAAAAACTTCAGATCATACTGTCTTAAGACAATCGATTGTTATGCATAGACAATCGATTGTTGGCTATTTTGAAAAATTCCAGAGCACACTGTTTTAAGACAATCGATTGTTAAGTATAGACAATCGATTGTTGGCTATTTTGAAAAATTCCAGATTACACTGTCTTAACGACAATCAATTGTTAGACAAAGACAATCGATTGTGGATGATTTTTGAAAAATTCCAGATTACACTGTCTTAACGACAATCGATTGTTAGACAAAGACAATCGATTGTGGATGATTTTTGAAAAATTCCAGAACACACTGTTTTAAAGACAATCGATTGTTAGTCATAGACAATCGATTGTTGACTATTTTTGTAAAATTCCAGATCACACTGTTTTAAAGACAATCGATTGTTGATCATTGACAATCGATTGTTTTGCAGTTTTTATGCGAAATATGAGATAACCGACTAGTTTTTCAGGTTAGTCGATTACCCCTACTGGAAAGTAAAATTTTTTATTGATATTTGAGCATATTGAAGATATTCTAAAGAACTACTGCTAACATTGCATCATGAACTAACTAATACGAGCTAATACTATTGACTATTAGTTTATTCACTAACTAATACAAATAAGTAGAACAAAATCAAATAACTCCATCTTCTTTCATCACGGACCCATCGCCGATTAGGTGGTCTATTTTCCCCTCGGGTTGCTCAAAGAAGTCTGCCACATCCAGGTGGGTGATGTCCTCATTGTCGTCATAGACAAAATTTGTTTCAGGGCCTTTTCTCTTTCGAGATGCTTGATAAAGGTCAACCAAGTGTCTTGGTATACGGCAAGTCTTTGACCAGTGCCCTTTCCCACCGCAACGATAACGTATAGTTTCTGAACCATTTGCCTTAGGATCTTCATGACCCCGTTTCTGCTTTCGGCGGTTATCTCTCTTCGGGGGGTGACGGACTTTATTGAAATTTCTTCCTTGTCTACGTCCCTGGCTATGACCCCGTTTACGACCATGACCATGGTCCTTTTCATGTTTGGCATAATGAGAGTGCACCTTATCTGCTTCAGGCAGTGGTGTAGACCCAGTGGGTCGATTTTCATGATTTCTCATGAGCAGGTCATTATTTCGCTCAGCCACTAGTAGAAGAGAAATCAGTTCAGAGTACTTTGTAAAGCCTTTCTCTCTGTACTGTTGTTGCAGTACTATATTGGAGGCATGAAACGTTGTAAACGTTTTCTCAAGCATATCATAATCGGAGATATTATCCCCGCATAGCTTCAATTTAGAAGTAATTCTGAACATAGCAGAATTATATTCAGAAACGGACTTAAAGTCCTGGAGCCTCAGATGAGCCCAATCATATCGTGCTTGTGGCAGAGTGATCAACTTCAGGTTGTCATATCTCTCCTTTAAGCCGTTCCACAAGATGAGTGGATCCTTGACGGTGAGATATTCAATCTTCAAACCTTCATCAAGGTGGTGGCGCAAGAAAATCAAGGCCTTCGCACATTCTTGGGTGGATGCTTTTTCTCTATCTTTGATGGTGTCTCCGAGACCCATAGCATCTAAGTGGATTTCAGCATCCAACACCCATGTCATATAGTTCTTGCCCGAAATTTCAAGGGCAACGAACTTTCTTTTCGTAATGTCAGACATAATCAAAAATTAAATTAGGAAGAGGGAAATACCTTAGATTTCTCGAGAATGGTTCTTGAGACGGTAGAGTCTCGTGCTGATAACGTGTTATGAAATAATATAAAGACAAGAACAATAATGCAAGAATAAGAACAATATAGAGAGAGAATAGGGAGAGAGAGAAGTATTCTTATTAATACTTGGGGTGATTTACAATGGTAGAGAGCACCTCTATTTATAGGAAGAGGAATGACTTAGCTTCAAGCTAAAACTCTTAGACATTCACTCTAAATAGACTTCTATTTTATAACAACCATAGTTTAAAATTATTCTCGAGTAGAAGCTCTGTCAGTGATCAAGGGCAAAAAAGAGATTTTACCTAAGCAGGGGAGTACAACTAAACAAAAAGTCTAAATGGAAGATAAAGTTTGCTCAATTTATTAATAATCTTTAGAGTTTTGACATGTAGCAACGCGTGTTAATATACAAATAATCATAATCCATAAATCTATAATTTTTGACATGTAACAAGGGAATGTTACTATATATGTCCTTGTAGAAATTACTGTCAAACAACAATAACTACAGGTAATAGAGTCCATTCCAATTCCTGCTCAAGCAAGCTGGATGGTTAAAAAAACAATATTCTACAAAGGCTCCAAAATTGGAAGGATCAGAAATGCTCGATTAGACAATTGTACCAGTCACAGATGCAAGAAGTGCCGAGAGTCCCATGGAAGAATTTAATCATACAAAACCAAGCAAGACCAAAAGCAGTTTTCAACCTATGGCTATTCCTACAAGACAGACTCCCAACAAAGGATAGACTACACAGCTGGGGAATGAGTATTGATCAGCAATACACCTTATGCCAAATCCACCCTGAAACAAGAGATCATTTGTTAATGACCTGCCCTGTCACTGTGGACTAATGGGGAAGAACAATGAACTGGTTGCAGGAACACTATCCACCCAGTATTGATTGGAACCAGAAAATGCTGTGGTTGATTAGCAAAGCCAAGGGTCGAACATGTCGAGCAGCCACTTTCAAAATGGTTACAGCTGAATTTGCGTGTGCTATCTGGCTGGAAAGGAATGCAGGAGTCTTCAACAAGATTTTTCGATGTAACACTGCCTTACTGAGAGACATAGTGTATAATTGTAATATTAGAGGTACCCTACGAATTAGACAACAATTACAACACCTTAGAATATAGTAGTGTTAGACAGCTAGGATAGTAAGAATAGTTAATATGTTATTTCCCAGACAGTCAGCTGAGTTGGAGCTCGACTGTGGTTTTATAATATTACTTCATTGGTGATTAATGAAAAGCCTTAATTATCAAAAATATAAAACAATAACTACAAGTGGAATCTGGGATTGAGATTACTGTGTATCATAAAAATAACGAATCATGATTAAGTTTGTAGAATATTGATAGCTAATACTTTTCAATGTTGCGGCAACAGCAATATACCAAGCGAGTTCTAGGTGCCATGGTTATTTCCTGATTTTCAATTTTTTTTTTAAATGATGGCATCAATACACATAACATTAGTCTAGTCATATGAAGATTGAAGGGGTGTATTTGCTGATTTAAAACTTTATTTTTATTTTATATTATTAATCAATTATTCAATAGAATTTGAATCGAAAGAATTAGATTGAAGTGGACAAAATTTATTCAATTTGGTGATCACTTAATTATTTACTCACAAAAAATCTTGTAAATCAAAATAAATTAATTTAAAGTGGTTCGAACCAACCGAACCGAATCAATTTAAAACGGATCGAACCGACTAAACGTATACTCTAATCCAATCTCCTTCACTAATAATAGACAATAACATCCATAGTCATCAAATCTTAGATCCGTCTTTGCCCACAAATATGAGATAGACCCTTGGCTCAGACAAACATAAATACATCAGTTAAGAATGAGAAGTACAGTAATAAAAATAATGGAAAAGGGAGCAATAACAACGACAGTCTAAGAGCCCGTTTGACCAAGCTGCCAAAATCTGCTTATTTTGAAAAGTACTTTTTTCAAAAGTACTTTTGAAAAAGTAATAATTTGTGTTTGGCCAATTCATTTAAGAAGTACTTTTTACAATATTTGGTAAACAAATTGTGTTTGGCCAATCTTTATAAAAAGTACTTTTGAGTATCAAATAACCAAAAAGGATAGTACCAAACTTTTATAATTATTTTAAAAAGAAAAACAAAATTTCAATATTTATTATTAGAGACTGTTATTATTTTTTATTTAATTTAATTAAAATAAAAACATAAAGTAAACATATATACTAAATATATAAATCATTGTAATATATATAGTTATACCAAAGAAATAATATTATCTAGTATAATTACGTGTTATTTGCACCATAAAATAATAAGTGAAGAGTTTTTTGACCCCATATTCATTGAAGAGCGTGATTGTATTGCTTCAGCAATCTTCTTTATTGATGATGTAATTCTTAGACTGGTATTGAATTTATTTTTCTCCTTTTCGTTTATAGGAGCTGGTGCTTTTCTTTTTCTTCTCTCTCTACTCTCACTACCACACACTTTTTCGATCACATCTGATTCTTCTGGATTAGTTTGTTCAAATCCTTTTTCCGTATTTTTTTCTATGTCATCAATATTCCCAAACTCTTCATTGTTTACAGGAATTCCAAACTCAAATGGTTGTTCTGGTTGAAACCAACCACTTCCTTGTATACCATCTGGTAACACTCCAGATGACGGTGCCCACGCATGTTCACCAGTTGCAACAACATCCTTGAAACAGTATTCCATCAATTGTCGATATTGTAAGCCTTTCTCTCTAAATTTCTCTACATTTGGATTTTCCTGCAAATGTAAAGAAGAACAAGAGAATTTAAAATACCAAAATAAACTAAATAAATAAATAAAATTATGTTAAGTGAAAATTACGTAGTATAATTATAAGTACCTTTATTTTCCTATCCCACCAATCCGCACTCGCTTGAATTGTTCTTTTATCGGGATCCCATCCTAATCTACTGAAGTGAGTTCCAGGACGATTTTCTGCTAAAATTTCTTCCATACATATATTTAAAAATAACTCTGTAGTTTCTGCATACCATTTAGCATTCTCAGAGTTGTTATCCAATGTCATTTTCTTGCCCATTTTCTTTCATGCATTAAGAACATGTGGTTAATAATAATATTAAACAAATAAGAACTAAATAAATAAAAAAAGAGAAATATACAAAAAAATAAGAGCATCAAGGGAAAATAGTTCAACTATTAATCATTCATATTATTAGAAATTAGTGTTATCATTGTTACATGCAAGCACGTTAAAAAGAATAAAAATAAAAGTACATATTAGACATTGCGTATAATAAATTGGTACATTACAAAAAAAGACATATCTTATGAAAAAAGTACTTGTATTAGCTGTTAGTTTATTATTTTAAAGAGAAATAAGAGACAAAGAAGAAGAATATATACAAGAAAAAAGGAGAAGTAGTCTATTTATAGTAATAGATAAGACTCCTCATTTTGCATAAAATATTTTAGGAGATGAATCTATTAAAGTTATTGGAGAATTCTAGGAGATTTATTAATTTAGACAAATAAAAAAAGCAAGATTTGTCAAAGAAAATATCAAAAATAAAAAAAATCAAAAAAGAAGTTGAAAAGTTACAAGATGATTCATGTATTTGATATCTTTAATTTTTGATATAATAGTAAAAAAATTTTAAAAAAATAAAACTATTCAAGAAGAAGCAAAAACCAATGAAAAGACAATAAACGAATTTGAAAGATTCATGTATCTTTTATATATATAAGATACATGAATCTTTCAAATTCGTTTTGTCTTTTCATTGGTTTTTAATAGTTTTTTTAATTTCTATCATTATTTTAAAAATTGAGATATCAAATACATGGATCATGTATACATATAAAAGAGTTTTGAAACGAACATTATTAGGATCGAAAGTACATAAGTAAAATAAATTTGGAGATCAATTTTAATAATACAGCTTGTACATAAGAAAATAGTTTGTTTTATTTATTCATTTTTTAGCAATCAATATTAATAATTTCTCATCTATACCATTCAAACTGAAGATGGCTCGATATTTTTATTAACTCACACTGCTAACGCATTAATGTAGGGGCAATATATATATATATATATATATATATATATATATATATATATATATGAAAAGGATAATTTGGAAAATATAAATTTATGGTGATGATTGTTTTGTCTTGAATAAATTAATTTTTCTGCTTCTGCTTCTTGGAAGACACAGAAATTTTCTGCTTCGTCGCAAAAGCAGAAAAACTGCTCCTGGTGTTGGTTAAAAGTACTTTTTTATTTTGGCCAAATACATTAAATTTTTCAAAAAATACTTTTTCGAGAAGCTGGGCCAAACAGGCTCTAAGAGTAAAACCGAGGCTGAAGCAACATCAATATTGCATTTACTAAAGTTGAGTTAATGCGACAATATTGCATTTACTAAAGTGTAATTCCCACTTTAACTTTCTACACTACGCTGTAAAGTTGAGATTCTTGTGCTTTAGACTATTGGCAACTATCATACTAAGTAAAAGAAGACTAGGATAACAATACTAAATAAAAAGAATGGACCTTGGGCCTAACTCAACCCCAAAAGCTAACTTATGAGGTGAGGATTGTCCAAGCCATATAAGGAGATTAAGGACCTCAAATTCATCCGATGTGGGACAACTCAACACTAAAATCACAACCAGCAGTTATTTGTAGGTTGTGTTTATCTAATTAATTAAGCACCAAATTTAGTAAGTTCTTCCTCCTTTTCAAAATAAGTGATTTTTTATCTTTTTTTTGTGGTACAAAATAAATGGTTTTTTTAGATTTTAAGAGTGAATTAATTATTTTTTTCCTATACTGTCCCTGGAGTAAATAGTGTTGGAATATGTGTTAGGAATATTTATGTGAGATAGTAAAGATTAATATGGTCAATTCTATTGCTAATTACTACTAAAAGGTGGATTTCTTAATCTGTATAAAAACATAAAAAATTACTTATTTTGGATCGGAGGGAGTATCATATTTAGTCGTTAATAATAATCGCAATACTATGCATGTACTTTGAATTAAAAGAAGGAAAAGGCTACCATTTAAAGAAATAAAAGTTGAAAATCGATAAAGGGGTATTGAACCTCCACCAAAAACATGCTTTTAGTGAAAATTGAAAATTAGTAGTACGACTTTACAACCAAGTTTCACTTCAAAAACATCATTACATAAACATATTCAATTAACAAATGGACCTTTTTTTATTTCTTATTTCATTTACAACATACTTCACACGACTGATTATTAATCCTAGTGTTAACTTTTTCCTTTTTAACTCTTTGTTCTCTAGGATTAATGCGAGCGATTAGTATAAAATTTTGACCGCGTTAAAAAAAATTGAAAAAAGAAATTTGCAGTCAAAGATAAGGTATACGTATACACTATCTTTCCCAAATTCGTATTTTAGGATTAAATTAAATTTTTTGTTGTTGTTGTTGTTGTTGTTGAATTCGAAACCAGCACTAGATAGCGAAATCCTGAAAAATATAGTTTTAGTGGTGTGAAACGCACTTGCGTTCCTTTCAAAATATGATAGTCAGAGTGTTAATATGAATACTAGTCAGGCGGATATCGAGTACAACTACAACAACAACAAAAAACAATTTAATATAATTCCATAAATGGAATTTAGGAAAAGACGGTTTGTACAGATCTTATTCCTACCTTGTGAAGGAAAATAACTTGTTTCTATAGACACTACAAGCACCGAGTGGGAATTTAAACCCAAAAAAAATAAAAATAAAAGGTGTCACAAATTAAAAACTTCAAAAAGACTAGTACTATTTAATAATAGGATTGATATTATTGATGTAGTCTCATAAAAGGGACCATCCATGCAAAGTCAATTAAACTTTAAAAAGCTATCCTACATTGATTTATGTCCAACCCAAAAGTGGATGCTCACCTATTTTATTGGCTTGTTGTATATACTCCACTTGTAATCTTGTGGTGGAAAGTTTGACATATAATGGAGCTCAAACTGTACGATGAAGAGTTAACACCAAAATTAATGTTGTCGTCTTATCTAGTTGGTGGCTGAGGGACAAATTTAAGTAAAATGAATAACTAAAAGAATTGCATGTTATAATAAAATAAAATAACTCGCTCTGACTAAATTTATCATAATCTAATATCAAGAAATGCAAGAACTAACGATGGAAAATTTGCCAATGAAATACCAAACATTGCCAACCAATGACGTTGATTGATTACACTGTTAGAATCAAGAAAAGTCAGACGTCATACGGAAGCTAGTAATAAATCAAATAATAAATAAAAAATATACTAAAAAAATACAAACGTGCTTTGGTCAATTGACCTACATCTACAATGGAGATGAGCAATCCATTATATAAAAGAGGGTACAAAATAACGAGAGAACAACCTCACAAAAAGGCAAACACAAGTGGCAGGCTTACACCCGCCTCGTAATTTTCCTCCTAAACACGATTCTTAAATTTCATATGACTACATTGTGGATGCTACTAAATGAGAAGGAATAATCCTTAATTTATAACAGTTCAAATATTTTTCTACAAAAAACCAAATATGGAATCAAAAAAAAATAATCTAATTTTCGTAAATATATTGTCATTTCCTTTAGGAGATACAAAAATCAAATATGGTAAGAATCAGGACAACCATCTAACATACACAAATACACTTAACAAATTAGAGGACAAAATCTGTTTCATTTATATTGTGTGGTTTGGGGTGGGGGGTGGGGGGCAAATCGCATCACAGTATTAATAAAAACAATAATAGTATGAGGAGTTTCGACAATGACTATGATTAGTCTATCTATTTAATTCTCTTTACAATTTCGTGTTAATTACATAAAATAAATTTATAAAACACTTATCACGTGCAAAGTGTGATTGTATAATCCCTTAATTCAAAACCAAAAAAAAAATGTCGGTAATAATTGTCGGTAAATGCTAATAATTTTCCAATCAAACTAAAACAAATTTTAGGGAAGTTTAAAACAAAACAAAAGGGAAAATGAATTTGTCTTGTTAATAGTGATAAACAAGAAAATTACCAAGGGTAGTGATGAAACGAATAGGAACCTTCCATCCTAAATTAAACGTCTCGGCTTTTAACTCGAAATAGAAAAAAAATTAATTATACGATACGAATTTGAATTAATCAAAGCCCCGAAATAGCTATCGAGCACTGAATTGGAGAATAGACTTTACATTATGTCATGATCAAAAGGCACAAATTATTGTTAGGACATGATGTTCTAACTCAAGTATCTTAATGTTAAAGCAAAAAATAGAACATAAAAAGCACTTTTTTTGAGCACTGATTTATTAATTCAATGAATTTAATTCCTTCCCATTTTCTTCTTTTGGTAACATTGGCTTAATTCAACCTTTATGGTAATATTTTGTATTTCTAAAAGTAAGCTTTCTTCCTTATGCATAAAAAAGAAAGGAAAACACACTCATTTTCTTGATAATTAATATCACCTTGGAGTTCTATTTTTCAATTGTTTCTAATTCAAGGTCCAATTTATTATTCAAAAATCATTTAACTTTCAATGCTAAAATGGGGTTATATATTTTGAAACTTATGGACATCTCGGTTCAAAATTCATTCATTTTTCTATTTGGAGTTATTAGAGTTTGGCCACCTTTTCAAATATGTTAGCTAAGTAGTTATTGGTCCGACGAAATTAATTTTTTTGCCCCCAAATAAAATATGGAATACAATCCAGCAATTAATACTGGAGTTCGAATAACCCCAGGAATGATTCTTGATGTTTGAGCCTTTGCTAGTCTATAATCTATAAAAATTCCTGGAGTTCAAAATATGGTAAAATGTGAAAGGATTCAGATCCCAATAATTATTTCTTGTTGTCCAAAATAAGTAATTTTTCAAAATTTCAAGAATGAATTAATTATTTTTTTCTACATTGTTTTTGGAAGTAAATAATCTTGGAATATATGTTAGGTGTGTTTATGTGAGATAGTAAATGTTAATATAGTTAATTATATTGTTAATTAATGCTAAAAGATGAATTTCTTAATCTGTATAAAAATATTTATATCGAAGGAAATAATAATTATGTTTGGGGTTTGAACCTAAAAGAAATGTGTCACCCATGGTACCTCTTTTGAACTCAAGTTAGAACTCCATGATTGTATCCTGGAGTTCAAAATAAAGAACCATTGCTGGGGTTTGAATTTATAAAGGTTTGCATTTCATTACAATATGCTAGAATTTACCCTTAAAAGTTTTGAAGTCTAGTATCGTGTATTTCGAATTTCACATGTAGAGAATTTTTCGAATTCTAGTATATTATGCTGGAGTTTCATTTGTAAAAGAATATTTGAAATCCAGTCACGATTGCTGGATTTATTCAATGTGTTGGGAGTCCCTTTGTCCAAAATATACACGTGTTTAAAACATCAAACATCGAACACCTAAAAGCTTTTTAAATCCGGGCTAAACACTAATATTAGTGGTAAAAAGTGAAAAAAATAGCACGGGCTAGCTAGTTTTCGGATTGGTCATTCAATTTTTGCCAGCGTTTGCAAAGTCATTGAAACATAGCCACTATATTGCTCCAACACGAAAAGTTCGAGCATAACATACTAGAGATCAGTGCATATGTATATGAACTTCTAGCATATTATGCAGGAACCCCAACACGTGAAAAGTTACAGTATAATATACTGGATATTGGAGCACCGATGCTCCAATCTCTAGTATATTATGCTGCCGGTATATTATACCAGAACTCCAGTATATTAGAGATATTTTTCCGGATTTTAAATACTTTTTTCGTTCAGATTACTTACATATAAGAAGTGACTAAATATCAATCACTTTTGAAACTGTGACTATTTTTGAATGATCTGGCTATTTTTGAATTTCTCCCGTAAAAAGTGGCTAATTACTAATTTTTCAGGTCCAGCTTGAGGCCCAGATGGAGATAAGCCCATAGACGTCTTAGACCCATCTTATGTGAATCAAAATGAGACTCTAGAATTGATCAAATTTGCTATAGTTATTCCTCCTCCTCATTTGAGTAAAGAGCTTTTGAATTGAGTCTTTCCTTTTCATTTTCAGATCTCTTTACTTTTAGATCTTTGGAAATTCAGTTATGTTTTTTTTGGCAGAACTTCACCGGTAGACTTAAGCGTGAACGCAATCGGCATCAGCAAAGAAAGGCTGTTGGGATATTTTTCTTTTACAGGAAACATGATTTTCACTATAAAGAGAGAAAAAGGCAAGGCAATTCCGTGTTAAAAGATACCAAAAACTTTATTAAACACGATATTTTGGAGGAATTTTTTGTCACTATAGTTAAGTGGTTATTAACGAGTTATAACTATAATATTCATATTTACTGGCCGAAGCTATAATTTCTTGCTACTGGTTTAATTTTGTATTATATAAATTTGCACGACTGTATTTATAAATACAGTGAGGTAATCCGTCTTGAAAAAAAGGGATTACAACAGTATAATAATGTATTTATATATTCATGCTGACGTTGGAGTCCAAAGGTTTCAAGTTGAATAGGTCGAAAATTGAATACTTAGAGTGCAAGTTTAGTGATGCGAGGCCTGAAGAAGTGGAAGTAAAGATTGATACTTAAGTCATTCCTAAAAGAGATAGTTTCAAATATCTTGGGTCTATCATTCCCAAAAGAGATAGTTTCAAACATCTTGGATCTATAATCCAAGGCAATAGAGAGATTGACGGGGATGTTACTCACCGTATTAGAGCAGGTTGGATGAGATGGAGGCTAGATTCGGGGTTCTATGCGATAAGAATGTGCCGCCTACACTTAAAGAAAATTTTTACATGGTGGTGGTTAGACCGGTTAAGTTGTATGGAGCTAAGCGTTGGCCCATGAAGAAGTCTCATGTCCAGAAGATGAGCGTAGTTTAAATGAGGATGCTGAGATGGATGGGCCACGCGTTCGTGAAGAAGGAAAATTGGCCCAGTGGATTTTGGTCATCGCGACGCGGAAGAGCCTCGCGTTCGCGAAGAAGGATCGTTCAGCTGGACAGAATGTTTTTAAGGGTTAATTCATTCGCGATCCACTTAATATTTTCACCATTTTTACTACACCAAAAGAGCTTTTTGAGCGATTTGAAGTTGTTTTCAACGGGTATTGATTGGAGGTAAGTCTCTTGACTTAAAAACACCATTTTTATGAAGAATCAACCTTCAAATAGGCTGAAATTGTGAGGAACTAGGGCTTGATTTTTGAAAACAAATTTTGGGGATTTGAAAGGCCATTTGAACTCCGTTTTTGGTAAACTTTATATGCAAGGACTCGTGGCGAGACGAGGAATCCGTTGGCGTGAATTTCGGAATTTTTGTGAAGTGGGCTCGAGGCTCGGATTTTACCAACTTCGTGGTTTTTAGTGTTTTTCGAGTAATTTTAATTGAGTTATGTTTCTTTAATCTATAATTATGTATTCATTGTGATTTTGACTAGATTCGACGCGCGTAGACAGAGATTCGAAGGGAAAAGACATTGCGGACCAGTCTACGACCGGTTAGAGGTGAGTAGTTTGTATAGATAGGTTTGAAACCCCGGTTTATCACATCGTGACACTATGTTAGGTGTGACTCGCACCCCATGGCAGGTGCGGGATGGTATATGATTGGGGATTGTGACTTGGTCCATCCCGAGAGCTAAATATAATTATTGGCGGCTGATATACACATTGTATTGTTGATAATTGAGCGTATTGCCATGTTTGGGGCCTTGTGCCGATCTATAGCATCCATCTAGGATGAATATCTGTGTGATAACCTGATTTCCATAATCATTGATCTCAGTCATGTACTTAATCACTGTTATCAAATGCTAAGTCACCTTTTTCCTGAAATTAATTAACTAAATTCTATTCACCTTAATAATTGGAATTGGGAAATTAGATTGAATCTGTTATGTGACTCATATGCATAATGTGGATTGAGTATGGGTCGGGCTGCACGCCGTAGCAATAATATAGTGATATTGCGCTTAGGCTGTAGAAACCCATCCGGAGCGTGTACACACCCCTAGTAAGTGTCGTCGACGTTAAACGGATTGGGCTGTACGCCACAGCGGAATCATGTGCATTGCATTGCATCTTTACATGATACTTGACTGTTATATTTGATATTGCTTTGCTGTTGGATCGTAGTTAAGGTGTCTAACTGTAAGTGTTAGCTTTGCTTTGTGGCATTTCGTGGATTTTTTATCTTCAGACATTTTATATGCTTATTACTCACTGAGTCGGTAGTACTCACCCCTACTCTCTGCACCTTGTGTTCAGATTAAGGTACAACGGAGGCTTAGCTGACACTCGTACTCTCCAGATATTTTCAAAGTCGTTGAGGTAGCTGCTTGATGTTCGCAGGACCTTGCTGCTCTTCATATTTCAGTTTATTCTTACTATATACATTTCCAGACTTTTATATTTCATTCATATATTATTATCCAGTTTTTCTTAGAGGCTCTAGACTCATGACCCGGATCTTTTGGGAGTGATTATTCAGATTTCGTATTTTCTTCGTATTATTCTATTAATATTATTGAATTATTATTCTAAATTTATTATATTATCCTTAAATTGTCGATTTGAGATTTATTGACGAATGAAGAGCGAGTGACAGTCTGGCTTGCCTAGCTTTAGGGTTGGGCGCCATCACGACCGGGTTTGGGTCGTGACAGGAGGTGTGGGAAGTTGACAATGGTGGACTTGAGGAAGAGTAGGGGTAAGCCAAACAAGTATTGGGGAGATTTATCAGACAGGACATGTCGGTGCTTCACCTAACCGATGACACGATGAGCGATAGGAGGGTGTGAAGGTCGAGGATTAAAGTGGTGGGTTGACAGGTAGTTGTGAGTTTATCCTAGGTTTACTAGTAGTACGAGTAATATTCTTGTTGTTGGTTGAAATATACTTTCTTTCAGTTTGTGATTATATCTGTTACTTAGCAACCACGTCCATTATTTTTGTAAATTGCTACTGGAAATTGTTGCTCCTTGATTGTTACTATTTGATGCTAATTTTTCCCCCTTTTACTGGAATAGTTGTTCCTGATTGTTACTATTTGATGCTATTTTTTCTCCCATTTTCCTTATCGTCTTTTGTCTCCCTTTTCTATTTCTTTCCCCTCTTTCTTATTCTTCTTCTTCTTTCTTCTTCTTCTTCTTCTTCCTTTCTATCTTTTCTTTAGCCGATGGTCTATCGCAAATAGCTTTTTTACCTCTGCAGGTAGGGGTAAGGTCAGTGTACACATTACCCTCCTCAAACCCCACATGTAAAATTATTCTAGGTATGTTATTATTGTTGTAGTGAGGTATCCGCCTAAAAATTAGAATTACAACTATTTAATTATGTATTCCATGTATTCTCGCGACTGTATTTATAAATACGGTGAGGTAATCCGCCTAAAAACAGGGATTGCAGTTGTTTAATGATGGAGACCATAATAAATCTGCGTGTGTCAATTCGACTGCATATACTGTATTTAACGAAGGAGATGGCAGACTCACGATGGTGGAAGCGAAGAGGGGGTAGGAGAACAAATCTGAAACATGACTACGGATTAAGATTTTGGAAATGTGAAGCAGTCGTCATCGAAAATCTAACAGATCTGGCCATGGCGGTGAGTCGCTGGAGAAGATGGTGGCCCCGCCAAAAAGAGGGGAAAGGGAGAGAGAATTGAGGGAGAAGAAGAGGTTTGACGGAAAAGTTGAGGGACCAGTTGTATATATTTGTACTTTGCTATAAAATATAAAAAGTGACTATGAATAATAATATTTTTAAAGTGTTTTAGTTTATAATAATTAGGGTGGTGGTTAGACCGGTTAAGTTGTATGGAGCTAAGTGTTGGTCCATCAAGAAGTCTCATGTCCAGAAGATAAGCGTAGCTTAAATGAGGATGCTGAGATGGAAGAGTCACGCGTTCGTGAAGAAGGAAAATTGGCCCAGTGGATTTTGGTCATCGCGAACGCGGAAGGGCCTCGCGTTCGCGAAGAAGGATCGTTCAACTGGACAAAATGTTTTTAAGGGTTAATTCATTCGCGATCCACTTAATATTTTGACCATTTTTACTACACCAAAAGAGCTTTTTGAACGATTTAAAGTGTGTTTTCAACGGGTATTGATTGGAGGTAAGTCTCTTGACTTAAAAACACCATTTTTATGAAGAATCAACCCTCAAATAGGCTGAAATTGTGAGGAACTAGGGCTTGGTTTTTGAAAATAAATTTTGGGGATTTGAAAGGCCATTTGAACTCCGTTTTGGTAAACTTTATATGTAAGGACTCGTGGCGAGACGAGGATTCCGTTGGTGTAATTTTCGGAGTTTTTCGTGAAGTGGCCCGGGGCTCGGATTTTACCAACTTCGTGATTTTTAGTGTTTTTCGAGTAATTTCAATTGGGTTATGTTTTTAAATCTATAATAATGCATTCGTTATGATTTGACTAGATTCGACGCGTGTGGACATAGATTCGAAGGGAAAAGGCATTGCGGACTAGTCTACGACCGGTTAGAGGTGAGTAGTTTGTATAGATGATGGCCTGAGGGTTTGAAACCCCGGTTTATTACATCGTGACGCTATGTTAGGGCGTGACTCGCACCCCATGGCAGGTGCGGGATGGTATATGATTGGGGATTGTGACTTGGTCCATCCCGAGAGTTAAATATAATTATTGGCAGCTGATATACACATTGTATTGTTGATAATTGGGCTTATTGCCATGTTTGGGGCCTTGTGCCGATCTATAGCATCTGTCTAGGATGAATATCTGTGTGATAATATGATTTTCATAATCATTGATCTCAGTCATGTGCTTAATCACTGTTAAATGCTAAGTCATCTTTTTCCTGAAATTAATTAACTAACTTATATTCACCTTAATAATTTGAATTGGAAAATTAGATAGAATTTGTTATGTGACTCATTGCATACTGTAGATTGAGTATGGGCCGGGCTGCACGCCGTAGCAGTGATATAATGATATTGCGCTTAGGCTGTAGGAGCCCATCCGGAGCATGTACACAACCCCAGTAAGCGTCGTCGATGTTAAACGGATCGGGTTGTACGCCACAGCGGAATCATGTGCATTGCATTGCATCTTTACATGATACTTGACTGTTATTTTTTATATTGCTTTGCTGTTGGATCGTAGTTAAGGTGTCAGACTGTTAGTGTTAGCTTTGCTTTGTGGTATTTCGTGGATTTTTTATTTTCAGACATTTTATATGCTTATTACTCACTGAGTCAGTAGTATTCACCCCTACTCCATGCACCTTGTGTGCAGATTCAGGTACACCGGAGGCTTAGCTGACACTCGTAGTCTCTAGATATTTTCAAAGTCGTTGAGGTAGTTGCTTGATGTTCGCAGGACCTGGCTGCTCTTCATATTTCAGTATATTATTATTATACACATTTTTAGACTTTTATATTTCATTCATATATTATTATCCAGTTTTGCTTAGAGGCTCTAGACTCATGACCCAGATCTTTTGGGAGTGATTATTCATATTTCGTATTATCTTCGTATTATTCTATTAATATTATTGAATTATTATTCTATATTTATTACATTATCCATAAATTGTCGATTTGAGATTTATTGATGAATGGAGAGCGAGTGATAGTCAGGCTTGCCTAGCTTTAGGGTTGGGTGCCATCACGACCGGGTTTGGGTCGTGACAGGAGGTGTGAGAAGTTGACAATGGTGGACTTGAGGAAGGGTAGGGGTAAGCCAAAGAAGTATTGGGGAGATTAATCAGACAGGACATGTCGGTGCTTCACCTAACCGATGACATGATTAGCGATAGGAAGGTGTGAAGGTCGAGGATTAAAGTGGTGGAGTTGTGAGTTTATCCTAGGTTTACTAGTAGTACGAGTAATATTCTTGTTGTTGGTTGGAAGATACTTTCTTTTAGTTTGTTATTATATCTGTTACTTAGCAACCACGTCCATTATTTTTGTGATTTGCTATTGGAAATTGTTGCTCCTTGATTGTTACTATTTGATGCTACTTTTTCCCCCTTTTACTGGAATAGGCTTTCCTGATTGTTATTATTTGATGCTATTTTTTCTCCCATTGTCCTTATCGTCTTTTGTCTCCCTCTTCTTTATTTCTTTCCCCTCTTTCTTATTCTTCTTCTTCTTCTTCTTCTTCCTTTCTTCTTCCTTTCTATCTTTTCTTTAGCCGATGGTCTATCGAAAATAGCTTTTTTACCTCTGCAGGTAGGTATGGTCAGTGTACACATTACCCTCCTCAAACCCCACCTGTGAAATTATACTGGGTATGTTATTATTGTTGTAGTGAGGTATCCGCCTAAAAATTAGAATTACAACTATTTAATTATGTATTTCATGTATTCTCGCGACTGTATTTATAAATAAGGTGAGGTAATCCGCCTAAAATCAGGGATTACAGTTGTTTAATGACGGCGACCATAATAAATCTGTGTGTATCAATTCGATTGCATATACTGTATTTAACGAAGGAGATGGCAGACTCACGATGGTGGAAGCGAAGAGGGGGTAGGAGAACAAATTTGAAACATGACTACGGGATTAAGCTTTTGGAAATCTGAAGCAGTCGTCATCGAAAATCTAAGCAGATCTGGCCCTGGCGGTGAGTAGCTGGAGAAGATGGTGGCCCCGCCAAAAAGAGGGGAAGGGAGAGAGAATAGAGGGAGAAGAAGAGGGTTGACGGAAAAGTTGAGGGACCAGTTGTATATATTTGTACTTTGCTATAAAATATAAAAAGTGATTATGAATAATAATATTTTTAAAGTGTTTTAGTTTATAATAATTAGGGTGCATTATTTATGGAGAAATTCAAAAATATTCATATTTACAAGTGGTCATCCAGAAATAGTCACAGTTTCAAAAGTAATCGAAATTTAGTCATTTTTATGCAAGATAAATCTGAACGAAAATATTATTCAAAATTCGAAAAAATACTCCAGTATAATATACTGGAACCCTAGTATATTATACTTCAGTTCCAATATATTCTATTGGAACTATTATATATCGGTCCAACATAATATTCTAGAACTTTCCGCGTGTTTGAGTTCCAGCATAATATGCTGGAAGTTCGTACGCAGATGCACCGATCTCCAGGAACTTTTGTGTACAGCAAAATAGTGGCTATTTTTCAATGACTTTACAATCGTTGGCTATTTTCGACGGATCAGTCCAAAAACTGGCTAGTCCTTGCTATTTTTACCATCATTTAGCTATATCAGGTAAAATTTCCATAAAATAACGCAATTGAAGAACAACATATCTCATACATAAGGCAATGCACCATTCCACTGCTGAAAAATGACTTAAGTTTTCGTTAAAATAGCACGGTATAGTCAGTTTTCGCACTGGTCAATCAAAAATTAGACTCCGTTTACGAAATAAATAAAAAATAGTCACTATTTTGCTGCAATAGAGAATGATCTCCTTAATATACGAAAGTTCGGTGCATCTGCGTACGAACTCTAGCATATTATGTTGGACCAGTATACTTTGCTAACTCCCATATAATATACGGGAGACTGGAGCATCTGTGCTCCAAAATCCAGTATATTATACTGGACATTTATACTTGGTGGAACTCCAGTATATTATGCTGGAGTTCTAGTGTACTTATACTGGAACTCCAACATAGTTATCCTGGAACTCCCGTATAATATGCTGGAGTTCAAACTCCAATATAATATACTGGCGCATTTTTCGGATTTTGAACAGTGTTTTCGCTCAAATTTATCTTACCATAAAAAGTGGCTAAATTTCTATTACTTTTGAAACTGGACTACTTTTGAATGACTAGTTGTAAATCTGACTATTTTTAAATTTTTTTCCCAAGGTTTTGCTAACAAGAGATGTAGAACGAGAATTTAATCGAGGGAGTTTTAAAAAATAGAATATAACTGCATATTTGAGCAAGCAAACAATATATTGACTATGTATACTAACAACAATCTAAACAAAAAATTGCAGGGAAGTACAACAAAGCACTACATAAACAAAAAGATGTAAAAGCAAGATGGCTCAACTCAACAGCAAGTCTTGATCCAATGGTCGGACTGCATTATATGCAACCACTTACAAACTTTTATAAGAGGCTTCCTGTTGGATTATTCTAATTTAGAAAGCGGATACAGAAAAGAGTAATTGCGAAGGTCAAGGAGGAGAGGAGAGAAAATACAGATATTTATACAAGAGTGATTCTGGCAACTCTTCATACCTTTACTCTTCAGCACCTTCGCTGACCTTGATCTCCAAGAGCCGCTCAACTGGCTGCCGACAAATAGGACAGCGATTCGTCTGGAACCTCAAAACCTTTGCGCATCCGCTGCACATACACTGCATCAAGAAAGATACTCAATTCTGTGATCTACAATATTAATTAGACCCAAACGCTTATGCGAATGACCCAAAGTAGTACTAAGTCACGCTCTACAAAAGGAGCGCCCGGTGCACTAAGCTCCCGCTATGCGAGGGGTCCGGGGAAGGGCCGGACCACAGTGGTCTATTATATGCAGCTTTACCCTGCATTTCTGCAAGATGCTGTTTTTTACGGCTCGAACCCATGACTTCCTAGTCACATGGATGCAACTTTACCAGTTACGCCAAAGCTCTCGTTCTAAGTCACGCTCTACCATAAATATAATTTTGTTAATTAAAAAAACCTAGTAACAGGTATCTCGTATATATATAGCTTGTTCAATCAATAAATGCCTAGAGGGAAATGATGCTTAAAAATGATGTGTCTGCTACACGGTATCTTTCTATTGCAACAACAACCCAGTATAATCCCACTTAGTGGGGTCTGGGGAGGGTAGTATGTACGCAGACCATAGCCCTACCCTTGGGTAGAGAGGCTGTTTCCAAAAAGTATCTTTCTATTGACATCTTAAATCATTCAGTCACAGTGGCACAAGAAAGGGAGAAGCGGGATAAAGAGAGGTCAAGAAGCAACCAAGAGGAAAAACAGTTTAATTGAGGTGTCAGGAGGAATTGAATGTTTTCAGATTCTATTAACAAAACTGTTCAACTGCAGCTGCATAAACTATACTACATATAATCATGAAATTGCGGATATTGGTGAACATATTGAGACCAGCACTTAACAAAAATTGTTAACCAAAGGGTAGGAGTCATACCATGTGCCGACATGGAAGTACAGTAGTGTCCCGAGGTTCAGAGAGGCATATCACACATTCTTTCCCAGGATCATTTCCATCAAAGTCGCTTTCAACTGAATTACCAATCCCATATATCTCTTGTAATTCATACCTCATGCCATTGACCCATAGGATCTGCTTCACCACCCTAACATGGTACTCACCTTTGTCCTTTTCGAAAATTGCTTGAGTAATCTGTGAATTCGTGGACCCTGACGCTGCACTCCCATCCTCCGATCCACTTTGGCTATCTAGTAATGCCTCCGCCTTAACAGCAAGTGGATACACATCTGCCTCGCCATCTTTGGACAATTCTGCTTCTTCAAACATTGAAAGATCAATGCCAGTTCCGGAAGGTTGCCTAAACTTCTGAGCTAAACCTTTTTGAAACTCAAAAGTTACTGGTGGAAGCACACTTTCCTTCATAGGAGTCAAGCAACAATCTTCACCTTCTTTTGCGAAGAAAATGACAGTCATGCTGCAAGAGGAAAAAGTTTAAGTAACTTGAAAGCACTTCCATGCCACTTGAAGAGTCGATAATATATTACCAAGCAATAAGAAATGACTACTATTTTCAGTAACAAACAAGCACAAAGAAACTGCTTTCATTTAATAAGTCCAACAGTCGTCAACAATGTTGATGCTACTGTAAGAGTCAGCAACAGATGACTGAAGACAGAGAAGTGAGTATAGTTTCCACACGACCAACTAAGAGAAAGAAACCACCTTCATTATTTTTTTCCCACATTAGCAACTACCACCTTTATTGATCCTTTGTTATTGTACAGTGAAAGCATATGAGATCTCAAACTTCGGGGATTACCGTCTCAGCTTGCAGTATGAAACACCATTATGGAACTTATTTGAATATATGATGTACTCGTGCTATGAACTAATTCATTCTAATATATCACTTTAGGAAGATAAAGATCTAGTTGATAATTAAAGTACTTAGATATCCAAATCTCAAATGATACTCCATTTTTTTCTTCTAACTATGCATCTCAAGATGAGATTCTACAGATCATAATCTCACTACAGATATCAACTACACAATGATGCAGGATATGCTGACAAAACGATGCTTAACATCTCCCACCCATTTTCATCAAAAAAGAAAGCAACAATTCATATTAGTCCAGCATAAGTGTTGCCCATCAGAAAAATAATGTCAATACAGATGGAGTAGGAGATCAAAGCTACTGATTACTAGTCTACTACTCTGAACATCAGAGGAGCCCCTTCAAATTATTGTACACGAGCAATTATAAATTTGACCCGAAAGCTTATCCAAATGACCCAAAGTAGTATTAAGTCACTCTCTACAAGATGCTCAAAGATCAGCAGCAGAACTTTCTCATTTATTATTTTTTTTATTATTATTATTATTATTTTCAAAATAGACACATTTGTCTAATCCTCCAAAGTTGTTGTAGAGATAGCTGGACTAGCAACAAAAAAAAAAATCCGTTACTATTAAAGACCAAATTAAATTTACTGATCAGGTTTCCAAATTTCTCTCGACAAAGTATCAATCTGCAGCTATGGTATTGGTGATTGTCAAAAGGTTGACTCACAGAATGCATGAGTATAAAAAAAATCCGTAGCGAACTCAATAATCCTTATCCTCTAAGTGCCTATATGGGTTCCTAAACTAATGAATGATTAGATAGTTCAAAACTTTCTTGGAACAAAATAAATTTACTATACCTCTCCCTCTGTCCCAAGTTTAAACAGACATTGATCCCAATTGGAACGAACAGTTTAGATGTTCGACACCATTCTATTGTAATTTTTATCCTATACAACTTCACATACTTCAAGAACTTAAATCCATATACCTATTCAAATTTATACTTTTTTTTAGTGATTGCAATTTACGCGTACCTCGACTAATCCACCAGGTACATGCTGCTATCTCCCACGACCTTCCACCAACACAACCATGTTGCTCTACCCAACCAACAAATTTAAATTTTAATATCAACAACAACAACAAGTTAAAGTCTTTAACTCTGACCCCGTAGGAAACAATCAAATTAAAGAATTCAAAGGTAAAGGTACCTATCTGAAAGTCCCATATATCGATTATTCTTCAATTTTAAGACCAATTACTAATACCACTAACCACTACAAAGATTTCAATACACTTCGACAGACAAAGATCAAATATACATGAACAATAACCACATCTACTACTACCATAACAGCTCAATCCTAAACAAGCCGCGGTCTGCTATATGAATCCTAAACAAGCTGCGGTTGCTCTGATGGTAAGCAACCTCCACTTCCAACCGAGAGGTTGTGAGTTCGAGTCTCCCCAAGAGCAAGGTGGGAAGTTCTTGGAGGGAAGGATGACAGAGGTCTATTTGGAAACAGCCTCTCTACCTAAGGGTAGGGGTAAGGTCTGCGTACACACTACCCTCCTCAGACCCCACTAAGTGGGATTATACTGGGTTGTTGTTGTTGTTGTTCAGACATGAAAAATGAAATTACGACTCAAAATCTTTTTTTAGTGATTGTGGTGTCCGGACCAATATGAAATCCAATTCTTTCTCTTAAACTCTCTCTCTCCTCTCACGCTCCTCACAACGGTAAGTTCTTTACCCAGCCCCCTCCGGCGACCTCCTCCCCCCCCCCCTCCCCCTCCCCAAGTAAGTTTTCTCTCTCTCCCCCTGTCTCTACACTCCCCCCCTCCCTCCCCCAATCCCTCTTGTTTTTTTCCACCCTCCCCTCCCACCCCTAATTCCGGCGACCCCTCCTGCTCTTTCTCTCTCCACCCTCACTCCCGTTCCCTCACCCCAGCTCTCTACCCTACCCCCTACCCCCCTTCTCTGTGATTTTCAGGCAGCCCCCTCCCCTTTCCCGAGTAAGGCAGCCCCCCTCGTTTTTGTGGCAGGTTGTTGTGTGTGTGATTTTCAGGTACTAGGCGCGGCGGACGAGGCGAGCTTGTGGCGTTTGGAAGTGAAGAGCGAAACAACACCAGCCGAAACGTGTAAGAGCTGGCGGTAGTTGACATCGGGCGAATCATAGCATATTTTCAGGTTTTTCCACTGGGTACCTCTCGATCCCTTGTTTACTTTGTACACCCTTTTACGTATTCTAACTAGCATCATAAGTGTGGTTTACTTTGTCGCTATCTAGCTAGCATTCTTTTGCGTATTCCACTATAGTACGTAGTCGGTTGGAGGGATAGTGGCCGCGGCAGGGGATGGTAGTGTAAGGTCATGTCCTCAGGGGTGGAGGTGGGGGTGGTGGCAGGGGTGAGCAGGGGCAGGGAGCGGTTTGTGGGTAGCGCGGGAGGCAAGGGTGGGAGGAGGGTAGCGGACGCTCATAGATTGAGGATCGGGTCGCGGAACATAGACACACTGACGGGTAAGTCCATAGAGCTGGCAAAGATTCTTCAGAAGAGGAGGGTCACCATAGCCTATGTTCAGGAAACTAGGTGGAAAGGGTCGAAGGCCAGGAATGTAGATGGGTTTAAACCGTGGTATTCTGGGGTCGTGAGGGGTAAGAATGGAGTGGGCATCTTGGTGGATAGGGATCTTAGGGAGTCCGTGGTTGAGGTTAGGCGAGTGAATGATAGGTTAATGTCTATTAAGTTGGTTATCGGGGGTTGCGCCCTTAATGTCATCAGCGCTTACGTGCCGCAAACAGGCTTAGATGAGGAGGTTAAGAGGCGCTTTTGGGAGGGCTTGGACGAGTTGGTTAGTATTCCCCAATCTGAGAAGTTAGTTATTGGAGGGGACGTTAATGGTCATATTGGGGCTGATGCTGGTGGTTATGATGAGGTGCACGATGGCTTTGGCTTTGCGGTTAGGAACGGATGAGGCACTTCGCTGCTTGATTTCTCCCGGGCATCGGAGCTTTTGATTGCGAACTCGACATTTCAGAAGAGGGAGGAGCATTTGGTTACTTTCAAAAGTTCGGTGGCGAGAACTCAGATTGATTACCTCCTCCTCAAACAAAGTGACAAAGGTTTGTGCAAAGACTGCAAGGTTATTCCAGGAGAGTCCCTTTCGACTCTCCATAGACTCCTAGTGATGGATGTCGGTCTCTGGGTGAAGAGGAAGATGAGGGGAGCTCGGGGCCAACCGCGAATCAGATGGGGTGCTTTGACTAGGGAGAAAGCCCAGGAGTTGGAGAGGAGGTTAGTTGATGGTGGAGCTTGGAGAAGCTCCGGAGATGCGGACTCAATGTGGTCAGAGACAGCGCACTTAGTTGGGGAGGTAACGCGGGATATGCTTGGGGTAGCCAACGGCTATTCAGGCAGACATCTGGCTAACTGGTGGTGGAACGAAGTAGTCCAAAGAAAGGTGCAGGCGAAGAAGGGAGCGTTTGCTAAGTTGGCAGGGAGCACAAGCGAGGAAGAAAGGAGGGTGAACAGGGAGAGCTACAAGGTGGCGAGGAAGGAAGCGAAGCTGGAGGTCACGGAAGCTAAAAATGCGGCGTTCGGTTGCATGTATGAGGAATTGGGGAGAAAGGCGGGGACAAGAAGTTATTCCGGTTCACTAAATTAACGAGATGTTGGAGGTCTGGAGACAGACTCTAAAGTCTAAGGGTTTCAAACTAAGCAGGTCTAAGACAGAATACCTGGAGTGCAAGTTTTGGCGCCGAGCCGAGCGAAGTAGGTAGGGATGTCAAGCTTGGATCTCAGGTTATCGCTAAGAGGGACAATTTCAAATATCTTGGGTCGGTGATCCGGGGGACGGAGAGATCGATGGGGATGTCACTCACCGTATATGGGCGGGGTGGTCGAAGTTGAGGCTTGCATCAGGAGCCTTGTGTGACAAGAAAGTGCCACAGAAACTCAAGGGGAAGTTTTATAGAGCTGTGGTTAGACCTGCCATGTTGCATGGGGCAGAGTGTTGGCCGGTGAAGAACTCGCATGTTTAAAGAATGAAGGTTGCGGAGATGAGGATGCTCAGGTGGATGTGCGGGCTCACCAAGTTAGATAAGATTAGGAATAAAGTTATTCAAGAGAAGGTGGGGGTGCCCCAGTGGATGAGAAAATGCGAAAAGCAGGGCTCAGGTGGTTCGGGCATGTGAGGAGGAGAAGCCCTGATGCCCCGGCGAGGAGCTGTGAGCGGCTGGCGATGGTCGGCATGAGTCGAGGCAAAGGGAGGCCTAAGAGGTATTGGTGAGAGGTGATTAGGGAGGACATGGCTAGAATGCGAATTTCCGAGCACATGACCCTTGATAGGAAAGTCTGGAGGTCTAGTATCAGGGTTTTAGGATAGGGGCGTCTAGAATTTTTCGCACTCCGTTACCGGGGCAGGGTGGGGTTTGACAGGGCTCTCCATAGATGATCTGTGTATTGGATTGCGCTCACTTATGGTAGTTACAGTTTAATATTATTGCATGTCATTTTATATATATTTTTATGTTTAAATAATTATTTAGGTGATTTCTGCTGAAGTTACTAATGCTAATTTGTTTTTGTTTTGGTTTTGCTTTTCCTTTCCTGAGCCGAGGATTGATTGGAAACAATCTCTATGTCCTTTCGGGTAGGGGTAAAGCTTGTCTACATATTACCCTCCTCAGACCCCACTTTGTAGGACTATATTAGGTAGTTGTTGTTGTTGTTGTTGTTTGGTGTCCGGACCAACTTACGTACACCTCGACCAATCCATCATGTACCTGTTGCTATCTCCCACGACCTTCCACCAACAGAAGTACCAGGTAGCTCTACTCAACCATCAGAATTAAATTTTAATATCATGTTTTATATATCAAATTAACTTCCAGACTAGGGGTGTCAAACGAGCGGGTCAGGTCGGATATGGGCGGGTCGAAACGGATAATTTAAAAAACGGATAAATTAGCTGACCCGTCCCGTATTTGAGACGGATAAAAAATGAATTTATCCGGCAGATAATATATATATCCATACATCCATGACTTCTTCAATATGATCACTTACGAGAGAATTCCTAGTCTTCCAAACTTGAGGAACCCCAATTTGAGGCTTTACAAATGTAAAAGATAAACACATTAGATATCCATTGGTTATCTATTTGGTTAACCATTTTCTAAGTGGATAATATAGTTCTTTATCCATATTCGAAGGGGTTTTAAATGGTTCATTATCCAAACTGTTTTCTTTTAAACATTTTGCCACCTCTATTACGCACCATTATTTCACTATTTTTTCCACACTACTAATATAATACCAAAGTCAAGTTAAAGTCTTTTACTTTGACCCTGTAAGAAACAATCAAATTAAAGAATTAAAGGGAAAGGTACCAAATTGACGTCCAATATATCGAAGTTTCCTCAATTTTAAGACCAAGTATTATACCACTACAAAGATTTGAAGACAGTTACACTTCAACAGACAAAGATCCAATATACAGTAACAACAACTACTACTACTATTACGATTCAATTCTAAACAAGCTAGGGTCTGCTATATGAATCCTCACCTATCATGTTACTCTATTTAAATTCATGTCAGGCCAATTTGCATTAATTTCACAAACAAGCAGACGTGAAAAATGAAAAAAAGAAAAAGACAATTTTTTTAAATATTTAATAAGCAGTACCTCCCAGGAACAGTGGCATCAAAAGTGAAAGCCACAAGGTATTTGCCTGGGTTATCTTCATCAGGTTCAATCCTTAAAGTCTCCTTCTTCAAATTAATATCATTTCTTATTGTCACAGCTTTTTGGTGCTCCACATATGGTGCAGGCGGAGGCATCATGGGCCCACACGGGTACCGCCCTGGCCCGTTAACCCAATTAGCATGACCCGGATGGTTGTCCATCCTATGATGATGATCATAAGGAGCCGGTAACGGCACTGGCATAGCCGGTGGAGGCGGAGGATAGTAACCCGGGTATTGATAATACGGCGGAGCATTAGGGTTTGGGTATTGAGCAGGATAAGGTGTGGCCGCCGCGAATACGTACCGGTTGGCGCTTATCTCCGGCTGCGGCGGTTGTGGTGGTGGCGGAGGTGGTGGATGGCTCCTCCGGCTACTGCTCCGTCGCCGGCCGTTCACACCACTGCTTCCCATATTACCCATCTTATAAAAATTCAATCTTTTTTACCCCCAAAATCAAGAAACAACTTTTACAAAATTTGATCAAACCATTAATCAAGATAAACACAATTTTGGACACCCTTTTGCCTTTTTTGTCAATTTAAGAAACAACCAAATGAAAATTCACCCAAAATTATGGATTTTTTTTTAGGAAATGGGGGTTTGAGGAAACAGAAGAAGAGAAACAATAAGATTATTAAGGAAGATATATATGTAGTAATAAAGATAATTAATGGAGTAAGTGGAAGAGGAATCTTATGATGGGTAGGGTAAGAGAAGGTATTATGGGATTGCGTAAAGTTCCACCATCAACAGTATATCAAGGATTAGAAGGAAAATGGAACAGCTTTCTCTTTTTCTGCATACATATCCTCTCTTTTTATCAATTTTAATTTCTTTTCTTTTCTTTCTTTTTATGTTCTTTTTTGACACTTTTTATTGTGAATGAGATTTGAGGTGAGGATTTGGAAAAGCACTATGTAATTGCCCTGCTTTGATTAGGTAATCCGTGTTTATTAGTCAAGTTGCTTGCGCCTAATGCACGCACATCTCTTACTCTACCTCCACAATTTAACCTTTTCTCTTCTTAGCAATGGTTTGTTAAAATCGTCTAAATTTGACATTATTTATTAGGTGCACACCTAAATAACTTTAGTTTAGACCCCGTTTGGACATAAAAAAAATTATTTTTTTCTAACTCAGTATTTAGTTATAAAATTTTCAATATTTCACTTGAAAATGAATTTTAAAATTTTTTGAAAATTTAAGAAACTCCAAGAAGCTATTTTTAAAAATTTTAACTCAATTAACAACCCAAAATTATATTTATGGTTAAATATAATTTTAATTTTTAAATATTATTTTTACATCAATTTTTTCACTTTTTTTTAGAATTTTTACAATTTTTATGTCCAAACGCCCGCTTAGTTAGCCTCAGGACTAGGCTAGATCCCCTGTAGCTCCTAGACACGTAGCAAAGAATGTGAATATATAATTATTAGGTGCGTACCGAGTGGAAAAAAGTCATCAAAAGAATCATTTTCAATTTGGATATTTATAGTAAACACCCTCCATCTCCATTCATAAATATATCCTTCGAATCACCAAGAGAACAATGTGGGAAGGTCATGGGAGAGCATATACATACACACTAGTTTTTAGTACGCGCATTACGCGTGTATCCTATCTCAATAAGTATATTTTTTTAAAATCAGAGTCTTGTTTCAAAATTCTTCGTTAATGCAAAGGCTCTATGCGTATTCATATCGAGACCGATCCTTGCTATTAACTCTTTGATCAATAAAACTGGCGAACAAATCGAATGTCTTTTTACCCTTTAAAAATAGATTTTACACTAATTAAAAAATCATTTAATTATTCACCTAATATTTAAAATTTTAAAATACACTTATAACTTTATTATTATTATTAAATATTTTCTTTTTGAACTTTATAAAAACTCCTTTACGACTTAAAATTCAAGTAAAATTTACCTTCCATAAAATTAATTTTTAAATTAATGAGCTTTAATTTACACGTTACTCTAAATTTTGAGAATATTGCTTCCTTGTTAGTATTTTGTTTACTTTTTGTTTTGTAACAGTTAGAACGGTATAAATAATAAAAAAAAGTATGTTAGAGAGAGAAGCTCTGCTTTCTCTCTAACTTTCTCATCTTCTGCTTCACTGTTTTATCGTCTTCTTCTCTACTGCTTCTGCATAGGTAAGTAAATCTGGCAGAGGTTGTTATGGCAAAGAGGAGAGGTCGCCCAAGGAAAGAATTAGTACCAATTTATGCGAGTGATGTAGTTTTCCCAAAAGCAGTTAACACTGTACCAATGGTAGGTACCACTGTTCCATTGAAATCAGCTGAGATAACTGTTCCATTGCCTCATGCAGTAATAGATCCACAACCATCTGGAGTCTCTTTGATACCAACAGCAAATGTGAGGATTACAGAGCCTCCCATCAATCCAGTATTTGTTCCGATGGAGCCTGAGAATAGAGTTCAGATCTGCATGCAACAACCACCACCAATTGATGTTCCAAAGGCTGTTTGTGATGAAGGTCCAAAATCAGATCCACCCAAACAGTGGGCTAGTCTTTTCCAGAGTAACCGACTTGCTGCAAATGGTATGTCGTTAGAGTATATTCCCCCTACACTTGTTAATGGCAAACCAGTTGGTCAGCTGGTGAAGGAAGAGGTGAAATGGCAATGTGCCCTTGTGGTATTTGTGCTAGGTAATAGCCCTGGGTATAATGGCATGCAAAGATTTATTAATCTTCACTGGTCTCATGTTCCTGAGCCTGAGCTATTTTATCATGATGAGGGCTATTATATTGTTAAATTTAGTTCACTAGAGGATGCCAAAGAAATTATGTGTGGAGGGCCTTATACTATTGCCAACAGACCTATGATTTTGAAGCAGTGGTCTGTTGATTTTGACTTCAAGGCAGCCTTTCCTTCAGAAATTCCTTTGTGGATCAAGTTCCCTAACTTGCCTATGTCTTGTTGGGGTAGCAAATCTTTAAGTAGGATTGCTAGTGTTCTTGGTAGATCTATATTTGCTGACGAATGTACTACTAAGCAATCCAGAATCTCATATGCTCGTATGCCCATTGAGGTAAATATGTCAAAAAAGTTACCTAGTGAGATAGAGATTCTAGATCCAAATGGAAAGAGCTTCATGCAGGATGTGATTTATGATTGGAAACCTGTGTATTGTGAGAAATGTTTGGAGGTTGGACACAACTGTTTGGCTAAAACTGCTCAACCTGCACAGAAAAGCAAGGTGACACAGGAATGGAGAGTGAAAGCACCAGTCACAGTGGTCCAGAGTAACCAGATGTCTCAAATCCAGTGTCAAGAGGTATCAAAGGAGACAAGCATTATAGCTGCAGCTGATGGTGGGAACAAACAGAAGCAGGTTGCTATACAAGACTCCCCAGTCTTTAACATTACTAATTTCCCTCCCTTATCTCCTCTTGTGATGTCTAACAGATTTGAAGTTGGGACAGTTAGGTGGGCTGATCATCCCTGGATGAAGGGGGAACTAGCAATACTCAATGAAGTGGATCTTTTGGAATATTAGGGGTGTGAATAAAAGGTTTAAACAAAAAGAAGCTCAAAATTACATTAGAATTAATAAGTTTGACCTTGTAGGACTTGTAGAGACTAAGGTTAAACAACACAATGCTAGTAGAATAGCTAGTTTTTTGGTGCCTAATTGGAACATGATTACTAACTATAGTGGAGCAGTAAATGGGAGGATATGGATCATGTGGGACCCTACAAAAGTGGTGGTTACTGGATATCTTGAGGAAGCTCAGCTCATTCATTGTAAAGTTCAAACTATCACTGGGGATATTATCTACTGGCTTACAGTAGTCTATGGATTTAATGACTGTGATCAAAGGAGGATGCCGTGGAAGTCTATTCTAAACTTATCTGCTGGTATTACTGATCCCTGGATCATTGCAATAGATTTTAATGCAATTCTGTCTAGCAAGGAAAGACAATCTTGCCAACAAGTGAAGCAAAGGGATCTTGTTGATTTTAATAATTGCATTCAGCAATCAGGCCTAGTCGAGCTGCCATGGGAGGGAAATTATTTTACCTGGTCTAATCAACAAAGTGGTAATGATAGAGTATGTAGTAGACTGAATAGGGTGTTTGGTAACTTTGAATGGCAGATGAAGTGGAACCATGTGCACACTGTATATGGACCTCCCCTTATATCTGATCACAATCCCATGTTACTAACCCTGACAACAGATACATCTACAAGGAACACACCATTCAGATTCTTCAATGCTTGGATCTAGCATAAGGAATTTCCTGCTATGCTAAAAACTTACTGGAAAAGCAAGGAGCAGAATACTCTTCAAGGAGTATGGAACAATCTTAAATCTCTCAAACCTCCCTTAAAATCTCTTAATGTTAGAGAATTTAAGAATATTTCTCAAAAGATTGAAAGTGGTAGAAAGGAACTGGAAGATGTACAGCATCAAATGGCAATTTCTTATTCAGACACACTACAGCAAAGAGCAAAATTCCTGGTTCAACAGCTAGAGAAGCGGTCCTTAATTGAAGAGTCAGCTTTGCAGCAAAAGTCCAGAGCCAAATGGATCAAACTTGGTGACTCCAATAATAAGTATTTCTCAGCAGTCATGAAGGAGAGGAGTCAGTATAAGAAGATTATTGAACTCTCCACAGAAGGAGGACTGAAGATAACTGATCCTGCAGATTTGAAAAAGGAGATTAGGGATTTCTATAAATCACTAATGGGAACTACAGCCAATTCCCTACCAGCTGTGAATAAGATATATATGAGGAATGGTCCAAAGCTTTCTCAGCACCAAAGGAAGGAACTAGTTGCTGACATTACTGAAACAGAAATACTAGACAACTTGAAGGCTATTGGAAATGATAAAGCTCCAGGGATTGATGGATTTAATGCCATGTTCTTCAAACAATCTTGGCATGTCATTGGTAACCAGGTTATGCAAGCTATCAGGAATTTCTTTCAGACCTCCAAGATGTACAGACCTACTAATTGTGCCACACTCACTTTGCTGCCCAAGGTATCCAATCCTCAAACAGTCAAAGAGTTCAGACCTATAGCTTGTTGTTCAGTCTTGTATAAAATTATTTCCAAGTTGTTGGCTAACAGACTCCAGAAGGTTATGAATAGTATTATCTGTAATTCTCAGGCTGGATTTATACCAGGAAGAATAGTAGCAGATAATGTTATATTAGCTCATGAGCTAATAAAACAGCACTCTAGATCACATATCTCTCCCAGATGTATGATCAAAATTGATCTTCAAAAAGCTTATGACTCAGTGGAATGGTGCAGTTTGCAACAGATTATGGAAGAACTGGATTTTCCTAGCAGATTTATCAGGTGGATCATGGAGTGTGTCCAAACTGTTAGCTATACAGTTGTGGTTAATGGAGAAACAACAGAGCCTTTTCAAGCTGCCAAAGGATTGAGACAAGGAGATCCTATATCTCCCTTTCTGTTTGCTATTATAATGGAATATCTTAGTAGATCCCTGGCAGAGTTGAATCATACTAAAAGCTTCATATATCATCCTGGTTGTAAGAAGCTGGGAATTACTCACTTAAGCTTTGCTGATGACTTACTATTGTTTGTCAAAGGAGAGCTTCAGTCAGTAAGTTCTATGTTCTTATTTTTCTCTCAGTTCCTTGCAGCTACTAGTCTTAAAGCAAACTTGCACAAAAGTGCTGTGTATTTTGGTGGGGTTTCTCCTGTGATTCAGCAACAAATTCTTGATCAGCTTGGTTATGTTAGAGGGGATCTCCCTTTCAAATATTTGGGAGTACCTTTAACTACCAAAAAGTTGACAGTTGCTCAATGGCAACCTCTGGTTGATAGGATTTCTGCTAGAATTACTTCCTGGACAGCTAGATATCTATCCTATGCAGACAGAAGCCAGTTGGTGCAATCAGTTATATTTGGTGTTCAAGCTTACTGGGCTCAATTATTTATCATGCCTTCAAAGGTTGTTAAATTGCTGGAGTCAATATGCAGATCTTATATTTGGTCAGGATCAGTTAATATCACAAAGAAAGCTTATGTGGCTTGGGAAAAGGTATGCATGCTTAAATCTGTTGGAGGTTTGAATATAACAAATATCTTATTGTGGAATAGGGCTGCTATAGCTAAACTTAGTTGGGATTTAGCACACAAGAAAGATCTGTTGTGGGTAAAATGGATTCATACTGTCTACATCAAACAACAACAGTTGGAGAACTTCACTGTCCCAACAAATGCTAGCTGGATGGTAAGGAAAATTGTGGAGGGAATCAAGCTGCTACAACAACATCAATTGCTATATAACACTGACTGCTCCATAAGGAAATTATACTTGCAACTACTTGGAGAATCAACTAGAGTTCCTTGGAAGAATTTGGTAATACAAAATGCTGCTAGACCTAAAGCTATCTTCAGCTTGTGGTTGTTGCTGCAAGATAGACTTCCTACCAAGAATAGACTGCAGCAATGGAATCTGAATATACCAGGCATCTGTGTTATGTGCCAGCAAGAAATGGAAACTAGAGACCATTTATTCTTGCATTGCAATTTTGCTTCCCAGTTGAGATACCAGACACTGCAATGGCTAGGAGTGGCAGACTTCACTGGACAAGATTGGTCACAATTCTGCCAATGGTTCATTGAACAATCTAAAGGAAAATCTCTCCGAGCTCACACATTCAAGATGACAATAACAGAAATGCTCTATGGTTTATGGTTAGAAAGGAATGCGAGAATCTTTCAAAACATCTATTGTAATTGTGATAAGCTCCTAAGTAGTATAGCCTATATATGTAGTGTTCGAGCTCCTCCTAGGCTTAGTTCATATATTCAGCATTTCATGTTATAAATGTTGATTTGGCTAGAGTAGTATAGATAATTCATGTTCCATTTTGATAGGCAGTTAAGCTAAAAACTGTCCTATGATTTTGTAAGGCAACCATTTGGTGATTAATACAATTTTAATTACAAAAAAAAACAGTTAGAACGGTTGTTTTCCATTAAATAATTATTCTTAAATATGATAAATAAATTAAGATAGTTATTTTGTCTAATATGAAATCTATTTTTAAAAAAATAAACGACATTTAACTAAGAATTTTTATAGATATAATTTTTTTTGGTAATTAAATCATTGTATTAACTACCAAAGTAAATATTTACAAATCAGTATGCCATCTCGACCTAACTTCCTTACTGGAAAAACAAAACCCAATTGACTATATATCAGATTACCTTCTAATATCTTCTACTATGATTTCTATCTGACTAACTACTCAGTAATTATATTTTGCTAGTAAGATATAAGTATATCCCTCAGCCCTAAGTAGGACTGTCAAATTTGGTACAAGCTCAAATGATTCGCCCAATCCGTTCAAGATTGGTTGGTTATTGACCCATCAATTTATTAAACTTAGCTCATCTTGACCTAACTCATCTCAACTCATTTAAAGTTTGGGTAATTTTTATCCCAAATTAATCCATGAGTAAGTTTGTCAAAATATCTTAGAAATAATTTTATTTTTTGTTTAATATTTTAAATATGACCATACAAAAGAAAAAAATGTTATTTAGTAATTATACAATTTACAAGAAAATGACACATATTAACTAAAGTTTAATAAGAGTTGCACGGGTTGGGTTATGACCCGAATTTTAACCCATATTTATCCGGGATTTTTACATATACATACCATATAGCAAACCTTATTACCACCCATATTTAAGGTTTGTGTTTATTACATTTAAGTATACCACCTTTCAATTTATGTACCAAAATTCTATTTAAGGTTTAATTATCAACTTATTAATTATAGGTTTGATTTGTGGAACTGAAATTCTTTTCAGATTTTATTGTACACGTTTCTTCTCTCTCTTACAAACAAAACCCACGATTTTCTCCCCTTTTTTAATTACCCTCCCCCCCTCCCCCCCCCCCCCCCGTTTTTTTAACAAAAGCGATTTCTCTCTCTCTCTCTCTCTCTCTCTCTCTCTGCTTGAATTTCATCTGCCATTGTCGAAGCTTGAACAGTTTCAGATCGAGAAGTTCTTCTCAATCCACCATACTTTCAGTCCATAAAATTGTACCAAAGCCAGAAACCCTCTACAAAATCGATTTCTCTCTCTCTCTCTCTCTGCTTTGAAGTCGGATAACATGTCAGTTTATATGTCCTTTGGCGTGTAAACAGTCTTAGGATCACAATACTTTGGAACGACAATGCTACCAACTACTGTTGCAGTACATTTGGCTGTATGAATGTTTCGTCACATGTGTGTTGTCGGCTAAAACTTCTTATCTTGAACAATGAAGAATCACGAATTGACGTTGCCTTGAAATGCCATTTGCAACTCTCAGCTACACATACAAGCCAGTAGCTACAAAAAAATCCAATTTTCAGACATATTTATTAAAAACTACAATTAACTACAAACTGACTATAAGTAACTACAAACTGACAACAATTAAATACAAACTGACTACAAGTAACTACAAACGGACTACAATTAACTACAAACAATTAACTACAAACTGACTACAAGTAACTACAAACTGACTACAATTAAATACAAATTGACTACAAGTAACTACAAACGGACTACAATTAACTACAAACTGACTACAATTTGTATAAACAAACCTAGCTTCAATAATCTGGAATCTGGAAGAACTACAATTTGATTGACTATCACGCTGTAAATTCTGATTTTCGGTATTTGATGTAGAAGAATGAGAGATTTTCGAAACTGAAATCTAGAAGAACTACAATTTGATTGACTATCACACTGTAAATTCTGATTTTCGGTATTGGATGTAGAAGAATGAGAGATTTTCGAAACTGATGGCTACGTATGAGAGATTCACGCAGAGAGATTTGCGCTGGGATTAGATCTTTTAAGGTTTTAAAAAGATCATTTAATTAAGACAGAATCAAATATTAATTGGGAAGCTTAAAATCTGACGTTATTTTAGGCTATAAATTCAGCCAGATATGGTTTGGTACAATTTTGGTAAAGAAAACATGGTGTATGCGAGTAATAACCAAACAAGGTACAATAATGATAATAAAGTTTGCTATATGACATATTTAGGTAAAATCCCTATTTATCCTACCTATTTAGCCCAAGTAACTTTTGAACGGATTATTTGACCTGTCCAATTATTGATTGAGTCCATTTTAATTCGCCTAAAATTGATCCAACCCGCCCATTTAACACGTGCATGAAGGGCTACTTACTGATGACAGGTTGAAGAAATGGAAAGTGCAAGTGGATGAAACATGTTGTTTTTGCAATCAACCGAAAACAATGGAGCATATCGTGAATAAGAGAAGTTAAATCGGCGGCGAGGGCGACCTACTTGTATACTTCTGATATTCTATCTTATAATACGTAATTGGCGTGTTCTTTCTAATTTAAGAAGCCCTAAACATATCTAAGATCTGACTCATTTACTTGTCTATTTGAAGGGATAACATTTACAATTTGATTCCAACAAGGAACTATGACCGAAATCTAGTGTCATTCCTTTACAGCAATGCTCTTATAAGGTAAAATTATAATAAACTTTAAAGTCCTATATATTAGAAATTCCTATCTAATTCAAATAAGAAAAATTTTAATGATTTTTAATTTGATTTTAAGGTCCTAAATATTAGACAAATAATTTAAATATAATTATGTCCAATGTGAAAGTTATTTTTAAGGATAAAAAAATTGTTCACATTTCGCTAAGGGCCTTTGTGTTTTAATATAGTGTGTGTATATATATGTATATATACATACATACATACATACATATATATATATATATATATATATATTTATATATTGCACATTTTTTGTAATTTTTTAAAATTTATTATTCAAATACAATGATTATTTATTCCAACTGTATATTTGTATGGGTCAAAACTCGACTCGTGATAATTAATGAGATTAATTCTTTCATAAGCATATCCGGGTTGATTAAAGGCACAACCTTTCGTTAATAATAAGTGCTCAAAGATCGCTCAGCCCAATCAATGAGGCTACGACCTACTCGCTATTGACAGACGTTCCTTCAACACGGTCGTGTCTGCCTAATGCTAACTGGCAAGATTCACAGCTATAAATACTAAGAGAAGGAACCCTAGAAAGGGGGCTTCTTCTTCTACTTCACCTCCACCTCTAAAAGAAGAGAATATCATTGTAAGGCTCTGGACCTCTCCATGGACAGGCAGGCCAAATCGATCTCATTAATAAAATATCTCTACCCTCCTCCCATTAACCAATAACTATTATCTATTACGTTTTATTCATTTAGTCTTTTGGTTTATTACGATCTGCTATGATTGGCCTTCCATTTATTTTAATTGATTTATGCTTATAAAGTGTATGAGAACTTTGAGCTAAACAATTTGGCGCCGTCTGTGGGGATTTCGTAGCAGAATCACGTAGTTCATCCTCAGACCAAAAAGGAAAGAAGCCACCCAAAAAGGGAGGCAACCCAGCTCGAATGAGCCAAAGTAACACAGCGGGTGAAGGGAACTCGAAAGCTCCGGCAAGAGTCCAAAGCCGTAACCCCTCCCCCCCCCCCCCCCATTCTCAGGAAAAAGAAGGAAGAAGAAGAGAAAGCAGATACCCCATCCCTACGGGGAGAACACGGGTGAGGGACCCTCGCCCCTCGATATGAGACCCTGCCGAAAAGTGGCATGAAGGCATCTTGAACCAAGATCCACAACATAATCAGGCGAAAACAGATAAGGCGAAAACAGATCAGGCGAAAATCCAAAAGTTCAACTATGAGTTGAACTGGAACTTAGGATACGTCTCTTCGACAACAAAATTTCAAAGGTTCAACTACGGTTGAACAACAACTCAGGCTACGTGTCATCGCCCAATAGTTAAACTATGAGTTGAACTGGGACTTAGAATATGTGCCTTCGATAACAAAATTGCAAAGGTTCAACTACGGTTGAACAACAGCTCAGGCTACGTATCATCGCCCAGAAGTTCAACTATGAGCTGAACTGGGACTCAAGCTACGTGCCTTCGACAATAAAATTGCAAAGGTTCAGCTACGGTTGAACAACAGCTCAGGCTACGTGCCATCACCCAAAATTTCAACTATGAGTTGAACTAGGACTCAAGCTACATGCCTTCGACAACAAAATTGCAAAGGTTCAACTGCGGTTGAACAACAGCTCAGGCTACGTGCCATCGCCCAAAAGTTCAACTATGAGTTGAACTAGGACTCAGGCTACGTGCCTTCGACAACAGAATTGTAAATGTTCAACTACGGTTGAACAACAGCTCAGGCTACGTGACATCGCCCAAAAGTTCAACTATGATTTGAACTGGGACTCGGGCTACGTGCTTTCGACAAAAACATTGCAAAGGTTCAACTACGGTTTAACAACAGCTCATGCTACGTGCCATCGCCCAAAAGTTCAACTATGAGTTGAACTGGGATTCAGGCTACGTGCCTTCGACAACAAAATTGCAAAGGATCAACTACGGTTGAACAACAGCTCAGGCTACGTGCCGTCTCCAAAAGTTCAACTATTAATTGAACTGGGACTCAGCTACGTGCCTTCGACAACAAAATTGCAAAGGTTAAATTACGGTTGAAAAACAGCTCAGTACGTGCCATCGCCCAAAAGTTCAACTATGAGTTGAACTGGGACTCAAGCTACATGCCTTCGACAACAAAATAAATATTCAACTATGGTTGAACAACAGCTCAGGCTACGTGCCATCGCCCAGAAGTTCAACTATGAGTTGAACTGGGACTCATGCTACGTGCTTTCGACAACAAAATTGTAAAAGTTCAACTACGATTGAACAACAACTCAGGCTACGTGCCCTCGCCCGAAAGTTCAACTATGAGTTAAACTGGGACTCAGGCTATGTTCCTTCGACAAAAAAATTTCAAAGGTTCAACTACGGTTGAACAACATCTTAGGCTATGTGCCATCGCCCAAAAGTTCAACTATGAGTTGAACTGGAACTTAGGCTACGTGCCTTCGACAAAAAAATGTCAAAGATTCAACTACGGTTGAACAACAGCTCAGGCTACGTGCCCTCGCCCAAAATTTCAACTATGAGTTGAACTGGGACTCCAGCTATGTGCCTTCGACGATAAAATTGCAAAGGTTCAACTGCAGTTGAACAACAACATAGACCACGCGACCTCACACAAAAATTCAACTACAGAATGAATCGAGGCCCATGCCAAGTGCCCTTACCATTGGACGTTGCAAGACCTATTACCCTACGAACAAAGGAACAAGTTAAACACCTACTCTAGTGAAGCAAGTACACCTAATTCGAACTAGGATTCAAGTCGCAATAAGTTTGGCCCCAGTCGAATTACAAGGCCACGGCCAACAATTCGACCATGCCTGAACTGGGACTAAGGCTACACGCCACCCTCGCCAAATAACGGCTACAACTTACTCATGCCAAGTAAAGGAAAACAATAAACGAAAAGTGATCAATCACGATTAGGGCCATCGACGCAAGCAGCCCACCAAATTTTTGACTAAGCCAAGTAAACGACCCAACAATAGTCGGATTCATCCAACTGACCAAGACCATCAATGTCATCATGGACAAGGCCACCGACGTTGTCACAACTAAAGTCGTAGGGAGATCAACACATCCCCCCAGGAAACCCAAAAAGTGAAACCCCCTTGAACGAGTGAAAAAGAAAACTCGAAAACAAAAAAAAGAACATAAAATTGTATATATATTCAGAACCTTATTTACTATAGGTCGCCTCCATTTACATACGTCCAAGGCCGGCAAACAAAAAAATAAAAGAAAGCCAAAAGGCAACAAAAAAGAAAAACAACAAAACAGAATGAAAGCTAACTCTATAAAAAACCCCTTTTACTCGGCGCCAACTGCGCCACCCTTATGACCACCCGCACCATCATCAGCGCCCTTAGCGCCATTATCGGTCACTGGAGTGGCCGGGTCGAAGCCACAGCCTAGACGAGCTTCACGAGCCTTTTGGCGGGCCTCCTCATAAACAGCCTCGGGCACGTCGCCAGCCTGCCATAATTTCTTGTATACGCCAAGTTTGGCCTCAGCAAAAGACCAAAGATCACGAGCGGGGCCGTTAGAGGCAGCCTGGTCCCTCAGACGTTGATTCTCAGCCTCTAAGGCCACGATCCGATCTGCTGCAACTTGGGCATCTCGTTCGTAAACGCTAATGTGTTCTTCTAGCCCTGCCACTCTAAAAGCCGCAGCAGACCTCTCTAGCTCCCGTTCCCTCTCGCGAACGCGGACCGCCGCTTCCAATGCCCCGACCTTTGTTGAAGCATCCCTGGCTTTCCACCTCGAAGGAGTGAGCTCCTCGTCCAGCCTGATTACCTTCCTAATAAGGTATTTAAAGGCCTCTGCCAAAGCCTCCAGACTCCGGCGCTACTTCCCAGCTGCAACATTTCTCTCGGTCTCTGCCTCCTCGTCCCTGTGACGAAGTTGCTCCTCAAGAGCACTAACCCTGCTCTGAGCTTGCTGCACTAGAATCTCCCGCCTCGCCAACTCCTCAACCAACTCCCAACTATGAGGGTCGTTCCTCAGACACTCACGTATCACGCGACACCTATCCCGGTAGCGGCAATAGTTTTCCAGCACCCGCAAGACGAGTCCTGAGCGGACATTGGCTCAGCGTATGCTCTCTACCTCCAGAAGAAAGTTTTGCAAGCCAAAAGCAGTGGTGAATTTAGGAAACAAACCAAGGCAAGAAAATAAATGAAAGATGATGACTACACTTACCCTAAAACCCATTGCGGCTTCCTCGGTCATCAATCTGACGTCTAAGATTTCCCTCAGCGACCTGCTCTCCTCCTCCGAGCACATGGGCGCAAACATCGGTACCAGATTGTCCTCCTTGAGCAGCAGATTCTTGTCGGTAGGAATCTCGTCATAACAATACGGCCCCTCTGCATGCGCCGTCACGTTGGTGAAGCCTTCTTGGATTATGTGGACGTCGTCAGACTTTAGGTTAGATTCGAGTCTAACTCCCAGCTGTGAGGGTCGTTCCTCAGACGCTCGCACATCACGCGACACCTATCCTGGTAGCGACGATACTTCTCCAGCACCCGCAAGATGAGTCCCGAGTATATGTTGGGCCGACGCATGCTCTCTACCTCCAAAAGAAAGGTCTGCAAGACAAAAGCAGCGATGAAGTTAGGAAACAAATCAAGGCAAGAAAAGAAACAAAAGATGATCAGCACACGTACCCTAAAACCCATCACGGCTACCTCGGTCATCAATTCGATGTCTAAGACTTCCCTCAGTGACCTACTCTCTTCTTCCGAGCACAAGGGCGCATACATCGGTACCAGATTGTCCTCCTCGAGTAGCGATTATGGTCGGTAGGAATCTCGGCATAACGATATGGCCCCTCTGCATGCACCATCATATTGGTGAAGCCTTCCTGGAGTCTGCGGACGTCGTCGGACTCCAGGTTAGATTCAGAGTCTAACTCCCTCCCCCCTGTAACGTCCCTTCCTTTCTCGACCGGCCGAGAGGTCAAAGATTCTCCCCCGCCAACGGATTGGCACTCGTCTCCTTAACCAAATCAGCCGCTGCAGAACCAACTTCCCTTTCAGCAGCTGGAACTGATGATGTAGCCCCCAAAGCGACGATTTCATTGCAGCCTAAGCCGGCCAGAGCAACCCCCATTGTGTTTTCGTCTTCAAAGGCAGGCACAATCGCCTCCTCCCCCTCAGCATCCGATGACGGAGAGTCCAAACGACTACCTCCGTAGTAGGCGTAAAAGCGACCTTTCGCCTAACCAACAGAGCTCCTCCTCCTCCTCGTCCAACGATGGTTCTGCCCTGGGGCAAACAACCCCCAAAGATGCCTCGAACTGAGTTGTAGGCCGTGCTCGGGAATGGGCCGCCGAAGACTCAACTAAAGTTTCCCTCAGAACTGGGTGTGGTGTCGACGCCATAGCCAGCTGAGCAGTCGCACCCCGCCTATGGAAAGCAAGCTTAGGAGCCCTCACACAGCGCACCGCCCCTGATCAATAAAAGAAATAAATTAAAAAGAAAGAAACTCAACACGACCGAACAAAAGCGATGAAATAACTCAAACACTCACCCGCAGCAGGCCTACGGGTGTGCCTTTCCCAGAAGGTCGGCCATGTGAGAATCCCCGCTGTCTGAGGAAGTATGGCCTCGACCCATTCACTAATGTCGGACAGAGGAGCCGGTGGTGCCTTCTGAGCTTCAAACACAAGATAAAGTCAATACCCCTCAGAGTAAAGAACAAAAAAATACACACAGAAAACAGGACTCGACGGGTAGAGAACTAACGTATATGGTTCCAAGTCTCTAGAAATTCCCTGACATTCCCTACCAAATGCTCGGTCCTAACGTAGAAAAAGTTTATGTAAGAAGGAGAGTCGACTGTATCACCTAGCTCAGCAGTCAAACCCGGGACCCCACGAGGGACCGTCCGGATCATGGTACCACGGACCCTTTGAGGGGCGTACAGAGTCAGCAGGTGCTGCAACGTTATTTCCCTTAGCGCCAATTCCGCATACTTGGCAAGGTGGCAAAGAGCTTGTAAAAGGAGGGGACGAGTTTCCCAGGGCACACTTCATAGCAATGACAGAAATCCTCTACCAAAGCCGAAGGGGGAAGCTTAAACCCTAGTCTGAAAGGGTAAGCGTAGAAAATACAATATTCGGGGCGGTCGAGATGAGCCCTCTCCTCGCTCCTGTGAAGGGAGATGTCAGCAGAACAAGGAATATGGCACTGCTCCCTTAATTGGGCAAGGCCAACCTCACCCATTAGTGGGCCTCATTAAACTGGTCGTCCCCCTCATCGTCGGTGAAGTCAGTCGCCGGACCTCTTAGTAGAGAAAGGATATCGATTGCCGATGAGATCCTATCGTCCTCCGCCGACTCTGTGGCATCGCCACCACGGAAGACCCATCGACCGCTGGAAGAGTCACTGGAGAAAGCTCTGTGTGAGAACTGCTAGCCATTACTGATTACTGGACAATGAGCGAACGAGGTTCACCAAAGAAAGAGTAAAAAATGGAGATTGACTGAAAGAAGACGAAGAACAACACGAGATGATAAAGAAAAAGAGTAAGAGAAGTTGATTCTTCAGGAATCTTACTTAGACAGATACTGAAAAGTGAGAAACTGATAACATAATTCATTATTTATACTGGAAAAGTGGCTTTCACGAATTCCAAAAGCCACTATTAACTGCTCAACCAACCATAAAACGGTTCGAATCCACAGAAATGGGTGTCATAATGACAAGTATCATGAAATGATTTTGCAACCAGCAATCGACATCTCGTCTTCGAAGCAAGTTCGGCAATCTGGGTACGTGGGGGAACACCCAGTATGCCTCCGTACACCGAGCATCGTTGCACTGTATGTCCAGTGCACCCATAACCGCTGAAGCCGCCTGCGGGAATGCATTGTCTCGAGTGAAAACATCTTACGACCATCTTCCTGAAAAATATAGATAAAGGGATACAGCCATCTTCCTAAAAAGTATAAATGGCTACGGCCATGCCACCAAAAATACCAAGGGCTACAATTATCCCCCAAGCTTAAACGGCTACGACCAATCCCCAAATGTAACATGGTTATGGCCATCCTCCAAGTGCGTTGATGGTTACAACCGTCTCATAAATATAAGTGACCACGAACGCCTTCAAGGTACAAAAAGACTACGACCGTTCTCAATAAATACAAATGGCTATGGCCATCCTTCAAGTATAAAAGGCTGTGGCCGTCTCCTAAATACAAATGGCTACGGCCATCCTTCAAGTATAAAAGGTTATGACTGTCTCCTATATATAAATGGCTACGGCCATCCTTCAAGTATAAAAATGACCACGTCCACTCCTATGTACGAATAGCCACGACCCTCTTCCAAATATAAATGGCTACGACTTTCTCCGGAATATGAATAACTACGGCTATCCTCCAGGTATAAAAGGCCACGGTTGTTTCCTGAAAATATAAGTGGCAGCAACCATCTCCTAAGTATAAACAGTCACGACCACCCCATGCTACAACCGGAACGACCTCTGATCTCCTTTTTCTTCGAACCTATGTGAATCACGTACGCTAAAGTCCGCTCATCGAGTCCGATCGGACCTCGACCTTAATAAGCGGAGGACTAACTTTATGGGTCAAAACTCGACTCATGATAATTAATGAGATTAATTCACTCATTAGCATATTCGATTTGATTAAAGGCACAACCACTCGTTAATTATAAGTGCTCAAAAATCACCCAGCCCAATCAACGAGGCTACGACCTACTAGCTATTGACGGATGTCCCTTCAACACGGCCGCTTCTGCCTAATGCCAGCTGGCAAAATTCATGGCTATAAATACTAAGAGAAGGAACCCTAGAAAGGGGGCTGCTTCTTCTTCTTCACCTCCACCTCTAAAAGAAGAGAATATCATTGTAAGACTCTGGACCTCTCCATGGAGAGGCATGCCAAATCGGTCTCATCAATAGAAGATCTCTACCCTCCTCCCCTTAACCAATTACTATTGTTTCTTACGTTTTATTTATTTGGTCTTTTGGTTTATTACGATCTGCTATGATTGGCCCTCCATTTATTTTAATTGATTTATGCTTATAAAGTGTATGAGAACTTTGAGCTAAACAATATTTTTTCTTTCTTGCCCCAAATTTATATAAAAGAACTATTGTAAAGCTCCACGATATTTAGTCAAATAAAATATTTTATCCATAACAATAAAACTTCAATTATGTATTCCAATTCATCTTGTTACTCGATATATTACAAAAATAGTCAAATATCGTCATACTTCTTCTTCCAAAAAACTTTATAAGAAGTCTTTCAAATGCCGTATATATATATATATATATATATATATATATATATATATATATATATATATATATATATATATATATATATATATATATATATATATATATATATATATTAAAATATAAAAATTCATATTGAATATAAAAAGACATTAGAACTATATCAAAATAATCTTAGTACACCAGAACTAAGTGATTTTAATAACTTTCTACTTTTTGAAATACAAAGAATTTATTTTGAAATAGAACAAGAAAGAATTTATCTTAGATCAATTAAGAACAAAATAAAATATATTCCATTAGGATAAAATATATGTTAAGACAACATCCAGTAACTAAAGTAATAAGGTGTAATTATTAAGAAGGGATATAATAGCAAGGCAGGATCTAAAGAAAGAATTAAAAAAGGTTAAAGCTCTATTAATATCTATATTAGAATTAGCTAAACAAATAGAAGAATCAGAATTAAGATATTATAGTGAACCAAGTTATATAGTAAAGAGTCTTATTAATCCAGAAACTATATCAGCTCTACAGTGGGATATACAATATCTAGAAGGTCAAATAGATTCTTATAATAGATTAATAAAATATCATAAGGAGAGAAAAATTTGGATACCATTAGGATAAAACAACATAGCTAACTTAAAACATCTAGAATATTTAGACTTAAAAATCCATCCAGAAAAGAAATATAGAAGATTAAAAAATAACATAGTAATAAAGTGTAATTTTAGTAGTGGAGAGCATATATTACATACTGAAGATAAACAATATAATACTTTAATAGATTTAATAATAAACTTTGGAGAAAAAACTCAAGAAAATAATAAGAATATAATAAGAACATTAGAATTAGTAGAAATCGGACATATCAAACAAAGAAAGACTTTAGAAAAATTAGAACAAAATTTAGACTTTATAAAAGCACAAGAACTAGAAATAGACAGAAAAATACAACTTTTAAATAACAAATTTAATATAGAAAAAATACCTACTAAAAACGAAATAGAAAAGCTAATTAAGACTATTACGGAAAAGCCTAAAGAATTAGAAATACAAACAACTAAATTAGTAAAAAAAATAACTGAACAAGTAGAGGTATTAAAAGAAGAGATAAGCGCACTTAAAGAAAAGATAGACACAATAAAAGAAATCGCTCTTTTATGAGTGATATACAAATAGAATTAGACCCGATATATGAAGAAGTGTTAAAATTAACAGCAAAAATTCAACCCAATCCGGAAGGACTAAGTAATTATACTCCTCAAAGTAAACTGATCAAATAATACTAAAGCAGAATAATACATTAATAATCTTATTATTAGAAGTTAATAGAAAACTAGATAAAATTATTAAGGAAAAAGAACTTAAGACTGAAATTCCAAAGGTAGACGATTTAATAGAACAATTAAAAAGAGTTGAAATAACACCACAAAAAGAAAAAATAAAAGTAAGAAAACCACAAAAATGGACTTTTTTCCAAGTGGGTCAAGAAGAACAAACCAAGAAATATCAAGAATAAGTTTTTCAGAAAATAGAATAGGAAACAATATGTTAGCTAGAATTTTAACAAGAAAAAGACAAGAAGAAGATAAAAAATTAGAAGAAATAATAGATATAGATAAGGATATACAAATCTTTCAGCAAAACCAATTAAGGTTATTAGATCCAAAAATACTATATAATACAGGATATTTTTCCACCAATTCTCAATTATATAGACATTATAGAGAAGAACAATTGTCAGCTATAGGAAGTAAGGTAGAGACATTAAATTTAATCAATCCAGAATCAGTAAAATAAATAAAAAATTATAAAAGGAATTTAATGCATATGGGATTAATAGTAATTGGATTAAAAGGATTAACAAGAAAGAATTTAGGAACTAAAGTATTGTTAGTAGTATATGATGATAGATGGTCAGATCAGAAGAAATCTATAATAGGTTTAACAGAAGTAGATATGACAAATAACAGAGGAATATTTTATATTAGCCCAGATTTTATGATAAATCTAGCAGAATTTGGAAAAAATATAAAAATAGGAATACAGACTAAAGGGTATGAAGAAATGAACAATGGAAATAATCTATTAATATGTGTAGGTTTTATAGGAAAAATAGCAACAAATAGCAATATAAAATTTAAAATTAAGGTAGACGATGTAGTTGAAGTAATGGGAAATAAAGGTATAAAATTATTAAAACCGATTAAAATAGACCCAGAAGAATATGCGGGATTAGAATGGAACTTAGAAGATTTTTCCAAACCAAAAATATTTAAACCAGAATCCCACTTGATGTATACAAATTCTAAAGGAGAAACGTCAATTAGGTTTACTGATTATAATTATTCTACTCATAAAGATATAGATGATGAAGATGAAAATAAAGTTGAAGAAATTGAATATATGAATATTGAAATAATACATGAAGAATTTGAAGTAGACATCGCAATAGAAGAAGCAAGAAAATTAGTTAGAGAAAATAAAAATAAGACTTTCCAATGTAAAGGATGTAAACTAGGAAAACTAACCTTAGGAGATGTAGAAGAACATTTTAAAAAATGCGAATTAAGAACAAATAATTTAGGATATAGAAAAGAAAATAGGTTACAAGAAAAATCAGATAAATTTGATCAAATTTTTGAAGAAATACAAGATAGTTATGAGACAGAAACAGATTCGGTAATTAGCCTAAAAGAATTAATGGAATCTGTTAGTTCTAGCCCAAGCCCATTTCAAAGAACAACATACCAAAGTACAGTAGATACTAGTACGGGGAATGTACCTAGAAGAAGAGTATACAGGATAGATCAAGAAACAGAAATAGAAAATGTAAAACCATCAGGAAAAAGGATGCCAATAGAAGAACTTATAAGATTACAAGAAGGAGGTAGTAAAGGTAAAATATTAAATATAGCAACCCATGATCCACAAATGTGGAACTCAGTAATAGATCTATGGAAAGGAATAGTAGTAGCATACTTTATAAAAACTTATAATGACACAGATGCAGAAACAATGTATAAATATATGGAAAACTTTTCTAGGAGAATCTACAAAAGGTTTATGGGAAGCTTATAAATCAGAATTCCCTCAAGATTTTCAAAATTTAATAGCAGTGGGTGCAAATCCTTATAATTTTACAAAATAAAATACATAATTTGATTACAGGAGAAGATCCAAATAGTGGATTAGTAGTACTACAAAAGAATGCTTTAATAAAATTAGAACAGTTAAGTATAAGTAGTTGGTTCCATATAAAGAATTTTCTAAATGATTATTTTTATTGTTGTACTATTAGTGGAAATGCTTTTGATCAAGAATTAGGTAAAAAATTATTCAATAAATTACCAGGAGTCTTAGGAAGAGAAATAGAAGAAAGATGGTATAAAAGAGAAGGAGTAATACAAAACCCAAATACAAAATGGTCTATAGGACACAAAGTACAGCATATTATGGAAATATTACAGGAAAAATGTACAAACTTACAAATACAAAACATTTAAAACAGAACAATATGAGTTTCTGTAAAGCAACAGTATATACAACCCAAAGCTATGACAAAAATGAATACAAAAGAAAGAAATACAAAAGATATAAACCCCAATACAATAAGGAATACAATAGAAAAAATTATTATCTTAGAAAGTTTTCAGCTAGAAAGCCCTATTAAATAGAAATAGGCATGTTAGAAAATATAGAACAGATGGAAATTATAATAACAAATTAGAATGTTTTACTTGTGGTAGTGTAGAACATTTAGCCAACACTTGTCCAAAAAGAATTAATAGCAAAACAAGAAATTCACAGTTAATAGAAGATTTTCAAGAAACTCTAATAAATGTAGATGAATACATGTCAGACAACGAAAGTATATATTCTATAGTAAGTGTAGGAGTAGACGAAACTCAAATAGAAACCTCAGAATCAGAAGAAGAGGAATTAATAAATGAAATAGGATTAGAAAAATTAGACCTAGAAGAAATAACTTTGTAAATATATTAGAAAACTGTACCCATGAGTTTGAAATAAATAAAGGATTAGATAGCAATCAATGTTTTAAATGTAAATGGTATCCTAGTAGAAATAAAAGAGCTAAATGTAAATTATGCTATTTAGAAGGATGTATTTTATGTATACAAAAAGATTTTAAAATAAAAATAAATAAAGAAGAAATTTATCAAGAGACAAATAATTCTGTTATAAATTTAAGAATAAGTACATTAGAGAATAGAATAAATGAATTAGAAAAAAGAATACAAAAAATGGAAAAAGGAAAAGAGAAATTAGAAGATATAAGAAATGAAGAAGAAACAGAACTAATGAGTATAGAAAATTATGATGCCTTAATATGTAACGAAGATAAAAAATTATCTACGATAAAAATGCTAGCAAGAATTAAAATAGAAGATTATGAAATAGAAACATTAGCTCTAGTAGACTCAGGATGCACGAGATGCATAATAAATAAGAAGATAGTTCCACCTAATTAAAAATATTATACAGACCAGTAGCAGCTATGCAAATGGATGGAACCCATAATATCTATAAACATTATATAGATATATCACAGATTAGTTTTGTAAATACATGTTTAGATTTTAATAAACCTAGTTATAAGGTAGATAAAATTTGGGTAAGAGATCTAAATATAAATGTAGACTTGTGTTAGGTTTAAGTTTTATATTACATAATAATGGTAGTTGTTTGATTAGTAGAGATGGGGTAATATTCTTTAAAAATATTACAGAAACACCAGTACAAACAATAGAAGCCGAACTAGGATAAGGACAAGATTAAAAGAAAATCAGATAGACCTGCAAGAAAATGAGAAAGAATGTTGTAAAAAATGTAAAGATAATAAAACATGTTGTAGGGCTAAAGAAGAAATAAAAAATTTAATATTAGAAGAAAATGAAGATAGAGATATAATAGAAAAAGATTATACATTAATAGACATTGAAACAGAATTATACAATTTCAAAACAGGATTACAAAAAATAGGAATAATAAAGAATGAAAAAGATCTAGAAAATATAATAAAATTTTAGATGAGATAGAAATAATAGGAGAAAAACCTTTAAAACACTGGGAAAATAATAAAGTAATGTGCAAGTTAGACATAATAAACCCGGAATATATAATTAAAACGGCCTCAATAGAAGCTACAAATGAAGACCTTAATGACTTTAAAATTCAAATTAAAGAACTTATAGACTTAGGTGTAATAAGGAGATCTACTTCTAAACATAGATCAGCAGCTTTTATGGTTAGAAATCATAGTGAAATAGTAAGGGGAAAAGCGACAATGGTAATAAATTATAAAAGACTTAATGATAACACTAAAACAGATGGATATAAGCTACCTGATAAAACGGAATTAATAAATAGGATACAAGGTAAAAAGATATTTAGTAAATTTGATTGTAAATCAGGATATTGGCAAGTAAAATGCACGAAGACAGTATCGAGTGGACAGCATTTACTTGTCCAGAAGGACATTTTGAATGGTTAGTCATGCCGTTCGGATTAAAAACGGCTCCACCAATTTTCCAGAGAAAAATGGATAATATATTTGGAGAATATAAAAGGTTTGTCTTAGTATATGTAGATGATATATTAGTATTTAGTAAAGATATTAAAGAACATTTAGGACATTTACAAACAGTATTTAGATTATTTGTAAACAATGGAATAATTATTAGTAAAAAGAAAATGGAATTATGTAAAAGTTATATAAACTTTTTAGGAGTACTTCTAGGAGATGGAAGGATTAAGCTGCAACCGCATATAGCTAAAAAAGCTCTAGAAATGCCAGATAAACTAGACAATATTAAAGAACTACAAAAGTTTCTAGGAATAGTAAATTATGCAAGAAGTTTTATAAAAGACCTAGGAAAAATAGCAGGACCTTTATATGCTAAGACAGGATCTACGGGGCAAAAACATTTTAATAAAGAAGATATTAAATTAGTACAAAAGATTAAAGAAAAAATAAGAAATATTCCTGATTTAACTATGCCATTAGAAACTGACTATTTAATTATAGAAAAGATGGAAGTTTTGAAGGATGGGGAGCAGTTTTAAAAGCAACCTAACCAAAGTGGAAAATATAAAGAGAAAGGAAATATGAGTAGTATAGACGCAGAAATCCTAGCTGTTATATACGGATTAAACAGTTTTAAATTATATATATTAAACAAACAAGAAGTAACAATTAGAACTGACTGTGAAGCTATTGTAAAATTCCACCAAAAGATAAATTCAAAAAATAGTAGTAGAAGGAGATGGTTGAATTTTATTGATACAATATCAATATATAATTTAGTCTTTGAACATATTAAAGGAAAAGATAATAATTTAGCTGACACTTTAAGTAGGCTAAAAATTAATATCAATTAATAAGAATATTTTATATGTACAGAATGAGACCAACAGTTCCAAAGACTGAAGACAAGGGACAAGGCGTTCAAGCCTCACCCTCAGACAGATATTCGCAGACAGTATTAGGTAATCTTCATTTTAAGCCACAGACCATTACAGAACAAAATAATTTAGAAAGAATAAATTTTGGGAAGCATAATTTAATATTTTTCCCACCATCAAATATTTCATTTAGAGTTTTGCCAGAATGTGTTATAGATAGACCCCAGAGATGCTTGATTGATAATTTATGGATAGCATATAATAAGAAAGACACTAAATATGTTATAGCAGCTCTTAATGCCTTAGGGCAATATTTTACAGATAAAAATCAAGAGAAGAAGTTTAAATACTATGTAGTTATACACGGTAAGACAAATGGTATTTTTTAAACATGGATAGAAGTATTAGACTCTATTAAAGATATACAAAAACCACTTTTTAAAGGTTTTAATGATTTTACTGAAGCTCTAGACTATGCAAGAGGAATACTAGGACCTAATTACTATATTTCCCCAGCTCTTAGACAAAACCCAGAAAAGATCCAGTATAAAATCCAAAAAGACACAGACAAAATAATATTTTGTGACCACTGCTCATCCATGACCGAAGCTTTCAGAAGATTGAACCTGAAGAATGAAAGCTTAGAGAAAGAAAAAATCAGACTTATGGAGCATGTAAAGTTTTAGAACAAAAGGTACAGGCGTTAATGCAGTCTCAGACTCAAGTTGTTTTGCAACAAGATACGAGTTTTCCATCTCAAGAAAAAATGGATGAGAAGGGTGTGCGTTCCCCAATGAATGCAGAAAAATCCACTGTATCGGATAATGATACAGCTAGTCCGGTTCAAACGGTGACCGGTAAAGACAAATCAAATCCGTTTATGGCTGTCACTTTGCCAAAAAGTGAAGATGAAGGCTCATCAAGATGAAGACTGCCTAGAACATTAACACATGGAGACATATTAAGAAAGAAGAGTATAATTGCTAAAAAGAAAAAAAAATGAGAAAATAGAAGTTGTAATTAAACAGACGTTAGAAAATTTCTTCCAACAAAAAGAAAAACAAGACAAACATATGATAAAAAATCCTAGTCCAAGTCCCAGTCCAGAAAGGTCAAGATCTAGTCCAGAAAGGTCTCAAAGCTCAGGAAGAGATGATAATGAAGACAACCTGAATTATCAAGATTCTCAAGATCCATATGAAGACTATGATTCGGGAATGAGATTTGATTCAATAGCACTCCATAATTTAGACACATAAGAATAATTCGGAAATAATAAATCAAGAAGGAGACAAAAGAACAATAATAGAGAACAATAATGGAGGAGACAATAAGTGGGGTCAGATGTGACGGAAGTGATATAAAGAAAAACAAGTAAGAAAAACGTGGACGACATAAAATGGAATCTCTGCACCAGCCATGTGAAGATGGGGCCCAATGAAGTACCCTACCAGGCTAGAAGACAAAAATTTCAAAAAATTTTGAAGTCCGCATTTCAGATCCGCTCAAAAAACCAGCTATAAAAGACAGACCAACGGAGAAGAAAAATCATCAAGCAAGAAAGAAAAAGCAAGAAATCCTCTGAAAGCCTTAGCCTCAGCGAACTTCCCAAAATCCATCCCAAAAACTTTTCCGAAACAACTTTGTAAAATATTCCCTTTATGAATATTCTAAGTTTGTAAAATAAATAAAGTTTGTATGCTTAGAAGTTGATCGTTTTTTAATCCAGAAGTCCGGCAAAACCTTTTCGGGTTTCCCGAAAGGGAAATCCCATCTCTTGTAAACATGTAAGTTACTATGTCTATCTAAGTTATGTTCTAAGATATTACCCCTATGTCTTGATATGATTTCCTTTTATGTTTATGTTTTTATTATGTATAGTTTCGTTATTCTGTAAATTATCAAACTACTCTTAGTATGTGGTTATCTTTCCAATTTCTTAACAATTTTGATGGATTAACCTGTAAATTCCTAGGAAAAAGCTGGTTATGATAAACCAAGTGGTATGTGCACTTAACCATGGCCGGGGTGAGGTTAAAGAAAAAAGAGTTAAGAATAGATTCAAATCTATGAAGAATTGGAAAGAAGAGATGAACAGAGTAAAAAAAAAAGGGGTAATCTTAGACATAATTATGATTACACTGTAACATTATAAGTTCACATATAAGAGAGGGAGAGTACCGAGTAGGATTTTTACAACATAAAGTTTTAATACACTTCTACTGCACTGTTAATGTCTGATAATCGTAATAATTATACATATCCAGAAAGCTTTGCAGAAAGTCTTAATTATAGCTTAGGCGAATTTATTTGGGACGTAGACACAGGATTCTATTCTATCGTAGATTACGCTATACATTTTTTTTATATAACAGAAAATAGTAGATTTTGTGTAGATTTATTTAATAAGCAGTTATATCTTATAATTACAATAGATTTTCCTGTACAACAAGATTTATTAAATACTTGGGTAATTCCTAAGGTTAATATAGAGACTATTTACAAATTGGGAACTTTTGATAAATTTGCTGGGAAAACTACTGTGAAAACTACAGAATTAAGTTTTACGATGGATAAAGATAGTGGAGTTTTTAATTTATTATCTCAAAATGATATAGATTATTATATATCTAAAGATTTCAATTATCTGCATATTGGTTTAGTTCAAGTTGCTTTTAAGCCATTAACATTAAAAGGCTTACCTGAAAGTTTTGTTGCTGCTTTACGTGATGGAAAAAATTTAAATTGGAAAAATTCTTTGATTGGTTCTATACAATCAACTTTGGCTTATGGTGCAATATATTTTAATGCTTATCCAAATTTGAATATTGCCTTAACTGATGTGAATATTTTACAATCATTAATTTTGAATATCAAGATTAATGGATATGATTATTTATCTGGAACAGAAGTGATGTGTATTTGTACTAGAATTGTTTATAGACCTCTTTATACTTTATCTCCTAGATGTAAAATTTCTGAACAAAATCATGAGACTGTTTTGTTTGAAAATAATTTTTCTAAATCTAAAATTATTACTCTTAGATTAATTATGTGGGAAGAAATTAACTTTAATGAATGGATTATTGAAGAAGCTGCAGTACCTCGTGAGATTACTAGTGATGAAATTTCTGATATTAGGCAAAGTAAAGATGGTAGTGTAACTTTGAGTTTTAAAACTCAAGACATCCCTAGACTAACAGATTCTTCTTCAAGATTAACCAGATCTGTATCTTCTTATATTTCACAAGTAGATTATATCGTTGATATTCCATCAAGAGCTTCGACTTCTCAGATTAGAGAAACAAATTTTGATACAATTGTTTTAGATAAAAACAATATTGCTAAAGGGGAAGATCGTTTTAGTGATCCTACAGATTCCAATATGAATTTTCCGACTGGTTTACATGGATAGTAAAAAAATTGATTTTAGTCCAGGTTCTCTGGCACGAAAAAAGATTTCTTTAGAATTTTACAGTCCAAAATGGGAAGAATTTAGAAATTGATTTTTCTCTGCTTTTAATGGAGTGAAACAGAATATTTTTATAAAGATTTTTATAAAGATTTAAAAAAAAATAATATTTCATTACCATTTCTCCCTTGGTTTATGATTAAATATCTGGGATATCATTTGTCAGTCATTGAACATGAGTATCATTTGTCTAACGGAAATATAATGATTTCTTCTTTACCACCAACTCAGTCTTTTGATATCAATAAAGATGGTAAAACTTTTAATTTTACTGCTTTTACAAAATTATTTGAAAATAAAGTTGTTGTAGTTACTTGTGAACATGTCAATTTGATTCATAAACAGCAGAATTATTCTAATTATTATTTGAATGTTTTAGGAGAGCATGTTATGGCATTGCATAAGAATTTAGACAATTACTTGAAACAAACACAGATTTTACAAGAAAAAATAGAAGCTTTTCATAAACCAAAACAAGAATTGAAAATTGTTAAAAATAGTTTACCAGATTTTCTTACAAGAGAATATCTAATTGATAATTAATTTTAGTTTTGCATGATGCGGCCAAATTGGCCAAGTCCCTCCTCTGGAAGAGGAAGAGGGGCAAATCAGAACAGATTTCAAACCTTAGGGCATATTCCAGCCGAAAAGAGATTTCTTGAAGAAGGACCTTCATCGAGTATGAAACCTTCTTTTGCAGATTATCAAAAATATTTAGATTTCATTGCCAGCAATGCTGGAACTACTGGGAGTAGCAATGCTACCATTCAACCCACCTCTGTTGAGGATCATAAAGATTTGGAACCCTTAAATGAAGATTCCTATGCTGTCATTACAGGAAAAACTGATAATGAGATTTTTGTCGCAAATCCTATGAAAGAGATTATAATTTATGTGGACTACAAAGATTTTCAGTGGAAACAAAATCCTTGGATTGTGATGAAGAGATATTTGAATAATGCATTATTTCCAATGCAAACCTATAAGAATAGATTACACTTTGAAATGATTTTAACATCCACAGGATCAGTAGAGATTTCTCATAATAATACTGGTGGTTCAAATAAATCATACTTTTCATTTTCAAAAATGATCATTAAAAGGATTATACTACCTGAAGAATGGGGATTAAGTACCTTGAAAGATTGCCAATATGTACATCCAGTACAGAAGATTTCGATTAACTACAACTATTGGGATTATGTGGATGCATTTTCTAAAACGCTATTCTATGAGAATGATGATCATAAACATTCATGGTTTATCAAGATATGTGCTCAGGTTTTTAGAAGCATTCAGATTCCAACATGGTTCATCAAATGGTGGTCTTTTTTCGGACCTTCTCAAGGAGTTCTACCATTGCAATTCAAAGATTTATTTAATAAATGGGTTGAAATTTCTCCTAAGATTAATGAATTGGATAGAGAAGATAGACTTTATCCAAGGACACCTATTATGAATTTCTTTATGGAATTTTCTGTTCCCTGGATTTTTAAATGGACCATTGAAGTGGGAATTGATTCAGATGAGATGCCTTGTTTGTATCGAAGATTTCATACAAAATTTTGGCCTAAATTGATTTCCAAAGGACCTGATGGAAAATTAGTCGGGCAAGAACTATTGGATTCAATACAGATTGCAATTGTCAAATATAGTAAGGAATCTCCAGAAGATCCAATAGTAGAAGAGAGTCATTTTTCCAAGATTACTAAAAAGATTCAGATTAAGAGAGGTTGATTATTATCCAAAGAAGAATTGATTACAGCCTATATGGACCAAATAAAATAAGATATTCAGAGGCAAATTGTTGGTGATGACGTTTTAATGGGAGATAATTTTGAAGATTCTCAGAGTATTAACAGTGTGACTTCAGAAGATTTACCAGACCTGCTCAAAAAAGCAGAGGAAGAGATTTCAAACTCAAAAAAGCCACATAGATTCTAGAAAAACTATTGTATTATGTAATTTTACTATACACTTTTTGACTTTTGTGCACTTTACTATGCACAATATCTTCTATATAAGAAGGATAGATTTCATAAAAGAGGGCACGGTTAGTAGAACCCCTCTCTCTAAAAATATTTGCTCTCACTTCTCTCTAAGATTTCTTCTTTGTAATTCAGTTGTAATAGAGTTGTGAATAAATAAAATAGAAAGTTCTGCAGAATCAGGTATTTCTATTTCTCTATTTGTGTTTTAAATATTATTTATATTAAACTTTGTTTATATTTGCCCAATGATGGGCTAAGTTCTTAAGTGTTAAATAATAACTGATATAGCCTAAGGATGATCTGAAAGGGTGATGACTCTAAAATAAGAGCTTTGCCTTGAAGGGGTTAAGGTTGTAGCATAGGTAGAGTTTAAACAATTTTATGCAAACTAAGCTTAAATCATGGCGTTGGTAAGCCCTAGAAGGGGTGTTCCCGACATGGTTAGTGATTGATTAAATCGGGTATAAACCTTGTGATTCCGTTGGTAAGTCCTGTATGACAGGTTGTATCGCCTATGGATGTTCCCGGTTGAGTTTATAGCGATTAATTCGTGGTTTGCATAAAATATATTAAATTTAGTAAATCCTAGCTTCCTAAAAGATCGTACAGCCCTAAAAAGGTCCTGCTCAACACTTGGTATAAAGATTTAGAAAATAAATAATATTTCATTACCATTTGTCCCTTGGTTTATGATTAAATATGTGGGATATCATTTGTCAGTCATTGAACATGAGTATCATTTGTCTAACGGATATATAATGATTTCTTCTTTACCACCAACTCAGTCTTTTGATATCAATAAAGATGGTAAAACTATTAATTTTACTGCTTTTGCAAAATTATTTAAAAATAAAGCTGTTGTAATTACTTGTGAACATGTCAATTTGATTCTTAAACAGCAGAATTATTCTAATTATTATTTGAATGTTTTAGGAGAGCATGTTATGGCATTGCATAAGAATTTAGACAATTACTTGAAACAAACACAGATTTTACAAGAAAAAATAGAAGCTTTCATAAACCAAAACAAGAATTGAAAATTGTTAAAAATACTTTACAACCTCCTCCTGAAATAAAAAATTTAAAACTGATTCTTCTGAAGAAATTGAACAGCTTTTGAAAGAAAAATTGAAAAATATTAATTTCTCCTCCAATCTTACTGGAATAAATTTACAGCCTCAACCTGTTTTATCTACAAAACAAGAAGATTTTATTACTCAAAATGCCCCAGATATTTTAAATAAAATTAATACTAAATGGGCGGATAAGCCAATTCGAAGAATGTAATATTACAATAGGCCAACCCCCATGGATGTTTTAAATGAAGAAAGAGACCAGATTTTTAACAATAGTTATAGTAGCAAAGAAATTTATGAATGGAATATTGATGGTTTTAATGATAAACAGATTTTTACTACTGTTCATAGAATGTTGATGTATAGTACTATTTGTAAGATTGATAAGAATCAAGACAGAGATATTGCGGCTATGATAGTTGCTGGTTTTACGGGCCAACTAAAAGGTTGGTGGGATAATTTTTTAACTCAAGAACAAAAGATTACAATTATGAATACTACTAGTGTTCATAAGATTGAAGGGCAATTAGCCTACCAAACAGTTGATTCTGCTAGTACTTCTCAGAGACAACAAAATGCTGTTTATACTTTAGTTACTACCATGGTAGAACATTTTTGTGGTAGATGGACTGATGAGGCAGAGACTATTAGAACAACATTACAAAATTTACGTTGTACACAATTATCTGATTTTAGATGGTATAAAGATGTATTTTTAAGTCGTGTTATGGAATTGCATGATTGTAGTCATGAACATTGGAAGTCTAAATTTATTGATGGTTTACCTTCGATTTTTGCTGAAAGAGTTAGAAAGCATTTACGTGGTACTAACAACAAGATTCCTTATGATTCTCTTACTTATGGCAAAATTATTAGTGTTTGCACACAGGAAGGTTTAGCTGTTTGTAATGATATTAAGATGAATTATCATATCAAAAAGAATAGACTAAATGAAAGAAAACAATTAGGAGAATTTTGTGATCAATTTGCTTTTGATATTCCTGGTTCTTCAAAAAGAAAAAAGAAGATTTCTAGTTCTAAAGATGATAGGAAGCGTAAGTATAAGAAAAAGTTGTTTAAATCCTGTGATAAAACAAATTGGGATAAAAAAGATAAGAATTTTTATAAAAAGAAGGGTAAGAAAGATTACAAAAAAAGGATTAAGTGTCATAAATGTGGTAAATTTGGTCATTATGCAAGTGAGTGTAAAACTCAGGAAAAGATTAAGAGTCTAGATTTAGATGATAAAATCAAGGATTCTTTGTGTAAGGTTCTACTAAATTCTGATTATAGTTCCGATGTATCTGATTCTTCTTCTACTGGTTCTAGTTCTGATGAAAATCTAAGGGTTTTACATGATGAAGATTTATATTCTGATTCTGACAGATCTTTTTCGAATGATGATTGTGCTTGCAAGAAAGATGATAGTTTGTATGATTTAATTTCTAATTTTCAGGATCTGAATGTGAACATGATTAATGATGAGAAGATAATAAAGATTTTAAAAACAGTAGAAGATAAAGATTTGAGAAATAAAATTTTGGATACTGTTTGACTAATGATGAGCCTAATACCAATTTTCCCTCTTCAAATTTTAGTTTAAAACAGCCTGATTACTATTCGACTGCTGAATTAAAAAGGATTTTAACCCAAAGGAATTTTCCAGAAAAAGAAATTACTGTTTATGATTTAAAACAAGAACTCCTTAATTTAAAGGAAGAAATTGTTTATTTAAAAAATCAGTCAAAAATCTATGATAGAAGAATTTCTAGCTTAGAAGATAATGGGACTTTTGATTTACATTTACAGGCAAATAAGAATGAAGCTGAGACTTCTAGAACAAATGTAACTGAAATTTCTAAACCTGGTAGTGGAGAAAACACTAGCCAAAATATAGATATTACAAAAAATTCTTTTTTAACGAATATCCTCAGTGAGAATAAAAATGAATTTTTACAAAAAATGAGTATTATTACATCTCAAAAGTTTTATACTAAAATTACTTTACAAATTAATTACAATTTTAGAAAGGAATTCATTGCCTTATTTGGCAGTGGTGCAGATGTAAATTGTGTTCAGGAAGGACTTATACCTTCGAAATATTTTCATAAAACAACTCATTGTTTGAGATCTGCTAATGGTAGTCAAATGAAATTTAATTATAAACTACTAAAAGCTTTTTTATGTAACAATGGTATTTGTTTACCTCAAAGTTTTATGATTGTGGAAGATATTTCTTGTCCAATTATTTTAGGGGTCCCATTCATGCATGCTATATTTCCTTTAAAAAGGTGGGATCATACTAAAATAATAGGGACTTATAATGATAAAGATTTTCAGTTAGATTTTATTACTAAACCTTTTACGAAATCTATAAACATGATTATTGAGAAATTGATTCTGAAAAATCAACAAATCAATTTTATAAAACAAGAAATTACTTTATTAGAAATAGATGTTTTGCTGAAAAACCCAAAATTACAAGAAAAAATTGATTTATTAAAAAACCAATTTGTTACTAATATTTGTGATGATCATCCTAATGCTTTTTGGGATAGAAAAAAACATGTTATTTCTTTACCTTATGAAGATTGTTTTGATGAAAATAATATTCCTACTAAAGCAAGACCTTGTCAAATGAATTCTGCTTACCTAGATTTGTGTAAAAATAAAATTAATAATTTATTAAAGAAAAGGTTAATTAGACAATCTAGTTCTGCTTGGTCATGTACTGCTTTTTATGTCAATAAGCATGCTGAACAAGAAAGAGGTGTACCAAGATTAGTAATAAATTATAAGCCTCTTAATAAAGTTTTGAAATGGATTAGGTATCCTATTCCTAATAAAAAAGATTTATTGAATAGATTACATGATGCTATTGTTTTTTCTAAATTTGATCTAAAATCAGGATATTGGCAGATTCAGATTGTTGAACAAGATAGATATAAAACAGCTTTTAATGTTCCAATAGGGCAATTTGAATGGAATGTGATGCCTTTTGGATTAAAAAATGCTCCTTCAGAATTTCAAAAGATTATGAATAATATTTTTATTCCTTTTACAGATTTTATTATTGTTTACATAGATGATATTTTGGTATTTTCTAAAAAGAATTACATTTCAAACATTTAAAAATATTTCAGCAAGTAGTTATTCAAAACGGTTTAGTTATTTCTAAACCAAAAATGACTCTTTTTCAAAGTAATATTAGACTTCTTGGGCATAATATTGGTAGAGGAACCATTATTTCAATTAATAGATCTATTGACTTTGCTTCAAAATTTCCTTATGTTTTAACTGATAAGAGGCAACTACAAAGATTTTTGGGTAGTCTAAATTATATTTCTCCTTTTGTAAAGGATTTATCAAAAGATACTGCAATTTTATATGAAAGATTAAAAAAGAATCCTCCTGCTTGGAATAATTTACATACCGATGTGGTTAAGAAAATAAAATCCAAAGTAAAAGAACTTCCTTGTTTAACTTTGGCTAATCCCGATTGGGAAAAAACTGTAGAGACTGATGCTTCAGACATAGGATACGCTGGTATTTTAACTCAGTTTTCCCCTGTTGAGAGAATGGATTTTATTATACAATTTTATTCTGGAAAATGGAGTAATAGCCAAAAGAATTATGCAACGATAGCAAAAGAGATTTTAGCTATTGTTAAATGTGTTTTAAAATTCCAAACTGATCTGTACAATCAGAAATTTTAAATAAAAACAGATTGCCAAGCTGCTAAATTTTTGTTTAATAAAGATTTTAAGCATAATGTTTCCAAACAAATATTTGCTAGATGGCAAGCATTGTTAGCTCCATTCGATCTTGAAATTGTTTATAAAAAGGAATTGATAATAGTTTACCAGATTTTCTTACAAGAGAATATCTAATTGATAATTAATTTTAGTTTTGCAGGATGCGGCCAAATTGGCCAAGACCCTCCTCTGGAAGAGGAAGAGGGGCAAATCAGAACAGATTTCAAACCTTAGGGCATATTCCAGCCCAAAAGAGATTTCTTGAAGAAAGACCTTCATCGAGTATGAAACCTTCTTTTGTAGATTATCAAAAATATTTAGATTTCATTGCCAGCAATGCTGGAACTACTGGGAGCAGCAATGCTACCATTCAACCAACCTCTGTTGAGGATCATAAAGATTTGGAACCCTTAAATGAAGATACCTATGCTGTCATTACAGGAAAAACTGATAATGAGATTTTTGACACAAATCCTATGAAAGAGATTATAATTTATGTGGATTACAAAGATTTTCAGTGGAAACAAAATCCTTGGATTGTGATGAAGAGATATTTGAATAATGCATTATTTCCAATGCAAACCTATAAGAATAGATTACACTTTGAAATGATTTTAACATCCACAGGATCAGTAGAGATTTCTCATAATAATATTGGTGGTTCAAATAAATCATACTTTTCATTTTCAAAAATGATCAATAAAAGGATTATACTACCTGAAGAATGGGGATTAAGTACCTTGAAAGATTGCCAATATGTACATCCAGTACAGAAGATTTCGATTAACTACAACTATTGGGATTATGTGGATGCATTTTCTAAAACGCTATTCTATGAGAATGATGATCATAAACATTCATGGTTTATCAAGATATGTGCTCAGGTTTTTAGAAGCATTCAGATTCCAACATGGTTCATCAAATGGTGGTCTTTTTTCGGACCTTCTCAAGGAGTTCTACCATTGCAATTCAAAGATTTATTTAATAAATGGGTTGAAATTTCTCCTAAGATTAATGAATTGGATAGAGAAGATAGACTTTATCCAAGGACACCTATTATGAATTTCTTTATGGAATTTTCTGTTCCCTGGATTTTTAAATGGACCATTGAAGTGGGAATTGATTCAGATGAGATGCCTTGTTTGTATCGAAGATTTCATACAAAATTTTGGCCTAAATTGATTTCCAAAGGACCTGATGGAAAATTAGTCGGGCAAGAACTATTGGATTCAATACAGATTGCAATTGTCAAATATAGTAAGGAATCTCCAGAAGATCCAATAGTAGAAGAGAGTCATTTTTCCAAGATTACTAAAAAGATTTAGATTAAGAGAGGTGGATTATTATCCAAAGAAGAATTGATTACAGCCTATATGGACCAAATAAAACAAGATATTCAGAGGCAAATTGTTGGTGATGACGTTTTAATGGGAGATAATTTTGAAGATTCTCAGAGTATTAACAGTGTGACTTCAGAAGATTTACCAGACCTGCTCAGAAAAGCAGAGGAAGAGATTTCAAAACTCAAAAAAGCCACATAGATTCTAGAAAAACTATTGTATTATGTAATTTTACTATACACTTTTTGACTTTTGTGCACTTTACTATGCACAATATCTTCTATATAAGAAGGATAGATTTCATAAAAGAGGGCACGGTTAATAGAACCCCTCTCTCTTTAAAAATACTTGCTCTCACTTCTCTCTAAGATTTCTTCTTTGTAATTCAGTTGTAATAGAGTTGTGAATAAATAAAATCGAAAGTTCTGCAGAATCAGGTATTTCTATTTCTTTATTTGTGTTTTAAATATTGTTTATATTAAACTTTGTTTATATTTGCCCAATGATGGGCTAAGTTCTTAAGTGTTAAATAATAACTGATATAGCCTATCTGAAAGGGTGATGACTCTAAAATAAGAGCTTTGCTTTGAAGGGGTTAAGGTTGTAGCATAGGTAGAGTTTAAACAATTTTATGCAAACTAAGCTTAAATGATGGCGTTGGTAAGACCTATAAGGGGTGTTCCCGACATGGTCAGTGATGGATTAAATCGGGTATAAACCTTGTGATTCCGTTGGTATGTCCTGTATGGCAGGTTGTATCGCCTATGGATATTCCCGGTTGGGTTTATAGCGATTAATTCGTGGTTTGCATAAAATATATTAAACTTAGTAAATCCTAGCTTTCTAAAAGATCCTACAGCCCTAAAAAGGTCCTGCTCAACACTTGGTATCAGAGCCATGGAAGATCTACTAAGGTTATGGAAGTATTATTTAACACTTACTTTATTGAGTTCTTATGTCTTGTTTAATAAAAAAAAATTTATTAAAAATATGATTAAAGAACAAATAGATTTTCCTGTACAACAAGATTTATTAAATACTTGGGTAATTCCTAAGGTTAATATAGAGACTATTTACAAATTGGGAACTTTTGAAAAATTTGCTGGGAAAACTACTGTGAAAACTGCAGAATTAAGTTTTACGATGGATAAAGATAGTGGAGTTTTTAATTTATTATCTCAAAATGATATAGATTATTATAAATCTAAAGATTTCAATTATCTGCATATTGGTTTTGTTCAAGTTGCTTTTAAGCCATTTACATTAAAAGGCTTACCTGAAAGTTTTGTTGCTGCTTTACGTGATGGAAGAAATTTAAATTGGAAAAATTCTTTGATTGGTTTTATACAATCAACTTTGGCTTATGGTGCAATATATTTTGATGCTTATCTAAATTTGAATATTGCCTTAACTGATGTGAATATTTTACAATCATTAATTTTGAATATCAAGATTAATGGATATGATTATTTACCTGGAACAGAAGTGATGTGTATTTGTACTAGAATTGTTTATAGACCTCTTTATACTTTATCTCCTAGATGTAAAATTTCTGAACAAAATCATGAGACTGTTTTGTTTGAAAATAATTTTTCTAATTCTAAAATTATTACTCGTAGATTAATTAAGTGGGAAGAAATTAACTTTCTTAGTGAATGGATTATTGAAGAAGCTGCAGTACCTCGTGAGATTACTAGTGATGAAATTTCTGATATTAGGCAAAGTGAAGATGGTAGTGTAACTTTGAGTTTTAAAACTCAAGACATCCCTAGACTAACAGATTCTTCTTCAAGATTAACCAGATCTGTATCTTCTTATATTTCACCAGTAGATTATATCGTTGATATTCCATCAAGAGCTTCGACTTCTCAGATTAGAGAAACAAATTTTGATACAATTGTTTTAGATAAAAACAATATTGCTAAAGGGGAAGATCGTTTTAGTGATCCTACAGATTCCGATATGAATTTTCCAACTGGTTTACATGGATAGTAAAAAAATTGATTTTAGTCCAGGTTCTCTGGCACGAAAAAAGATTTCTTTAGAATTTTACAGTCCAAAATGGGAAGAATTTAGAAATTGATTTTTCTCTGCTTTTAATGGAGATGAAACAGAATATTTTTCTAATATATATATATATATATATATTAAAGAGAGAAATAATCGTCTTAGATTTATCTTAGATAGTAATATTCATATATATAAACTTATTGCCTTGAATAAGAATAGAGAGAGAGGCTATATAAATGTATTTGTAATATTCTAATTATAAGATATAACTGCTTATTAAATAAATCTACACAAAATCTACTATTTTCTGTTATATAAATAAAATGTATAGCGTAATCTATGATAGAATAGAATCCTGTGTCTACGTCCCAAATAAATTCGCCAAAGCTATAATTAAGAATTTCTGCAAAGCTTTCTGGATATGTATAATTATTACGATTATCAGACATTAACAGTGCAGTAGAAGTGTTTTAAAACTTTATGTTGTAAAAATCCTACTCGGTACTCTCCCTCTCTTATATGTAAACTTATAATGTTACAGTGTAATCATAATTATGTCTAAGATTACCCTTTTTTTTTTACTCTGTTCATCTCTTCTTTCCAATTCTTCATAGATTTGAATCTATTCTTAACTCTTTTTTCTTTAACCTCACCCCGGCCATGGTTAAGTGCACATACCACTTGGTTTATCTTAACCAGCTTTTTTCTAGGAATTTACAGGTTAATCCATCAAAATTGTTAAGAATTTGGAAAGATAACCATATACTAAGAGTAGTTTGATAATTTACAGAATAACAAAACTATACATAATAAAAACGTAAACATAAAAGGAAATCATATCAAGACATAGGGGTAATAGCTTAGAACATAACTTAGATAGACATAGTAACTTACATGTTTACAAGAGATGGGATTTCCCTTTCGGGAAACCCGAAAAGGTTTTGCCGGACTTCTGGATTAAAAAACGATCAACTTCTAAGCATACAAACTTTATTTATTTTACAAACTTAGAGGAATAAGTACTAGAATATTCATAAAGGGAATATTTTACAAAGTTGTTTCGGAAAAGTTTTTGGGATGGATTTTGGAAAGTTGGCTGAGGCTAAGGCTTTCAGAGGATTTCTTGCTTTTTCTTTCTTGCTCAATGATTTTTCTTCTCCGTTGGTCTGTCTTTTCTAGCTGGTTTCTTGAGTGGATCTGAAATGCGGACTTCAAAATTTTTTGAAATCTTTGTCTTCTAGCCTTGTAGGGTACTTCATTGGGCCCCATCTTCACATGGCTGGTGCAGAGATTCCATTTTATGTCGTCCACGTTTTTCTTACTTGTTTGTCTTTATATCACATCCGTCACATCTGACCCCACTTATTGTCTCCTCCATTATTGTTCTCTATTATTGTTCTTTTGTCTCCTTCTTGATTTATTATTTCTGAATTATTCTTATGTGTCTAAATTATGGAGTGCTATTGAATCAAAACTCATTCCCGAATCATAGTCTTCATATGGATCTTGAGAATCTTGATAATTCAGGTTGTCTTCATTATCATCTCTTCCTGAGCTTTGAGACCTTTCTGGACTAGATCTTGACCTTTCTGGACTGGGACTTGGACTAGGATTTTTTATCATATGTTTGTCTTGTTTTTCTTTTTATTGGAAGAAATTTTCTAACGTCTGTTTAATTACAACTTCTATTTTCTCATTTTTTTTCTTTTTAGCAATTATACTCTTCTTTCTTAATATGTCTCCATGTGTTAATGTTCTGGGCAGTTTTCGTCTTGATGAGCCTTCATCTTCACTTTTTGGCAAAGTGACAGCCATAAACGGATTTGATTTGTCTTTACCGGTCACCGTTTGAACCGGACTAGCTGTATCATTATCCGATACAGTGGATTTTTCTGCATTCATTGGGGAACGCACACCCTTCTCATCCATTTTTTCTTGAGATGGAAAACTCGTATCTTGTTGCAAAACAACTTGAGTCTGAGACTGCATTAACGCCTGTACCTTTTGTTCTAAAACTTTTACATGCTCCATAAGTCTGATTTTTTCTTTCTCTAAGCTTTCATTCTTCAGGTTCAATCTTCTGAAAGCTTCGGTCATGGATGAGCAGTGGTCACAAAATATTATTTTGTCTGTGTCTTTTTGGATATTATACTGGATCTTTTCTGGGTTTTGTCTAAGAGCTGGGGAAATATAGTAATTAGGTCCTAGTATTCCTCTTGCATAGTCTAGAGCTTCAGTAAAATCATTAAAACCTTTAAAAAGTGGTTTTTGTATATCTTTAATAGAGTCTAATACTTCTATCCATGTTTGAAAAATACCATTTGTCTTACCGTGTATGACTACATAGTATTTAAACTTCTTCTCTTGATTTTTATCTGTAAAATATTGCCCTAAGGCATTAAGAGCTGCTATAACATATTTAGTGTCTTTCTTAAATATTTGATGGTGGGAAAAATATTAAATTATGCTTCCCAAAATTTATTCTTTCTAAATTATTTTGTTCTGTAATAGTCTGTGGCTTAAAATGAAGATTACCAAATAATGTCTGCGAATATCTGTCTGAGGGTGAGGCTTGAACGCCTTTTCCCTTGTCTTCAGTCTTTGGAACTGTTGGTCTCATTCTGTACATATAAAATATTCTTATTAATTGACAATAATTTTTAGCCTACTTAAAGTGTCATCTAAATTATTATCTTTTCCTTTAATATGTTCAAAGACTAAATTATATATTGATATTGTATCAAAAAAATTCAACCATCTCCTTCTACTACTATTTTTTGAATTTATCTTTTGGTGGAATTTTACAATAGCTTCACGGTCAGTTCTAATTGTTACTTCTTGTTTGTTTAATATATATAATTTAAAACTGTTTAATCCGTATATAACAGCTAGGATTTCTGCGTCTATACTACTCATATTTCCTTTCTCTTTATATTTTCCACTTTGGTATGCACATATTTTTTCTATATTCTCATCACTATATTTATTAGGTTTTGCTTTTAAAACTGCTCCCCATCCTTCAAAACTTCCATCTGTTTCTATAATTAAATAGTCAGTTTCTAATGGCATAGTTAAATCAGGAATATTTCTTATTTTTTCTTTAATCTTTTGTACTAATTTAATATCTTCTGTATTAAAATGTTTTTGCCCCGTAGATCCTGTCTTAGCATATAAAGGTCCTGCTATTTTTCCTAGGTCTTTTATAAAACTTCTTGCATAATTTACTATTCCTAGAAACTTTTGTAGTTCTTTAATATTGTCTAGTTTATCTGGCATTTCTAGAGCCTTATTAGCTATATGCGGTTGCAGCTTAATCCTTCCATCTCCTAGAACTACTCCTAAAAAGTTTATATAACTTTTACATAATTCCATTTTCTTTTTACTAATAATTATTCCATTGTCTACAAATAATTTAAATACTGTTTGTAAATGTCCTAAATGTTCTTTAATATCTTTACTAAATACTAATATATCATCTACATATACTAAGACAAACCTTTTATATTCTCCAAATATATTATCCATTTTTCTCTGGAAAATTGGTGGAGCTGTTTTTAATTCGAACGGCATGACTAACTATTCAAAATGTCCTTCTGGACAAGTAAATGTTGTCCACTCGATACTGTCTTCGTGCATTTTTACTTGCCAATATCCTGATTTACTTGCCAATATCCTGATTTACAGAAACTCATATTGTTCTGTTTTAACTATTTTTGTATTTGTAAGTTTGTAAATCAACAGTATATACAACCCAGTATCGAGTAAATCAGGATATTGGCAAGTAAAAATGCACGAAGACAGTATCGAGTGGACAGCATTTACTTGTCCAGAAGGACATTTTGAATGGTTAGTCATGCCGTTCGGATTAAAAACAGCTCCACCAATTTTCCAGAGAAAAATGGATAATATATTTGGAGAATATAAAAGGTTTGTCTTAGTATATGTAGATGATATATTAGTATTTAGTAAAGATATTAAAGAACATTTAGGACATTTACAAACAGTATTTAGATTATTTGTAGACAATGGCATAATTATTAGTAAAAAGAAAATGGAATTATGTAAAAGTTATATAAACTTTTTAGGAGTAGTTCTAGGAGATGGAAGGATTAAGCTGCAACCGCATATAGCTAAAAAAAGCTCTAGAAATGCCAGATAAACTAGACAATATTAAAGAACTACAAAGTTTCAAGGAATAGTAAATTATGCAAGAAGTTTTATAAAAGACCTAGGAAAAATAGCAGGACCTTTATATGCTAAGACAGGATCTACGGGGCAAAAACATTTTAATACAGAAGATATTAAATTAGTACAAAAGATTAAAGAAAAAATAAGAAATATTCCTAATTTAACTATGCCATTAGAAACTGACTATTTAATTATAGAAACAGATGGAAGTTTTGAAGGACGGGGAGCAGTTTTAAAAGCAAAACCTAATAAATATAGTGATAAGAATACAGAAAAAATATGTGCATACCAAAGTGGAAAATATAAAGAGAAAGGAAATATGAGTAATATAGACGCAGAAATCCTAGCTGTTATATACGGATTAAACAGTTTTAAATTATATATTAAACAAACAAGAAGTAACTATTAGAACTGACTGTGAAGCTATTGTAAAATTCCACCAAAAGATAAATTCAAAAAATAGTAGTAGAAGGAGATGGTTGAATTTTATTGATACAATATCAATATATAATTTAGTCTTTGAACATATTAAAGGAAAAGATAATAATTTAGCTGACACTTTAAGTAGGCTAAAAATTATTGTCAATTAATAAGAGTATTTTATATGTACAGAATGAGACCAACAGTTCCAAAGACTGAAGACAAGGGAAAAGGCGTTCAAGCCTCACCCTCAGACAGATATTCCCAGACATTATTTGGTAATCTTCATTTTAAGCCACAGACTATTACAGAACAAAATAATTTAGAAATAATAAATTTTGGGAAGCATAATTTAATATTTTTCCCACCATCAAATATTTAAGAAAGACACTAAATATGTTATAGCAGCTCTTAATGCCTTAGGGAAATATTTTACAGATAAAAATCAAGAGAAGAAGTTTAAATACTATGTAGTCATACACGGTAAGACAAATGGTATTTTTCAAACATGGATAGAAGTATTAGACTCTATTAAAGATATACAAAAACCACTTTTTAAAGGTTTTAATGATTTTACTGAAGCTCTAGACTATGCAAGAGGAATACTAGGACCTAATTACTATATTTCCCCAGCTCTTAGACAAAACCCAGAAAAGATCCAGTATAAAATGCAAAGAGACACAGACAAAATAATATTTTGTGACCACTGCTCATCCATGACCGAAGCTTTCAGAAGATTGAACCTGAAGAATGAAAGCTTAGAGAAAGAAAAAATCAGACTTATGGAGCATGTAAAAGTTTTAGAACAAAAGGTACAGGCGTTAATGCAGTCTCAGACTCAAGTTGTTTTGCAACAAGATACGAGTTTTCCATCTCAAGAAAAAATGGATGAGAAGGGTGTGCGTTCCCCAATGAATGCAGAAAAATCCACTGTATCGGATAATGATACAGCTAGTCCGGTTTAAACGGTGACCGGTAAAGACAAATCAAATCCGTTTATGGCTGTCACTTTGCCAAAAAGTGAAGATGAAGGCTCATCAAGACGAAGACTGCCCAGAACATTAACACATGGAGACATATTAAGAAAGAAGAGTATAATTGCTAAAAAGAAAAAAAATGAGTAAATAGAAGTTGTAATTAAATTGACGTTAGAAAATTTCTTCCAACAAAAAGAAAAACAAGACAAACATATGATAAAAAATCCTAGTCCAAGTCCCAGTCCAGAAAGGTCAAGATCTAGTCCAGAACGGTCTCAAAGCTCAGGAAGAGATGATAATGAAGACAACCTGAATTATCAAGATTCTCAAGATCCATATGAAGACTATGATTCGGGAATGAGTTTTGATTCAATAGCACTCCATAATTTAGACACATAAGAATAATTCGGAAATAATAAATCAAGAAGGAGACAAAAGAACAATAATAGAGAACAATAATGGAGGAGACAATAAGTGGGGTCAGATGTGACGGATGTGATATAAAGACAAACAAGTAAGAAAAACGTGGACGACATAAAATGGAATCTCTGCACCAGCCATGTGAAGATGGGGCCCAATGAAGTACCCTACAAGGCTAGAAGACAAAGATTTCAAAAAATTTTGAAGTCTGCATTTCAGATCCGCTCAAAAAACCAGCTATAAAAGACAGACCAACGGAGAAGAAAAATCTTCGAGCAAGAAAGCCTCAGCCAACTTTCCAAAATCCATCCCAAAAAATTTTCCGAAACAACTTTGTAAAATATTCCCTTTATAAATATTCTAGTACTTATTCCTCTAAGTTTGTAAAATAAATAAAGTTTGTATGCTTAGAAGTTGATCGTTTTTTAATCCAGAAGTCCGGCAAAACCTTTTTGGGTTTCCCGAACGGGAAATCCCATCTCTTGTAAACATGTAAGTTACTATGTCTATCTAAGTTATGTTCTATGATATTACCCCTATGTCTTGATATGATTTCCTTTTATGTTTATGTTTTTATTATATATAGTTTTGTTATTCTGTAAATTATCAAACTACTCTTAGTATATGGTTATCTTTCCAATTTCTTAACAATTTTGATGGATTAACCTGTAAATTCCTAGGAAAAAGCTGGTTAAGATAAACCAAGTGGTATGTGCACTTAACCATGGCCGGGGTGAGGTTAAAGAAAAAAGAGTTAAGAATAGATTCAAATCTATGAAGAATTGGAAAGAAGAGATGAACAGAGTAAAAAAAAAGGGGTAATCTTAGACATAATTATGATTACACTGTAACATTATAAGTTTACATATAAGAGAGGGAGAGTACCGAGTAGGATTTTTACAACATAAAGTTTTAAAACACTTCTACTGCACTGTTAATGTCTGATAATCGTAATAATTATACATATCCAGAAAGCTTTGCAGAAAGTCTTAATTATAGCTTAGGCGAATTTATTTGGGACGTAGACACAGGATTCTATTCTATCGTAGATTACGCTATACATTTTATTTATATAACAGAAAATAGTAGATTTTGTGTAGATTTATTTGATAAGCAGTTATATCTTATAATTAGAATATTACAAATATATTTATATAGCCTCTCTCACTATTCTTATTCAAGACAATAAGTTTATATATAAATATTACTATCTAAGACAAATCTATCTCTCTTTAATATATATATATATATATATATATATATATATATATATATATATATATATACGGAATGCCAAAATTTTTTGTATCGAAAAATATATTTGCCATAAAAAGATCCGTAAAATAGAGGCATGTGCATTTGGGATTTCGCAATTAGTTTTTATCCCTAAATACCCGGCGTACATATAATCTTCTTCAGATGAGATGCGAAAAAGATGAGAACAAATGACATCTTATTCAGATTTACTCAAAATTAGAGATCTTATTTTTTGGATTAGGTTTAAGCTTTTTGAAATTCTCAATTTTTATAGAGAGATCACAAAAACTAGATGAAGCGAATAAAATGGGATTCCCTAGTTTTTCGACCTAATTGTAATCTCACATGTATTCACTCAAGATTTTTCGGCCTAGATGAAGCGAAGAAAATGGTGCTTCTCCAGATTTTTAGGCGTAATTGTGTTTGTAGGGTTTTTTACTCAAACGTCTTGTTGAGTCAATTTTTAGGACCCGTAATTGTCTTTTAGTTAGTCATACGTCTTGTTGAGTCAATGTTGCCAAAAATAGTGCAAAAAATGTATATTTAAATCTTGCATTATAATATCTCAATTTTGACTAAAATAATGGGTGTTAAATATTGCATTTTAATAACAATAAGTCTTAAAAAATTGAGTATCCACATGTCATTTTAATATGTTGTCAATTGGTATTCTAATAATTTGCCACTTGGCTAATTTTTAAGGCAAACTTCTTTGCTTATATATATATATATATATATATACATAGCTCAAAGTTTATGTACACTTTATAAGCATAAAACAATCAAAATAAATGAAGGGCCAATCATAGCAGATCATAATAAACCAAAAGACCAAATGAGTAAGATGCAAGAGACAACAGTTATAAGTTAAATGGAGAAAGGTGAAGATCTTTTATTAATGATATTGGTTTGGTCTGCCTCTCCATGGAGAGGTTCAGAGCCTTACAATGATGTATCCTCTCTTCTTTTAGGAGTAGATGTAAAGAAGAAGAAGCAGCCCCCCTTTAAGGTTCTTTCTCTTAGTATTTATAGCCATGAGGTCTGCCAGCTAGAGCTAAGGGGTTGGGACTACACTGAGGGGACGCCCTTGCAAGGACAGCCAGGCCATGGCCTTAGTTTCCAAATCGAGTAACTACCCGATGATCTTATTGTTAAATGGCCATACCATTTATTAATCACAAATAGGCTTAAATAAATGCGTCGATCTCATTCATTATCTTGAGATCAAGTTTTGACCCATACATATAGTCCATCCGCTTATTGAGGTCGTACCCAGGCCGAGCTCGATGAGCGGATTCTACCGATAACCGCATTCGTTTATGCGTTAGGAACGATCGTAGGCCTTTATTCTTCGGAGACAGCCGTAGCATTCATGCTTTAGATATGGCCATAGCCTTTTAAATTTATAGGGATGGTTATAGCCTTTTAGATTTTTAGGGATGGTCGTAGCCTTCTATTCATTGGAGGCAGCCGGAGGCAGCCGGAGGCAGCCGTAGCCGTATTTTCTTTGGAGATGTCCGTAGCCATATATACTTTAGAGATGGTCGTAGCCTTTTAGCACGGTCATTCCTTGACTGCAATAGAGTCGTTTATCAGTTGAGTTCATAACCGACGACCGTGGTCGCAATTCTTTGTTCGGTTCCCGTATGAGTGATCGTCCATAGCCGTTCGCATATTTGAGATGGTCATGGCCATTTATTTTCATGTAATTTTCTTTTGGTAGGAGGCCATAGTTACCTTATTGTCAAGGGACGACGACAGCCTGCCGTATCCGTCCTTATTTCGGGAGCGACCGTAGCCGTTTTATTTCCAGTAAAAGGTCGTGGCCGTTTTTACTTCAGAGACGGATGCAATCAATACTACTTTCAAAGGCGGTTGTGGCCAGCATTACTTTGAAGACTGTCATAGCCACTAATGGTTTGGAGATGGCCGTGTCCCATTACACTTGCCTGGGGATGATGCGATCGTGCTTACCGCGTACAAGGAATGCGTCATATTTATGGTGATGCATGGGGCGTGCTCTTGGTATCTTGGGACAGTTACGACCATTTCGTGGGTGACGTGTCGGTTGACTGCTGAATGACCGTTCCATGGTGTCTGGCATAATGATGTCTGTTACTGTAGGCCTGAACCGTTTTGCTGTTAGTCAGGTAGTTAATAGTGACCTTTGGGATTCCTGAGAGTCATTTATGCTTCGTCTATAAATATGGGGTTGTATAGTTTAGTTTTCACTTTTTCGATATTCTGTCTAAGTGAAATTATGAGAGAGATAGCCCTTCTTGTTTCCAAATTAATTCGTCTCTTGCTCTCCGTTGCTTCGTTCTTTGTCGTTCACCGTTAGATTTTCATCTTCTCTTGATTTTCCGGTGACTTTCCCCTACTTTCTTTCATTATATTGACAATGACGAGCAGTTCTCATTTCGATATTGCTCCGGTGGCGGTTACAGTGGCTGAGGGCCCATCTACGGTGGTGAGAACCACCGATTCACCGAATGTTGACCGGCTCCCGTCAGCAACTGACATTCTCTCTCTGCCTGGTGGTCTGGCAACTGATTTCTCCGACCTCGAGGGAGAGGATCAGGTGGATGAAGACCCATTGATGGGGGAAGTTGGTATTGCCCAGCTGAAGGACCAGTGTGATATTCCATGCTTCACTGACATCGTCCTGGCTAGGAGCGGCGAAAGGGTACACATCGACCACTGAGGGTACTGCGTCTTTTATGCCTACCCTTTCAAGCAGGGATTCAGGATTCCTCTCCCAATGCTGGTGGTCGACTTGTGTCGCTACTACAGGGTGTGCCCTGGTCAGCTCGTCCCTTCCTATTATAATTTACTGGTGATGCTGATCAAATATTTGGAGTCGGCATGGAGGGAGATTACTCTTGGGCACGTGTTAACCCTTTATGCTCCTCAGAGGGTGCGTGGCACCATGATTTGGTTGGTCCCTCGTGGGGTCAACAGCTTAACTGCAGAGTTTGATGACGATGTCGCTACCCGTCCTTACGTGCACTTATTCTACATCAGGATTGAGCACGTGGTGGCTTGCGCTACTGACTTCCCGGAGGAGTAGAACCATGCACGTAAGTTTCTTTTACGCTGGCCTTGATTTCTTTTGGTTAAATGTCCTGCTTTGTGTTCGTACGTTTTGATCTCTTCTTGTGCCGTAACAGGAGGTGTACCACCGACACCATTTTCTGGCATTCGCGAATGGGTTGAGGTCGTGCTTCCTGTTGCGACGGGAATTCGCACGGGAGTTCCTGGGAGGTCCATGGCCGTAGGCCGGCTGCTGGTAAGAATTTGTCTTGGTGTGATTGCTCTTCTTTCGTAGTCCTTGGTTTGTTTTACTTAACCCTTCTTTCTTGGTTGGTTAGAACGACCACGACACATGAGGGCTCCTCAGCTTGCTTTCCGTAGGCCGGGGACGACTGCCCGATTGATTATAATGCCGGCGCCTCGCCCGGTCCCGAGGGAGACCTCCGTAGAATCCTCGGCGGCACACTCTACGGCGCGGTCCGTGCCTAGGGTTGAAGAATCTCCAGGGGTCGTTCGTTTTAGGGTGGAATGGTCACCGAATGAAGATGAGGAAGAAGACGGGAGGCCACTGGTTCGGCGCAGGGTGGCATTCACCCCGACACTTCCAGTGGTGATTATCTTGGATTCTTTGCCATCTGAAGCGGAGAGGGAAGCGGCGGACCTTGCCCCTGAGGGCGAGCATTCAGTGGGGTTTTCCCTGGTTGGCTCAGGCACAGGTGACACAATCGTTTCGGCGATTCAAATTTCTGTTCCTATTGTTGAGAGGGAAGGTAGCTCCTCAGCAACTGTTTTGGCGGAATGTACAGGTGCCGATATTTTGGCAAATGCGGGCACTTCAATGTCCCAAGCGGCGGAGGCCTCGACTTCCAGGGCGGCGAAAGGAAGGGGCGCCTCAGGAGAGGGGGCTGATTCGGAGTCCGACATGGATCCTGAAGACGTCCGTCTCTTTCAGGAGGGTTATACCCGCCCAGCGGTGCAGACCAAAGGGGATTACCATTATTTGGAGATCCCTAACGACCTGAACCTGCTGCTCAAGGAGGAGAACCTGGTGACGTTGTTCGATATTCTGTGCTCGAAAGTGGAGAGCGCATCCCTGAGGGGAATCTCGGATGTCGAGTTGATGGGTGAGGTGGTCGCCCTGAGTATAAAGGTATATATAAAACTTTGGTTTATTTTCTTTCTTAGTACGTCTTCTTGTATTAACTTTCGCTCTATTTGTTGTAGTCATTTTTTTTAGAGGTGGAGAGCATCAGGCGGGCTAATGTACGGTCGACGGTTTTCGTGCGGTTGTTGGAGAAGTACTGTCGCTACCGTGACCGGTGTCGTGATATGAGTGAACGCATAAGGAATGACCCACGGAACCGGGAGCTGGTAGAAGAGCTGGCGCGTAAGAAGTTTAATATGCAATAGACCCTTAGCAGGGTAACTACTCTTGAGGGGCAGCTCCGCCATGTGAACGAGGAGATGGACGTCGAGAGAAGGGAGGCTAGTGAGAGAGAGTGCCAAAATCATGCTGCTGCAGTAGAGGCTGCTGAACCTCTGACCAGGCAGGTGGCTGCCCTGGAGACGGAGGCCGTTGCTTTAAGGAAGCAGGCAGAGGACGCCCTGGAGAGGGTTGAAACAGTGCAGGCGACCAACCATGCCCAAGAAAGAGAGCGCAGATTAGAGAGGGCCGCCAATACCTTCCGAGAGCGATCGTTGGAGGGGCGCATTGCCGTCTGTGAGCAGGACGTCCATGCTGCAGTGGACCGGATCGCGGCCTTGGAGGCTGAAAACCAGCGCCTGAGGGATCAGGCCGCCTCTTTTGGTCCTACTCGTGAGCTTTGGATGTGTGCCGAGGCCCATCTCGATGTGTATAGCAGGTTGTGGGAAGCCGGCGTCGTGTCTGAGGCCACTTATGAGGAGGCATGCCAAAAGGCCCGTGATGCCTGCCTCGATTGCGATTTTGACCCGTGTACGCCCGGGGGTGATGATGGCGCCGAGTGCGCTAATAATGATGAAGGGGGCGCTAAGGGCACCGAGTGAACAAATGGAAAGATTTGTAATGTTTGTTTAGTTTTCGTTCTCTTTTTCTCTTTTTTCTTTACCGGCCTTGTGCCAATGTAATTGGGGGTAACCCCGTGTAAATATTGTAAATATATGTGGCTTTCTTCTTTCCTGTTTGTTTTCTATCGAATATATTTTATTCTTTTTTTGTGCTCGTTTGAGAGGGTCGTGCCTTAGAGTTTCTCTAGTGAGCATGTTAATAGTCTCGATCGGTTAGGTGATTTCGACCATTGTATAATCGACCCTTTGACTTAGGGGAGATTGGTGTAGATGGCCTTGGCCGTAGATAGACGCTTTGGTCATCACCTTCCCCCACGTGACGGGAGTTGGTTATAGGCGTGTTTGGGAAATAGCGGCACATATCCTTAGTCCCAATTCGGGCTTAATCGAACTATTGGCCGTGGTAACGTAAAACACAGCCTTGTAGTTCGACTTGGGTCGAACTTTACGCGGGATGACACTTTAGTTTTGAGCTTTGTCGTACTGACTTGAATGTTGAGGGCGCTAGGCCCGACCCGGGGTTTGTTCATGGTTGGACATTTGGGGGCGCTCGTCCTTGCCTGATCGCGGTCTGGCTCATAGCCTCGGGGACATTTGTCCTTGGCTTTGATTCGTCCGTGGTTGAGTTTGTAGCTTTTGTGACGGAGGCGTGTAGCCTGAGTCCTGGTTCAACTTATAGTCAAATTCTTTTGTAATTCATAATGGTGGAGGCACTTGGCCTGAGTCCCAGTTCAACTGTAGTTGAACTTTTGTGTGAAGGCACGTAGCCTGACTTGACATTCAACTGTAGTTGAGCCTTTGTAATTTTTAGAAGGAGCGTAGCCTGAATTGCCGTTCAACTATAGTTGAACCTTTGTAATTTTTGAAGGTGCGTAGCCTGAACTGTCGTTCAACTGTAGTTTTTGAAGTCGAAGGCACATAGCCTGAGCTGTCGTTCAATCCATAGTTGAACCTTTGTAATTTTTTGAAAGCGCGTCGCCTGAATTTTCGTTCAACCGTGATTGAACCTTTGTAATTTATGAAGGCGCGTAGCCTGAGTCCCAGTTCAACCGTAGTTAAACTTTTGGGTGAAGGCGCATAGCCTGAACTACCGTTCAACCGTAGTTGAACCTTTGTATGTTTTTGAAGTCAAACGCACATAGCCTGAGTCCCAGTTCAACCGTAGTTGAACATTTGGGTGAAGGCACGTAGCCTGAGCTGTCGTTCAATCCGTAGTTGAACCTTTGTAATTTTTTGAAGGCGCGTAGCTTGAATTGCCGTTCAACCGTGGTTGAACCTTTGTAATTTTTGAAGGCGCGTAACCTGAACTGTCATTCAACCGTAGTTGAACCTCTATAGTTTTTGAAGTCGGACGCACATAGCCTGAGTCCCAGTTCAACCGTAGTTGAACTTTTGGGTGAAGGCACATAGCATGAGTTGTCGTTCAATCCGTAGTTGAACCTTTGTAATTTTTTGAAGGCGCGTAGCCTGAATTTCGTTTCAACCGTGGTTGAACCTTTGTAATTTTTGAAGGCGCGTAGCTTGAACTTCCGTTCAACCGTAGTTGAACCTCTGTAGTTTTTGAAGTCGAAGGCACATAGCCTGAGTCCCAATTCAACTATAGTTGAACTTTTGGGTGAAGGCACATAGCATGAGCTGTCGTTCAATCCGTAGTTGAACCTTTGTAATTTTTTGAAGGCGCGTAGCCTGAATTACCGTTCAACCGTGGTTGAACCTTTGTAATTTTTGAAGGCGCATAGCCTGAGTCCCTGTTCAACCGTAGTTGAACTTTTGGGTGAAGGCGCATATCTTGAATTGCCGTTCAACCGTAGTTGAACCTTTGTAAGTTTTTGAAGTCGAAGGCACATAGCCTGAGTCCTAGTTCAACCGTAGTTGAACTTTTGGGTGAAGGCGCATAGCCTGAACTACCGTTCAACCGTGGTTGAAATTTGTAACTTTTGAAGGTGCGTAGCCTGAACTGCTGTTCAATCGTAGTTGAACCTCTGTAGTTTTTGAAGTCGAAGACACATAGCCTGAGTCCTTGTTCAACCGTAGTTGAACTTTTAGGTGAAGGCACATAGTGTGAGCTGTCGTTTAATCCGTAGTTGAACCTTTGTAATTTTTTGAAGGCGCGTAGCCTGAATTGCCGTTCAACCGTTGTTGTGCCTTTGTAATTTTTGAAGGCGCTTAGCCTGAACTGCCGTTCAAACGTAGTTGAACCACTGCATTTTTTGAAGTCGAAGACACATAGACTGAGTCCTAGTTCAACCGTAGTTGAACTTTTGGGTGAAGGCACATAGCCTGAGCTGTCGTTCAATCCGTAGTTGAACCTTTGTAATTTTTTGAAGGTGCGTAGCCTGAGTCCCAGTTCAACTGTAGTTGAACTTTTGTATTCCCGCATAACCCGCTTCGTGTTGGGCGTTGGGATTTGCTTCTGGTTTCAGATCTAGCCTGTCTTGCGCTTGTAGTCTTCTCGACTTGTTCGCACAGGTCGCCCCGTTACAGATCTCGGTTCGAGATAATTTCATGCTTTCCTCCTCTATGGTAGGATCCAGTGTGAAAAGGGAGCGAGGTACCTTATGCACATTTACCCCGTGGGGATGGGGGATCTGCTTCCTCTTCTTCTTCTTTCCTTTGCTCGGGGACTCGGGGATGTGGAATCAAGCTCATTTTGAGATTTTTGACTTCCTTTCATCCGACATGCCGCTCGGGTTTGTTCGAGGTGGGTAGTTTTCTTTTCCTTTTTTTGGTCTAAGGATAAACTACGCGATTCTGCTATGAAATCCCCACAGACGGCGCCAAATTATTTAGCTTTCTGTACACTTATCAGCATAAAATAATCAAAATAAATAAAGTGTCAATCATATCAGATCGTAATAAACCAAAACACCAAATAAGTAAGATGCAAGAGACAACAGTTATAAGTTAGAGAGAGGAAGGTGAAGATCTTTTATTAATGATATTGGTTTGGTCTGTCTCTCCATGGAGAGGTTCAGAGCCTTACAATGATGTATCCCCTCTTCTTTTAGAAGTAGATGTAAAGAAGAAGAAGCAACCCCCATTTAGGGTTCTTTCTCTTAGTATTTATAGCCACGAGGTCTGCCAGCTGGCGCCATGGGGTTGAGACCACATTGATTGGACGCCTTTGCAAGGACGGCCAGGCCGTGGCCTTAGTTGCCAAATCTAGTAACTACCGGATAATCTTGTTAATAAATGGTCATACCATTTATTAATCACAAATAGGCTTTAATAAATGCGTCGATCTCATCATTATCATAAGGTTAAATATTGACCCATACAATATATATATATATATATATATATATATATATTATACACCCTTATAAAAAGTATACTACATTCTTTCCTTTAGATGCTAATGTTTTTTTAAGTTTTTTTTTGGAGAGAGAAGTAGTTGATTTTGAGGCAATAAATAAAAATACTTGGCTTACATGTTGAAGTTTGTTTTTCTAACAACAGTCGCTACTAAGCCTTAATTGATGATTGCATATACGTATTGAGAATGACGCATAACTCATAGCTGAAGCATATCTTTAGAGAGGTTAATGGAGTAGCGTACCTGTTAGCTAAAAATGATTGCAGCATGGACACCTTTTATACATTGCAAACATTTGTTGTTCCACTTGTCTTTACTTTTCATGCATTAAAAAGAGACCGTTTAAACACTTTGTGGCCTAGATTGAGTTCTTGTTGTAATAGCTCTTAGTATTTATCGAATAAATCTTTGATTACAAAAAAAATTATTTTTAAACAAGCACTAGGTCATAAAGCAGAAAAGATTTTTGAGAATTGACAAATTTCTACGCTCCCCTCCTACCATCACTATACACTAAAAACAATTATTAAAAGTGAAAGATATTTCTTAGTTGGTCTTAACTCTTTCTTTCATACCTTCGATTTAAAAGATTTGGGTTGTGTTTTGTACGAAAGGAAAATATTTCGATTTTTTCATATTTGGTTGGGTTAATATTTTGGAAAATATTTTTATTATAAACTCATTTTTCTTTCTTATCAAGAGAAAGGAAAATATTTTTCAAAACTCCTTCTCAATCTTCCTCACCCTCACCAACTCACTCTACCCCCTCTCTATAAAAAAGTTTTTTTCAAATATTGGTTTTTCTTTTACCACCCACCCTACTACCCCTTCACCCACCTTCCACCCGCAAAAAAATTATTTGTTTACCTTAATTTTTATTTTTTTATAATTTCAAATTTCTATTTTTTTGTTTTTTTGCACCACCCCAACCCCCTCCTCCCAGCACAAAAAATATTTTTTTTACTTTTTATTTGTAATTTAATTTTCAATTTTTTTCGTTTTAATGTCAACCCCTCCCTCCTCTCCGGAAAAAAATATTTTTTAAATATATTTTACAGTTTTAATTTTTTATTTATCGATTTAAATTAAAAAGAAAACGACCCTAAGCTACTTTCATAATTTATATTTCTTTATTGACATTAAACTTAATGTTGATATGCTAATATATTATTTTAAAAGTAAATTATTTCTTAAAATGGATGATACATCAATTGTTTATGTATATATGTGTGTGGGAAACAAAAATTGCAATTCAATGAGATTTTGTACTAGGTCAATTGTGTTACAATTTCTTTTCCCATATACTATAATTGAAATGATTGCTTTGTTTCAAAAAAAAATAAAATTCCATACTATAACCTTGATTGTTCATAGTCAACCCATGCAAATTTAGCAACAGGGAGTAGGGATAGAAATAACTAAGTTCCAATAAAAAATAGTAAAAAAAAATAATTCAATTTTGACGATCTGATTAAAAATGATGCTATGACCGGCATAACGTTTAATTTTTACCAGACTTTTCCTTTTCCCTTACTGTAATCGGAGTTTCTTTATCAAATAATAACAATGACAAAATTAATAACAATAATAGTAATATACCAACTTGGTCACTTGTATTAAAAAACTGCATTCATTCTCTAAAAAGAGATGATAGCTTGCCTTGTTTTTTTGCAAATTTGGGTCCGCCAACTAAATTCTTAATTATTAGTAGGTTAATTTTTAGAAAGTCATAGTCTAGAGATATTGGTCACCGGAAACAGTAGTAAAATTATCTCCGTGTGACCTGAAGATTACGGGTTCGAACTTTGAAAGCATTCAGTAATATTTATATTAGAGTAGACTATCTATATCGTACCCCTAAAGATGCGACTCTTTTCTAAATCCTACGTAAATATAAAATACTTTGTGCACCAGGCTACTGACATATAGTCTAGATACTCTCGAAGATGGCCACTCATATATTACTAATTTGGATATGTTCTAAAATTATTAAATGCTATACAAAGTCCATCATATTTCTTTCCGTATCAAAAAAGTATTCCTTTCTTTGTACTCATAATTGTGGAGTTATTCTCTTATGGATGGGACACTTATTTAATATTTTAGTGTCTTGAAAAATAAAGTCTTTTAAAACTAGCGCATTTAATATTGAGAAATTTCTTATGTAGGAAAAAAGATCAAAAGGAATTGTGCTGAAATAGTTTACCATAACTTCCCAAGTTAAGAGAAGGGAAAGTTTTACCGTTTGGCACAAGACTTGAAAAATTATTAAAGTGAAGAAAAACTTAATTTATTAATGGTATAAATATTGGCAGCAATTAATGAAGCTGCACTCACTACCGTTAAATAATTCTTAACAGCCGGGGAAAAAAGACAGAAAAAAAAAAGAGGAGATATAGATATAGAAAGAAAAGGAGAAATTTTTTTCCTCGCAATGTGCACAAAGAACTACAAAAACTACACAATCCTATTGTATGACAATGGACGAAATTGATTTATATTAAATAATTGAATGATAGCGTGATATGTAGAATCAGAGACAGGCGGAAGACAAATCAAGTAAGAATTAAAATTGGGAATAATAACTGTAATTGGCATTAGATAGAGTCCAAAGGGAGCATATTCAACGTGAGCGGGTCGAATGTTTGTCAACAGATGTCATTTGATGCAGAATAATCCTAGTATTAAATAGGCAGAATTTTGGCATTCATGGCCCGCCGTTACATATTCATCAATGACCCTCTTTATTAGCATTTAAGTCAGAAGGGGTTGATCCTAGAATCTTGTTTTCTTAGGTATAACTATAAATAGTAGTTTCAACAGTCATGACAGAGACACGAAATCATTGGCATAACTTATGTTACATTCTATTCTGAATAAGAAAACTTTACTTATTTTTATTTCTGTCATCGGAAGCATTTCTGCCATCGGAAGCATCGCTTTCGGAGCCAGGCCTATCTTATGACAGCTTAGGGTGTTACAAGTACTAGTTGTTGTTTAAGCTGTCAACACACATTTTCACGAACGTTTTTGATGTGGAACAAGCTCCGACTTCCTTTTTATCTTTGGCTCGAAAACGTCGGTCTTTAAGTTTGGCTTTTGACTGAAAACTCTACATATATGGTGCGTTTGGTATAACAGTAATGTTTTCTGTAAAAAATATTTATTGGAAAACAAGTACTCCCTCCTGTTCAAAAGAAGTGATTTTTTTCAGATTTCAAGAATGAATGAATTATTTTTTTCCTACGTTGTCCTTGGAGTAAATAGAATTGGAATATATGTTATGAGTGTTTATGTGAGATAGTAAAGGTTAATATAGTAAATTCCATTGCTAATTAATGCTAAAAGGTAGATTTCTTAATCTGTGTGAAAACATCCAAAAAAATTACTTACTTTGGACCTGATGGAGTAGTAATCTTATTTATTTCCTGGTGTTTGGTACGCAGATTAAGACAAATAACTTCTCAAGAGTATTCATAAATATTTAGATACAATAAACATGAAACCATAAACATTTAAACCAAAACCCTTTCGAATCCACAAATTTCATAAACTTTCGAACCACTAAACTTTCAAAACCGCGAACTTTAGAACCCGTAAACTTTATAATTTCTGAACCTGTAGACTTCCAAACACATAAACCTCCGAGCTCATAACTTTAGAACTTGTAAAATTTTAAACATGTAAACCAAAAGATGAAAATTAAATTGAAAATATATTAAAAAATATTTTTTTCCCGGTGGGGGAAAGGGGGGGGGGGGTGCAGAAAAAGTAAAAAACAAAAATTTAAAATTACCAAAAAAAATTTTATGTTGGGGTTGGGCGCAGGGGCAGGGGTGGGGGATGCAGAAAAATAAAAAATAGAAATTTGAAAATTATAAAAAAAAAAATTTGTGCTTGAGGGTGGGGGGGAGATAGTAGGGTGGGCGGTGACGAAAAAAACTGAAATTCAAAAAAAAAAATTTTTGGAGAGATGAGGTGAGGTGGGTAGGCGTGGGGTTGGGTGGGTTGGAGTGAGGTGGGTTGGTGAGGGTGGGGTGGAGAAGGTTGAGAAGGAGTTATGGAAAAATGTTTTTCCTTCTCTTGATAAGGAAAATATTTTCCTCCAATTGAAAAAAAATGAGTTCAAAAGGATAATATTTTAAAAAAAATTTAAGCCAATTAAACATGAGTAAATTGAAAAATATTTCTCGGAAGATATTTTCGGTTGAGACTTGTTTAATTATATTTTTATATGTAGTGATAGATTAGTTGTATAGTTAGTTAATTGTATAGCTATTAGAGTTAGTTAGTGACCAGCTCAGCATTAGTTGTATTTGCTCGTGTATATACTTAACATTGTGATGAGAAAGAATGTGAACTTTCCACTTTCCCAATTCCTATTCTCTCTCTTACAGAACTCTCTAGAAGGACTCCATTGGAGCTCCAGATCGAGCTTCAAGCTCGTCTTCAAGCTTACGTTTAACATGGTATCAGAACAAGGGAAGCTCACACCTGACTATCCGCCATCGTCTCTCTCAATTTCTCCCATTTTTTCTTTCTTCTGAATCCATCTTACTAGTTCGACCGATTTTACCCCTAATTTCTTCGAATCGCAAATGGATAACAAATTCTTCAAGTTTCTGCTGGAATCAGCGTGTAACGCAACAAACTCGTCTACTCATGGCCGTATTAGATCAGAAAGATACACTTGTTGGCGATACCAGTGTCGCCACTGCAAGGAACATCGGAATAGATCCTAGTAATCCTCTATACCTACATCCATCAGACAACCTTGTAGCGATGCTAGTTGATCACACCCAACTATGCCTTATAAAAAGGATAACGCGATCGCTGCAAATATATTCCGGTCAACAAGTCCGGAGTCGAATCCCACAGGGAATTAATCTATCAATCACAACTATTGGACTCACAAAAATTTACGTATTCAATCTTCGAATATATTTAAGTAACAGATTGGATGTTTACAAACTAAATATTACATAATGAAAATGCAGTAGTTAAGAAATAACTATGAACGGTTTTTAAACAAAAACTGGAACGATCTAAGGTTCTGATTTCCCCTATTGTCGGAATCCTTTCCGCTACATTTCCTATAAATTGTTCAAAGTCTTCTCTATCGATCATAAGCACTCTGACTGTCGTAACTCTATCCCGAGTAATTACAACAATATAATAGACATATTCTCTGAATTATGCCAGTTAGCCTTAATATAGCTCACTTAGATCGCACACAAGGTTTCATTAAACTCTTCATATTGGTCCCTCATATACGTTAGAAGTGCTGATGTTCAATAACTACCTAAATATGCACTCTCTCCCGTGTAATGCACATTAAATAGGAACGGTTAATTGAGGGCCCTTCAATCAACAGCAATAAGCATATAGTTGAACAAATAGAGAGAATACTATGAAAAATCTATGTTAAAGTAACGAGAAAATTATCCTTCAACAGGTTCTTTCAAAACTCTAGATTATGAGTTTAGCTACTCATACTCATAGTATATATCCAAAGTAACTTGCATGATTAAATTATAGAGTAAGGATAAAGAGATGTAGAAATTAATGATTCCAACTCTCAAGTAGTGTTCCACAAGCTATTCTTGCCTCTGGTTGCAAAAATCCTTCAAAGTGGAATTTTTGGGTCTATTTATATGTTTGGGACGAACCCTAAATGTGTAGGTCAACTCCTAGTCAAGCCAGAAAATAATTAAAATCTTCTAAACTCAGACTGGGCCTGGCCTTAGACTTGGTGTCGCCCGGCTAAGGCCACCCTCAGCCTGACTTTAAGCTAGCGTTGCCGGGCTAACACTTGGCTAAGCCTGGGTTTATGCTGGCGTCGGCAGGCTAACGCCTAGTTGGGCTTGGCTTTAAGCTGGCCTCGCTAGGCTAAAGCCTAGTCAAGTTGGCTTTTCCCTTCTTCTCCCTTTCACCTTTCTCGAGTGCACTTTCAATATTTAAGCATCCTTTTTAGTTCTACTTTTATTTCCAATGCAGCTACACAGAAAATAGACTCAATTACGTTCAAACAAATTGTAATTTAACATTAAAGCATGAAAACGCAAGGAATATAATGTGCAAAATCATGAATTATAGCCACACATTAATACCCACACTTAAATATTTGCTCATCCTTGAGGAATCAAGCTACACCTATAGACACAACCTATTGAGCAATTCCCTTAACTTATTATACCAATAACCTTTAAAATAGTTTAAGCACAAAGGTGTAATATCCTCGCCTCAATAATCGGCTAAAAAATACCATGCTTTATTCACAATTTACTTTCTTACTCTAACACGGAGTTCAACAGTATTACTTTTTCTTTATGAATCATGTGCCCTCGCCCAATCAAAGAGCTTTGTTCCACAAACCATGAATTTTAATAACGTAGGAACTCATGATAGGAAAAATTCGCTCTCTCTTAGAGATAACATTCATATGCCCTAAATGATGTACTATAAGCTTGTCCTTAATGTAATACTTCACTAATAAAGTTCATTCAATCTAAGATCAAATGGGACTTTCATTAATGTAGGTTGCGGGTCGGATAGGATACATTTAGATATAAGTGACTACACCTCCCTTAAGCACTTTAATACAAATACTTCAACCTTCAATACCCTGCTTATGTAAAATTAAGATTCCACCTTAACTTCACTATATTTCACCCCCTACTTCTTTAAGCACCAATATAATCACATATCTGCTGAGAATTTGAACCGGGATAGTCAGTGCCTTATGAGAAGTATTTGTAGTAAAAAAGAGCCTAATTCATATTAGGAAGCAGCTATGCATCTTGTCTGGCAAGCATCTATGACACAAGAGTTTAAAGCATTGCATGCCAATAACACATTGGAGCTAGTGCCTCTACCAGTTGGGAAACAAGTCATAGGGTGTAAGTGGGAGAATAAAGTGAAGCATAAGGCATATGGTAACATTAAGGCTGTATCCGGTTCCGGTTCTGGGTCTATTTGGGTCTGCCGGTTCCGGCTCTGGCGGTTCCGGTTCCGCGGTTCTGGCGGTTCCGGTTCCACGGTTCTGGCGGTTCCGGAGCCGGAACCGCTACCATACGGTTCCGGAACCGCCCGGTTCCGGTTCTGGCGATTCCGGAACCGCGGGTCTGGCGGTTCCGACTTAAATTTTTTTTTTTAAATCAATATCTTGTATAGTAGTGATTAGTATATTGTACAATATATTTTTATATGGTGTACTATGTTCTTAGTATAGTATATATTGTGTTTGGAAATTAGTATATATTGTGTATAAGTAGTGTATATTTTGTATATTGTGTAGTAGTTGGTAATTAGTATAAATTTTATATAAGTAGTACATATTGATAAAAGAATGTTGTCGTTAGTATTATGTGTTGTATGTTATATATTATATGTTATATAAATATTCAAGGATTGATATAGAAGTAAAGACAAATAAATATTGAGACAAGTATATTCAAGGATATGATAAAAAGCGTTTTTATTGACCAAAATGGCATATCTTTCTTAGTCTTCCTTCCCCCAATGAAATGAGCACAACATGGTACTAATACCACCATTAAAAGGAAAAAAAAATTAAAAGAAGACATGCCAATGTACAAGTTACATGATAATTTATGTATTATTTCTAACAAATCGCATAAAACCTTCAAGGTTTGGAGGTGGTTGTGTTGGCGGTGGTGGAAATGAAGCTTGTTCGTCACCACTTCCGGGTGAAGTTGCTTCCTGAGCAAGTTATGCTAGCATTTCTTCATAGCACTCATCTATTTCGGGTTGAGATTCAGCAGCCAAAAGTTCCTTCTTTCAGAGCGGATCCAATCTTGGAAGAGCACTGATTTTTCCAAGCTGTCCCGCATCGACGCTCTATGATCTCCTATTTGTAGTCTGGCTTGACTAAATACGCTCTCCGATGCAACAGTTGAAGCTTGAATGGATAGAACATCCCGAGCCATCCTTGCAAGAACGGGAAAATGCTTTTCCGTTGTCTTCCACCAATCCAAAAGGTCGAAAGATCCGTCTGGATTATCATTCTCTAGCCCCTGCGACAAATAAACTTGAAGTTCGTTTAGATGGGAAATATCATCTAAATTCTCACCTTGAGTACCCCTGAACTCCGTCCACGATATAAGAGCTGTTAAGCCAGCAACTCTTTTAGACGCTTGTGATGTGGACGAAGTAGGGGTTGGAATAGTAGGCCTAGCATGCTCTAACGGCTGTTTATAAGCATTATAAACAGTTTGAGCATTCACTGTAATTGATGCTTTCGCATCAGATAGTGTTGCCATTTCTTCTGGTGAAAGATCTAATGATTGATAAATACTATTATACCAAAAGTTAGGACCTCCTGCTTTCATAGTAGGATTTAACATAGCAGCCACACCAAAAATAGGAGGGATTGGAAAAAAATATGTTTTAAATTTCTTTTTCATTTCAAATATTGCATTTTCATAAATTTCCCCTCCCTCGTTAAAATCAGCAAATAAATTAGCAAGTGCGGCAATATATACTAAACAGTTTGAAATTGTAGGATAATATTGGCCAGATAAAGCAGTTATAGCCACACTAAAATGTTCTAAAAAATCTAAAAGAATCTTAACGTTATTCCAATCTTGATTAGTTAGCATGTCATTATCTTCATCCTCACTATCCCTAGAATTATAAGTAGCGTTTATTGGGTTTCTATATTCGTACGCTACTACTAAGCTTTCATACATGTAGTTCCACCTAGTGGGGCAAGGTTTAGGAACCTTTCTTTCTCTAAGGCCATATTCGTCACATTTTTTATAATATTCTCTAAGTCTACTTCTACGGTTTGAATAAAAAAGCCAATTAAGAGCAAATTTAACTTTTTCAATTTCTATGTTTAAAATTCTCATACCATCTCCAACAATTAAATGATAAATATGGCATATACATCTAACATGAAAAATATTTGTAAAAGCAGGATTTAGTTGTCTAGTTAAAATACCTATTGCAGTAGTGTTGCTACTAGCGTTATCCATGGAAATTGACATTATTTTATCACTAAAATAAAAATATCTACATACATCTGAAACAGTGCTAGCAATAAACTTACCTGTGTGCTGTGAATTAATTATTCTATATGCTATAATGCGTTTTTGCATGGTCCAGTCTTCGTCTATCCAATGACTGGTCACGGTTAGATAATCACAGTCATTTCCACTTCTACCAATATCAGTTGTAATAGACATACGATTACTTATATGAGCAAATAAATAGCGCAAGTATTGTTCATATTCATGCTCATATTTATAAATGTCGGCCTTAACTGTGGCGCGAGGCCAACCTTTATATGTAGGATTAAATACTCGTCTAATATAATGAATCCAAGCAGGATTAGAAGCAAAAGAATAAGGTAAACACATAACAGTAATCATTTTAGCTAATTCTTCACGATCCTTATTTGGATCGTAATACAATATACCTCCGGTGACTGTGTTTATTCCTGGTTAAAGCATGTTAGAACCAGTACTTTGGTTAATTGTAGTATCAGGACTTGCCCTCCCCTCTTGTTACGCTTTCAATTGGATAAATCTAGCCTTATCGCTAGGGTGTAATTTTATATGTTTAACTAAACTACCTGTGCCGCTACGATCTCCAGTATACCTATGCACAAGTAATTTCCCACAAGATTTACACTTAGCCTTATTCTGTTCTCTTAGTTGAATAAAAAATTGCCAAACTAATGAAGTTTCTGAACGTTTAGGAGGTTGTCTACTAAAAGTGGGAGTTTGTACGGGTGGGTGTTCCGGTTCATTAGTAGCAGGACTAGTAGGTGTATCATCTAAATCTACGGGAGCTTGGGTTTCGTCATCATCATCTTCCTCATTTCCCTCTATTATAGGTGCATTAGGATAAAGCATATTCATAATATCATCGTCTATTCCATCACCTACTACTACATCATGTAGAAAATCAACATTGCTAAATTGAAAACATGGGTGATTACTATCAAGTATTCCGAAATTTTCATTAGTATTTCTAGGTTGGCTACTAGTTTCAACTTGTTTATCTTTTCTAGGTCGGGGAGCCGGAGGAGGGATAGGATTTTGGCGACTACTTTCACCGGATTTAGATTTACCTTTTCCGAACATGTTTTTCAATGAAAAGCCATAATAATTATAATTAAGCAAAATAGCAACACACAACAAATATTCTTAGCACGTAAGAGTTGAAACGAGTTTACCGGATTGACGAACAACTTCTTGAAAATTGAAAATCGTTGTAATTGAACACTTGAAAACTTCAATTCAACCACTTCACAATGTTTCACGAATTTGCAACAAAAATTTAAGCACTTGCACTAGAAAGATTGAAAGAGAGATTGAGAGAGATTGATGAATTGGTGAATTAAAATGAAAGAATGAGGGGATATTTATAGTTGAGAAATGGGAAATTGTGTAATTATATAAAGTTTGGGGTTAAATTAAATTTGAGGGGTCAAATGGCTAAATTTTAAAAATGCCAAACGGCTATTTCTGCAAGAGAGCCGTTCTGATTTTCAGGTTTTTTTAAATTTTTTTTTTTTAAAAAAAATCAGATAGAACCGTAACCGGATAGAACCGGAACCGGAACCGGACCGGTTCAGGCGGTTCCATCCGGTTCCAAGCGGTTCCGCCAACGGTCCGAATTAAAATTTTTTTTTTTAAAATATCGGACCGTTGGCGGAACCGTTTGGAACCGGATGGAACCGCCTGAACCGGTCCGGTTCCGGTTCCGGTGGTTCCGGTTCCACGGTTCTAATGGGTGGAACCGCGACATCACGGTTCCGTGAACCGCTAGGCCCGGAACCGGAACCGCAGGAACCGCCAGAACCGCGGTTGCGATCCGGTTCCGATTCCAGAACCGCCCAACTTACAGCCTTAGGTAACATAGATAGGTTCAAGGCTAGATTGACGGTAAAAGGGTATACCCAGCAAGCTGGAATAGATTACACAGAAACATTCAATTTGAATTAGGAGAATAGAAAATTGAATCTTTTTCCCATCATAAATCAAAGTGGTTTTCCTTGATAAGCTAATTACTATTTTTGGCAGTATACGATAATTATATATTATAAACATCATTACAAGTCATTGCTTTTCTTTTATATACTGTTGTAATTTTACTTGTTTTGAGTCGAAGATTTACGAAATTAGCTTCTTTATTCGCACAAGGTAGAAATAAAGCTGTATATTCGCTATCCTTTCCATACCTTATTTATGCAATAATATTGAGTTTGTTGTTATTGTTAGAAATAAAATTCCCAAACAAAGTGAAAGTGTATGATTGAGCAAAACTTGTTAAATAAAAAGAATATTCTTTTTATCCTTGAAAAACGAATACTAGTCAATTGCGGATCCAGGATTTTGAGTTCGTGGGTGCTTAACTTTTTTAATTGGAGCAAAAGAAAGTTAGTGCTTGATAAATGGAGGAAAAAGTCTAGCTAGGGGCGTGAGTGAGATTCAATCTCTCAACCATATACTCATTTAGAGTCCTTCAACATTCATCATAACCAAAGCACCCACCAAACCTTTTGTTATCTGGGTGCTTGCTATTTTGTTATATCTATTGAGGTCGAAGTTAATGGGTGCTCGAGCACCCAATTTTTATACGTAGAACCGCCCGTATACTAGTATGTAAAAGATGTCGGGGAGACAACGAGGAATGGGAGAATCTACTAATTTTGCAATTGTATATTTTAGCATTAAGTAACTAAATCAAAGATCATACTGAATATAGACCATGGAAGGTGCAATTAGTCTATTGTCCATCATTGTCAATAGTTCTCCTATATTTTATTCTCAGCTTTATCTTGTTGAAAATAGCACTTTTTCAATCTTTTTTGGCTCCTTTTGGCTAAAATCTGACATGGAAATCATATCTATGTCTTAATTTGTTGTGACCCTTTTCCCTTTCTTTTTGGTTTCTAATGGCATGTTTTATATTGAAAGAAGAGACTGCTTATTTCGATGATGATTTCGACGGTATTTGCTAAGTAGGTAATTTGGAAAACTGATTCATACTCTTTTTGAATTATTCATATACTTTTATATTTCAATCTATTTTATCCTCGAAAAGCTTCCCTTGTTGATTTTTGTTTTCGTTCTACAAACATGTTTTCCTCATTTTTAATGAAAATTTTCATACTGGTTCATATTTTTAATTTTTTGTTCTTTAATTCTGTTGATTCAAATTTAGATAGAGTAAAACAAGAAATAGTAATTCTTCTGCTAAATAAGAAGATATACAAAAACTAAACGGGTGAATTTTCATTTTATTGATAGGAAACACTATCAATTTTTTTTTACAAAAACTCTATTCTTATTTAAGTTCCGCTTAAATTTGTTGTTAGCCAATTATTGCAAGGCATGATAAATAAAAAAAACAAACGAGAATTCTGCAAAGAATTAGGAGGAAGTATTGAATATTCATACAAATGAAAGAAAAGAGAAGTTTTTTATTTTTGGTATAACCTCGGGGAAACATAAGAAAAGAAAACAAGAGAATGTGTACAGAGGCGTTAGACGAAGATAAAGAGAATTTTGGAGTTTGGACAAATGAGGCGAGGAAGAGCTATTAGTACGCTAAATGAAGCAGTGATCATCTTCAAAGAAATATGTCCTTATTATTATTTGTCACTATGCAAAAATATATAAAATAAACTGTCATTGTATAATTTATATACAATAGACTATCACTATACAAAAAATATACAAATTAGACTGTCACTATATATACAAAATATATATTAAATGGACTGTCCCTATACAAAAAAGACTGTCACTATACAATTTATGTACAAATAGATTGTCACTATACAAAATATATACAAAAATAAAATGTCATTATACAAAAAATATACTAAATAGACTGTTATTATACAAAATATGTACAAAATAGTCTATCACTGCATAAAAATATACTAAATAGACTGCTAATTTCTATCACTATACAAAATATATACAAAATAGATTGTCGCTATACAAAATAGACTGTTACTATACAAAAAATATATAAAATAGGCAATCACTATACAAAGAATATATAAAACAGATATTTCGGGCTACTAGATGCAATATGTTTGGGCCAAAGGACCATCTTTTGCAAGTGGGCCAAAACATGTGCTATTAAAATTTTGAGGGGCTATAGAGGGTAGTTTTCTCATAATTTTTTGGGATTATTAAACAAATAGCCGGTCAGATTTAGTGTTTATTTTTTCTAGCCGGTATACATAAATTATAATTTATTATACATAATTATACACATATTATATATGAAATTCTCATATATTAGACACCTGAAGGCTATTTTTAGTTTAAGAAATTAGAAGGACGGCTATTTTGCTTAATTCTTTTAAGGATTAGTTACCTTCTATCGCAAAAGTTGATACCTTATTTATGTTAAATAAATATTCTTTTAAAAAATTATATTCCATAGCTACCTTTTAATTTTTTATAGCCAAATATTTATTTATGGTCACCTCCTACCCTTAAGCCATAAAATAAGCTTTGTATTATTTTTCTCTCTCATATCCCCTCAAATTTCTCCTATCCCCTACCCCATATCTATTTTTCCTCTTTCTCTCTCTTTCTATCCGATGTCTTCTCCCCCGCCGGATCAAGGCTAAAGATAAAGGCACTAGACTTCGGCTTCTGTTGCTTCTACTTTTGATAAGCGGCGGAGAACATGACTTCTCCTTCAAAGATGGAGAAGAATCAGCGATGGAGGCAGTCTATTAAAGCGGCTTCTAAGTTTCTTGTTCTCTCCTTCATCGCATGCTTTGTCTTCAATCTGGTAATTACGTGCTAAGCGTCGGCAACCAAAAGCAACAGCGACGATGAGCGAGGACTGGATACTGATGCTGCATCAACGAGACGATATTAGTGTTGTTCTTGAACAAAGACGACGGAGTTGGGGGCCGAGCAACTTGAATTTTCTATTAATATATTTCGGTGTATATCGCGTATCTCGCTGTATTTCATTGTATTCATTATCTTTTTCTTTATTGTAATTCAATGTATCTCACTGTATTATATGTATTTCATTGTATTCATTATCTTTTTTTTCATTATATTTCAATGTATCTCGCTGTATTCTATGTATTTTATTGTGTTCACTGTCTCGCTATATTCCATGAATGTATTCATATATTTTTTAAATTAATATAATTTATGTAATCAGATGTATTATATAATTTTCTGAAGATTTCCATATTTTTGGGTTTTTTTCCGATTGAGAAACTTTTTTATAACTGAAAATACAAAATTTGCGTGTTGTAATTGAGTTTGTTGAGTTTAGGAGTCCATTATGTTAATTGATTCACTTTCCGTTTAAAAACAGTATAATCTCCTGTTTCACACCGTGATACAACCGGATACAATAATCTGTTCACTTATAATCTCATGTTTCATGCTATGAATATAGTTAAATACACTCGAATATAAAAATCTGTCTAGCTAGTTGTAATCCCCTAATTCACGCCTAGAAAAGCTATTGTATTCATGAATACAATAGCTTAAATACATCGAATCTAAATTTTTTATAAATATAGCTATAGGACGAAATATAATAAATAGTAGCTACAACTAGCTAATAACCACTAAAACATAGTGGTAAGTTTGTCTTTAATTATTTAGCTGTAAAAGGTACATTAGAAATTGGGCCTCTATCCTCTTCTCCACTCAATCCACAATTTGAAGCCCACTAGCTCAGAAAGCAAATAGTAATAGTAACTCATTCAAGTTCTAGCTTGATAGTTGGTGCCACAAATGAAAAATTCTGAAAAGTTTTCTATATACATTTCAAAAATCTTTATTCTCCTGCGTAAAATAGAATAAACACTTTCTGATGATACTGTAATTTTAGGGACGTTCCACGATTTTTTCTCTTGAATCTAACTATCAAATTTAAAAATTAAAACATATTATTTAGAATGTTGAGTGAGTTCGAGTTAACTCACTTAACCTTTTACTGTTGAGCATTAATAGAGGCAGACCCAAGATTTTACCACAATGTGGCATGTGGGCACAATATTAGTCCATGCATAGACCCCATAACCGGGTTACACATGCAAGTAAGAGGATATAAGCGGATTCATGACTTTGAATTTTATGAATTCGAGTTCGAAATTGTATCATAACTCATCTAATTTGCTGTGTATGAAATCAATGATTTAAACTTATTTATTGAGTTTTTTAACACATGTATAACGGTGTAACTAAAGTTATTTGTTCGGATGAATCTTTAACTACCATATTGCATGCATAATTCGTCACTGTACGGATTGTATTAGAGATCACACTTGTCGCTCATCGATTGCTAAAAGTTCTCAAAAGGATTGGATACTCTAATTCTTTCACACTTTCATTCCCTTTTCATCTATAAATACAAGTTTATATTAATTTTAAAACTATTCTCTATCTATTTATTAATAAATTACAGTCCTTACAATTGTTCATTTGCGGCTTCTCATGCATAATGTAATTCTTCCTACTACGTATAGATAATCCATAAATGTAACAATTGTAAATCTAATAGGTAAGAATTTTCAAAAAGGTAGTTCCTATTTTAAATTTTTGATGGAAATATAGTAAAAAAAAATTAAGAGAGAAAACTGCTTCCCTTATATGCTTTGAGAACAAATTAGTACATATTTTAAAGGAGCGAATGGGTGAGGCTTGACAGGCTATCCATAAACGATTTGTGCATTGGTTTGTGTCTCTCTTTGGTAGTTATTTATGGCAGTTACTGTCTGATATATGTGCATGCTATTTTATTTATGGTTCTTATGTTTAGATAATTATTTACTCTATTCCTGCTGGAGTTACTAATGCTCTTTTGTTTTTGTTTTGTTTTTCCTTTCCTCCACTGAGTCGAGGGTCGATTGGAAACAGCTTCTCTGCCCTTTCGGGTAGGGATAAGGTCCGTCTACATATTACCCTCCCCATACCCCATTCTGTGGGACTATACTGGATAGTTGTTGTTATTGTTGTTTTTTTTTTTTTGAAGGAGGGAACAGTTACGTGACTTATAAATTTGGGGATTAAAAAATAAAAAAGTTAAACTTTTACTATATGGTTATACCTTTTGAAAAAGAAAAAAAATCAAAGTCTTATCCAAGCTCTAGATAACTCCCAATTTTTAAATGCGTGGCTAATATTTTGAATCTAAAATAAAATTCCTATATATAATTGGTCTCCTATGCAGTGTGTCCAATTTTTGTACGGTCCAACTTGAAAATAGTAGTAGAAATATTTAAATATTGATTATGTTGCAAGATGAAATAGTTTCATCCATAATAAAATCGTCCTGAATATTCACTAAAGAATACCGTAAGTGGCAGAGGCAGATCTATAATTTAAATATTATGGGTTCAACGTTTAAGATTTTTAACATTAAACCTATTTTATTTTTATAGCTATTGTTTTAGATCTATTTTTTTTTTAATTTTAATAAATTTTTACACATAAAGTTTTATTCTGCATCAAAAGTTATGGGTTCAATTGGACTCGTAACTAGTACGAGTGCATCCGCCCCTGATAAGAGGCGGATTGAATCATTGTTGAAATTGAAATCTCTGTATACGGAAGATCGGGAATGCATACAAGAAGGGTGAAAATGTATTATTAATCATATGGTTCTATATGTGTTTATAGTTCTTTATTTTTTCCGGAATGTATTGTTATTTAATTTTTTTTGCTCGTGTTGATAGAAGTAGCAATAGTCCAATATGTTGAATGACCCTATTTTAAGAATTTAAGGAGCAAGCATTACAAATACGAAATAAAAATGAAATATTGAATGTAATTTATCATATACATATATCAATATAATAGTGTTATATTTAAGTAATTTAAGAGACCATATTTACTTAAATAATTAGGATAATTAATCAAAATAATTTAATCTTATATATTAAGTAGTTATGAAAGTAGTCTCATAGGTTGAATTAGCAAATAAACTTATTATAGTTAGAATTTGACAAAACCAATATAACTTAATTTGCTTAAATAAGCTAAATCACATTTTGATACGATATTAAAAATCAGCTTAAAATAAAGTGTTGGATTACTTTGAATTTGAGATGAGAATTGTTTTTTTATATTAGAACGACAAAACTTTAAATTAAGAAATTTCAAGCAAATCATTAAAATTTTAGAGATATAAAAAATTAATAATATAGGTAATTTTAATAACTATTGAAATTATTATTAAATATTATGTTAAAAATAATATAGAGAGAAAAATTAATTTTTAATCTTGAATATTGAGAAAGGCACTAGGTAATTTTAAGACAATATCTATTAGCTTATTCGTTTTGGACCATGTTAATTTTCATATTATTTGTAGCACACCTATATAATTACGATATTTGAGTATTACTCAAAAGCTATTCGATAATTATTTGATATATGATTCATTTAATTATTCAATATACGTAATTTAATTGCAGTGAACTTTTATTATTGGATAGGTAAGACGATAACTATGATTTAATTAAAACCATAATCTAACATGCTCAAATAAATTAGAATATATTTTGATATGATTAATATTATTTAGTAATGTCCGCGCATCGCGCGGGTCGTAATACTAGTTTGTTAAATAAAACACAAGCAAGTCTCCCATTTCCTCAATTTAGGGGTGTACATAGGCCGGGTTGGTACGGATTTTGCAATTACCAAACCAAACCAATTGTGTCGGATTATTAAATCTAAAGGCCAAACCAAACCAATAAATCTCGGATTTTTCAATATCGATTTTTCTCGGGTTTTCGGATATTTTTCCGGTAAAATCTTCCTAGAAAAAAACATATAACGTATGCTCAAAATATTTCTTTAATCCTAGTAAGATACAACTATATAAAGTATTTTTCAAGAAAATAATACAAAATATGAGATGTGTCATGACATTATCCTAAAATATTCAACAATAAAGATAATAAAATTATGTAATATAAATATTGCTAAATTAAAAATTCATAATAAAAATAAACATAATCTAAAAGTACTAAGTCATGCTAAAATAAGTAGACTAATAAGGAAGTATTAATTACATGACTAAAAGCTAAAGCAAAATAAAAATAGGTTATGCATTTTTATCTAACTTATTGCAAAACGAAAATAGATATTCAATACTTTCTCGTTCGTAATATTGAATTGAATGTCTTTTGTTAGCATTAGTATTGATTGTTAGCATTATTTAATTTACTAATATTAGTGGCTATAAAATTTATTGGAGCATTCAAAAGTTCTAAGTGCAACCTTGAAATAATACCTTAAAAGATAAAATTATGAATTTTTTTAAGAATATTTATAAATTACATTATAATAAGTATATTTATATATTAAATATATCTAAAATTTCTATATATCTAATGTCGGGTTGGTTTGGTTTCGGTTTGACTTTCTTTAGTTAAAACCAAACCAAACCAATTATCCTCAGTTTTTTTTTCAACACCAAACCGAATTAAACCAAACCATAATCGAGTTTTTTTTCTCGATTTGACTCGAATTATTAAATTGATGCGATTTGTTAATTTTCTTTGTACAACCCTTACCTCAATACAAGGCTCATTCTCTTCGTCTCGAAATCCTTGCAATAAAAAAACAATATGCAAAACAATCTCCAAAATAGCTTATTCGTAAGGCATATTCTAAGACCAGTTCAAAGTCTTTTTACGTATATTTAATTTCCCCTCTGTACTAGGTTTTCTTTCTTTTTACAATACAAAAGTCAATATACTTTTCATCCTAGTATTAACAAAGACATGCACATAAACATTAATATGGGTTTTAGGTTCGTGCCACGAAAATAAAAAGCTTCTCGATAGGAAACTTTTTACGACCTTAGCAGGTGAGCCAACGGTGAATCCAAATTAATGAGGTCTGTTGCGAATTTCGAGCTATTAACATGAACAAAATAATCTTTAGAATGAAAGATAAGTAAGGTGAATACGGATGATAATAATTGTTTATCTCATTCAGACCAACAAAACGACCTTCAAAAATAATCTTTTCAATTGTTTATATAAGCAAGTTTACAACAAGTATAATAGATTTGGAAAAAGTGCACACCCAAAGTTATTTCACGCTCCACACACACAGACACACACATATATATTCGAAAGAACATTCCTAATGTCCCCTAATAGGCCTGCACTATTACAGGGGTCGTACAGTCTCTTGTTCGTCCTAAGGTCATCCTCTGTAAGATGTCGAGTCGAGAATTTCAACGTTTGTCGTGCTCGTCAACGGTCGTGGTAGTTCAAATTTAGACCCATACAGTTAGTCCCTCCGCTGTCGGGGTTGCAAGTCGATATGCCCTTGATGAGGGGACACCATGCGTTCTTAAGGAGAAATTTGAACCTACGAGGCGTTATGGCCTGGCTAATGGCAGGCGGTCACAAGACACCAAGTAATGAATTTTACTAGGAAATGACATCATCTTCACGTGCGTCATCATTATGCGTATTTTCGAGATGGAGGATTGATGGCTTGTCGCTTTGGTTTTGGGGCAACTCTGTGACTTTCCGCTTCGATTCTGGCACCACCCAATCCTATAAATAAGTAAAGGGTTTGTTTTTCAAAATTTCTTGGCCATTTCATTTCTGACCATCGCTTCTTATTTCTCCGAGTTTGTCCTAACACCCTTCTACTTCTTCTCACACTCTTCGTTCACAACCTCTTATTCTTCCTTTTCTCTTTTTGCTGTCACTATCTTTTTAATGAAAGTATGCCAAGATCACATCGATTCGTGAAGGGGTTTCTGAGGCCGCCCCGTTATCCATGGTGCCCCCTTCAGGTGGTGAGGATATGGCGGTAGAAGAATGTGATAGTCTTCCTACGGTGGATGAGTTACTGTCGAAATACTCCATGTCTCATAGTGACTTCCTCAAAGACCCCCTTCTAGATGGAACATGTTCACATCAATGCTCTTAGTGCAAAGTATGACATTCTCACTCATGTTGACATGGTTCCAGCGGGAATGGATTTTGTAGAGGTCCACATACCTGGATACTGCACTTTCTACGAGTACCCTTTCGTTATTGGCTATTCTATTCCCCTCCTCCCATTAGCGGAAGAGTTTTGTAGGTTCTACCAAGTTTGACTGACACAACTTTCGCCATATATGCTCAACATACTTCTGTTGTTGACCAAGTATGCGGAGTTGACAGAATGCGATGTTTCTATCTATCACCTCTTGCACCTATTCTCGCCCAGCTTCCATAGGGGTACTATGGTGCATTTGAGGCATCGTGGCACAAAAGTGCTGGTGGTTGGGACCGATGACCGAGCAAGTCACAAATTTTGGCATAAGTATTTCTTTGTCAAAACTGAGCACATTGTTTCTGACTTTGCCAGGTTCCCGGAGCGGTGGAATGAGACTCATAAGTGTCTCCACTCATTTTGCTCTTCCTTCATCTATTTTTATCATATAGTTCATTCATTTCTGGTTTGCAGCTATGGGACATCTGCCTCGCCCTATTACTGGTATTGGGGATTGTCTAGCCTATCTGTTTCCTCATGCGGCAGAAATCCGAGATTGTCCCTCCTTCGTAAAATGTTATGGCCAGAGAGTTCCATCCGGTTAATATTTCCCCCTTATCACTTTGTTGGTTATATTTTGTTATCTGTTTATACGAGTTTTTGTGATGACAGGTCGAGAAGCTTCCAGGCGGAGGGCACCAGTCTCTGCATTCCGAAAAACCGTTGCTACCGCAGGAATGCATTTCACTTTGAATGAGTCTATTTGAGGGTATCATCCTTAACCGATTCAAGTAAAAGGTTCCTCTCGGAACATGGTAGTGAGGGAGGAGGCTTCTTCTATACCGACCCCGCATCTTTTGGACGAATCTTATAAGGGGAACGAGTCGTTGTTGTGAAAAATAAGGAGAATGGAGCTTGGGAAGGATGTGGTCGTGGACACTAGCAGAAGTAGGGCGTCTCAAATGGCACATTTTCCTACCTTTATGGCCAATGCCATTTGAGCGGAGAGATCTCCTCAAACGGAAGGAATTTACCTTGGGACCGTCTCCGCGCACTCCGCTGAGGGTGGCACGTTGTCCAAAATTGGAGGGGCCATCGTGTCGAGGGCGACGGCTCATGTTCAGATGTCAACCCAAAGGACATTCTAGACTTCGTAGGCCGTCACACTCACGTGGAGGTCAAAGTGGAAGGATTTGATCATCACATAGTCATCCCGGGAGACTACAATCTGTTGTTGAATTGTGATCTAGTGGCTTCTGTTTTTAAGCTTTAAAAATTTGTTGGGCAAATTCCCTTTGTGTCCGATGAATGGGATGCGTTCGCTAAGGGTGGATGGTTCAAAGCATCACGAACGCGAGGGCAAGTCGCGAACACGTAGAGAAAGGGGGACTAGGGTCTGGGATAAGCTTATACGCGAACGCGAGGGAGGGCTCGCGAACGCGGTGAAGGGGAAACTTGACCTACGCGAACACGTGGGCTTAACTGCGAACGCGAAGAAGGGAGACAACTAAAGCTGCGAACGCGTGACCTGGACGCGAACGCGAAGAAGAAGTTTTCTGTGCAAAAATTGCAGAAATTTCTGATGTGTTTTCTAAGTGTAAAACTACCCCAAACCACCTTCGAATTACTCCCGAGCCATCGGGGCTCCTAACCAAATACACACACTAACTCAACAACATCCTACGAACTTAGTCGAGCGATCAAATCGCCAAAATAACATCAAAATCAATGAATCAAACCTCAAAATCATCATTTTCATTTCAAACTTCTTAAACTTCTAACTTTAGATATTTAGGTCTGAAACACGTCAAATGACGTCCGATTTCGACCAAACTTCGCAGAAAGCGCTTAATGCATATTTAAGACCTGTAGCGTGCGCTGGAACCAAAATACAGGCTAGATACCTATATTTTCTAACTCATTTTCATTTTAAATTTTCATATCATTTTCAAAAAAATAATTTCTTTCAAAAATTCTTTACTCGGGCTCGGGTCCTCAGATCTGATTCCGGGACCATAACATCACGGGCCTGGGTCCGTTATTCAATAATATTGACCGAAGTCAACTTTGACAATATTTATATAAAAAATTTTCAAATTTTTCACAAAATTTACATATTTCAGCATAAAAGCTTTTCGGCTACGCGGATGGACTGGGCACGCAAAACGAAGTAACTAAAAACGAGATTTTGAAAGTCTCGCGAGCACAGAAAAAGAAAGGAATCCGGTGATGACCCATTTGGGTCGTCACACAATCAAGTTTAAGAGTATCTTCAACGGTGCGCTATTTCTATTTGGTGCAAGAAATAGAGTATTCTTGCACCAATGCCACTCTATTTATTGCTCTAATATAGAGTATGAATAGTGTTGCACCAAATTTGGTGTAATACTATTCATTACTCTATATTGGTTTAATATTATTTTATTCACCTTTTTTTTTGGACTTTTATTTTGTCATATATTGCGTATATAATTAACTTTTATATTAAGATCTTTATAATTTTACTTTTATATCATATTTTTTGATATATTAATTTTTGTGTATATTATATTAATATAAAATTATAAGTTATTTTTATTATTATTATAATTTTATGAAAAGAAATATAACCATTATTTAAAAATAAACATCGCAAATTTAAGATATCTAATGCTGCTAAAATTAAAAAGTGAAAAATAACATCTAAAAAAGAAAATTAACAATACATAAAAGTAAAAATACATTATAATTAAAGTACATAAAAGGAAGATACATTAAAATTGAAATTATATTAAAAACATAAAGCATAAATTTAGTAATCCCTTACGTCATTTCCAAGTGCCTTAGAGATGGCCTAAGGATGTGTTTTCATATTATAAACAACCGTTTTGTATGTGATAATCATTTATTTATAAGACTTATTTAAGATTTTGTTTGCTTAACTAAAGCTCAGTCCTACTTTCCACCCCAGTTTAGGGTTGTGTTTTCTGTTATTTTTCTTAAAACATCAATGGCCAAAAACATAGACAGACCCTTCAATTTGACACCATTTTTTATTTTGGCAACTCTAATAGATGCCATACTCCATTCATTAATCAATACCTAAACAGATTAGCGTGGCCCCTGCACAAGAATAACATGCACAAATATCTGCATTTTAGATCTAAGGGAAATTACTGTCTCAATTTATTATATGACATAGTTTCATTTTCAAAAGTCGAACTTCTTAATTTTAACCTAAGATTTGGACAGAAATTTTGAGTTATTTGAATAAAATTTATATTTTTCAAAATTATATAAATAATAATATATATTATAATAATTAATAATAAAAAATAAGTAAAAAGCATATAAAAAAATCCTGGCCCATTTGAGGTTTATTTTGGACACGACCCCATAAATTATTGTGCGATATTTCAATATTAGCACCAGTCTCTTTGCAACTTTTGTATGGCTTTAATTGGTCTCAATCTTTCCATAACAAAATCTGGAGTATTTGTTTTTAGCTTCAATTGCATTCTTAGAGGTATTCTAGTACACGCTCTTAATTATCTAAAATGACGTGCCATATAGCATTACGTGTAGTTATTTAACTCAGTCTAAAACCTGCCTAAACTATCAATTTTTTTGTGAATTACCTACTTAAATTATCTGGTATCCATAAAATTCCCCTGAATTATATTCCCTTATATATTAAAGCCTCATGTTGGTCTTTTAAAGGCGCGTCTGTGTACCGATATTAACTTATGGTTTGTACAAAGTTTTTTATATAGTTTACTCATGATATATTAATCTCGGATGATTGATTAATTTTAGGAGTTTTGGCGAAAATAATATCTAATGTACTATGTTAACTTTAGGTTTAATTGTGATTATGCTTTATGTTAAGCTCCAACTGAATAAGTCCTTATTTATATTCACATTGTAGCACAGTAAAACACAAATAAACATATATATATATATATATATATATATATATATATATATATATATATATATATATATATAGAAAGAGAGAGAGAGAGTTGCCTTTCTTAAAAATCATCTTATATTATATAAAAAAATAACACAAAATAAAATTTCGCAAATAAGAAATCAACTGGCCTGCAATTACATTCTCTAATTCAAATTGCACAAAAAAGATTCAAA